>OY015314.1:18254637-18854637 GCA_955612985.1 Cheilosia scutellata
TTTGTTGACGGTCCGTGGTTAGTACATGACATGGACTGGTTATGGTTTGTATTGGTTGTTATTTTATTGCGATATTTTATTCAAATCGGGCTTTCATTTTATTAACGAGTATTTTTTTTTTTCTTGTCGGATTTTGGTATTGGCATTCTATTGATTAACTTGCTTTCGAAATGTTGAATAAAAATGTATGGGGAGAATTAATTTTTTTTTCTTTAGTTGGTGTGTACTTTTGTCCTGATTTGATTTACTTAAAATTTTTTGTTGTGAATATCGATTGTGAATTTTGAAGTGTGAAACCATTTAGTAAATATATGTATATATTTTGTAACTGTTTATATTTCATTAACGAAGTGTTGTCATCGAACAATCAGAAGTGAACATAACATCACTATCATTGAAAGTTATGGGGCATTTACATGGTCACACATTCGGCAAGAGATTCGTGTAATAAACGTGTAAGGCCGACAAATTTAGTTGACGAATAAATAAAACTCCTAACTCTTTTATTAAGTTCAAATGTTTGGTAAATCATTTTGTTTTTTTTTATTAAATAAAAAGTTTTCTTCACAAATTGTTCATGCAATCTAATGTAAAAACTTGGAAACACTGATCTTCTCATGGAAAATAAGAGGTCGAAGGTCATCTATACGTGTTTAATTGTTCATAAATGTGGTTTCACAATTAGTTTGTGAAGGGTGATTCAATAAGAGCTTTTTTTTTAATTACCAATAAAACACAAAAAATGGAATTGGATGGTGAAATATTTATTATGGGCTGCAAGAACTATCTCAGACATTTACTTTTTAAAGACAATTTCATTCAAATATTGACCTCGACTACGCCATAAATGGAAATTTTGGATCACATAATGGGCTGCTGGAATCATCGGTCCATGATAAATGACTTTTTGTTACCTGAAATTGAAGCCCTTGATGACGGCGACATTTGGTTTCAGCAAGACGGTGCTACGATTTATTGAAAAATCATTTCGGTGAGCAGCTTGTTCGCGTTACAGACCTGTCAACTGGCCGCCTAGATCATGTGATATCACACTACTGGACTTTTTCCTGTGAGGTTACGACGTTACGTGAAGTCAAAAGTCTTCGTCGATAAGCCAGTTACGATTCAAGACTTGGAAGCCAACATTACTCGCGTAATTCGCGAGATTCCAGTAGCAATGCTGGAAAGAATGATCCAAAATTGGACCATCGGAATAGTCGCGTAGTCGCTGTCAATATTTGAATGAAATTATCTTAAAAAAGTAAATGTCAGAGATAGATCTTCCAGCCCATAATAAAGATTCTACCATCCAATTCCATTTTTTGTGTTTTATTTGTAATTTAAAAAAAAACCTCTTAATGAATCACCCTATAGTTTTGTGTGCTGTATGTTGTATGTTGTATGTACCTACCTTGTAAGTATGGATCTGAATTTTCATTAGATACAGCACTATATTAATATTAGGCGCGTTTTGTTTTGCAATCCTATATGGACTCAAGTTTTCCATACAAATACGCAATCCTAATAGGATTCGTTATCCGGGCCTTATGCCTTTAGCCCAGATAAAAACTGTGCTACCAATCTACGATTGCTTTAAATGTTATCGAAAGTGCTATCAATTGTGTCATAAATGACGTTAATTTGACAACCAACATTAATAGAGGAGACTAGGCACCTTTAAAGTGAAGCAATTAAAATATTGCTAATAAGACAACAATACAAAATGTTGAAAAGTACCTACACCTTTTAACCAACATTTAAACTTGGTAATACCGTCTTTTTACTCGTCAAAATGATTTCAAATAATCTTTCAGTCGTCGCGTCGCCTGGAAGCAGCCGCATGAGGCGGTTTTTATACTTAAATTGCTTATTTTAATTATTCTATTTGTAAGAGTGTATAAATATTTTATGGTGAGTATTTCTTTTTGTTTAAAATATATCTTTAATGCACAACTTCATTTGAAACCATATAAAGGTAAGAGTTTTTTGACAAATATGAAAAATATAATTATTTAAGCACATTCTTCTGTCGGTTGACCTATTGGAGCACCTTTGAACAAGTGGTCTGTAAGTGGCTTTGAGAAAAAAGCTAAGCTACCACCACCAATCAACCAATCGTTAATAAAATGAAAGCCCGATTTGAATAAAATATCGCAATAAAATAACAACCAATACAAACCATAACCAGTCCATGTCATGTACTAACCACGGACCGTCAACAAACAAAATTCAGTCCTATAAGTACCCGAAGGCAAATAAACGAGAGTAAAACAAAACAACAAACAAAAAAAATACTGAAAGGTAAATACAAAAATGTATGGTAGATACATACATACAAATAAATGCCAGAATTATTACGTCTGTCTGCAGTGGATTAACCCTAAAGAGGAGGTTAAATTGATTTAACCTTGAGAGTCGCGTTAAATTGGTAAAGCGAATGCGGTTAAAGAAGCGCACCACCTTCCAATCACCGACGGTCGAGACCCCGAAGAAATAGGATAATTATTGTTTGATTATCGGGATTTTGAAACGGATTTAATTTTAATTCAGGGTTGAAACGTTGAAAACTTTGCAACTGGTTAGGTTCACCTAATTAGTGCTTATGCGAAATTAATGTAATTAATAGGATGGATACGGAAGGCAGTCTGAAGAGTAAATCTAAATTAAAAATGAGCAACGATAAATTTTGAGATATTGAGTGTTCGTTTTTGTGGTTGTGTTTTCAAGGTTGTATGTTCAAAGTAGAATATGTAATTACTACACCCTGAGGTAAAAAACAAAATTGCAATAGGAACATTCTGATTAAGCTGGAAACAAACCGAGAAAATATTTTGTACCTACATACAGGGTGGGCCAAATACAAGTTTCTTTTTAAAAATGTAATAAAATGAACAAAATTAATTGGTTTTCCTTATATTATGGCTTTATGAGTAAGAACAAACATTCCCATTAATTATGGAACACAACGTCGTTTAAGTGGCTGCGCATTCTATCACTCCAATTTTCCAAGACCTTGTTGATGGTTTCGGGCTGTAGCTTACGGATTGCTTGAATTATATTAGACTAAAGTGTGTAACGGTCGGGGTTTAGGATCGAGAATCCGCTGTTATGGCAACAGATGGCCGTATTGGGGTGGGAACTTGTTGCCTCATAAAATGTACAAACCCGTTAAAAATAAAAAAAATATCGTGCAAATAAAAAAAAACTATAATTACACACACGTGCACTAATATACCTTTTTCAATTAACCCCTGTCAAATACCTGATGTTGTTAGTATACCTGGGGATAAATGTAGAGTAGATGTTCTCCTACATATGCAAGGCAAGGCATGGCCTCAACTATTGAAGCTACTTGTGCTTCACGCTTGTTGTGGCAACAGTTGAACGTTAATTTTGTTATTGA
The DNA here is from genome assembly GCA_955612985.1 of Cheilosia scutellata. Lineage (NCBI taxonomy): Eukaryota > Metazoa > Arthropoda > Insecta > Diptera > Syrphidae > Cheilosia > Cheilosia scutellata. Next base: position 18,258,041 of record OY015314.1, read on the forward strand.
CCCCTCTGTTCGAAAACGTTATCACTCACTTTTCTGATATCATATTCATCTTCTCTTCTTTCGTTCTCATCCTTCTTCTCATCGAACTATCAAACAAATCTAATCGCTCCTATTAAATTAATTAAATATCCATGTACATACCACGACTAATAATCGCGGTTCATATAACAACTAATCTAATACTTCCGATTTATTTTTATTTAGGTCTTAAAATTCATATGGACTTTTAATAATATTATTATTAAATTTAAATCTTTAGGCAAAATTTATATAAAACAAATAAAAATGCAATTTTAAAGAGAGAATATCAAACTATAAAAAAAACTATTACTTACTTGTGACTAGATGTTGTTGTGTGCACATAAACCCTTTTGATGATGCTGTCAGTATACTAATTAATGATTATGTAATTTAAAACTCAATTTAATATTCTCTTAAAACCAAAAAAAAAAAAACCAAAATGTTGATGAATACAAGTCCAACAAACTAATCCAAGAAAACGTTACTTAAAAAAAAAACTAAGTATAAATCTAAAACCTGAGATAATAGCGACACAATACGGATGAATATTGAACGGATTTTTCAATTAACTTACATAGTGTTATTATGCAATCGAGAATGATAGTTTTTGTTGTGGGTCTGCGGCTGCTTGAGCGGGTGGAGGTTTGGTAAAGGTTGTCACACACGTTGCGTTGACACAAATTTAGTTATCTGCTGGGCTGGTCCAGAGTCACCAAACACGATGAGGGTAACACGAGCGTTCGAGGAGTCTTGCAGGTGGATAAGAGCGAGGTTTGCGATAGCCTAATTTCTCGACAAAAACTAGTGACGCATACGCTCCAGAAAATCACTAGTATGCGGGGAGATGTTACGTCGGCAAAATTGTTGTATGACAGTGTGTATTTGCGGGTGCTCCAAAATCTTGATCAAAAAAATCGGTGATCGCAAGGTCGTAGGGCAAGATTTTGTTGCTGTTCGTGTCGTGGACAAAGTAGGAGAAATAGTCGTCTACACAAATTGCCCACCGTAACAGAACCTATTATCAAGAAGACTGATCTATAGTTTTTGCTAGACCAAAGAGTATTTGATTGGGACTTACTTGCTTCACGCTTGAAATGCACGTACCAGACACGATGGCTTAAGATTTTTGTAATCGACACTTAGAGGAAAGATGAAGTTGGTGATGATATTGTTGTTTCGCAACACCTGTCACACCGAATAGTTTGTGGACGAACTTGAAGGTATTGTTGCCATCGCAAGACGCTCGTCCTCGTTTGCACTTCAATCGTCCTATAGCAAGAAGGAAATCTATATATTCTCTGTGAGATTATCTATATGTAATTTGATTTCACTTACTTTTATGGGGTTTTATTTGACGCGTAATAAATGTTTATTTTTTTATTGGTTTTCATGAACTCTTTTTAATTTAATCAATAATTTAGAAGACTCTACTACTCTACTACTACTACGGCCGTAAAACGTTGTAAGAGCACAAGTTAAATTCGGTTGATTCTGTCTTTTTTGATTTTGGAGTTCCTTCTTCGGTATGCGTTCGAAATGATCGAAAGACCGATCATGGGAGCTGGGAAGTATAGACCGGCCATCGCGATTTTATTTAGTATTCATGTACTAAATTTGAGCTATTCCGGTTGTACTAAATGGGTGGTGGTTGAAAACTGAGGAATGTGCTAGGGATGAAAAATCTAACAATATTGTATCGCAGGTGTACGCTACAAGTGATTGAATCGTTTCCGGATTGTTGGCATACCATCGGTCCTTCACGGTTTCTCACAAAAAAAAAATCCAAACGTGTCAAATAATCGCAGCTCCGAGCCGGCCAATTGACATCGCCATTGACGGCTGATAACACGATTTGGGAATTTTTTGTGCAAAAAATCGATTGTGGCATGAGCTGTATGGCATATGGCTTCAATTTTAGTCAAAAAAATCGATTAACCTGGCTCTGCAAAGCCCACCGTTGACCAAAACGTTGTTCTCAGCCTCAATTCCGAAGGATGATTCCACCACAATCCACACCAAACTGTCACTCTCTGTACGCACCGTATACGACGACGGGGACCATGAGTGTTGTCCACTAGCATAGACTTTTTGCACAAACGTAAATTAACTCATTTCGTTCCGCGGAGGTATGATACAGACTTTCTGTCAAGACTTTGAGCGGGAAACAACTGTCAGTGTCAAAATAACCTATGATTTAAAAAGAAACCACTAGATGGCCCACGCTGCAGGTATAGGTAATATGCGTTTTGTAATGGCAAAACCAAAATTTATCAAAATTACAACTTTTTAAGATGTTATAACCATTGAATTTAATTTCAACCAACAAATAAGCTCATTTTGACTACCAATACATGGCTCACCAGGGTATCCACATAACAACAATTTTGATTTCCACCATAGAAGAGACGAGACAGGAACTTTAAACTATGTATATAAGCTATAGTTTTCCTCATTTTAATTATTTCGTGTGGCTCACGGCACTAATTATATCCGCAGGAGATAGTGATGTGAGGCTACTAATCAGACAACAGTTTGATTTTAATTAGTGAAAAGTTTCATACAGCATGAACTAAGTACCTACCTATGTTGAAAACGCTATATCTAGGAAAGTTTTCAGTGTAAAGTTTGTGTTGCTAATTGCTGTTAGGTAGATACATCGAACCTTATGAAGGGGAAGGAAATTTCAATGAGGACTTAGTTCTAATAATCACTTCTTGTGAACTCTTAACATTGTTTTTAGAGAGTAAATTTAACATCAAGGATAAAGGACTTTCGATTCGAGTTCCGTCTGACAGATGAAGCAGAAACATGCATTTATCATTAGTTAGTTTTTTTTCCTATTAATCACTAATTTAGATTTCAAATACTAAAGGGAAAACCGTAAAATAATTCAATGGGAGTAATCCAGCTTAAGGAAAATTATACACAGATTGGAATAAAGGCACCAAGTGACAAAGCACAGAAACTGAAACAGAACAGAAAGCTTTTTCGTTCTGTAGCAAATTCCGGTTCTGTTTACGTTGCTCAGTGCTCGCTCAGCTACACAAAACTGAAGCTGAAGCAGATCCAGAAAAACATGGCTGCTGTCTATTCTGTCAAACGCTATCATGAAATTATGCTCACTAACAACGTTGCCATATTCACAGTTTTAACTGTAAATTACAGTTTTTTAGACAAGCTTACAGTTTTTAAAATGACCTCCTAGTACAAATTACAGTTTTTTTTTAAAGTTCAGATTTGAAAGAATAAATTAAAATGTGCTTTAAATCGTAGTGCTTCGTATTTAATCATGTTATTTTATTTAAAATGAATTGTTGTTGTTGTTGTGTTATTTTTGTTTAATAAAAAAAAACGCAATTTCAAAAAATCGTTTGGTTTTTGAAGGTTACAGTTTTTTGGTTGAAAATACAGTTTTTTTTTTGGGAATTTACAGTTTTTAGAAAAAAAAAAATCTGGCAACATTGCCCACTAAAAACATTTTTTCAAACTACCTAAAGTAAGTAGGCAGTCAGATGACAGGGAAATGCAAACAAAAAAAAAAAAACTTCCTGCCACGATAAATTGGAATTTCTGTCGCTGACAGCAATAGTGTAGACTGTAGAGTGAAATAATACTCAGTTCCTTAAGCGTTATAAACTGTGGTCCACTTTATTCGGTGGTTTGGATTAATGCATATAATTTCAACTTTTACATTTGGTAGGTACCTATTTAACAAGTACATTTTGACAATTGACTGACAGCTTGGATTTGATATTAACAATTGACATAAACAAAACATGTATGTAATGAGCAAGTTACATCAGGTAATTGATAACAGTTACAATATAAAAACAATAATTAGTTGGTTTGGTTAAAGTTGTAACAAACAGAAACAATCAATATAGACTTGTTTACGTTCTGTCGTCAAACAGCCATTTTTCTGTCGCTAAATTATCTTTTGTTAAAAAAAAGTTCTCTTCCTAATTCTGTTTCTGTTGCAAATGTAAGTAGGTATAGGATTCTGTTTCTGTTCTTTGTCACTTGCTGGCATATTTCAAGCGTTTGACAGAACTTAAGCTCATTTTCGATAAAGTTTGATACTAGCTTATAGTCTAAGAGCCCGCAGTCAATTTTGGACGTGAAAGGCTACCGGATGAATTTTACATAAATACGTTGCTCTGATGCCCAATATTTCAAATATGCCCGTCTCGTCTGGCAGCGCTTAATGGCAGTTAAGCGTGCAACTGCATATTAAAAATGCGCTATGATTCAAAAAAGGAATAAATTGGTGCAACCGCTTGAATCTACTACCAAATAATAGAGAATGGTCCCCTCAGTACAAATATTATGTATCCAAGACGTTTTAGGTGTCGCCAAACGCCAAACGCCAGACGCGCTGGAAATGCATTAAAAATTCCAATTTTGAATAATTAATGAAACCCCTTCATTTTTATTTTAGAATTTAGATAAAAACTCCCTGATAAAAAATATATAAGTCCAAGACGTTTCACTTGTCGCCAAGTCACTGCCAGACGCATCCAAAGGTTAAAAATCCGCTATAAATGCCCTATCTATACCCAAAAACTCGCAACAGAACATTAAGTAAATTACGCAACCACACAAAATCTCTCCTAAGCATAGACTGAAATACCAGAAACATAACTGCATAAGTCCAAGACGTTTCACTTGTCGCCAAGTCCTTACCAGACGCATTCAAATCCGTCTATCACCGGGGCTTTATAAGGACACATTGTCGAGTAACCACGGGAAGGATAAAATAAAGCCATCGAAGGGTATCACAATGGGTCCACGAAGACCTGAGTGGAGTGAAGAAGAGGCTACTCAGCTTCACCAACCCGTAAACCTAACCTAAGGACACATGCGAAATGTCAATGAATCAGCAAAACTATTTCATAACATAACATAACATAACATAACATTTTATTGTAGCAGAAAGATACATTGTTCATCACATAGGCACTATTGCACAATTTACAGAGATATGGTAAAACTACCTTACTACTGGAAAATTATATATTTTTTATAACAAAAATATCACAGAACTTAAATAAGAGGGAAGGAAAAGCTACTATTAAAAACCTTCATAGAATGAGAAAAAAAAAATCCAGTGGAGGGAGAAGGAGTGCTTGTAGAAAAATAAAAAAAAACTACTTGATTTCAGGTTGGTTTGACAAGAATGGGTATAAATATTCACAATTAATAAATATGATATATATATACATAAGAAACAAAACTTTAATAAATTATATATAAATTTTGAGAGATATTCGAACCAGACCACCATTGTCGGGTCTCTTTTCGTCTCCCTACCACTAATATACCTTACCCAGAGAGACTTTCTGGATTTCTCCAGAGTTCTTCCCTGAGTTCGATTCCTAATGTTAACGCTAGCATCTGTTTATGTGAGATCTGTTCCATCCAATGGGCCTCGACCCAATGTTGTCCCAAGATCCTCATTCTTCTGCCAGCCAAAGCTGGACATTGACACAATATATGTGCCGCTGTCTCAGATTCCTCCAGGCATAGCTTACAAGTATCATCCTCTCTAAGGCCCATCTTCCTTAAATGATACCCGAAATTACCATGACCTGTAGTTAACGCCACCACCCATTTCAATGTTCCTCGACTCATGCTTAGAACCTTTCTCTGAGTGGAGCAGGTCGGAAATTGTATCGCCATTTTAGCTTGTCTACATTGTTCCACGGTTGACCACCTACTCAAGTGTTCTGCCGTGATCCATTTGTTAATCAGCTGTTCTACCATTCCTCTACCAATTGAAGAGAATGGTTCTGGTCCCAGCAACTTTTCAGTTGACCCCTGTTTTGCAAGGGAGTCCGCCTTTTCGTTGCCGTCGATCCCTATGTGTCCTCGTATCCAAGTCAGTGTTACTTGGTTTTTAGACGAACACTTGTTGAGCTTGAGTACACATTCCAGTGCCAGTGATGTTGTGATGGTTGTCTGTCCCATGCATCTAATCACCGCCTGGTTGTCCAGTGCTATTAGGATATTTCTTCCTTCCACCTGACTCTCAAGCAAGTAATCCAACGCATGCAGCAAAGCAATCATCTCAGCCTGGTATACTGAAGTGTGTTTCCCGAGGCTAATGTGACGGGCTAGTTCCAGATCTTCTGAAAAGATTCCGGCCCCCGCTCCGCCATCCATCATGGATCCATCTGTGAAAATCACGATTTCACCATTCCTCTTTTCTGGAAGTAATCCATTCTCAATGCGAGTTTTGTGATTCCTTTCCATGATACGCACCTTTGTTATACCATCCATAGGCATGTTCAGTTCCCTAATCTCATTTTTGACAAGCTCCAGGATCTTCCTATGTCCATAGATGGTACCACTATTGTGCCATTTCGCATCTCGATGCAGACGAAGTGCTGTTAGGGCCGCTGTTTTCTTAATAAATAAGTCTAGCGGTAAAATCCCTAAGATCACTTCCAATGCGCATGTTGGTGTTGTGCGTATTGCACCTGTAATTCCTATACATGCTAAACGCTGGACCCTATCCAGGTGCTTCTTAGCAGTCTTCTGGGAGGCTTTTGCCCACCATACAACCGAAGCGTATGTGATAATGGGTCTAGTAATCATCGTATACATCCAGTATGCTGACCTAGGAGAGAGTCCCCACCTCTGTCCACACACACGTTTGCACTGATGTAGCACCCTTTTTGCCTTCCGTACCTTCTCCTCAACATGGTGATTCCAAGTAAGTCCAGTATCTAGGTATACTCCCAGATACTTAACCTTCTTGGTCGTTGTTAGTTCAGATCCGAAAAGTGTTAAGGGCTGAAATTCCAGATTTTTCTTCTTCCTAGTGAAGATTATTAAATCTGTTTTCTCCGCATTAATAGAGAGTCCTTGTTCCAGACACCACCGCTCAACCACTTTGAGTGCATTCCTCATGATATCCGCTGTGACGTCTATGAATTTGCCTCTTGCCATTATTGCTATGTCGTCGGCATATCCCACTGTGTGAATGCCAGTTGCCTCAAGTCCAAGGTATATAGAAATACATGGTATGATATTGCGCATGTTTGTTTGCATCTCTTTCTTCAAAGTGACGTCACCAGACGACAAAATATAGGCAACAGATAATAATTTATGTAATTTGTTTACTAATCTATTACACTCTAAACAGCACACAAAACATTATTGTTATTAAAAATGAAACTTGGACACAGAAAACTACCCGTATTTCAATATATTTTCACAGAAACGTTAAAATCGTTGTCGTCAAGTGACGTACATGCGCAGAAAAAACGAAAAATTAATCGCGGAATATCATACCTTGTAGTTCTATATACCTTGCCTCAAGTCTATCGAGAAGAGAGTCCACAGTGATATTCCATAGTGTAGGTGAAAGAACACCTCCCTGTGGGCAACCTCTGCTGACTCTTCCTCGGAGTTTTGAGGTTCCCGTCTGGATATTTATCGCTCTTGTATTCAACATATTGTCCACCCATCTTACCACTAGTGGGTTAACTCTACGTTTTTCCAAGGCTTGTTTCAGACTTTCAAAGCATATCTTATCGAAGGCACCTTCAATGTCCATTATAGTGGTCATCGCAATACCCCCGGTATTTAGCTCTTCCTCCGCAGCGCGTACTACTTGATGTAGCGCTGTTTCTGTAGACATACCTGCCCTATAGCCATGTTGTCTACTATTCAGAGGATACATCTTAAGCGCCGTACTCTCCATATAGTCCACCACCACCCTTTCCATTGTTTTCAACAGAAAAGATGTTAGGCTGACTGGTCTGAAGGACTTTGCCTCTGTGTAATCCTTTTTTCCCGGTTTTGGAAGGAAGACCACCTTTGCCTCCCTCCATGTAATCGGGATGTAGCCTATTGCTAGGCATGCAACGTATATATTCCTGAGCCTTGGTGCAATTACGTCTACTCCCCATTGCATTAGACCTGGAAATATACCATCTGGTCCCGCGGTTTTGAAGGGTGAAAAAGTTGCTATCGCCCCCTTAACCGCCTCTGGTGTCACGATCCGTTCTGCTTCCGTCCTATCCATCCTGTTCGCTCCTTGTTTCCTTAGAGCCCAGGGCCGATCTGACTTGTAGCTTCCTGGAAAGTGTACTTCCAGCAGGACCTCGTTTGTTTGATCCAGATTTTCCACTATCTCCCCCGCTCTATTACGAATGAGTCCGATCTTGGAAACTGGGTCTCTGGAGACAATCTTTTGTAGTCTACTGACTTCAGATGTGCTCCTCATAGTCGAGCAAAAGTCCCTCCATGACTCCCTTTTACGTCGTCGTAGAGTAACATTCAGCTCTTTCTTTTTCGCCTTGTATTCATCCCATGCTTCGGGTTCTCCCCTTCTCATGGCATGATTGAAGGCCTTCCTCACAGCCTTCTTTAGCTTCTCAAGCTCCCGACACCACCAAGGCGTAGGATCCTGTTTTTCCACTAGAGTAGGTGTGCAAGCCACTCGGTACGCCTCTTCAATAGCTGATTGCAAATGCTTTAGCTGTGATTCTACATGCCAAGTATTTTTCGGTATTCCTAATACCATTACATTCAGTTTCTCCTCCAACACTTCATGGTACTTTGTCCTATCCGTGTTCTTCGGAATTCTGATGTATTTTCGATGTCTCTTTCTTTTAGATCCATAACGAACATCAAACGAGATGGCTCTGTGATCCGACAGAGTAGCCTGATCCTTTACCCTCCAATTTGATACCCGTTCAATTATCTTGCTACTGCACAGGGTCACATCAATCACTTCCTTTCGCCTCACATTCACGAAGGTTGGCTCTGTTCCCCTGTTTAAGATAGCTAGATCCTTGCTTGTTACAAATTCGAATAGCGCTTCTCCTCTGTAATTATCGTTGGTGCTGCCCCACACTGTATTATGTGCATTGGCATCACAACCAATTATTAGATCCTCGTTCCTGTTCCTGCATGCACTCACCAAAGACTCTAACTCTCTTGTCGGAGGAGGTTCCGGCGAATCGTACGGCAGGTATGCAGATGCGATGACAAAACTTCCCGCACCTGATCCTACTCGTACTGCTGCTAGGTCTGGGGCACACAGATCCGGCAATTTATATGCCTGAACTCCGTGCCTTACCAGGATACAGGACCTAATTCTATCGCTGGTTTGCTCATAGTGCAATTCAGCTATGCTATGTGGGAGTCCTCTAATCTTTCCTCTAAAAATCCAAGGCTCCTGTATCAGGGCTATGTCAAACGAATCCTCGTCAAAACATTTAGTCATCATCGCTGACGCTGCTTTGCTGTGATGAAGGTTCAATTGAATCACCCTAAGCTTTTCCCGGTACGGGAAATTAAATAAATTAAATAACAACAACGATAAACAAATAAATGAACAAATAATTAAATAAATAGATAAGTAAATAAATAAATAAATAAATAAATAAATAAATAAATAAATAAATAAATACATAAATAAATAAATAAATAAACAAATAAATAAATTAATAAATATAGATATAAACAAAATAATAAATAAATAGTTATTTAGACAAAATTAAATAACAAAATAATAAAAGCTGCATTTATATCAACGTTTTATGGGGCTACTATATCAAACCCGAAATCAAGGGATTATCAGATGAACTGCAAGACCAACTGAATCGTTCATATAATTTAATAATTCTATCATCTACTTTTTCGATATTGGCATTTACGTGCAATTGTTCTGTAGAAAAATGGTAAGGTAAATTCAAGATCATTTTGAGCAATTTATTCTGCGTTCTTTGCAATTTCCTTATATGGCTAATTGCACACTTACCCCAGACCGGTGACCCATAAAACATAATGGCTTGGAAAATGGCTTTGAACATAATGAGTTTATTTTCATTGCTTAGTTTCGACTTGCGATTAATGAAGGGATAAAGCATTTTTATTGCTAAGTTCACTTTACGAATTGTTTCTTGGATATGCAAGCTGAATGTTAAAGTTTTATCAAGATGTACACCAAGGTATTTAGCACTTGATCTCCAATCTGTTTGGATACCATTTATCACTAATAGATTGCTTGGTAAGAAACAGGGTTTCCTTTTTCTAGTGAAAAAGACAGCCTGTGTCTTAGAAGCATTTATTTTGATTTTCCATCTATGGAAAAAAATTAACATTGTATTTAGCGCAGCCTGCAAGTTGGTTTCAATGTTTAAACCAAAAGCGTCTGACGAATAAATACAGGTATCATCTGCGAATATAGCAGATTTACAATTGGTAAGACTAGGGAAATCAGAGGTGAATATATTGTAGAGTATAGGTCCAAGCACTGACCCTTGGGGTACACCTGCCTCTATTGGAAAACTGATTGAACTACAATTTTCTATAAAAACTTTAAATGTACGATCCGTTAAAAAAGATTGGATAGTTTTAACCAAGCAAATCGGAAAGCGAAGAGTAAATAGCTTATGCAGTAAACCTTTGTGCCACACGGTGTCAAAAGCCTTTTCGACGTCGAGGAGAACCACGCCTGTGCTTCTTCCTATTTCGAAATTATTTTTAATATGCTGAGTTATTCTGGATACTTGATGGACCGTGGAGTGGTGAGGTCTGAAACCAAACTGCTCAGCGGGCAAAATATTGTTGTTATTTATGTGAATTGATAACATGTTTTTAATTACTTTTTCAAAGCATTTACTTAAGGAGCTCAATAGGCTTATTGGCCTATAGCTACAGGGCAGACTAGCATTTTTTCCAGGTTTTAAAATCGGTATGACTTTAGCAGTCCTCCAATCCACAGGGAAATAACCTAATCTCAGGCAATTGTTAAAGAGTTTTTATAGAAACTTAAATCCACTTTTGGGTAGATTTTTAAGAAAAATATTTCTAATTTTGTCGAAGCCCGGCGACTTCGAGTTTTTTAAATTAAGCAAAACGGTTTCTATATCGTTTATTGAAATACGATTATTGCTGAAATCAGTGGGACTAGAGTCAATTAAATCCATTGTTTGGGCAACTAGAGGTTCTTCACTGCTTACCATATTGCCAGTTAATGAATGGTTGGCGAAAAATATACGGCCTAGCGCATTTGACTTTTCGGAATTAGATAACATCAGGGTATTTCCTTCTTTGAATGCTGGAATAATACAGTTTTTACGCTTAATAACTTTCGCTATATTCCAGAAAGGCTTACTGGCTTTGTCTAGACCTTGAAGTTTACAGTTCCATGACTTATTTCTGTGGCTAATTAACAGATCTTTAATAACTGATGTTAGAATTTTTGCTTCAGTAAGGTAGCCCATGTTTCGAGTTCTCATCCACCTAGCCCTAGCGTAGTTTCTCAGTTTTATACAATCTAGTATATGAGTTGGAAGGGAATTGGAATTATTCGGACGAATTATTTTTTGGGTACCGATTGTTCAATACTGTCCAGAACGGAAGTTGAAAAGGACCTAACAGCTTCGTCGACTTCGGACTGATTCATCTCGTCAGGTAATGTATCATTTATTTGCCTTATATTTAGACGCATACTATTTTTAAATCGATTCCAATTCGCATTTTTGTAATCGTAAAATAGGTTACTATTTTCTTGTGGTACCAACCCAAGACAACATTTCACCGGTAAATGATCAGAACTTAATTCATTATTTACTACGGGTTGATTAATAAGCCCTTGCATGTTGGTGAGGAAATAGTCAATAGTTGAAGGGTTTGTTCGATTATTAGAGGGAACAGAAGTAGGATGTGGGGGATATAATATATAGAATGGGTGCCTGTAATTTAAATCTGCTAGAATATTCCCCCATGAGTTTGCTCTCATACATCCCCAATTTCTGTGCCTGCAGTTAAAATCCCCGCCTATTAAATACAATTCGCTTAAACTCACAACTACGGCAACACCGCCACCCCTTCTCCCTTCTCTATCTACACGATAACATTTATAATCTCTACTAGAAATGCTAAAATTTGAATTTAATCCAGTTTCGGTAACTAAAGCTACATCAATATTATGCTTGCTAAGAAAAGCAATAAATTCTATTTTTTTGTTTCGAATGCCTCTAGCATTCCAACATATTATATTTAAAGCAGTACTAGTCATTACTTATTTTTATACAGATACTTAATAGCTAATTGCGCAATAGTGTTAAATTGATCAGCTTTCGTATTACAATTACCTAATAATGTAATCATCTCTGTAGTAAGAGCATTTATTTCTTCCAAAGAAAAAAGTTCGTTGGTTGCGTTGCTATGATCGTTCTCTTCAATCTTCTTTTTGATGTTGCTGTTCGTCCAGACATTGGACTTGCAGCTGTTGCTGTTGATGTATGATGGTAACATGGGAATGGTACCTGGTCCGGGACGTGCACGCAGAGGTTGAAGTGTAGGAAATTCAATGTCGTTTGTATGGAATGACTGGTGACCAGCGTTCCCACTTCAAATTTACGAAAACGTAGTGCCGAGATGAAGAAAACGTAGTGTTTCGAGCTAAATCGTAGTGAAATATGAAAAATAATTGCAATCTCCGTAATGCTTTAGTTTTAAGCCTAAGCCTAGTACGACTATACGACGCAATACACTGACCTGGGGGTTATTCTTGTTCTATGTGATTGGATTTTCGGTGTATGAAAAAATGAATACAAAAATGTCACATTTTTTTCATATGATTTGTTTTTTATCACAGGCGTTTCATTTGTGAAGAAGTGTGAAAAATATATACAAGGCTCTATGACTCACAATGGAAACGAAAAACAAGTAAAAGTGTTATCATCGGCTTGGCCGATGCTTTTGATACCCTCCACTGTATAAAAGTCATGCAAAATGTTTGCCATGTCATATTGGTTTAGTATAGGAGGTACCAGAACTACTTAACCGACATAGACAATTTTCAATACCAAACTGACGACTTGACGGTAAAAAGAAGTCCTCTCCCAAAATTTCATTCGCCTAGATCGATTCGTTTGGACGCTATCGTGATTTGCAACAGACAGAGAGACACATGTGTCTAATAGTGGTTTTGTATGGGAGGTACCAGAACTACTTGATCGACATAATCCTGATTCAGAATATATATACTTTATAGGGTCTCCGGTGAATCCTTCTTGGCGTTACAAATGTAATGACAAAGTGAATATACCTTCTTGTGGAGGGTATAATAAGCGCGTACAAATGGATTCAAAAACCCAAAATATGTACATATTTACTCGAATATCTGGAGAATAGCCCCAATTTGGCCATTGAAAATTATTCTACCTTGAAAATAAATAGCTAAACCTCGAAAATTGAAAATTAAAATAAATTATTTATCATTTCACAGTATCACAGAACGGAAATGGACCCCATGTAACCGCTATTATTGCGCTGAAGAGTGAATGTGTTCAATTAATCGCCTTGTTGTGAATGCGTTCAGACAACTTTTCCAATAAGGGAAACATTTTAGAAATCAATATTATTACTTACTGAAGGAATTTTATATAAGAATTATATGGATACGAAGTCGAACGGAAAATCGTAGTGTTTCCAAATTTTTCGTAGTGACGTAATGATTTTGTCGAACTAAGGCAAAATCGTAGTGAAATACTACGATCGTAGTGAAAGTGGGAACGCTGCTGGTGACGATGAGTGCTGTTCTTAGTTTGTGTTATAGTAGCTGGTGCATGAGTGGAATTCTTCTTATTTCTGAAAGAGAGCCGTTCTCTTAATTCATAAAAGTGTTTGCGGCCTATGCAATCAGGGTCAGTTGCTTTGTGCGTTTCTTTGCAATTTGCACATTTGACGTTATTAGATTTACAAGAAGCTGTTGGATGATTCTCCGAGCAAATGGCACAATACGTTCTAATGTGACAGTTTTTCTCACCATGGCCGAACATTTGACAATTATAACATTGGGAGAGTTTGCTTCTTTGTTTACGTGCGAAATCCCATTTGACTTGTGTCTTAAAGACGGATCGAATGTTTTTTTTTAGTTCATTGAGGCGTATTGAACCACTTTCGATAAAAACGAGATAGAACACATCAACATATTTATCATACTGTTTTTTTATCATTTTAATGTTTTGGCACTTAAGGTTGAGTGAGAGTAGTTCTTCTTTAAGTGAATCGATTGGCATTTCATCTAGGCCGTAAAGCATGACTTTCAATGACCTTGCAGAAGGGAGGTCATGTGTGAAAAATTGCCAATTTTTTGCTTTTAATGTTGCACATACATTTCCGTGAGATTCAACACTTTCACAGATTATTTTGATGCCAATTGACATCTTTTTCACACAATAGTCTTTGATTTTTTTTATCGCGAAGCAAACTATGCACATTATCGGATGTTTGTTGCAAAACGCAGATGGATGGTATTTTTGTTTTTTTGATTAATGGTTGGGATGAAATCAACACATCATTCTCCATTTCCCTATCCGAATCCGGTAAACTTTGGAGAGGCGCAAAATAGTTATTTCTAGCATTCAGATCGCTAGAGGCAATTTTGCGATTTTTATTGATGGAAGACATAGTGTCCTCATCAATCGGTGACCGAGTTCGCTTAGCAATTTTCCTTGATTTTTGTTGCCTTCGTGAGCACGCGCAGAATACAGTGTCTAAGTAGCACGAAACGCACTGGATGACTGAGCAAAACTATTTCGATTTCAATGACATCAGTAGCTATTGAAAATCCCCATCATTCTTACTTTCTTAGTCGCATTTTGATATCAACCCAAATTCAATGTCAGTCACAGTCACTGTTATCATCGACCTGGCCGATGCTTTGATACCCTCCACTGTATGTACTGAACAGGTACACGCCTGTGTCTAATATTGTTTTTGTATGGGAGGCACCAGAACTACCTGACCGACATATACAATTTTTTATACCAACCTGACAACGGTAAAAAGAAGTCCTCTCATAAAATTGTATTCACCTAAGTCGGTTCGTTTAGGCGCTATGGTGTTTCCAACAGACAGAGAGATACAATGGTTGAATATTGGCTTTGTATGGGAAGTAACAGAACTATTTTACCGACATGGACCGTTTTTAATACCAACCTGACAACCGTAAAAATAAGACCTCTCACAAAATTTCAGTCGCCTAAGTCGATTCGTTTGGACCAGTTTGGACTCTATCGTGATTTAAATAGATAGAGATACACATGGGTCTAAGAGGGTTTTTGTATGGGAGGTACCAGAACTACTTGACCTACATTGCCCATTTTCAATACCAACCTGACGACGGTAAAAAAAAGTCCTCTCACAAAATTTCATTCACCTAGGTCAATTCGTTTGGGCGCAATCGTGTTTTCAACAGACAGACAGACAGACAGACGGACAGACAGACATACAGACGGACATGTCTAAATCGATTCAGAATGTGATCCAGATTCAGAATTATATACTTTATAGGGTCTCCTAGGTGAATCCTTCTTGGCGTTACAAATGTAATGACAAAGTGAATATACCTTACTGAGGGTATAAAAACAGGTACCACAAAAAGCAAACAAATCATCAACAAGGACAAAGAAATATTATGAAGCGCCTCGACCGCCACCGGGAACCGGGAGCAAGACCAATGAAAGGAGTTTAAGGAATTTGATACATCTTTTTCATGGTCGTGGTCGCCATTAGACCGCATCAAAATTGCAATATGCCTAATAAAGTAAAAAGGACGAAGTGGGGGGTATAAAAAACGATACGGTTAGCCATGAAACAAAAATGTAAATGGGAAACAAAAAAATAAAAAGGCGATTTTGTAAGGACGATCAACTTTGATATAAAATAAATACTTCATATTCAAAATAAGCCAGCCAAATTCCTACGCAGCGGATTAAGTATCCAATTTTGGAGAATGCACCCACTTGATTAGATTACTCACCTTAAACATTTTAAAAAGCCTGAACAACCAGTCACTCAAACTTTTCTGAACTGCCTAACTATTTTCGAAAACTGAAAATTATCTCTACTCATCCTTCCGGTAGATTAAACTTCTTCATTTGTAATAATGAATTCAAGTATGCACTTTCAGATGCAGTATAGGAATCCTCCAATTACGGCAGCATCCCAGACAATTCATAACCAAAATGCCAGATATATGAGTCAGATATGTAACCGTATCACAGATCCTTATAATATACATATAATACCTTATATGTACTCTAGCCCAGCTCGAGAGATATCAAAATTTATTCTACCTGCAAAGACTTCCGGGAGGTTTTGCGAGGTTTGAGCGTCAGAGAAGGTATTTTACATAAATTTAAGCTGTCTAGGAACTGCGAGGAGTGCGAGGTTGAGTGCACCCACTTTACCTCTTTTTGAATTTGTAGAAGTTGATTAAATTATATATTTGTCGAGATGTGCATTATTGTTTTAAGGAGCTGCCAGAGAGGGGTAATTTACATAAAGTTCAGGTGAAAATGAGAAGCCAATATACCCACTCAGTGGGAGATCTTTTGTTGTTAATTGTTTAATCTAATATCTGCCAAAAGTTGAATTGGGATCTTAGGCTTCAGAATATAATTATAAAAAAGTTGCGATTTTTATGAACTTTTGAACTGAAGTTTCGGAAAAAAATGTTTCTTAGTACTTTGGGTTCAGATAATTTTTAATGTCAATTTTTGTAAAAAAAAATAATTGAAATCGTTAAACATAAATTGCCTTTAGGAAATAAAACTAAAAACATATACATATATATCTTAATGCATTCATTTTTTATTATTACTAGCTGTAGCTACCCGACTTTGTCCGTACTCAGGAATTGCCTGTGACGACAATCCACATCAATGTTTTAAATTTAATACTTTAGCTCCCACGATTGTCGAGCAATAACGTTTGCTGTTTTTTATTGAAAGTACCACGCCCTTTTTCTCGATCCCGCCCATAGTTTTTTTTAATGCTTTCTAAAGGCAATAAACCTCTTTTTACCAAATTTCAAAGCTAAAGGTGTCGCAAATGTCAAGATATACTTAGATTTATTTTAAGACTTGGGTGTTCGGCGCCATCTATCGGAAAACTCGAAAACTTTTTAGCCACGTGCACTTTTCACTTCCTAACCGATATTCTGTAAGTTTCAGCTTAATCAATTGATTATTTTTCGAAATATCGGGAAAAAGTGTTTGCTTTGTTTGTTTGTTTTTTTTTTTTTTGTATGGCAGGTGCCATGCCCGTTTGTCCAATTTTGACCAAACTTCACAGAAAAAAAAACTCCCGGACGAATACCTCAGATGGTCTGAAAATGTTAGCTAAATTAGTTCTGTTATTTTCGAGATATGTAAAAGATTTTGTATGTTTTTTTGATGGGAGGTGCCACGCATATTTGTCCAATTTGTTCCCCTTTCTTCTTCTTTGGGCCAATACAAGTCCATCAAGCTTAAAATCGTGAAAATCAAACTATCCGTTCTCGAGTTATGAGAACTAATATTTTATATTAGTATACTAGCGGACCCAGCAAACGTTGTTTTGCCTGCTCTTACATTTTCATTTCATTTTTATTTAACCGATTTGTCCAGACTGATTCTGTGCTCCGTGTGCTTCGACCGATATTTCGTCGGACGTGTGCCCACGAATTGTATTGTCTAGACAATTTTTGGATGAAAACTACTACTACCTCCCATACAAAAATATCATATTTATATAGCTTTTTATGTTAAAAATGAAATTTAAATAGCTACAGTAAAGATAGCAAGTTAGCAACTTTGCACATATTGTTTTAATAATATTTAAAAATTTTTGACAAAAGATGAGCTTGGTCGAATAAAAAGTAGGTACCCATACCTCCCATACAAATATATAATTTTTTAATGCTAAAATATTTTTTTTATTTTACAATAATATAGTACCGGGTATTTGAGCTTCGGCATAGTCGAAGATAATTGTCTTACTGGTTTTTTATTCAGTTTAAAAAATTGAGAAAATAAATCCGCCGTTTGTCGGATTTCGATATACCTAGTCTAGTTGCATCAATAATGAAGATTGTGATGTCCTTATTTTGATTATTATGTTTATGATTATGTCAAAAAACGAACCCTTATACTCAGAAAAAATATTTTCATTCTTTCTTTTGAAAGACAATAAAGAAACAAAATTTCAATCAATTTTAGTGCAGAAATTCCAGCCAAACTCTTAGATGAAAACTATGAAAGCAACTCAGATGTTGCACCCCATGAGGATGGCATTGCATTGATAAGAATGAATTTGAAATCGTACGGTTAAGAGGAATTATTATCTTCTACAGGCAAAACAAATGACCTCACCAATAAAAGCCGACTCGAACTATTAAAATATATATTACAGTTTAAACTGGAAGTTAGTCTGCCTAACATAACAATGCTTCGTCTTTTTCTCACAATTGCAGCAGTAAGTAAAGGAGTTTCTCAAAATTCAATCTTATTAAAAATTATTTAAGGTCCACAATGAGCACTCTAATGGCCAAGCCACAATGGCGCTTTGCGGCGTGCGTGCGTTGACAGACAGAGTAGAATCAATGCTTTCATATGGTGCAACCCAGAATGCGGCTTCAGGCTTCGGGTCGCGTAGTGATCGTAAATATCGTAAAGTTCAACGCGGCGCCCAAGTAGAGCAACTTTCTACTTTCAGTGGCGTTGGACGGCTTTGACGTTTTCTTTCGGTTTGGTTTGTTCGATTTGATAATATTTAAAGTGTTAGAGCATATGCTGATCATTGTTGGAGTTGCATGGATTCACTTAGGTATATACGTACCTACTCGTTTTTAGTAGCCTGTAGTTAGGTTTTTTCAATACAAATTAATTATTTGACCGTGTGGAAATGACGAATATTATTTTTGTTGTAATGCTACTAGTGATTTCTTTAGGAATAAATACTAAATAGTTAATAATATTTGCCAGCCCCTTTAGTATACTGAAGATAGTCACAAAATTGGACGAATTAGAGAAGAGCCAAGTTGGCAGAACAGTGCAAAGTTCGAACTGTTGCTGAACGATGTAACCATTATAAAATTACAGATTCAAGAAGAGTGCATTTATATCAAATATCTGTACAAAGCTACTGAAAAGGTAATTTAGTTAGACATGTTTATTTTAAGTTTAGAAACTTAACCGAAAATGTGTAACATCGTCACATCGGTTCGCGAACGGCTCTTCTTCAAGAGTATTTCGCCAACACAATGGGAATCAGATCTACGACAATTGGGTTACACCTGGGTGCCACCAGGTATAATAACATCGTTAAAGGTCCAGCGTTACTTTGATAAGATCCCTCAGGAGAAAGTTCCAAAACTGAGTTCAAACGGTAATATGTAAGAACCTTGAATATTTACGTCTCTGTAATTATTCAATCAGCTTATTTACGGGTTTAGTTTGTCCATTTGTATTGGCGCTATTCTACGATACCCGGAGGCCCAGAGCTTAGCTTCAATGAGGGCCGAGGCCTGTGCTAATGTCTCTAATACATACATATATATACATATGCTACTAGTGATTTCTTTAGATTGTTGATAAAAAAATATGTGCTCAAATGTAATGTACACGCTTTTGATATTTAAATTTTGTCTAAAACTACTCTATTCTTCATTCAATTTATTAACGAGATAAACATTTTTGTTTAGAATATTTATAGTTTCTTTTTTTAGTTGAGGTTAAATCTAATTTCCTGCGATGTGCAAATGATAGGTATTATTTTATTATTTGGTACCTGGTACCTGGGCGGGTACCAGGTTTGCTCGTGCCAATGAATTGCATTGCTTAGATATATTTTTTATTGTCCATCGGGACAATGCACATGAATATGCGCACCTTTGTCCGACTTTGACCCTCTGGCCAATAGATATCGAAGATTCCCTGTAAATTTGAACTCAATCGGCTGGTAGGGTTTGAAGTCCGTACATAGGAACATAAAAAATGTCTGGACAAGACAGCGAAGATCTTCGCGGAAATATAGCAAAAAAATTACCCCTATTAGGTCATAAAATCCTTTCAATATGCATTGTCCGACGGCTGACCGGATGTGGTAAAAACCCAGCGAGCGACGAGAAGCAGTACCTGCGATCACAATCGTCCGAATGTCCAGCATACCACCAGATGTATACATATAATTGAAATAAAATATAAATATAAATTGAAAAATCAGGTAAATCGTCGGTATCCATATTTGAGAATTTATTAATAGGGTTTTTTTTTAAATAGCCAAACCAAGTTTTTAACAAAATTGCACTTCTCTATTTAAGTAACTGAACTTCTCTCCACAGCTCAGATAAATGCTGTCCATTTGGTAATATTGCTCACTTAAATCGTTTTACAAGAAGTATTCCACAAAGTAATCAGTTCACAATTTTAAGGGAAGGGATTTTCGATGTAATTTACCCATATTTTCTCAACTGAACTAAAAATCTACCTGTCTCGCCTGAAACGCCTTTCATGTAACCTATGTACATTGAATTCACAGGCAATTCTTCCACAAAAATATTCCACGACAATAAAAGTGAAAATACATTTTATTGTTATTTATTTATGAATTTTTTTTTTTACTATTTTGAACAA
Organism: Cheilosia scutellata; assembly: GCA_955612985.1. NCBI lineage: Eukaryota > Metazoa > Arthropoda > Insecta > Diptera > Syrphidae > Cheilosia > Cheilosia scutellata. The sequence continues at coordinate 18,278,491 of OY015314.1, forward strand.
ATTTCCTCTTAATTCGTGCATTAAAATAACAATTAGGTATAAGCAAAAAGGAGTAGTTGCATTCTGCTCTGAATTCGTACATAACGTACGTACGCAACATAAACCAAACAGAACCTTCAATCTCTCCTACTCTAATCTCTCAACGCGCCAACGCTCTGAAGCGCCATTTAGTTTTGGAAAAGTGCGGCTTGCGCGCGTTGACATAAAGTACGGTAAAGTTTCTAAAACGCCTGTCAACGCACGCAAGCGGCAAAGCGCCATTGTGAATTGGGTATAAAGCTATCTAATCTGGGTATCATGGCTATAGAGCAAGAAATCACAGAGACCATCGATACTGAAAGAATAATAAGAGATTTTCCCTGATGAAAAGTAGGAAAATAAAATCTTAAAGAAGTTTTCTGTAAATGTATGTATGTATGTATGTATTAGAGACATTAGCACAGGCCTCGGCCCTAAGCTCTGGGCCCCCGGGTATCGTAGAATAGCGCCAATGCAAATGGACAAACTAAACCCGTAAATAAGCTGATTGAAAAATTACAGAGACGTAAATATTCAAGGTTCTTACATATTACCGTTTGAACTGAGTTTTGGAACTTTCTCCTGAGGGATCAAAGTAACGCTGGACCTTTGACGATGTCATTATACCTGGTGGCACCCAGGTGTAACCCAATTGTCGTGGATCTGATTCCCATTGTGTTGGCGAAATACTCTTGAAGCCAAGGCGTTCGCGAACCGATGTGACGATGTTACACGCATTTTCGGTTAAGTTTCTAAACGTAACATAAACATGTCTAACTAAATTACCTTTTCAGTAGCTTCGTACAGATATTTGATAAAAATGCACTCTTCTTGAATCTGTAATTTTATAATGGTTACATCTTGATCGTTCGCCAACAGTTCGACTTCGAACTTTGCACTGTTCTGCCAACTTGGCTCTTCGCTAATTCGTCCTAATTTTGTGACTATCTTCAGTAGGTATACTAAAGGGCTGGCAAATATTAATAACTACATATTTAGTATTTATTAAATTGATTTGAAGTGATGATTTTCTTTATGTTTAATTTTTTTCTTATTTTTTTTTTTTTTGTTTTTGATTTTATAAACTAATTTATTTTGCAAAGCCTACTAGTCTCCCTTAAAGAAGTTTTCTGTAAATAAATAAAAAAGTTTCTTGTAAATGAATTAAATAGCTACCTACCTGCATTATGTACCACCTACCTTTATAACTTGTTTCCCTTTTACTTAAAACTAAATTAAATGCTTTCATCATTTCATTTAAAAATAATTTTTTTTTAACAAATTTAAAAAATTTTAGTTATGAAATTATTTATTTATTTATTAATGAATTTAATTAATTAATTAACAAAAATATTTTAATGCAATTAATTTAAAAAATTACTTTAATGTAATAAAATTGAATATGAACTCAGACAATGACACCAGCGCTGAGATTAAACGAAGAATAACTCCTGCTAATCGCTTTTTCTTTATTTCAACTAAACTAAAGTGACCCTTTATAAGACCCTAATCATCCCAGTCCTTCTCGATGGTGCAGAGGCATGGACTCTATCAAAAGCAGATGATGTTACTCTTGGTCGCTTCGAGAGGAAAATTCTTCGAGTAAATTTCGGTCCCGTCTGCATAGAAGGTGAATGTTGGAGGAGATACAACGACGAAGTGTATGGGCTGTATGCACAGCGGGTCGTATGAATAAAACGTAGCAATTGCTTTTACTCAGAATAAATGTCAAAATTGAAGCAATTGCAAAGCTTTTCGTGTGAATAAAAAATGATTTGAGTTAACTCCAACTTTTGACATCTTCGAAAAGCGGCGCACCTACCTTTTACTCAGATTGGTATGAATAAAACGTGGAAGACAAAGCAATTGCTACGAAAACCAGACCATTTGCTAAATTTTTTGCGCGCACATTTTTTTTACAAAAACAGTCTAGCCTTGTGAATTTTCGGTGTTTATGTCTCCCAGCCCAGCGAGACATAAGTCCCGAAAAAAAAGTCGGCTCAGCGACATAAGACCAAATCTGTAAATCTGGATATATGTCGTGTTGTGAAGGTGACATAAAGCCAAATTCTTTAATTTGGCAGTATGACGCTTTGGTAAATTAACATTAGGCTATTTAGACTTTGTCATTTTCCACTGCATATCCGATTTAGCTTAAATGATTAGTTAGAAAATACGCTCCGTTGACCATTTTGAGAAGTTTAAAACAGATGCATGAAATTTGAAAAATGGCCCAAACGAAAATGAAGTACGATACCAAAAAATTATATGAAAACCAACAACTACAAAAAATTGATTAATTTTTTTTTTTGCTGAATTGGAAATACATATTTAATTTTTGGGGCACCTTTTCTTTTTATTTTTCTAATTCATTCAAGATGATGCATATCTCCTGGTAAGTTCTGCACTCTACAGAATAAGAGAAATAAACTTGGGCATGCAAATAATCCAGAGGCGTAGATAGCAAAGAAAGGGAGGATCAATTTCAAAATCCTAAAGGCGTAGCCAAAAAAAATTTTTGAGCAAGGGAGGATCGATTTGGGGTGTGAAAATTAAAAATTCGCGCGAATTTTCCCCAATTCAATTAGGAACTTATGACCCAATAAAGTGGGACATAGGTCCCGAAAAAAGAATTCGGGACTTATGTCTTCCGGACTTATGTCCCTGCGCCCATTATACATTTTACCTAATGTTGTTAACGTTTGTAAAAAAAAAATTATAAGCAAAGAAGAATTGGTTACGATAAAAACTTTAAACAACTGCATCGTTTCACGTGTCGAAACACTTCTCGATAATTCATAGTTTAACTAGTGAAGATTAATATATTTAGGTTGGTGTCGGAGAGGATCTTGGCATTCATCAATCAAGAGTTTCTTTGACTAATTGTATGAAATAGTCTTCTTTATGTGATTTTTTTCATTAAATTACTTTAGCTTTTGTTCACTTTCCCCAAAAATCGTTTTTCTAATTCTAAACTCAAATTCAAATTGAAAAAGTTAACCACAATTACAGTTGTCACTTGCAAATTTTGACAGAAAATGCAAGGGAAGGACACATGCAGTGAAGTAAATGCTTTGTTCGAATTTTCGAACTTACTTTAACAAAGTAAGATTTTATTCATACCGATTTAAAGCAATTGCTAAGTTCTTTTACTTTGCTGCAACCTTTTACTCAAAGCAAATGCTAGTTTTTATTCATACGACCCAGCAACATCGACCTAGCCAGAGGAGTGAAGGTCCAACGACTGAGGCGTCTGGGCCATGTAGAGAGAATGGACATGAACTCTCCGGCGCGGAAGACCGCGACTCAGGTGGCGCACGCAAGTGGAAGGGAACTTTAACCAACTTAACGTACGAAACTAGAAACAACTGGCTACAGATCGTCCTGTTGAGCTGCCCTCAATTGACTTTTTGGGACATGCCATACAAAACACAATATACCCATTATAAGCTTATTAGATAAAGTGACAGAATTGTTGCGGGCACTTGACTTACTTCATTGAAAAAAAATGATATGCCATCAGTAAAAGAAAATTCTCTCCATCTGTCAATTAAAATGTATTTTCTTACGAAAGTGACATAAAAAAAAATCTGTTATCCACCACATTGTGCATTCCAGTCATAAGACGTTTATAGCCATATGCACTGGCTCTTCTTGGTTAGAAGAGCAAAAAAAAAAAAAAATATGCAGAACTTAACCGAGATCGTAATAGATATTCTCACTCCGTGGGATAAATATCCGCAACGGTCTTTGCATTTTTTTGCGTTTAGCTTCAGGTATTTCATCCTCGGCTCCTATATTTCTAAGTTCACCTTGAATATAGGACCCGAAAAAAAGAGAAGAATCGAAAAGCAGCACGAGAAATAATGAAACACATACAAAACCATAATAGCCAGGCCAGGGTATGTGAAACACACAGGAATGCCATTGCCAATAAATCAATTAGGAAGTACCATGCAAGAATGTTGGCTTTTGTGTATTGCTGACGGCGACAACTTTCGTGGGGTGTAGAGACGCTGGCGGTAGCACCCGAGCTTGGCTGCAAGAATTAAGCTTATCCGACCACTATGTGTAGTGTGACAGAGGGAAGGATACAAAAGAAAATCCTGAATTCCGCTGGAGGAGATTTCATTTAACGGTGTTTTTGTTTGCGTCGCTGTACACATACAGACTTTGCATACACGCCATCCATGTGGAGCCGAGTGCTATTACGTGTCGGATGGAATTATATTTCGTCTAATTGTGGTTCCGGCTTGTAGATTTCTGTTGGATGTTGCGCTAAATAACTAGTCATCCTTCGTTTGGTGTTTACTGATCGTAATTCCAATTTCCTGTTAGGTTAAGAGTAGGATAAAAGCTTGGTATTTGCGGGTAGTTGTGTGGAGGTTTTAATAAGAGTTTAGCAAGGTATAATGACTAATGTGGTGAGTCTCTTGGGTGGATTCATCCATCTAAGATTGTTTTATTTTGTGGGGTTTGTGGTCTAGTTTATTGGGATTGGAAAATTGGATCAGTGGCGGTGCCTATAGTTTCGTACACAAATAAATAAAAATAAATAAATAGGCGGCGCAACAGGCGGTAGACACCCAAGGCCTAGCTTCTCGCAACCATTCGTTTTGTGTGAGTGTCTATTTTTGGAATGAATGGAAGGGAGGGACCTACAATTTTATGCCGATTCCGAACGGCTGGATTGAGAAGCTTTTTCAGGACAATTATACTCTCGGATGTTTGTCAGACGTTCGCGAGAGGTGGCGCAGTAGAAAAAACCTTAAGATGTAATTTTGTGTTTTTCCGGGGATCGAACCTGGGATCCCTCGCACACATGGGTAGAAAAAAATTCGCTTAAATCTGACGAGTTTTTGTCGTCCATACGCGCTAATTTATAATTATTATATCTATATATATAAAAATGGTGGCAAAAATGTATAGTAATTCATCAATTGAGAACGGCTGGTCCGATTTGGCTCAAATTTCTTTTCAGTTATTCGTAATTGCCAGGAGAAGGTTCTTCTAAAAGAAAATTATGGGAAAACCCTCCGGAAAAGTCGGGGAATTGGAAAAATCGAAAATTGAGAACGACTGGGCCGATTTGGCTCAAATTTTTTTTTAGTTGTTCTTAATTGCCAGGTTTTTACAAAAGACAAATTTGGGAAAACCTCCGGAAAAATAGGGAAATTGGAAAAATCGAAAATTGATTTTTTGTGTGCAATTGTTCCGGAATGGCTTTTCGAATGGAAAAATATAAAATTCTTAAAAAACGCGAAAAATTTGAATTTCTTTCGACGAAATGTTGGTATTTTCTTTGATTCTGGCAACAGTTTGATCAAGATCTGAAAATGCGTTGGCTGTTGCATCCTCTGGCATTGCTGCCACATTGTTTGAAGGCGGTCGAATCGCACATTCCGCTTAGAAGCTGCCGATGAATTTTCTCACGGTTGACAAGACATTGTTTATTACATCGCTCTCTACTAATTTCGATTCCGGTGTTAGGCAATAACGCCCAAGGAATAGAAATAGCGCCCAAATCGATTTGGAAATAATGTTCGCGAACGCGAAAAATAGAAACTCACACAAACAAATGGTTGCGAGAAGCTAGGCCTAGGGTGTCTACCACCTGTTATTTTTTTATTCTAGCTAGTTAAGAAAGAAAGGAGATTGCATGCAAAACTTATCCAAAGGAAGGCACTTAGATTTAGATTAGCCGAACTTAGACTTAGATTTGCCTAACAAGTAGAGCCAAGTCATTGTTGATGTCCATAAAAGTTAGGGAGATTGTTGAATTTAAAATCCATCAAGAACTCTCGCCCAAGGCTTTTAGCCGTTAAATAGAACAATATCTTCTTGGATGCAAATTTCGCAAAAAAAAAAACACATATGTCAACAAAAAACAAAAAAGATGCTGGATTTTGCAAAAGTGCACATACAAAAAGCAGGTCTTGAACACTAAATCTTATCTATTCACCATTAAGATGTCGCATTTTATTGGAAAATCTTTAGAAAAGATTGACTCCCGTTTTAGAAAGTAAAGACTATTCCACTAAATATTGACTTTTTTTTAAGTTTTGGAAACTGGAACCCCAAAGTTTTTGTTATTCTGTGACCAACTCGAAAATAAGTTAAAAAGGTTTTAGAATTATTTTTTTTAAATAGGTATCTACTAAATTTAGAATCATATTTATTAAAATGTCTATAATACTGATAACCAATTTTTTCTGTGGACACTGTTTCTAAAAGAAATATTTTGTTTGTAGATAAGTGATATAAAGACATCGATTCTAATTCGGTGGCCAACACGGTATCTCTCACTGAAATACAAATTTTAAAACTATGAAATATTTATTTAAATACCTCATTTATGTACCTAACATATTAAGCATGCATTTTTTTTAAGTTAATATGGATTCATTATTATTTAATTTTATTTTCATTTGAATTACTTGTTTTTGGGTGGTTGTTTTTCGTAAGAGTTTTTACGAACTCGACTAAATATTTTTATGCTGGGATTTTCTCAGTGAAATCCACACGACAACAAAAAATAGGATAAGTCACCTTAGAAATAAAAATGCGCCCATTCAACAACGTTATAATTTTTGGGTTTATTTAAAGCAAATTTACTTCACTGTTCAACGATTCTGTTCCAACTTAAGACTTAACTCTATCTTTCTCCGGTGTCTTTGTGTACGGCATTTCTCTCTCCGAACAATCCGTTTATACCAATCTTCATTCTACATTATTTGTTCTTAGTACTAGACTTATTAGTGAGGCGGCATAGTAAAAAAATTGTGCACTTTGTGATGAAAGCATGAAATTTTTACCATGGAGGACACATTATATGAAAATTTTTTTAAGATATTGGGGCACCTCAGATTGCGCCCTAAAGGGGTAAAGGATGGGGGTCAAAGTTTGTATGGGACCATTTTTATTTTTCATCCGATTGACTTCAAACTCGATTTATGTACTGTGTATGAGAAATAAAGAAAACTAATTTCTCTGATTATGGAAATTCAACTCTTAAAGGGGTAAAAAGGGGGTCGAAGTTTATATGGGCCCTTTTTTATTTTTCATCCGATTGACTTCAAACTCGGTTTGTGTACTCTCTATGAAAAATAAAGAAAACTATTTTCTTCGATTTTGGAAATTCAACTCTTAAAAGGTAAAAAGGGGGTCAAAGTTTAAATTCAAATATACATAGGTATACATTTTAAGGTATTCTGGTATAAAATATGTTGAGACAAGGGCGGCCTACGAAGCAGTGGCACCCGGGGCGGTAAAGCAAGCTTACACCCCCTAAAAATGTTAAGAAAAAACATGAATAAACATTGACCCCTCTTTTACGCCTTTAAGGGTTGAATTTCCAAAATCGAAGAAAACAGTTTTCTTTATTTTTCATAGAGAGTACACAAACCGAGTTTGAAGTCAATCGGATGAAAAATAAAAAAGGGCCCATATAAACTTCGACCCCCTTTTTACCCCTTTAAGAGTTGAATTTCCAAAATCGGAGAAATAAGTTTTCTTTATTTCTCATAGAGAGTACATAAATCGAGTTTTAAGTCAATCGGATGAAAAATAAAAATTTTCCCATACAAACTTTGACCCCCCCCCCTTTACCCCTTTAGGGCGCAATCTGAAGTGCCCCAATATCTTAAAATCATTTTCATATAATGTGTCCTCCATGGTAATAATTTCATGCTTTCATCACAAAGTGCACAATTGTTATACAATTTTATACTATGCCGCCTCACTATATTTTCTAATCACAATAATCTACTTCTTCATTTAATAATTTTATTTTAATTCATTATTTGCTTTTAAAAAATTCTATTAATATTTATTCCTACAATTCAAATATACCTTAACCAATACAACAATTAGCAGTGGTAGTGGGCTTTAGGTCAAAATGAAACAGTTTATTTTGTTCACTAAGTTTGTCCATGTTTTGTTTATGGACATCATCAGGTGAAGAAGTGGATCTATATTTGTAAAGACTATTACAAATATTTGTATGATGATGTCTGTAGATATGGACGAAACGTAGTGCAAACAAATAAACTGTTTCATTTTGGAACTAAAGCCCACTACAACCCAATAATTTATAAAGAAAAAGGTCACATACATGTTATGTACTTATGTCTTCAATTTAATAAAATAAAAAAAAGAAAATGGAATATAAAGGGTCCGCCAAATAACTTTTTTTTTTAAATGCTATAAAAAAACTACTAAATATTTTCTCAAATTTCTTTTTTATTTGAAAGTACAATCCTTCCGGTTAATAATGGAAAATAATTTCATTCAAATGGCTGCCTCGGCTGGCCATGCAGTAGCCTACGCGATCGGTCCAATTTTTAAGCACATTATCGATTGTGTGCATCTGTATTTCACCAATGGCTTCACGAATATTCTCCTTTAAAGCGTCAATTGTCTCTGGCATGTCGGCGTAACACTTATCTTTTACGGCACCCCACAAATAATAGTCCAACGGTTTAAAATCGCAGCTCCGCGGTGGACAAACGACATCAGCTCTGCGGCTGATAATGCGATCTTCAAAAAGCTGTGTGGCACGTAGCGCCGTCCTGTTGAAACCAAATGTTGCCAATATCCTCCTCTTCAATTTTTATGAACAAAAATTCGTTCAACATGGCCCGATAACGATGGCCATTGACTGTAACGGCCACTCCTTGCTCATTTTCGAAGAAAAATGGCCCAATTATGCCTCTGGACCAAAATCCGCACCCAACAGTGACTCGTTTTGGGTATATCGGCTTTTCAATGTATGCGTGCGGGTTTTCTGTGCCCCAAATGCGACAATTTTGCTTGTTTACATACCCGCCAAGATCAAAATGAGCTTCTTCCTTCTTCTTCCAAAATCCGTACGCAATTTTCGCACACATTCTGCAACATTACCATGATTTTCAAAGTAATGTCGCAATATTTCCCAGCGTTGTTCAAGCGTATACACAACCATATTCGTTCAGCGGAAGGATAAAAGATAAAACTAATTATCTGTCAAATCAGACATGAGCTAAGTGTTACCATTCGCGAAATAAGCACTAGTTGAAAAAAAAAATCGTTAGATGGAGGGCCCTTTAGTTATTGCGTTTTAACTAAAATTTGATTATCGATAAACTACATGGAATTATTATTCCTGCAAATTGTACAACACCACCAGTTGCAATTTCGAGGGATTGAAAATAACATCACATAATCTCATTGAGCATATCCCCCAGATCATGATGTTTCTATTCGAAATATTTCAAAACATATATAATCCTCACAAATATAATCATTTAATCCTATGTGCTACTATAATACTAACACCTTGTACAATAATAAGCCCATTCAGCCCTCAGCACCTAAAGGCTTTCGCTAATCAGCATCATTCAACATTCGGTTAACCAATTCAACCGAGAATAGAATAGAATTTATTTCGTTACAAAAAATTTACAAAGGCTAACTATCGCACAATTTACAGTACAGAGATATGATATAGGAGTACATTTATATCTTTCAGCTGAAACATTTTAATCGATTTAATACATATCATTTAATTAAATTTTATTTATTTTGAAGGAAAACAACGAAAAAAAACCTCCATTAGACGAAAAATAAAAAACAATAATAATAAATAAATATATATCTCTATATATATAATATATAGATATTCATAATATACATATATAAATTAAAAGGTAAAATAAAATAAATAAATAACACATATAAACAAATAAATAAATTAATTAATTAATTAATAAATAAATAAATAACAAAAAAATAATTTAAAAAATACAAAGATATTAATAACAATTAACGCAAATATAATATGCAAACAAATAAGGTTGGTAATCACAGAAAAAAACACAAGAAATCAGTTTAATCTTTGGTGAGTAATATTCAACTCATTTATTAGGGGGTTATCAACGAAGTTACATCTAGTCATAAAAACTTGGTTTAGTTTCGTAATTCTCTCAGAGGCCAATTCAACATTAGCTCTGTTATGCAAATTTAGGATAGAGTAGTGCCAAAGGAGGTTCAGCATCATTTTTAAGAGTTTGTTTTGCTGAATTTGTACTTTTTTTAAATGACAGTCTGCACATTTACCCCACACTTGACAGCCATATAATAAAATTGACTGGAAGATCACTTTATGCATAAGTATTTTATTTTCATTTGACAATAAGGAATTCCTATTTATAAAAGGATATAGCATCTTAATAGCAATACCGGTTTTATGTAGTGTCCTTGCAGTATGTTCCTTGAAGTTTAATTTTTGATCCATATAGATTCCTAAATATTTAACAAATGGTTCCCAATTTATCTGATGGCCATTTATCATCAACTGATTGGACGGTATGTATTTCCAGCATAAAATTTTCAAATCGTTTCGAACTGGGTATATGATTTTTTTGGTTTTTTCGGTAAATTTCCATATAAAATGTCTATAGTACCATTTATGATACTATGACGAAATTTTCAATTTATGACAAAATTATCGAAGAGCGACAAATTATTATTTGAAGATGGGGTTGATAGCAAATGAATAAACGGTTATTTTGTGATATTTGGAATGGACAAATTCGAACGGGTATATGATTTTTTTGTTTTTTTTTTTTCGATAAATTTGCACACAGAATGTCTAAAGTACCCTTTTTGGCAACTGTTAATTCAAGCGGAACGGCTTGTCCGATCGAAAAAATGTTTGCATTTTCCCAGAGCAATTAAGTCAGCGGTATATGCGATGCCTCATATTTTTTTTTTTTTTTGAATAGGCGAAGTGGTGGATCCAGCTTTACCGGTAAGCGGTAAAAAAAAATGTTGAAAAACAATGCCAACTCTTACAAAAAAGGACTTTAGGATTTTTGGAAGCCAGGAATCTGTTCTTTTATATTGTTTTTAAATCAAGTTATATCCGTTCATAGTTTTTGAAAAAACTTTAAATTTAAGGGAAAAAATAAAAAAAAACTTGTATGCTGATTTTTTCAATATTGAGAAAATAGATACTTAATTTATTTATAATTCTTAATGCCCAAATCAATTCTTAGCCGAACACTGAAAACCAGATTGATGTATGTCTTGTAGCTTTTAAGAAAATGGAAAATTACTTTTACATATATGTTGCTCCGCTTAGAGTACAAATTTCTGAGAAAACAGCACCGACCGCCCTCGAATTGCTACCCTTGTACCTTGAAATGTGTATGGAAAGGCCCCCTGCAACCCCCCCGCTTGGGGATACTGTTGGATTATGGGATGGGTGCAAGGTTAACAGGGGCGGATCCAGGGATTCTATTTGGGTATGGTCACGTTGGCCGCGGCCAGCCAAAGAATAAAAAATATTTTTAAAAATATATACATAAGACATAACACTTGCATAGGCCAATTTGTATATCCCTTCCAGACCCGATGTGTGAATTTTGGAGCAAAAAGGTGGCTCAAAACACAATTTAAACATTTTTTTAAAATCTAAAATACTCCAATTACCTTAAATTTAAGTAATGTTTGTATTAATTTGGAGAGGAGTATTTCAGAGAACTAGAGGAGAGTATTTCGTGTTTGTGTTTGTTTGTACAAAAAACAATTTAATCTTAATATTAACAGTATAACTTTATTATTTTTTTTTTAATTTGTACTTCATTTCAAATGCACATATGTTCCTGAATTCATAACTTAAACATGATATGAAGAATTTAAGCCTTGGACGAATCAGATGAGATCGGTGATGTCTAACGCTCGTATCTGTTTTCAGAACAAAAACAGTATACATACATAGGTATTAGGTAAAAAAAATATTTTTCAAGGTATAAATCTTATTCAATAAAAAAGTGATCAAAGACAGTAATTTAAGTCTTATAATATCGGGGTTACCACCAATAAAAAGTACCTATACCGCTTTTTCTGCACAAAAAAAAACACACTTTTACTCCTTCGAGAAATTAATAGGTACTTTTAACCTACATAGTTTTACGTTTAATACATTTTTAACTCTAGTTCTGGGCAATTTTTAATGTCGATTTCCATTGGGCTTTTAAGGTGCCTGTCCATTTGAGAGTAAAAATGCTGCGAGCAGCTCTCAAGCAGCTCTCGAGAGCAAACTCGCAAGTGGACATAGTCTTGAGAGTAGTTCGCGGAGAGTTAACTTTTTACTCTCGAGATTCGAGCCTTTTGAAAGTCACTCGCAAGTGGACACATGTTCTGATCACTATCGGAGATTAGCTCTCAAAATTCCAACACGGTTCGTATTTTGCGAGTAGCTGTCGAGAGTCGACATGGCAGAACAATGGATATCGGAGGAAATAAATCAACTCATACACACTCACGTACTGGTATGGCTTCCCTTTACGCTGGTTGGAACATAGTTAGAATACATTTTAACTAGTAAAATAAATATCAAGTGGACACGGTTATGAGAGTACTCTCAGGGAATCTACTCTCAAAATGTTATCGAAGAACTCGCGAGATTAAAATCTCGAAATTATTACTCTCAAATGGACAGCCACCCGAGAGTAACTCTCGAGAGTTTACTAGTGAAAGTACTCTCAAATGGACAGGCACCTTTAACGTTTTACTCTCAGATCTCAGATTTTTCCTGCCCCAATGGAACATGAAATGAGATTACTTTTTTTGTATTTGTGTTGGTGCGTTATTTGACAGTTGCAGTCGGCTATTTTTTTTATTGCAATTTGTGTTTACAAATCTCACTTGTTTTGGTATTAGTGAAAGTATGTGGGATTCTCGTTCTCGAATCGAGATTCGCAAAAGTGATCTGAGTCTTAAAAAATTGTTTTTTTTTTTTCGCCCAATGGAAAACGAATTTGACAGACAGCTGATTTTTTTCTAGAGCAGAAAAACTGCTCTGAATCTAAGAAAAGTTCTTTGTCTTTCCCAATGGAAATCGACATAAGAAACAAAAGCCAAGTTGACGGTAATTGAAGGGTTGTGCTTTGAATAAAAACGAATAATGTCAAGGTAATAATTAAAAGTTTTATGAGTTCATCAGAGAAGTCTTGGCACCATAGGGAGCCAATTTAAACCAATCTAAACCCAAGAAACAATTTCCTTACAGAACCTAAAAATGGGTTAAATTTTGTTTAAGAAACTGACTTCCTCTAAATTGACAAAGAAGACCTTTCGAAGTGATTCCTTCAGTAACGAGCAATTGATTTACATTGACGGAGAAGATAGGTAGTATCCTCCGTGACGTGTAGACTGTAGATCCTCACAATACCTGCCTGTGTCCGTGTTCGTTAAGCCTAATCCTTAAATTAGAACTTTATATTTTCCGCAGTATAAACACAGTACTTTGGAAAAAAGCGGTATGCAGTTTTTTAGTTTAAAACAGACAGTTGATTTCGAGACCAGAAAAACTGATCTGAATCTGAAAACAAAAAATATTTTTCTTGGAATGGAAATCGACATTAGTTTTCGTTGGTAAACTCGAGCTGACAACAAATTTATTAACTCATAGCTGTAGTTCTTTTCAGTTATTTAATCTTTTTTTCTCTGGAGTTTTGGGTAGGTGACCATGACCATACCCCTGGATCCGCCACTGAAGGTTGAGTATATGCAAACTTTCTTTAAATTATATTAGTTTACCCAATGTCAACAACATTCTTCAGCTACAGTCTGTGGCCTGAAATTGTACATTATAGACAAAAGTCGGCGGTCTAGTTTTATGTGGTTTGTGATCACGCTACTGAACTAGTTCGTTCATTTTAGTTCAATTTAGTTCAAAATAGTCAAATTCGCAGAAAATTCAGAAAAAATTAAAAATAAAAATTAAGATATTAAATTAAAAAAATATAAAAAAAGATAAGTGAGTGAGCTAAGCTGTTCTCTCATGAATGACATGAATGGCTTCTGTGTCTGTATCCGTAGTCTGTTTATGTCATTTTCGTTAGTTTTACTCGAGGATTCACTCATTTTGAAATCCAATGGAACAAGAAAACTGATTCTGGCCGATTACACTCACGTATTGGTGAAAGGTCAAATATTATTCTATGGCTGTTGCCTGCTGGCTTGTATAAAATGTATAAATTGCACTTGTGTAATTGCTTCTTAAGTAGAATCTGACTTGAAATCGAGAAGCGAAATTCTCTCCTCAGAATCAACAGAAGAGTATTTTTTGCGCGAATGGAACGGTTTCAGAAATGATTTTCTTGACTCCAGACGCTCCTGGACGCTTCTTTTTGCCTAATGGAAAACGAGTTTGTAGGTACACACATATGTCATGAAGAAGAAAGCATGGATTGTTTTCTTTAGGTTATTCCGTTTGTATGAAAACAATAACCGCGAACTAAACGCGACAAATTCGAACTGGGTATACGATTTTTTTTTCGGTAAATTTCCATATAAAATGTCTATAGTATCTAGTACCATTTATGATACTAGGGTCAAATCAAAAATGTGTGTCATAACGCCTCATTTGCTACAGCTTTTACAAAAATCTCGAAAGACTATACCTATCTCGAAAAAATCTCGAAAATAAAAAGTAAATTCGAGATTTTTTTTTGCACCCATCCCATAGCCAAACATTAAACCCAAGTAGGGGGGTTGCAGGGGGGCAGCATGCCCCCCATACGCATCTCACTTTTTAACACCATTTTTAATATTGATTCGAGATTTTTGTTATTCGAGATTATGCTTTCTAGATTTTTTTTTCGAGATTTTTACATTCGAGATATTTGCTTTCGAGATTTTTTTTTCGAGATATCGTGGTAAACCCATCTCAGGCTTTTTCGAATTCTTTCATATCATTCGTTGCTAAACAGAAAATCGGTTTTATGCTAATTTTCGCAAACACAGCTGGGAATTCTTTGAATAAAAGAAAAACGAAATGTCGCTTTAAAAAAAGCTTAGAAGCTTTCAAAGGACATATTCTATTCTTTCCAATGCATCCAACATCATTTCAATCGCTTCAGTATTGACTTCTCTACGTTGCATACGAAATGCCATTTTTCACACTTTTGCTCGATTTCTGGGTAGAGGCCTCTAAAGAGATTTACTGATACTAAAAAACAGCAGAATGAAAATGCTTTTGTTACCATGAAAGTAAAAATTATTGTAAATAGGCTTTTGAAAACTGAACTTTCAACAGAGGTAATCAGTTATTCAGTTTTAAAGCGGATTGTTTCAAGTGCTATCAAAAATCGTTTGTATTTGGAAAAGAAGACTGTTTACCTCAAAGAGTTTTGAAGTTTTACTTGGATGAAACTTAATAAAAATTCAAATTGGAAGGATGTCGAAGATTCCATCGTTTATCTTAATTCTAAAAAAGTAAATATGTATAACTGATAGCAAATGTTTTGATGTTTTCGCCAGTTGCAATACTTTTTTGAAGAAAACTCAAAAGAAAATAATTTTGATGAATTGCGTTCGCAAGAAAAGTATTTTTCAAAGAGTTAAATATCCTGAACATGCGTAAAACAATCCCTATAAGCAGAATCCCTCAGTTCAAGAGCAGGCCTATAGGCGGCATCTGGAGGCGCTTTGAGCTAATGATGATGAAGGTTATTTCAATATTTTTGATTCTTTTTATTATTGTTTTCGTTTGTACGTTCTATTGTAAATTAGTCTTAGGAACATTTTATTTATGCTTATATCAATAAACCCAATTAGCTACTTATTAATGAAATTCTATCTACTGCACTTAGTTTGCTTGTTTTTCTGTTCTCTCTTGTTCTCTCCAAACAGTAACAAATTATGTATACATTATTGAAGTTTGCACAATTTTAAAAGATATTGTATCTTTCTGTGTTAAGATTACTGCAAATAAGATGAATTGAATTGAATTGAATATGTCGAAAGAATATTCTTTCTGATTGGGCCCAATTTCAACTGTTATACCATGTGAATACCAACGTGATTAAGCGAAAGTGATCTACAAATTACGAAAAACGTTCCCACCGAATCTTACGTATCTTATTTTTACATTTCTATCATTTCCTGAAACTTCTTCCCAAAGTTCGAAGAGTAATAACTAAAGGTAGTTTTTTTAAGCCAAATTGCACTGAAAATATGGCAATATGTTGGTGGGATACTATACTATTCCCTAGATATATATTTTTTTATAATTTGTTTTGTTTTAATTTTATTTTCTTAAAAAATAATGAATTCGTACATTTATGTTAATTAAAATATACCTATGTTTGAAGATTTTGTGAGTGTATTTTTTTATTTTGTGTGTTCTCTTTTTTTTACGAATGGTCTCTTTTTTTATGTCTTTGGGGGCAAAATGTTCTCTTTTTATAAAGACCACAGATGGACACCCTAGTGATAGAAGGCTACAAAGAAGACTTTTCAACTAGAAGAAAACGAGTACGTTCATGCTGTTTTACGCCGACGTTCGATGGTTAAGTAGGTAGCTGTTTTTACAAGGATTTCAGGACTTATTTAACGAAATAAAACATTTTTTAACATCCACAAATGCAATACATCACGAACTTGATAATGAAGAGTGGTTAGCTTTCTTGTCACATATAACTAAACACCTCAATCACAGATAGACAGACGTACGGACGGACTGAATAGCGTGACCCAGTTTTTTGATCCTATACCTATCGTAATATGGAATGATTAAAATCTAGAGCTTGAGATCGAAATTTTGTACGAAAACAATATTTATCTTTCTCTTAGTAGGAGAAAGTTAAAAGAATTAGAAAATTCTACTCCTTCAAAGTGATGTTCTCTGCAATGCTCATAGTTCGGATTCCGAGGTATGCTTTTGGAAGTTTATCTAAGAAGGAAGCGAAGAAGAATATGCGAACTTAAAAAAATGCTTTTCATTTAACGACATTCCCAAGGCATGGCGAGACGTAAAGGTCGTCTTCATCCCGAAGGCGGGGAAAGCCAGCCACTCCGCCGCCAAAGACTTTAGGCCAATAAGCCTGACATCATTCGTCTTAAAAACCTTTGAAAAACTAATGAACATCTTTATACGCAGTCAACTAGACGACAATGCGATCTCCTCCGCTCAACATGCCTATATTAAAGGCAAAGGGGTGGAAACTGCACTGCATGAGGTCGTTAGCACTATAGAGAAGTCATTAAAAGACAAAGAATATACACTAGCTGCGTTCCTGGACATTGAAGGCGCCTTCAATAATGTTAAAACGTGTGCAGTGAAGAGAGCACTACAGAATTCAAACGTTGATCAATCCCTCACTAATGTGATTGTAAATTTACTTAGCGAAAGGAACATCAATGCGAAACTAGGTGACACAGACCTGAGAGTAACCGCTTCGAGAGGCACTCCACAAGGAGGAGTCATCTCCCCCTTACTCTGGGTTCTGGTTATTAACGAGATACTAGTGAAATTCAAAAATATGGGAGTCACGGTAACTGCATATGCAGACGATGTGGTACTGCTTGCAAAAGGAAAGTTTCTACCGACCGTAAGCGACTTGCTAGGAAGCTCACTAAGAATACTCAGTATGTGGACAAAAGAATGTGGCCTTGGGGTTAACCCCCAGAAAACTGAGCTTGTTCTGTTCACAAACAAAAGAATTATACCACAATTCGAACCACCAACTCTTGAGGGAATACCCCTAAAGGTGACAGATAGGGCGAAATATCTATAGGAATTATCCTCGATAGGAAACTTAGTTGGAAACCGAATGTCAATGAAAGAGTGAAGAAAGCAGCTAACGCTTTCTACGCATGCAGCCGCATCTTTGGCAGGAGATGGGGACCAAACCCCAAAATAATCCTGTGGATGTACACGGCAATCGTGCGGCCAATACTCACATATGGCAGTGTAGTCTGGTGGCAAGCCGCAGGCAAGGTGACCAATCTCAGATCAATGACAAAAATACAAAGACTAGCATGTATAGGGACAACCAGTGCAATGAGAACCACACCTACAGCTGGAATGGAGGCAATTCTTAATCTAACTCCTCTAGACCTATACATGGAGGAATCTGCTACCAAAAGTGCCCTAAGGATTAGCCAAACTAAGACTTGGAACCCAGGCAATTTTGGCCATGCACAGATCCTAGGAAAATATATTGGGAACGCTGTCACTTCGGACTATATGTCTCCCCATCTAAACTTTGATAGACCATTCTCTTGCTGTTCAACCTATTTATGAGAATGGAGATCACCGTTTTCAAAAATGAGCTATATAAAAACAAAACATATCCGAAGAGAACTTGGATGCCTGTTTGAGATTTACAAATTTAGAAGACAATTGGTAGTGACATGTTCATGCATTAACTTCTAAGAACTGCTGAATTTCTTAAATTTGTAGTGTACAAGTACAGCAGTAATAAAATACATATTTTTTTATTTGTTAAGTACCTAAAATGTTTTCTCTTTATTAATTTTTTGAAAAAAAGACCAAACACAATTTTATTTCTAAAAAAAAAAGAATTTGAATAAAGTATTGTCACCAAAATTGCCAAGTGGACCGCGATGTTTTGTAATAGTACATTTACACCGCACCTAAATTCAACATTTCAGCAGACAACATTTCGAAATCCAATTTTGCGTTCCCATTGAAACTTCAACATTTCAAATGACAGCTATTACCAGAATTGATTCTCACTGATGTTTTTTATGTTTCGAAATCAGAAGTGGTTTGTACCTAAAGAATACATTTTTTAATTATATTAATTTAAACATGAATATAAGTGATAATTCAGACATATTAAATACAATCTTAATTTAATAATATTAAATACAACAAAAAATTCCGCATTGGATTTTTTTACAGCGGTTTTTTTTTGTCAGTGAGCCCAAAAGTCATCAAAATGAGGTTTCGCTGAAATTCAACATTTCGAAATGCTGGAAAATATATGGCGAAATGCTGAACATTTGGCCTGAAATGTTGCATTTAGTCGAAATGATGAATTTAGGTGCGGTGTAAACGTACTATAAAAGGTAAAAGTAGTCCGTCACCTGCAAAAGTTTGCCTACCCATGGTGTAGATTATAGAAGGTATGAATATTTTTCTACTAAAGTAATTTTTCAAGCTTTGTAGTGCCTTGTAAAGCACATGCTGATGTTCTGTTCTCAAGTCGAGGTGTAAGGGATTTTGTTTGTAGCTTGAAAAATGTCGCTGATTTTCCTGTACTTCCTGTACCCAATATACACGTTCTTGAGAAATATGTTCCATTAGTTAGAGTTACCACAGGTTTTATAGGGGTGGGGGTATCTTAATCGGAATTTTTCAAATACATATTCGCATAGTTATGCCCTTCCTTCAATTCATAGAAGAGCAGACGATTATGTCTCAATTAATATTTTACGCGACCTACACATGTGTCGCATTTAATCCTCCTTAACCGTAAGAGACGACAAAATTCCAAAATCCCACGTCACTGAAGGATGTGAATAAGGCGCTTATACAAAACTGTATGTGCGATACCAGCTTTCCTAAAATCTCTCTCTCTCGCCATAAAGTACGAGTACCACCAATAACAACCGCACAGAGCCACGGCCATGACAACGACACACAGCACCATAGTGATCCGTATAGGCAAAATATAACCACTTTATCAGCGTCAGGATACGTTTACTTATCGAAACTGCTTTTCGCATTAGGAGATATATTATGCTAGTATACATGGCAAGCTTAAGGTAAGTGAATTTAATTTAACGTACGTTCATTGCCTCATGCAGGACCACCAGACTGCTTCAGACGTAAACAGATGCACACAAGATGTTGTCGAGAGTGTATGGTTGCATTCGATAAATGTTTTTTTTTCTGAAAGGGCATACGTTCAAATGTAAGCTGAAGACGTGCTCCTCGGGGGTAGTACTGTCGTTATGCTAAATACAATTGTCGATTTAAGGTATTTTTTTTCTAATGTAACTTGATAAGGTCTTGAAGGGGTTATGCTTATGATATGTTTTTGTAGGAATGTTTGATACGGATGCTTTTGCATTTAGAGGGCTGAGAAGCCGTGGGGGCTTGAATATGTAGGGCGAATGCACACCAACGTTCCATGGCTCGATTCTAACCCAGAGCATCAACGCCGTAAAGGAAGACCCGGCGCCAGAACCAAAAGTAGAAAATGGATTCAACCAACTTTAAGTACATAACAAAAAACAGTTGACAAAGTACCGGTGGGAACTGAAGAGGCTGTTTCCGTTAGAGTTGAGGCTCTGGTTTACTTCGAACTGTAGCGTCGCTTACTAATAATACGAAGGAAAAGTAGTTTAATGTTGAGCTGTAAATCTGAGCTTTTTCGGGACCGCAAGGCAGTTTAAAGAAGACCAAACTATTTAAAAATTCTACAAAAAATCCCATACTAAGTAGTTTCATTTACTGCATTTCTATTAAAATCCGCCAACTCTATAGCATGTGAAAAGTCCCACTAAAATGAAAAGGCAATTCTTCGGCAGTCCCGGAAATTATTGTTCTTTTGACACCTCATTTGTGTCAGAAATTCTAGTTCCTATCTCACTAGCTATCAACAATTGCACAACAATTGCTAGTCCGGAATTTATTCAATGCAAAGACAACAACGTTTCTATATACTTTTGACAGCAAAATTAAGCGATGAACCTTCGTCCTTTGTGAATCAAAAGTATATTCCTTCTCGTAAAGTCGCTAGAAGACAACAAACAATTTCTCAAAGTTATTATAGTAACTAACATAAAACCGAAAAAAAATCAATACACCCCCAATTGCTTACAGACAACTCGTCGCCACATTACGGTCTCTAAAACCACGCGTACAGTACATCATCCTCATCCTCAGAATCAGAAAATTTAATAAAATTACAGAAACAAAAAATCATAGAAATCTATGTAGATATATTTGAAAAAATTCAAAATGATTCGTGGACCTTTAAAAAAAAATGAATATCCACTCTAGTTACCCCTCGCCAACATAAAGGACAACAGTTTTTGGTGGTAAATTTGATTCCTCAAAAAGTTAAGGGAGCTCATCTTCTTCTGATTGACTGCAGAAAGGACTCCTTCTCCTAGACCTCATCTCCTTGCCAACAAACAGAAAATTGATAAGAATATAAAAAATTCATAGCTCTCTTTTGAAAAGTCAGTCGTAGTTGTCGTAGTAGTCGTAGTCTTTGTCTCCTTGGACAAGAGGCAAAGGCATCTCCTTTTGCACTTCTTCAAGTGTGCAAGATTGAACAAATATTTGAGAGATAATTTTTCGGCTCGTCGTCGAAAAGCAGCAGGAATTTTACTTAGCTTCTTATTGATTGTAATAATTCTGGTGGCTGTGAGCAAGAGAGAGACAGCACATGGTTTCCCTCCCCCAATCACCAGGAAAATACCCAAATCACACTCTATAAGGGACGACTTTCATCCGCAGTCCCCTCTGTCTAGACATGTTATAGATTTTTCTCTGTGCTGCTCGGTCTCGCTGACAAACAAGCCAATAGCGATATCATTTATAGAACTTTGACCTGGCAATTCTATACACTACACTCACACAGAAGCATATACACATCGATCTAAAACATTTTTACGTCATCACCAACTTTTATGACTGTTAATGTATATCGCAAAAAAAAAAAAAGCATGCAGGTCTGGTTTCGGTTGGGCTCAGGATGTTTACCCCAAGAAAGGCAAACGAACAATTTTTTCGGATTTTTTTCCCCTGTAGAGTGTGTGTGCAAATGGATGCAGGATGCTATGCTATTTTAGTGTCGCCAAAGTGGCGCCAATTGACGAATGGAAAATGACACAAACCAACCCAGCCGGATTGGGGGTGATAAACAACAACACAATCACAGAAAATGGGATGGAAATGGATAAAAAAAATTCTGAGGATAAGAAATGTATAGGGAGATTCCCAGTGGAAAAGTTGTTATACCTACTTTTGGCTGGGAAAACCACGGGAAGCAGAGAATATTGTGTAAATAGTGGCAACACTAAGGAATGATGGCAAAAGCCATTAAAGACATGGAACTGGCAAAGCACAAGTTCCCTCTATACTTCTGGATCAAGTAAAATTGTACATTCATAAGCTTGACATTGTTTACAGGATTGTTATGGGGGATAGAGTTCTCCTCTGCGGACTACTTTCATAGTGCGTACATTTGAATTACATAGTTCTTGGAGATAGCTCTTCGATGTGCATCGAATGAGAGTATAGATAGACATCAACAATAATGTATGGCACTAGGGCAATGTTCTACAAAAAATTGCCGAAATGATGATACTTAAGAAGTTTTGGTAGATAAAAGTTTACGATACATTTCAGGTTTCCTATACTCCGAATGAGTGAACTGATTTTAATGTGTTTTTATTGATAAGGTTTGCCACCTCGAGCAGATTTCAAGCTACATATTTTCAAGCTATCCAGAATAAGCGAAGATTCAGGATCCTAGGATCCCTTTGGCTGGAGTATTATTGTCTATTTGGTTGATGTATAGTCTGCTTGTTTCGGTTTTTGGATAACATATTCATATAGCTTACAGAGCTCGAGGTCATATCTTCTCCAGACCAAACATTTGTTTTCGGTGGAGATCTTTCCACATATCATCCAGGGCACCTTACCTACTTACTGAAAGTGGCGATTCGTACCAGATGTGGCGCTTAGGAATTTTTGTCACTTTCTCAATATGTACATCAGTTAAAATCAATGCGTCGCTATATGAAGGTATCCATTGAGTTTGTGTCCGTTTCAGGATAGGAAACCTATGAGATCGTCTCTTGATAGTTTTTCGTCATTTTATAACACATTCCAATTTGAAAAAAAGGACATACACACATATTTAAGTTTAATAGCTTATTTACCTACATCCACTCTGATGAGCTATATACAATGTCTTTCCATCCTACACCCATTGATGATAATGAATCGCTTTACAAACTACATTTTTTCTTCCTACTCAATTAATAACATGACAAATAAATTTGCTAAAAGTTCATAATTTCATTTAACTTATCAGATATAGGACTCAACTTTAATTTCCTATAAATATTTTAGCGTCAACTTTATCTGTCTATTCATCTGGGTGATAGTAAAATCCGTTGCAGCCATTTGAAATTCCTATTATGCGGTCCAATGCCATGGCAAAATTCTAATGCACTTCACCCTCAGTAAATTTCAATCTTCACTATAAAATCTCAACCCCCCATAAACACATTCAATCGTACGTAAACCGTTTAACAATAAACACTACTATATACGGAGGGATATTATGCGGTGAAATGTCCACCCACACTCGCCCCCTGTAATATCCGTTGTGACGGTGAAGTTTTTTTTTTTTCCAATGGTTTTACGCTTTCGAATGCACTTAAATGGACTAACCCCCTATTTAAAAAACATACACCCAACAACCCTAGAAAGGAATATAAACGAGGGTTTATTTTTACTAGGGCGTCGGTCGTCATTGCCCCAAATTCGACAGACGCATTCATTTTCCGAGTAGAATGTTCCTTGGGCTTAATGGGCAAACACTTGAAAAAATCACATAAATCAAAATTGCTAGATAGCTATGAAGATACAGATTCAGATAGTGAATGGAGAGAAGTAAAAGCACCCCACTACCACAACAAGGGATAAACATGATTAATCCTATTTTTTTTATAGGCAAAAGGACACACACTTTTCGTTTTATTTTATTTTTTGTGTTGTAGGTATATAGACTTTCTGGGATATGTTTTATTTATTTTGTAATAATTTTGTTGTGTTTTCAGCGAATATATTTGTCCCGATGACTCATCCTTTAGTTTTCTTAAGAAAATATTAGCAAGTCCAAACATCTGTAACATTTTATATAAATTCGTTAAATTCCTTTGAACATCTTTATGAATTATGATTCAGCATTTCAGAAGATCAGCTATAATCAGATGATTGTGTTTTTAATTACTTCTATAAGACTGTTTTGTGCCCCGAGGATTCATATAAAACTTCCCGTCCTTTTAGATATTCACTCATATTCTTTTGAACCCTTTTCGTTCGTATATTCAGCTGTTGAAGTTGCTCATAAAGTTTGCTGCTGAAATGGCCTCTGGGTTTTACCTGAACCTTTTGCAAAGCAGCCCAAACATACACATTACCCAACGATGAAAGCGTATCATTAATATTACACATATACATAATTAAGAAGTCAATACATAAAGTAATGTTGCAAAGTGTTTTACATTATAGGTACAACAAAAAAAAAAACATTTGTCAGAAGTGGGATTCGAACCCACGCCCTCAGAGAGGACCAGAACGCTCAGCAGCAAACCCTACTGTCAAAGTGGGTAAGATTTCTCTTGAGTCTGGCGCCTTAGACCGCTCGGCCATCCTGACATCTGATTGAAGTAGGTCGATTTGTCTACGGGTGTGATTACATTTATTTATTTTTAAAAATGTCTGTTGAATTTGATTCTATTTATAATAATAATATAATTATATACGCATAACACCCAAATGACTGTTGCCATTTTGTGTGGGTGGCGATTTATAGATATACAAATTCTTCTTGGATAGCACAGTTTGACATTTCGATTGGCAGAATTTATTTATAGCTTCCATAATTCGTTAAGTAGATTCAAAAGACATGGAATGATATGCTGCTGAGCTGACACGAATGTAAGAAATGTGTTTTTATTAAGCTGTAAAATTGCTAACACAAAATTTCTTATAGAACGACTAAAAAAACAAAAAAAAAACTCTCAAATGCCTGACAGGTGTTAGATGACAAATATCTTGAAATAAAGATTTTTTCTTTGCGTTTGCTTCTCCTATTTGGCTTACGTGAGTGTAAAAAACATTTTTATTAAGAGGCAGTGAAACTATTTTTTTTGACAAATGTTTACTGGTGTAGGTGCTCATCTGAAGAATTATTACGTTATTTTAAGAACGATTTGGCCAACTTAAAACATAGCTAATACACAGAACTTAATTTACAGAAACAGAACACGAGTAAACGTGCGTCGTTAGGCCGACGCGACGGGTGTATAAGCACTGGTTCAATTCCCACAATACCCATTGCCAATGCTGCTACAATATTTAATTTTCTTTGAGAATGCTAGCCTTTAGATAAACCTCGACACTAGAAAATCCATTTTTGACTACTTATGCGACATTTTAGGCATAAGCATAGCTCTGCAACTGCTGTAAATAAATTGAAGAAAATGTGGCTGGTCGCTGGTTCCCTTGGCAATTTGGCATGCCTGCCTAATGTATAGCCTTTGGTTGTAAATTGTAATGTATAAAATTTGTTGCTATTGCGAGTTAGTCTCTTTTATGTCTTAAAAGTATGTTGGGCATTTTTTGGTCTAGCTTAAGCTATATATTTTCTTAGCAGCGATACATTAATTATGCCGGCTTCTTCAAAGTTTTGTTCTTCTCAGCATGTAAATGGTACGTTCTTAGTCCTATACCGGATGAGCCATAAGCCTAGTCGATTTAATTCGTCAGTTTCTCAATTACCTGGTTCGTAGCTAAGTTTGACGTTTAAGTATCTCATCAAGTCTTTACTGCATTGGACGTCACTGTACCTACTGATATGTAAGGGATATGATGGCAACCCGACTTTCTATATTATATGATAATATCTTTCTGCGATACCTACAGTGTTTCTTCATTTCGGCTTGCGAAAGAGTGTTTAAAACCTACATTTAAACTGATTTTGGGCAGAAGGATTTTCTGCTCCTCGAGGGCTTATTTTAAATTTAATTGCCTCCTACACATCGTCAATGCTCTGCAGCCCTGGTACCTGGTAGATATACTACCTTTCCCGCCAACACAGAAACCTTTTCAAAATAATGTTATGTGTAAACACCCCACAGAGACAAAAACTCGTCGTCAAAAGTTGACTTCGGCAAATAAGATTCATTACTCATCACTTCCATATTTTAAACCATAAAATTCCTCAAATTTCAAAAATCATCCAAACTGAATTCCCAAATTAAATTATATTCCCCAACTTCTCTCTGTAACCTTCATTCAATTGATATGCAACACACACACGACACACCCCATCAACAGGATGAAATACAAACAGCACACAAATATGTCAAAAGTTATAATGTCAACCTCAGTTGTTGTGAAAAACGTTAACCTTTCTCAAGGGAACTTCATTTTAGGGTTCAGGTTACAGAAAATACATTTCAATTAGGGGTAAATTACGTACTAGAAGAAACATTAAATGCGAATATAACAGTTTCGTCTGTATGTGGTGAGTTTGCGCATCTGATGGTCAACAAATATACAGCTTGGCTAGATAATTCCGTTGTGAATATATGAATGGACATTGGTATACCTACTCCATTTTGCCGCCAAAAATCTCATCACATTCTTTATTGAGTGACAAAAAGAGAAGTGTCACGCGCAAACTAAAAAAAAAACTAACAAAACTGTCCAATGTTCTTCCTCAGCAAAAGATTAACAACAAAAACTTCTCTAAAAGTTTGTCTTTTCGTAATTTCGGAAATTCTTTTCGTTTTTGTAATGTGTAATAACAAAACAAACAAAGCGCTGTGTAGGAGGGAGGTCTGGGGACATTATTTAATCTGGGACATCATTGTATCTAAAAAAATAAATAAAAATGGAATGAAAACTTTCTTTCGACTTTCTTTACAAAAGAAATGAAAGCCTAGGGAGCTGTTGTATTGTGATATTTTCTCTGGGCTTTATTTCATATTTCACCCCACAACGGATCTATGTATATGTGGGAATCTGAAGAAGGAAAATAAATGCACTTTCGGGGAGAGCTGACTGCTGAGTGCGTCAGTAATGTACCTATTCAACTAAAATGCAATTCTATGGCGATAATAACTGTGCATGGAGATTGGACAAACTTTAACTTTACCTTCTGATTTCGATAGAAGTTGGACTGTATCCTATTTTATACATATGTAGCAATGCTGATAAGATGTGCGCATAGTGCCTCAGTGGTTATAGTATGCTGGACTACTGAAGAAGGGGTTCCATGTTCGACGGAGAAAGCTTGCCGTTCGGATACGACGTAAAATTATAGTTCACTTTCATTCTTCACAAAAAAATACAGTAGTCCCTCGATAATGTGAATTACCGATAATGTGAATTTCTCTAAAATGTGAATCGGCAAAACTTTACACTGTCATCTCTATAATGTGAACTTCCGAAATTTTCAACCTCTAAAATATGAATTTTTTTGTAAAAGTTTTTATATTTCTCTTGTTTCTCTTGCTCGTATTGCGTGCGATATTAGGGACAAACAACTGTTATTGAGTTAACTGTCTTTAAGTTGTAAATGCCGCTGCAGGCTATAGAGACAACAACTGCCATTTGTGTAGGTATGGATGTTATATGATCAGTTCGTGGTTATATTTTTTCAGTCAGTTGTGTCTTGTATAGTTCATGTTTCTTTTTCCCTTTTGTGTGTAAAATAAACTCAATTTATTGGTATCTAATGGCATCTAAACAAAAATTGCATCGATTTTCATCGATTAAAGGTAAATGCAAAATTTTGCGCGAACTAGATGCTGAACATCCTGGATTTGCTGAAACGTATGGTGTGTCAAAGTCAACAATTACAGGAATAACATTAAATTTGAAGAAAATGTTAGAACATTTCAAACAAACCGAATTTAAAAAATTGAGAATACCAATGTCTATGCCGATATAAATGTTTTCTTTTTATGTTTTGAAATAAAATTATTTTATTTTCTTCTGAATTGCTAAATATTGAAATTGTGCTTTAAAAATCATTTTGTATTATTTTTAATGGATTTGAAAATCGTTTCAATCAGATTAGTAAGCACTGAAAAAAAGTTCCAGTAATGTAAATCCCTCTAAAATCCGAAAACGCCTTGTTTTAATTAGTTCACATTATCGAGGGACTACTGTAACTCCATTGGTAGTGAGATTTGAGAAGCGAATACTGCACGCACCTAGTACTTACACTCTTACATAGCAAAGTAACTCACAGGATTAGAAAATTTGTTATGGTATTATTTAGAAAGCTAATGTAAATGATTTAATTTCAGTGCAGTAATCCCAAAATCACCCTGCTGGTGAACCGAACAAACACGTCTCCCAATAAAGACAAACTAATTCTTGCAAACTAATGAACTCTCAATTTGTGAATAAATTATTATGCCCGCACAAATATAAAAAGGTATAAGGAGACCGTAGAACCAGATGAAGTTATGAACCTCAGGAGACTAATAAGCTAATTTCTTTACAACACTCCTACCTTCCATTAGCTGGTGATAAAGTAAATTAATGCCTTCTCACTTAGCTAAATACACCAAATTAATGACATAGTTCACAGTTTTATGTATGTATAATAATGCAGCTGGTGATAAACGGAGAATAAAAGTAGTGTCGATTTATTTGACTAGGCTCATATATGTATGCACTATCTGAGATTTGTGTATTTCGGAGAAAACTATTAAGGACTAGCTGACCCGTGGTCGCCTTCCTTTAGCCCAGCCCTTGACAAGAAAACAGATAATATTATGATATGACATAGCAGTATGAGGAAAGTGTACATTTTTGTCATTTCTAAAAATCAATATTTATTTTTTATTAAATACTATCGGACCCGGCAAACGTTATTTTGCCTGCTCTTACATTTTCATATTATTTTTATTTAACCGATGTGTCCAGACTGATTCTGTACTCTGTGTGCTACGACCGATATTTCCTCGGACGTGTGCCCACGAATTGTATTGTCTAGAAAAATTTTATCGATTTTCTGGAATTTTCTTTCTGCGTAAACCTGAAATACAGCAATACGAACAAAACAAAAAAAAAAAAGTATCATGAAAATCGGCTCAGCGGTTATCGAGTTTCACCCAATAGAAGATGTTTTTTGTATGGGCGTGGCACCCCCTTTTGTCCAATTTTGACCAATCTTACAGCAACACTCCAATACCTAAAATTGTCTGTAAGTTTCAACTCAATCGATTCGGCGGTTTTCAAGATATTTTTTGTTTAGGCTGTGCCACGCCCCTTTATCAAATTTTGATCAATCTTCACTGGAATACTCCTGGGCTGATACTTAAGATTGTATGTAAATTTAAACTCAATCGATTCAGTGATTTTCGAGATATAAGATTTTGAATGTTATGGGAGGTGCCAAGCCCCTTTGTATAATTTCTCACCTTTTAAACCTTCTCTGGACTTCCACAATTCAAGACCAAAATTAGCCAAATCGGTCCAGCCGTTCTCGAGTTTTAGTGAGACTAACGAACAGCAATTCATTTTTATATATATAGAAGAAAGAAGAAGATAGAAGATATACACAGGGTCATTCATTTCGTGGTTCCAAGTTGGAACTGGCATTTGTTACTTACTGAGTGAATTCTCATAAAGCAAAATTAAAAATGAGAAAAATCAACTGATATGAATGAATGATGTGATGATATATTATAAGATGTAAGATCTAAGGTTTAGATCTTGAATGCCCAAAATAAATTTGTTTCAGGCATAATGTAAGAACCAATTTCTTAAAATAATCGCGAAACAGGATTGAAGTAAGATATTTAGGCTTACTAAAAATCTAAAAACAAGATTTTTTGGTCATAAAAAACGAGCTCAAAATAAGATTTTCGTACTTGGAATAAGATTTTCCGGAGGCGGCCATTTGAATGATATTATTTTTCACACTTAATGACAAAGTCCAAACTTTAAAATGAAATAAAATGTTCATCAAAAATGTATCGTGTGTGTTTTATATAGCTTTACTTTCGAAACCGAAAAATGAGTGACCCTTTATACCTAATCTAAAAGGCTTTTGAATGTGTCTCACGATAACCATCGCATCAGCATAATTATAGTAAATATTCGTTTTTAAGTTTGTTCGGCTGTGACATTTTTTTTATTTAATATTAAATTCGTATAGGTATCCCTTGAATGAGTCGGTCGATTGCGATGAAATATAAATTAACTGTTGGCTCATTAATCCATATCTTACGCCTGAGAAATCCATACGGATTGAGTGAGCAGTTTTAACGTGAAACCATAAGGCGCTAATGCCACATACAAACAGAAAAACAATTGTTTTTATATTTAGAGGTGATTCCCACATTTTATCATTTCGAACGGATATCCATAATGATAATTAATCTGGCAGCACCGGTCAGAAATAATTTATTCATTTATTCATTCATTCATTTTCAATGGTCCGCTTGTCCATTAGTTGGGTCGCGGGTGTAGGTGGCTCAAGTGAACCCTCCATAGCTCTCGATTCTCCGCCATCGACTCTAAATCATCAAGAGCAATCCCCATACGGGCATAGGAGAGATTATGGACTTGATCTAACCATCTCATCCTG
Organism: Cheilosia scutellata; assembly: GCA_955612985.1. Lineage (NCBI taxonomy): Eukaryota > Metazoa > Arthropoda > Insecta > Diptera > Syrphidae > Cheilosia > Cheilosia scutellata. Next base: position 18,308,676 of record OY015314.1, read on the forward strand.
GGTCTACGCCTGACTGATGGTAAGGATTTCATAGCACGTCGTGGGATCCTGGTTGGGGACATGCGTTTAACATGTCCAAACCACCGAAGTATGGACCGCTCCGTCCGGAGAAGTAGCTGCTCGACATTGAGTTCCTCACGTATTCTGGTATTTCTACATAAAGCTTGTATCCGCGATTTTATTCTTTCGGTCATTCTCATTACCCAAACCTCATGACCATAGGTAATAGTCAGAAATAAAACAACAAATTTCAATCTGCTTGTTCTTTGCAGCCTCAACCTCTTCTATACCTAGGGGGTGGTGACACGGTTTCCCTTCTGCTACAATGCATTTCCAATTAATTGCGTAATTATGAGAACGGCTTTTAAATTAAAATCTACTTTGGGAAGGACAACACAAAAACCCATAAACCCCAAAAGACTGCATAATTTAAAGTCGCCCTAAAGAACGGAACCAGTGGGCGTATAACGCAGTGGTTAGTGTGTTGGACTACTGTGCGAGGGATCCCAGGTTCGATCCCCGGAAAAACACAAATTACATCTTAAGGTTTTTTCTACTGCGCCACCTCTCGCGAACGTCTGACAAATATCCGAGAGTAGGTATGACTGTCCTGAAAAAGCTTCTCAATTCAGTTCGGACTCGGCATAAAATTGTAGGTCCCTTCCATTCGTACCAAATATAGAAACTCACACAAACGAATGGTTGCAAGAAGCTAGGCCTAGGGTGTCTACCGCCTGTTGCGCCACCTATTTTTTTTTTTTAAGAACGGAACTTCGCCGAAATTAAAAAGAAAAAATTAAGCGATTTAAACTCTCTGATAAGAAAACATCACCAGTTCCCTCGTTTATCATTTTTTATCGTTTCTTTTCTTCTTGTTCTTTTTTTTTATTTTCCCACGGTGGGTGACAAATAATAATGATGTCCTTGGAGTAAAATGTGTTTTGATACGGTTTTTTTTTCTTTCCTTCATAGATTTCCGCGGGCTAATAAGTTCATCCTGATTATCTGAATTTTTTGTTCATTCCGCATAACAAAGTAAGTGCGTCCAACATTGGTTGTGACTGCGAGAGTGTCCTCTTTTGTGTCTGTTCATGTCGCAGATTAAACGATTCATTTAATTTGGATGAGAAAAAAAAACAACGAAACTTTTATTTGCCTCATTATGTATGGACAAACATCCCAACGGATCGTACATTATCTTTCTCTTAACAGGAAAAACATAAAAACATTGTCTCCACAGGACAATTAAATAAATTTCACTTTACGCCTTGTTTAAAGTGTTTCTTTTTTGTTTCGCCGTCCTTGTATCATAATCAACAGGATGCTAGCGCCGCTGAATAAATTTTATATTTGATTCACCCCTGGAGTATGAAATACACGCACACACATAAGTGTATACTCCATGAATCCATAATCGGAAGAAGGATTGGGTAACAACAATTTTATATGTACATAATATAGCCATGCACAATGCATAGGTATATATCGAGGACATTAGGAAGGATGCTGCTTCATGTTTCGTCCTTGCTGTAGCGGTACACGCGAGAATAGTAGATAGTAGTAGAATTTCGTTGGTTTTTCAAATCCAGTGCACAAAAAGGATACACATATCTAATATCGACTTCACGGTGCCATCGCAAATGTCAATTGTGAATTGTCGTCGCCGACAACGACAACGACGACGCGACATATACCTACTTTCAATTAATGGAACACGTGACGTGACCCGTGCGCTTTTACAGTTCGAAATCAAAACCCATGAATGTTCAAATGTTGGTCCTAGGTGGTCCTAGGGGTATCGGGCTGGCTGATTGCAACGGCTTGTGTGCGAGTAATGTGACAAGACGAGCGAGTTGCTTGATGCCGACATTCAGGACTCTGGGTGAAGCAAAATATCCAATGAGAGTGTGGTTTATATGCTACTTTCTGACACCATATCCGACGATATCTTCGTTGTGTACTTTGCGAGAAAATGTGACAAATCATGTAGAAGAATAATTTCAAAGTTAGGAACTGTTAGCATAGTACAGAGTTTGTGTTTGCACAAGGCGTTAAGGGAGAGACATTGACAATTGTGAATGTTACATGGAGCTTAAAATTGCATGCATTTTTGAGGATGAAATTGAAATTTTTCAAGGAAGTTTTTCAATAAATCATTTTTTAGGGGGACAGTCTTGAATTGCGTCAGTCACTTGAGAAAGCAAAAATACAAAATTTGTATAGCCACTCAATTTTCAATCATGGGGCTGTTGGATTTGTTGTGTTGCAATTTTATTTGAAAAATGCTTCTATCTAATACTAGGTGTCTAGTGATTCTCATTTCGGTTTGACAGTACATAACTCATTTTATACGAATTAAAAGTCTACTCGTATGGACAAGCGTATGCAACCATTATAAACAGCAACAAACAAGAACCGCAGCTTTTGCTAGATTTTTTCGTCTATGTTTTAGCCGAAGGCCAATGTAGGTGGTGCTGTAAAAACTAAGTTAAATTATTGTAATTTATTTTACTCTTATAATAATAATAAAAAATGGCTTCTATGTTCGTTTTGACAAGTTTGAATAAATGTTTATGACTGGGTCTCAAGTAACTTGATTTATGCCATAATCTTTATATGACAAGAACCGTTAATTTAAGAGCTAAATTAAAAATGCTGGTTGTAGCCTGGGAGAAGCTGACTAATTTCCCAGACCGAATTTTTGGCTTTTGTGTTCCTTTATTATCGTTATGTCATTTCTGATTAAAAACTCGAGGAATTGTTTGTAGCCACTGAAATTTAGACCGGCCTTTAATAAAGTCGCTTTCAACGTTTACAATCGTTTTACTACAATGTCTGCCGCTGAAATTGTTCCTGATAATGAAATTTTGCTTTAGATTAGGTTAGGTTAGGTTTGTGGGCTAGCGAGGTGTACTCCGTGCCACACTCAGGTCAATACTGACCCATTGTGATGCCCTTAGGGGAAAGAGGCTGCCTCTTACTCATCATAACCCTATGTTCAAATTACTTACCGTGCTGCTACATCAGTTCATTATCTTGTCTATTGAGCTGGAAAGCTCGTCTAGGTCGTTGAAGAAGTGACACCCTAGGAATTTATTCCTGGTGTGTTGGAGATCTGGGCAGTGAAATAGGAAGTGGGTTGTGTCCTCAAGAGCTCCCTCATCATCACTGCAGCCTCTAGAAAGTTCTTCTTCCGTTAAGCCAATTTTCTTCATGTGGTAGGTATAGGTATAGCAGTCTATTGTGCTCCGTTATAATTTCTACGAGGGTGGACAGGAATTTATTACCCTTCCGTATGATACTCTCGGTTCAAGTTTCATTGAAGGACGGCCAAAGCATTCTTGTGGTATTACAAGTTCGCCGCTCTTGCGGCTTTTCTCCCTGCTTCAGGCTTGAGTGTGCAAGGCGGGATGTTCACAGAGGGATCAGCTTGTTCTGAAACAACAGTCGAATCTTGTCTTGCTAATTCGTCTATTTTCTCATTGCGATACCTTGAGATATGCACTCAAGAGCCTTGAGTTCTTCGCGACAGCACTTCACAAGCTTCGATTTTATTTCTGGTGCAGTTATGGCTTTTATTGCTGACTGGCTGTCGATAAAGAAGGTAATATCTCCAGGTGGTCGAGGAGGCGTATAGATTTTGATATACCCAGCGATTCAGAGAAGACACTTGACCCTACCCCATTGTCCACTGAGTGGGGAAGTGTCGAATTTCAGTCTATGAATTATTGTTTGAGAGAATTACATTAACAACAAGTCGTAGAATGATGGCTATTTCGAACTACACCACTAATTCATCATCATACTCCTTTTGAGTCCATTTTAGAACCGTCTATGGTTTGCATATTAGGTACGAGTTCGTCTCTCCATTCTTCCCTGCTGGGATAGACGCTCGAGGAAGGTCTTGTAAACATGGCCAAAATAATTCTGTTGGATCGTCGAATGACCCGTTTCGTTTAATTTCCAGTTTATTGATAGTTGTATAAGAATGTCTAGTGGAAGCAGATTGAGTATAGCCTCAAGTCATGCGGTTGGAGTTGTCGTCATTGCACTAGTGATGCCGATTCACGCTAATCTTTGAACCTTCATTAACGCCTTTAGGGAAGTGAACTATTAGTTGCCGTTCACCATACGAGACTGTCATAGATCAATATACGTAGGTCTTACTATAGCCGTCTACATTATTTAGGAGATGATCTTCAGGTTTTCCCGAAGATTTTGCTGCAGAAATAAAAGGCTATTGTATGGCTTTTTTGATTCTTTCATTGGTGTTCAATTTTCAGTTCAGGTTATTGTCTAGTAGATCCTGAGAGGTGTGTCGTCAACAGAAGATGTAGGTATTTTCCTTTAACTTGCTTTAAATTTTACTAAGTTCATCTGTTTCTCGCTTAAGACTTTGATAATTTCAACAAAATTAACGCATGCAAATCATCAAAAATCTTCAAAGCGGTATTTAATAATTGTTCGTTCGACATATCAAATTAAAACAAGTAAAAGTGTTATCATCGGCCTGGCCGATGCTTTGATACCCTCCACTGCATAAAAGTCATGCAAAATGTTTGCCATGCCATATAGGTTTGGTATATGAGGTACCAGAACTACTTGACCGACATAGCCCATTTTCAATACCAACCTGACGACGACGGTAAAAAGAAGTCCTCCCACAAAATTTCATATACCTAGGTCAATTCGTTTGTACGCTATCGTGTTTTCAACAGACAGACAGACAGACGGACATGGCTAAATCGATTCAGAATGTGATCCTGATTCAGAATATATATACTTTATAGGGTCTCCGGTGAATCCTTCTTGGCGTTACAAATGTAATGACAAAGTGAATATACCTTCCTTTATGGAGGGTATAAAAATTGAACATTGCCCAAAAGCTATGCTCTCTTTAGAGTATCTATTCAATTTTAATTATGTTCACCGTCCATAACCCACAATTAGCAACAAGCAAACGACAACCGCACTTCATCAACGAAATGCATGCATGGCATTGTATAGATAGATAAATCCATTCTGTTAGATTACAATAATCAGAACGATAATTAAATCGTAATTTATTGCACAGTATGGTTTAATTGGGTGAGGCAGGGCCGGCCCCAGTCAAACTAGCGCCCTGTGCAAGATTTACAGAAGGCGCCCTTTTTTCATATTTGCACACAATGCATAAGTCTTTTCCACATCACCCAGGAAGTAGACTTTCAATGGGTTTTTTTTATTGAGGCATCTAATATTGGCTTTGTATGGGAGGTAACAGAACTACTTTACCGACATGTACCATTTTTAATACCAACATAAAATACCAACGTAAAAAGAAGTAATCTCACAAAATTTCTTTGGACTAAGTCGATTCGTTTGGACGCTATAGTGTTTTCAACAGAAAGGTAGACAGGCAGACGGATATAGCTGAATGGATTCAGAATTTGATCCTGATCAAATCCGGTGACTCCTTCTTGGCGTTACAAATGTAATGACAAAGTGAAAATACCTTAGTATGGAGGGTATACAAAATGTATTAACTCATAAATGAACTTTACATTACTAATCTCTCTGAGTCTCCTCATAATTTTCATCATTTGCATCTATTCTGCATAGCTATGTCGTTGTTGCTTTTGTAAGAAGTACCTAATATTAGTACTTATCTACCAATTTGTTTGTTACTTCGGTCGGTATAGGAAAGTTGAACCTCATACAACAGCTAATAAATTTTCAGTTTCAAACATCTTCTTTAACCAGTAAGACAATTATCTTCGACTATGCCGAAGCTCAAATACCCGGTACTATATTATTGTAAAATAAAAAAAATATTTTAGTATTAAAAAATGATATATTTGTATGGGAGGTATGGGTACTTTTTATTTGACCAAGCTCATTTTTTATCAAAAATTTTTAAATATTATTAAAACAATATGTGCAAAGTTTAAACTTGCTATCTTTACTGTAGCTATTTAAATTTAATTATTAACATAAAAAGCTATATAAATCTGATATTTTTGTATGGGAGGTAGTAGTAGTTTTCATCCGATCTTGCTCATCTTCGAACTTAGCCTCAGTTTGGTGGATAAAAGCTTACATACCAAATTTCAAGTCGATAGCTCTTAAATTACGGCCGTAATCGTGCGGACAGACGGACAGACGGACAGACGGACAGACGGACAGACGGACAGACAGACGGACAGACAGACGGACAGACAGACGGACATCGCTAGATCGACTAAGAAAGTGATGCTGATCAATAATATATATAGTTTGTCATACCTACAACGCCTCCTTATGGGCGTTACAAATGGAATGACAAAGTGAATATACCCTCACCACAGTGTGGTACCGGGTATAAAAAAGGCAAGTACTTGTGTAAATGCAAACGCATAAATTGGTTCATTGTATTCCAAGCTCAGAGCAAAAAAATTAAATTAAATTGAATGAAATTAATTTTTTCTATTGCCACTTTCAATTTAAAAATGTACACTCGAATCATTTAAAAACAGTCAAACAAAATTCGTATCCAGCTAAAAAAACACCTGGCTGGATTTTAAAAATCCCAGCTATGCATAACACTGGTCAACAAAAAAACACTTTTTGCATGTAACATGAAAACTTTTGTCTGGTTATGTTTAGGACAGTTATAAGGATAATAGAAATAAAATTAGAATGATTCCAATACGAATAGTTTTTTTGTAATTTAGATTTTATTGAATTTTAGAAATGTCTAGTTTTAAGCACCAAAACTAAGTTATTTCACTAAACTGTAACATAATTATAAATGTAGCTTTATGATTTTCTTCTATATTTTGCTTCAGGGACATCTCGTTTTAATATCCAACAGTAATCGGCTAGCATACGTTGACTCCACTTGCCCTGGTACCGCTTTTCTATGGTATAAATATCTTGGTGGAATCCTTCACCGTGTTCATCGGTAACGGCGCCCAAATAGGTATTTCAAAAGGCATAGATCGAGATCTTCTCGCCCATCCAGTACGAAGACACACATATGTAACACAACAGGTGTGTGGAACCCCTGCTTTGTCTTGTTGTCCGATGGAAATACTGTTTATATAGCTTAGTTACTACACTCACAGAAAAAATTTTAATATTTACAATTTTCTGCGTAAAATTTACAATTTTAATTGTAACTATAGTCATTACAATTTAATAGTAAATTTCGCTTATTTTTTTACTATTTTCAATTCTAAAATTGAATTTTGAATTTTGTTTTACTATCTGTTGTGGGAGGCCACATTTCCTGAAGTTATATGACACGGGGGTAAATCGGTATGTATCGCCTGGCCGATGGATAGGTACCTCAATGCCAACTTGGTCGTATCCATTTAGTGAAGAACTGTATCCTGACTTCTTTTGTTTGGAAAGCTTCGATTCTGATGTCACAATGCAGGAAATACCCTCGCGGTTCCCCAGCACGATAAAAAAACATAAAAACACAAATTAAAAAATAAATAAAATAGTAAAACTAAAAAAATTGCAATTAAAATAGTAAATTAACCAAATTTGCTATTTAAATTGTAAATAGATGGTTTTACAATAAAAGCATTTAAACATTTTTTTCGGTGAGTGTAATGGTGTCAAATTCCTTCGCTGAGTTTTAAAAGTAATGCCGCCACAAATGCAGCAAAACTTGTCGGGATCATTTTGACACTTTCTTGACATTATTTAAGAATTACTTAACACAGAAAACAGAAAAACACACTACGCTCTTCAAATGAAACAAAACTTTAGAATGCCGACAATGAAGCAAAAACGGCTTTTTTCAGTTTTGTGGGAAGTAGCTGTAACATGAAAACCAGACCTGATGGAAAAAAAATAAATATGGCGGTAAGCTAAGTGTACATCTCGTTTGATGTTCGTTATGGATCTAAAAGAAAGAGAGATCGGAAATACATCAGAATTCCGAAGAACACGGATAGGACAAGGTACCATGAAGTGTTGGAGGAAAAACTGAATGTAATGGTATTAGGAATACCGAAAAATACTTGGCATGTAGAATCACAGCTAAAGCATTTGCAATCAGCTGTTGAAGAGGCGTACCGAGTTTGCACACCTACTCTAGTGGAAAAACAGGATCCTACGCCTTGGTGGTGTCGGGAGCTTGAGAAGCTAAAGAAGGCTGTGAGGAAGGCCTTCAATCATGCCATGAGAAGGGGAGAACCCGAAGCATGGGATGAATACAAGGCGAAAAAGAAAGAGCTGAATGTTACTCTACGACGACGTAAAAGGGAGTCATGGAGGGACTTTTGCTCGACTATGAGGAGCACATCTGAAGTCAGTAGACTACAAAAGATTGTCTCCAGAGACCCAGTTTCCAAGATCGGACTCATTCGTAATAGAGCGGGAGAGATAGTGGAAAATCTGGATCAAACAAACGAGGTCCTGATGGAAGTACACTTTCCAGGAAGCTACAAGTCAGATCGGCCCTGGGCTCTAAGGAAACAAGGAGCGAACAGGATGGATAGGACGGAAGCAGAACGGATCGTGACACCAGAGGCGGTTAAGGGGGCGATAGCAACTTTTTCACCCTTCAAAACCGCGGGACCAGATGGTATATTTCCAGGTCTAATGCAATGGGGAGTAGACGTAATTGCACCAAGGCTCAGGAATATATACGTTGCATGCCTAGCAATAGGCTACATCCCGATTACATGGAGGGAGGCAAAGGTGGTCTTCCTTCCAAAACCGGGAAAAAAGGATTACACCGAGGCAAAGTCCTTCAGACCAGTCAGCCTAACATCTTTTCTGTTGAAAACAATGGAAAGGGTGGTGGTGGACTATATGGAGAGTACGGCGCTTAAGATGTATCCTCTGAATAGTAGACAACATGCCTATAGGGCAGGTATGTCTACAGAAACAGCGCTACATCAAGTAGTACGCGCTGCGGAGGAAGAGCTAAATACCGGGGGTATTGCGATGACCACTATAATGGACATTGAAGGTGCCTTCGATAAGATATGCTTTGAAAGTCTGAAACAAGCCTTGGAAAAACGTAGAGTTAACCCACTAGTAGTAAGATGGGTGGACAATATGTTGAATACAAGAGCGATAAATATCCAGACGGGAACCTCAAAACTCCGAGGAAGAGTCAGCAGAGGTTGCCCACAGGGAGGTGTTCTTTCACCTACACTATGGAATATCACTGTGGACTCTCTTCTCGATAGACTTGAGGCAACTGGCATTCACACAGTGGGATATGCCGACGACATAGCAATAATGGCAAGAGGCAAATTCATAGACGTCACAGCGGATATCATGAGGAATGCACTCAAAGTGGTTGAGCGGTGGTGTCTGGAACAAGGACTCTCTATTAATGCGGAGAAAACAGATTTAATAATCTTCACTAGGAAGAGGAAAAATCTGGAATTTCAGCCCTTAACACTTTTCGGATCTGAACTAACAACGACCAAGAAGGTTAAGTATCTGGGAGTATACCTAGATACTGGACTTACTTGGAATCACCATGTTGAGGAGAAGGTACGGAAGGCAAAAAGGGTGCTACATCAGTGCAAACGTGTGTGTGGACAGAGGTGGGGACTCTCTCCTAGGTCAGCATACTGGATGTATACGATGATTACTAGACCCATTATCACATACGCTTCGGTTGTATGGTGGGCAAAAGCCTCCCAGAAGACTGCTAAGAAGCACCTGGATAGGGTCCAGCGTTTAGCATGTATAGGAATTACAGGTGCAATACGCACAACACCAACATGCGCATTGGAAGTGATCTTAGGGATTTTACCGCTAGACTTATTTATTAAGAAAACAGCGGCCCTAACAGCACTTCGTCTGCATCGAGATGGGAAATGGCACAATAGTGGTACCATCTATGGACATAGGAAGATCCTGGAGCTTGTCAAAAATGAGATTAGGGAACTGAACATGCCTATGGATGGTATAACAAAGGTGCGTATTATGGAAAGGAATCACAAAACTCGCATTGAGAATGGATTACTTCCAGAAAAGAGGAATGGTGAAATCGTGATTTTCACAGATGGATCCATGATGGATGGCGGAGCGGGGGCCGGAATCTTTTCAGAAGATCTGGAACTAGCCCGTCACATTAGCCTCGGGAAACACACTTCAGTATACCAGGCTGAGATGATTGCTTTGCTGCATGCGTTGGATTACTTGCTTGAGAGTCAGGTGGAAGGAAGAAATATCCTAATAGCACTGGACAACCAGGCGGTGATTAGATGCATGGGACAGACAACCATCACAACATCACTGGCACTGGAATGTGTACTCAAGCTCAACAAGTGTTCGTCTAAAAACCAGGTAACACTGACTTGGGTACGAGGACACATAGGGATCGACGGCAACGAAAAGGCGGACTCCCTTGCAAAACAGGGGTCAACTGAAAAGTTGCTGGGACCAGAACCATTCTCTTCAATTGGTAGAGGAATGGTAGAACAGCTGATCAACAAATGGATCACGGCAGAACACTTGAGTAGGTGGTCAACCGTGGAACAATGTAGACAAGCTAAAATGGCGATACAATGGCCGACCTGCTCCACTCAGAGAAAGGTTCTAAGCATGAGTCGAGGAACATTGAAATGGGTGGTGGCGTTAACTACAGGTCATGGTAATTTCGGGTATCATTTAAGGAAGATGGGCCTTAGAGAGGATGATACTTGTAAGCTATGCCTGGAGGAATCTGAGACAGCGGCACATATATTGTGTCAATGTCCAGCTTTGGCTGGCAGAAGAATGAGGATCTTGGGACAACATTGGGTCGAGGCCCATTGGATGAAACAGATCTCACATAAACAGATGCTAGCGTTAACACTAGGAATCGAACTCAGGGAAGAACTCTGGAGAAATCCAGAAAGTCTCTCTTGGTAAGGTATATTAGTGGTAGGGAGACGAAAAGAGACCCGACAATGGTGGTCTGGTTCGAATATCTCTCGAAAATTTATATATATATATAAGCTAAGTGTAGGCGGGTAATTCGAAATTACTAAGCACTTTTCTTGTTACAAAAATTTTGTTGACCAGTGAATCAATCCAGTCAGATCTGACTGGAAAGCAGACACAAGCAGATTCTCTTTTTTTTTGTATTATGAGAAATCTGATATTCCCATTCCATGTACGCAAACTGCAAGCAAGCGTACAACAAGATGCAAATGACTAAAGCGTGTGTATGAAGCGCAACTACGTGGACAGTAGGCCCTACTTCTAGCAATGCGCCCCCAGGACTTGGCGCCCTGTGCATTTGCACATCTTGCACATATGGTTGGTCCGGCCCTGGGGTGAGGTGTTCTCATCTCACACTCCCTAGAGACCCTTGTTGCTATGACCACACCCTACCGATGGGAATAGTGTAAATAGTCAAGGCTTCATTGTATTCGAAGTCCTATTGTTCTCATTTATTTTTTTTTTGGTTTTGAAGATGAAAATCTCGAAAGACACAATGGGATTAGAAACCCAGAACCCAGAGTAGTGTGGGATTCTAACCGCACTAAAAACACCTCCATAATCATGACCAATCAAAGAAAGATCGATAAATGATTTTAGTTTCAACGTTGAGTTGCGATTGAGAAAGTATATTATAATTTAAATACAGGTTCTCATATTTTTTATTCTTTTTTTTTATATTAAAAGTTCGTGAAGTTTTGTTCTTCTTCATCTACGAATATTATATCGTACATTTAAGACGTCTTCTATCTCGGGATTAATATGCATCTGCAGGCGCTCATTGTGACGAATTGCGTATTTTTTAATTACTTCCGTTACAAGATCAATCTGCAAATCACGATGCAAGTCATTATTTCTAATATACCATGGGGCTATTCCCCGAAGGACTTTATTTTGGAATGTTTGTATTTTGTTAAGTGGTTATTGTCTGTAGAATCCATTGTGTTGTTCGAAAATATTAGAATGTGTGCACATAATTAGGAGAAGACAGAAGAGCATGAACTATAAGACTGATAGTGACAATTTGAGTTGTGTTTACACTCATCTAATTGGAAAAATATAAGTATTGGTATTTGTTTGTGTTCGTTTTTGGAATCTCAGTGTTGCCCCTTATGTATTCACCAGTATTGTTTTGGCGGTGTAATAAAAATGTCCAGATATTTTTTCTTTAATTTATTTATTTACCCTTTTATGTTAAGAACTCTGTTAATTGAGGTAAAGTCTATTGTTCATTTGTGTTTTCCAAAAATATTATTATGTTCATGTCTTTCTTAGGCTTGATAAAGTTTACAAAGAATAAACGAAACGTCGCTGAAAATTTGAAGGAGTTTTATTTTGGAGGGTGTCTGATTTTGCCACTAACCGAACAACACAATGTTTGTATTATTTATTTGTTTTCTTTGTACATCCATATCTCATATAACGATTTAAATTGCACCTGCATTACGTTGGACACATTGTCAGCATTCTTGAGGACGACAATGAATCAACAAATCTCTATCTCACTTTCACGCATTTTGACAGAATTCCAAAGATTACCAAATTTATTGCCGTTTCGCATGTCTAATGTATGTTTAGGGAATGCTGTTGCACGATTTTCCTTGGTATGAGGGTGCACATAGGTGGATGTGCGTGAAATAACCCTCATGGTGTCGCGGAGTTATGTATATGGTAATTGCTGTTTACATTAGCATCCCGTTGAAGAGCATTGTTATATAGGCTTCCTGCTTGTAGTGTAGTGCATTTTTGCTACGTAATTTAACATTATCATATCGCTAATTAAGCACATGCTTGCTGGTGATATAGTTGATTTTATTCCTGCACCATGTATGACACTTGTATTTACACAAGTTGTCACATCTCACATCTACTGAATTATTTTTATTTGTTGGATATAGTAATTTTGAGTGTGGCAGGCAGGTCTCTGTTAGTTTTTGGGGTTGATGAAATTGGGAAGTCAAATCCTGTCAGAGTTTCAAACCAGTAATGCATTGCTGGCAAATGTCAAAGTAATGGGAAATGCATCGTTGCTTTTCAAAGTGTTAAAATGTCAAAATGTTAAAATGCAATTATACATATTCATACAGTGAAAATTATATGTTTGTCTGGCTGTCAATGGAATGGGAAATTTAATGCGTTGGTACACAATTGATTGTTTGGAATATCTGGTTTACAAAAGTGTTTAAAGGGTCAACCAAGATTTCATTATATGGGCTTTCACTTGTGCCAAATATAGACGAAAATCGACATATTATGCTCTGTCAAATGACTGAAATGTTACAATAATCGTGATGGGGTCAGAAATAAATTTCCAATTTAAACTTACAATATCTTAAGAAACTCGATTACTACCATGAAATCCATGATTTTGAAGACATTTTGCGCACTCTTTTGACTTACCTACATATTAGAGTATTAAGACGAAAAGATATTTTAATTGGCGTTTGGATATGAAGCCAATTATTATGAGTTGACTCAAAGTGTCGAAGTTTCCGGCAAATTGTGAATTTTTTTATTTGAAAGAGAACGAATTATGGCCGCTTTCTATAATTTGCTAAATATTTTTATTTGCAAATTTGGGATTTAGGACTTCTGGAAGCATAATTCATTAATTTATCTGATTGTTTTGGGAACTACTTATCTATCCATTATTAGATATTGTAGTAGGAGGGGTGTTGGACAAAACATAACTGAGGTGTTGGCAGTTCTTTACACATAGCAGCTTGGAGACACGAATGTTGTGCTCAGCTAGGCTCAACGGTTATGAATGGGATGTGGGATCTTGCTGCTCTCTTTCCTCTACAAAAAATTGTGTCTCCTAAAAGGGGAGGGGGCGACAGCGACGATTCTACCTCTGGAAGGTGATCGGTTGCTTTATTGTCATGTAGAAAGCTTGAACGCCATTATTGTTGGGGATGAAAAATGTGTTTGTATGCGTATAATTATTAGATTTATAAAGTAAAAGGAAGATGGCAGTCCTTTTTCTATATTACCCATCGTTTAATTTCGATGGCTAGGTGTTATGCCATCGTGAAGGGTGCCCGCCCTCTTACAGCAATGGAGTCTCCACCATTGCTCCTTGACTATCCGCGCCCTTAATACATTAATGGGATAGTCCCTATATCGAATACCCGCAAAAGTGAACTCTGTACTGGGTTATTTATCTGTGTGCATGCCAGACGATCTGAATCTCACCCGGAAAATTTAATTCAAACCTTCATTATTGAATTATAACACCAAAATTGTATTCGTAACTGCATTAAACATTTTATTCAGGAAAACTAACCTACTGTAAATATACTTTAGGAATCTGAATAGACATATTCTTGTAGCTTTTGTAAATCCAATGCTTTATCAAAATGCATATACCTACACAGAGCGAAAAAAGACTACATAAAATCAATAAGATTGCCTTATTGCTCTGATTTACCATGAAATCTTATTAAAAGGAGTAAATAATATGAATTTTCCATAGAGAAATCTTAATGGTTTAATGGAGAAAATCTTATTAATCTGTTTAAGAGTTTTTCATATCATTTTTGCATGCCAGATCATATTAAATGATAAAAATAATAAGAAAACCTTATTACTATTTGGATTTAAGAAGTCAAGCTTATTACAAAATTATGTTTATAAACGTTTAAAAGGAAATCTTCTCAAATCTATATGACTTCTCCTTAAAATTTTACAGAGATATCACATTAATTTTGGGTGGGAGTATTAAATTGTATAACAATTATATGAAAACCTTGTTAATATTCGGTTTTGAGAAGACGAACTTATTAAAAGAGCTTGTCTTTAAACGATAATAAGGAAATATTCTTAAATCAATAAGAATTCCCCTTAAAACTAAAAGTATTCTCATATTTTATAAAAGTGCATATAAACGGTGTATTGCTTTGCCGAACGCATTCGTTTTCAGATTTCATGTCAAAAGCGCGTCTACGTGTCGAGGAGTGTAAGTAATTTATTAAATAAGAAAATATTAACTTTGTATTTGTTTTCTTCTTTTAGAATAATTATACTTTTGTTATTACTTTTTTTCAGAAAAAATTGTTAATTTTGTTTTTATTGTGCATGTAAAATATGAGAAAAAAAAATAATAATAAATAAATAAAATATTTTAAAAAGATAATAAGTTTTCCATATTTTTCCAATCGGTTTTACATATACTTTCAATAAGTTTTTCCTATTGGTGCGAAGAGATTTTCTTATACTTTTCAATAAGTTTTCATATTGTTTTAAGAAGACGTCGTATTGATATGGAATAAGATATCTTGTTAAAAGTATGTGGTTTTCTTATAGAATATTCATAAAGATTTCAATAAGATTTTCTCTATTGTTTTGATATGACTTTCTTCTTGGATGAAAACCATAGAGAAATCTTATAGTTTTTCTTCTACTTTATGTGGTGGTTTTCTCTCTGTGTAAACGTTAGGCTCATATATTAAAACAAAAATGTTATCGAATAACTGTAATTTATCATGACTTTAATAATTTAAATTTCTCTCTTAGCAGATACTAATAATTCATTTAACCAGCAACTGCGCGAAATATTTAAATTTAATACGAACTTCAGAGCGAACTTAGAATTACACATATAAAATATTAAAACCAAAAGAACGTGGGTACTCAGTCTTTATCTCCACTGTAGTTATGTGTATGTAGGTGTAAAATCCGTGATGATGTTGTGGCCACAAAAACACTTTGACGGGGACGCTGATATCTTGACGTCGTTGGGGATGAAAAAAAACTAATCTAGATAATATATATGTATAAATATCCCTTAAGCACGAACTGATTTTTTATTTATCTATTCAAAAATTACTTTATCTCGGAAGGAGAGAGAAATCTAACCTCTTACAGATTAACCTATGCGAAAAATATGTGTATACACCAATATGCTATGACTTTAATTACGATATGAGCAAACTAGAACAGAACTACACTATTTACAATTCAATTATTAGCACATGGCTTATGGACACTGGATAAAAACGCAATTTGTACTTTAAAATTATTCCCTTTTTCTTTGTTCTTACGTTTTCTAAAATAGCTTAACTACGAGTACACCGGAGCCGCAGCTTCTTGGAGCCTCTTTCACGGACGCGAGCAACGAGCAAACTATAGTACCTAACAATAAAACTAGTCTATAGCGTTTTGATTCCACAGCGTTCTCGTGCGAGTGGATGATGATCTTCCCTGGCTTGGCTGGAAGGATCCGCTATCCGCTATTCTCGCTGATTAAGATGGGATTGGTGTCAATCGATTTGCTAGTACATATGTCGCCTGTCGGCTAGCTGATATGAGTTTTTTCGTGTTTTTGGCATTGAATCTAGGCGAGCACTCGATCTATGTAGGTATTGTAAAAGATATGCGGGCACGCTCTCTTGTATTTTTAATGTACATAGGGTGCTGCGCGGGTGTGCGGTGCTTCGGTTTTTGCCACAATATAGGTACCAAATTAGGACAAGATCGCTTAACGAAACTTATGCCCATGCGGGGATTACCTGAAAACGCACATGGACGATGCACTTATGTGAAAAATTACAATTAAATTAAATTCTATTTTCTTGGTCACTGAGGGTTTGATGCTTTAATTCCCCGCTGGGCGATTTCACTTGAGGGCAAAACTTGATCAATATGTATTAAAATTTTAAAGTTTCACTAGCTATACTTGTATCAAATATGCAAGTTTATATTGACACTTGCGGAAACCATCAAACAAACGTAAGCTTAGCTTTAGAGCGTGATAGACGTCAAAAAGAAAGGATCGCTCCACCGTACATACATTCTTATATAGCCGCGGTAACTCAAAAAATTACATACAACCGAGCAAAGTTGCTGAATCTGCAAGGTCTCGCGGCTGACGATTCGTCAAGTTTTAAGACAGTGTGCATACTTGGACGGAAATACAAAAATAAAAACGGATTGCCTTGGTTATAGTAGCACACTACAATATGTATTAAAACTTTGTAAAGAAATCGCCCCTCCCCATCGACCATGGGAAACTTAAAAGCACACTTGATTTTCCAAGACTTTCAACAAAATATAGTCTTAGCCACCACCACAATATAAAATAGATACTTCATCAATTTTCTCGCAGCTAACACGTGCGTGTATATACCTCTACAGTTATTACCTGAAACATTTACCCGTCTTCATAAAAACCATAATCATTTTACATTATTTCACCCGCCGCCGTCGGGTTAAATATAAAGGAGCTAACTCTCAACCATAATGGCTTGATTCTCTACTCACTGCCACTTCTCAGTTTTATTCGCAGAACTTCATTAATAAAAGAGAATGCAAACTTTGTTTCGTGAAAAGAGATGGTCTGGTCAGGCAGGATGAATGAACTGAAGGGCGAAAGAGCAAACACTGTAAAAACAACACTTACGTTTACGTCCCCCAAACTTTTGGGTAATAAATTTAAGGGTTAATTTCTTTATTTTACAAAGAAAAAAGAAAAACAGCGGGCGTTATATTTCATTGGGTCACTAACAGATTTGTGATACAATAATGGGCGAGATCGGTGAAGAAAAATTATTTTTAGTAAGCCCTTATAGACATTTAAATTGGTTGAGTTTCGGTTACCAGGCGACAACAGAAACAACTTAGCCAAACGCCCAAACTACTTATTTATTTTCTTTGAAGATATTTCCATTTATTAAAAAAAATGGCTTCCGGAGCATATTTTGCCATATTTTAGCCAAGGTGTGGACTGGTAAAATCACGTTAGTAGGGTTGAAATTGAAACTGAAAAAATGTACGCGGAACAGTTTCGGTCGGATTGCTAAGAAAAAGTTTTTTAATTGAAACTTTTACATGGCTTTGGCGACGACGGTTTTCGCATAAAATGTTAAATGTTAATTTATGAATATAGCTCGAATGTTTGTAACTGTAGTTGTTGTACATTTTTTAAATGAAAAGTTTATAGACACACCCAACTATCTGTAATGTATGCTCTAGCTATGACATGGAATTATCATGAACTGCAAACACTAATACAGCAAAGTGGACATTGTTAAAAGGCCACTGGAAATGTTTTTGATAAAGTAGAATTTTTTTTGTACATCCACATGGTCTTATATATATCCTTAGTCAGACGCTTCAGGGCTATAGTGAATAAATTCCATTTGAAATTTTCCTTCTGACAGTAATGTAAAGCAGGTTGTTGAATTAACGTAGGGGCTCACGGGTTGTGCTATTTCCACACAGCTCTCGTAAATTTCACAAAGGGATTCCAGATTGTTTAAATAAACCTTTATAATTCAGCATACGCAATAAAAATTAAGGTGTTTTTTTTTAAGTAAAAAAAAAAAGATAAAAAAAGAAAAAAAAAAAAAGGCAAAACTAAACTGAAAAAAAAGGCATATAAATGCCTTTTAGTAAAAAGAAAAAGAATTTAAGATTTTTTTTTTTTAAGAATTTAAGAATTTATTTATTTATCCAAGAAAATCTTAACAATATTTTGCAGAAGGTTGCAGAAGGTTGTTATATCAAATATTTTTAATTGATTTGAGCTAGAGGTTTTTTTTTTTTATTTTTTTTTTACATAAAATAAAATTATAAATTAAATTAAATATAATAAATGAATATTGTGTATATTTATTAAATTTAAATTTGTTCATTTAGACGAAAATATTTTATACTCTTTTTTCTGGTTTTAAAATTTTTAATATTTTTAAGATCAAAAGGTAATAGATTTAGTTCTGAAGGAACATAATGTTTCAACTGTCTTCTACCATAGTTGTTGTAGTTGAGGGGTACTTGTAACATGCTTGAGCACGTCTTCTGGTATTCTTCTCATGGCTGATTGGATTTTTAAAACGATTATCGTCGTAATATTCAAGTAGTACAGTCAACTTGAAGATATTCTGCACCTTAAGAACCTTAAAGCTTCTACCATCAGGAAAAGATCTGCAGTTTATTTGCTTCAAAGCTAAATCTTGTAGTTTCTGAAGCTTTTGAAGATGTGTTTTCGAAGCGTTGCCCCAAGCAAGTATTCCATACCTTAATTTGGATTCGATCAAGGCATAGTATACTTGCTTTAAAATTTGTGGTGTGGCATGATGTCGTAGATGTGCTAAAGCAAATATAGCCTTCTTCAGGTCCGCGCGAATCTTATCTATGTGCATACTCCAGATAAAATGGCTATCAATGATGACTCCCAGATATTTATAATTTTCGACGATATCAATTTGCTGTCCGCGTAATTTAGGACAGGAATCATTTTGGAAGTACACATGCTGCTGCGTCGCTTTATGATGTGGGCTTCGAATGTGCATCATCTTTGTTTTTTCCGCGTTGATAACCAAGCCATTGTCGTGACACCATTTGACCGCGTTGTTGAACTCCTCTTGCATAATACTTGTCGCCGTCTCCAGAGATCTGTGACGTACCACTATCGCAGTATCGTCGGCATAAGCAAATGGCAGACTATTTTTAAAAACACGAAGAAGCTCATTTGTGAATAAAATGAAAAGAATTGGGCCCAGTTTAGGCCCCTGAGGAACTCCATATTGTAATTGTTTCCTTTCACTGTGAACGTCCTTTATTTTTACACATAGGAATCTGTTCCTTAGATAATCTTTTAGCCAGTTTCCCATTACTCCTCTTATACCAATACGTTCTAGAGCTTCGAGTAGTTTTGTATGATTTAGAGTATCGAACGCTTTACTAAAATCCATAAACATTACTAAAACATGATGACTTTTATTTAAGCTTTCGTTGACGCAGTTCGCAAATTCTCCGAGCAATTTACCAGTGCTTTTCTTTTTCTGAAAACCATATTGGCTTTGGTGGATCAGAGAGTGTTTTTAGATATAACTATATAATCTATTTGCAATTACATCTTCTAAACATTTATCAACGACTGGCAAGATGGATATTGGCCTGTAGTTGCTGATTTGATTTTTAACGCCTCCTTTATAGATGGGTCTTACCACAGCAGTTTTAAGAGGTAATGGAATTCTGCCTTGCATCATACTAAGATTGATGAATTTGCACAAGATTGGAGCAAAAATATCTACATGCGTTTTTAGATCAACCGCACGAATTCCATCTACGCCAGGAGATTTTTGATCGCTTAAAATATTAATTATGTTGCGCATCTCTACTATGTTGGTTTCCTTCAAAAATATTGAGTTGTCTAATCTTTTATTCACATGGTTTGATGTTACTGAATCACATTGGTGCATTATATTAAGAGCCTGTTCCGAGAAAAGTTGCGCAGATTCATTTGATAGTCTAATCATGCAATCTTCAGATGGAAAGTTCTTAGCAATAACTTCATCAACACTAAGCTTTTTTCTTCCCATTATGGCGTTGATTAAGTTCCAAGTTTTTCGAGGGTCAGCTTTGATTTCATTGAATTTGTTCTTATAAAAATTCGATTTCTGTAACAATATTTCGCGATTGAGTTTATTTCGGAAGTTCTTATATTCGATTTCGTAAGTTCTGTTTAGCCTATTATTCTTCCATCTTCTGTAAAGTTCATCCCGTTTTTTACATTTTGCAGCTAAATTTGGAGACATCCATACATTTTTCTTGCATTTACTCCTTAATGTTTTAGTGTATGGTCCTTTTTAGTATATGTCATGTAACTTACTTAAAAACTTTTCATACATTGTAATAGCATTACATTCATTTAGTACTTCCTCCCAATCAGCTTCACATATAAGTTCATTTACCTTGGTTGTGCATATGTAGGTCGTACTAGTCGATTTTTGTTCGTCAAACGTCACGGCTTCAGTGAAGTACATGACTGGATAGTGATCGGTTATATCACTTTCGATTACATAGGAATTTATTTGCTTGTCTGTTCTGTTTACTAAAACATGATCTATTACAGACTTTGTTCCCCTTTTTGGATCTATTCTAGTAAATTCTGAGATAATATTAACTAGTCCCAGCGATGCTAGCATCTCTAAATAGTCCTTCACATAGTTTGAGTTTACATCTCGTGTATTAATGTTAATGTCACCCATCACAATCAAATCTTCTTTCTTTCCCATTTCAGCTAGTTTATTTCCTATTTCTTCAATGAAAGCTTTTTGACTAAATCCTGGTGGTCTATATACACCAAACAGGTACTTATTTTCTTTAGTTAGATGAATCTTTATATTTTCGTATGACAGGCTTTCAGAAGGTAAACGTTTGTATTCCGTATTGTTTCTTATAAATATTAAAATTCCTCCACCTCTTCGTTTATTTCTGTTTAAGAATTCAGGTTCGAAACCATCCAATTTATAAAAATCCTTTTCTTCGTCGTCTATATTCGTTTCTACGAGGACAATTATTTTCAAAGCACTTATGAAATGACTTATATTTAAACAAAAATTACTCCAATGTAAACGTAATGATCTTATATTGAAACATAAATAGCAACAATTATTTTTTTTAAGTTCATTTGCATTGATGTTGCTAAAATCTTGTATCACCCTACAATCTGTGTTAATCAGTAATTCATCGTTTCTATTAGTATTATCCATTTTTGAGGAACAGTTTTATGTTTCTAGGTCTTAAGTCTTGTTATAATACTGTACAACCAGAAACATTTTAGAATTTGCCGGCACCAAACGCCTGCGATTGTCCCTCAGGAAAGCTTTGAAAGAGCTAAAGAAGGTACATAGGCAGAGACAAGTGGAGCCCAATTAAAAGACGTCTTGACATCGACTGCAATATGTATCTGGAGGCAATTTGAAGTTCTCAGCGCGTTTACTACATTATTTATTTCTTTGAAGGTCTTGTGTCTTCCATTTGCAGAAAAGACGGCGCGTGCCCATTTCAGACATACCCGGCAGCCGGCTAACCGGTACCCGGTCGTTGGCAATACATTCTTATGGACGATTTCGGTTTGCAGGTGTGAACGTGCCCATAAGAATGTATTCCCTTCGACCGGGTAGCCGGTACCGGTTAGCCGGCTGCCGGGTATGTGTGAAATGGGCCTTATGCTCTCGGATTCGGATGTTTGCCAAACATTCGCTATCGCTTCGGCGATATTATTTTTTTAAATTGTACAGTCAAGAAAAAGTGCACATGAACTTGATAGATATGACCAAAAAAGGCAGAAATGGCAATGTTGGTAAAAAAGGCAATATGAGTAAAAAAGGCAAAACAAAAATCAACAAAATCCGTTCCCTGGATGAGAGTAAAATGGGTCTGCTCACGCGATAATTTTTCGGAAACTTAAAAATGTTTACCAAATCGTGTTCCCATAATAGGTATGTAAAAACTTGTAAAAAAAACAACGATAACGAACATTTTCTACTCCATAAGCAATTTTTGGGTTTTTATACCCTTCACAGGAAGATAATATTCCTCGGTATATTAACTTTGCCATTATATTTGTAACGCCATGTCACCGGAGACTCCATAAAGTTATGTACATATGAATGAATCGGTTTAGCGATGTCCGTCTGTCTGGCTGTCTGTGTGTTTGTTGAAAACACGATACCGTCCAAACGAATCGACCTAGGTGAATGCAATTTTGTAAAAGGGCTTCTTTTTACCGTCGTCGTCGGGTTCGAGCTGTAAATGGGCTATGTCGGTCAAATAGTTCTGGGGCCTATTTCATAAAACTACAAGTGTTGTACTTGTAGACTAGTTACTACAAGCGCAAATAAAGTATGGAGTTGTAGTATTGTGTTCCATAAAATATTTTCCGCACTTGTATTACGGCAGATTCAAATTATAAGTGTAGCGATCAAAATACTACGAGTCTACAAGTCTGTAACTACAAGCTAAAAATTATTTGAGAAGAACTACAAGTCTGTAGCTATACTTCACTGTTAAGCGAACAAACCATTTCTTCTTCTTCTTCTTTTTTCTTTCTTTGTTGCATTGAATTTACTTAAACCATAATAAAAACTAGTCTACTTTTATGACTTTTTTCCTCGGTCTCAAAAAAAAAACAAGTAAAAGTGTTATCATCGGCTTGGCCGATGCTTTGATACCCTCCACTGCATAAAAGTCATGCAAAATGTTTGCCATGCCATATAGGTTTGGTATATGAGGTACCAGAACTACCTGACCGACATAGCCCATTTTTAATACCAACCTGAGGACCGTAAAAATAAGATCTTTCACAAAATTTCAGTCGCCTAAGTCGATTCGTTTGGACGCTATTGTGATTTCAACAGACGTAGAGACACATGGGTCTAATAGTGGTTTTGTATGGGAGGTACCAGAACTACCTGACCGACATAGCCCATTTTCAATACCAACCTGAGGACCGTAAAAATAAGATCTCTCACAAAATTTCAGTTGACTATGTCGATTCGTTTGGACGCTATCGTGATTTCAACAGACGTAGATACACATGGGTCTAATAGTGGTTTTGTATGGGAGGTACCAGAACTACCTGACCGACATATCCCATTTTCAATACCAACCTGAGGACCGTAAAAATAAGATCTCTCACAAAATTTCAGTTGACTAAGTCGATTCGTTTGGACGCTATCGTGATTTCAACAGACGTAGATACACATGGGTCTAATAGTGGTTTTGTATGGGAGGTACCAGAACTACTTGACCGACATAGCCCATTTTCAATACCAACCTGACGACGGTAAAAATAAGTCCTCTCACAAAATTTCATTCCCCTAGGTCAATTCGTTTGGACGCTATCGTGCTTTCAACAGACGGACAGACAGACAGACAGACAGACAGACAGACAGACAGACAGACAGACAGACAGACAGACGGACAGACAGACAGACGGACATGGCTAAATCGATTTAGAATGTGATCCTGATTCAGAATATATATACTTTATAGGGTCTCCGGTGAATCCTTCTTGGCGTTACAAATGTAATGACAAAGTGAATATACCTTCCTGTGGAGGGTATAAAAAATGTTTTGATGCAAAAAGTTTCTTCAAACAATTATTCTAATAGTGAATGCACATTTTTTCAACAATCTCTTCGCTAATATTTTTTATTATTTTTTTAATGGGATGATCTCAGAAAAATTTTGTATGAAAAGGAGGAAAAAGTGGCTAAAATAGTAATTTTTAGCAATTTTCAAAAAATCATAAAAAATATTAGCGAAGAGATTTTTGAAAAAAAATGTTTGCAGTCACAATTAGAATTGTTTGAAGAAATTTTGTACATCAAAACATTTTTTTTTAGAAAGAGGAAAAAAATCAAAAAAGTAGACTTTTACAAAAGTTATAAATTTTAAATGGGTAGGTACTTAATGGGTTCCATTGATGCCAAAATTTACATGAAGAAAGTTAAAATTATGAGTAGAATTAACTTTAGTTTTGTCAAAATACTTATGTCCACCATTGTACATATAACATGCGCGATGTTTTTTGGACTAACGTGAAGCGGTGCGTACTATGGCAAGTACATCACTGTGAACTAAAAATGCTCTTTAAAAATTCGCGGTTCACGTGTCCGGTAGTCTTCGTAGTCACTGTCATCACTGCTTGAGATCATTTTTCTTTTAAGCTTTTTAAGGACACAATGTCTTAGCACTAAATTCTAATCGCGAATAAGCCAAATTTCCTCGGTACTTGATTTTATTAGTCTCTCTACTCTTGTAAGAAATTCGCTTGTAGCTACAAGTCCGTCACTAATATTTTTCTGCGCAAATACTTTTATGAAACAGAAAAGTTCGCCGCAGTTGTATATTCGCTTGTAGCTACAAGCCTGGCATACTTGTAGTTATTAGTGAATTGATATTCTTTATGAAACAAAAATGTTCAAGTTACAAGTGAATTCACGAATAATTATTAGTGTTGTAGTTTTATGAAATAGGCCCCAGGTAGGTACCTCCCATACAAAACCAATGTTAAATCCATCGTGTATGTGTAAATATACTAACTCACGCGGAAAACATTTTGCATGACTTGTATGCCGTGGAGGCAGTGGCGTAACTATAGGGTGGCAGGGATGGCAAAATGCCACGGGCCCCCGACCCGAGAGGGCCCCATCCCAAGAGGCCGCGAGCTTAGAAATAACCTAGCATTTTTACATAAAATGTGGTACCTAAGTATTTAAAAAAATTATAAGGTCTAACGCACTTTAGCCTAAAGCCACCGATCTTTCAAATGCCTTAAAACGTTTGAAAATTTGTGTAGAAGAATTGGAAAGGTATAGACATGAATTTGTAAATTTAACAATGGAAGCAAATAGTGTAGCAAAAAATGGTCCATCAACCCTGAAATTTCTAAAACTCGTCAGAGAAAGGTAAAACGCCATTTTGACGAACTTTGGGAAGATAAGCGTCTCCCAGATCCGGAAAGTTTGTTCAAAGTGCACATATTTGATCGAGTATTGGACATCATTATTAATCAACTGAAATCGCGTTTCCTTTCAATGAATGAAATTGTTTCCAATTTCAGAGTTTTGCAATCTTCCACTTTACAAATGTTAAATGACACTGATCTATGAAAAAAGCTTTAGAATTTGTTGATTTATATAAAAAAGATGTTTTCCAAGGGAATTCTCAGTTTTCGGTCCACTTTTAGAGACGAAATAAATTAGACTGATTTATTAATAATAATAATTAATAATAAAACATCATTTTATGTCGTGTAGCTTTCCTGAAGTATGTACTACATTAATGTTATTTCTTACAATTCCTGCGACTACAGCTAGTGCTGAACGATCATTTTCAAACCTAAAATTAATAAAAACCTATTTAAAAAACTCTATGGGACAAGAGAGGCTACGTAACTTGGCTATTCTGACTATTCTAAATTCTATGGCCCGATCTTAAAACCTTGATGATGTTATAGATACTTTTGCGGAACAGAAAGCTCGTAGAAAAGAATTTTAATAATAAATATCTTATTCAAATTAAACTGTTATTTTTATATATAATTAAGTGGTTTATTAAAATTAAATTACAACGTGACGATTTTTTCTGGGAGGGCCCAATCCAAATAAATTGCCACGGGCCTCAGATGGTATAGTTACGCCACTGCGTGGAGGGTATCAATCTATTTATCTCCATAAGGTGGTAAATTCTCAAAATCTGTCAAATTGAACTTACATAATAATATTCTAAATTTTACAAGTTTTTGTAAACATTTTGTACCTACATTTAAATTATTTTAGTAAATATCACATTTATCGAATTCTACTTGGAAAAGTACTTAAAAATAGATTGTACAATATTCCTTCATTCCAAAGTCATTTTATGACAGCAATCGAGGAGTGTTAGTCCTGTCTGTCCGGTATACAGACTGTAAATGAATTAACTAAAAATGATTTAAGATGTGAGGTATGTGTGAGTGAACGATCCGGGCTTCCAAATGTTGTTTCTCTTAGTCTGAGAGCACCTTTGGCTGCCACGTGCTTAGGTTAGGTTAGGTTTGTGGGCTGGCGGGGATTTCTCCGTGCCACACTCAGCTCAATACTGACCCATTGTGATGCCCGTGGGGAAAAGAGGTCGTCCCTTACCCATTATAACCCTGTATTCAAATTCCTTACTGTGCTGCTACATACAAACCATCTTGTTGATTTGACGAAGTTCATTATCTGGTCTATTGATGTGCTGGAAAGCTCGTCTAGGTCGGTGAAGAAGTGACTCCCTAGGAACGATACCTTGTGCTGTGTACCAAGAACCTTGAGTTCTTCGCGACAGGACTTCACAAGCTTCGATTTTATTTCTGGCGCAGTTATGGCTTTTATTGCTGCCTGGCTGTCGATAAAGAAGGTAATACCTTCAGGTGGTATTGCCCTTACCACAGACTCACGGGCTGCTGTTGTCACTGCCAGGACCTCTGCTTGGAAAACGCTGCTATGGTCGGGGAGGCGTATCGATTTTGATATACCCAGCGATTCAGAGAAGACACCTGACCCTACCCCAGTGTCCATTTTTGATGCGTCTGTAAATACGGCTATCGTTGGTGTGCTAGATACGAGTCCGTCTCTCCAGTCTTCTCTGCTGGGATAGGCGCTAGAGAAGGGTCTTGTAAACTCTAGGTAAGGCGTGATGTAGTCCGTGACAGGTACACGGCCAAAATATTTCTGTAGGATCATAGAATGACCCGTTTCATTCAAATTCCATTTTACCGATTGGCTGATTCTCATTGCACTAATTGCGGCCGATAGTTGTACATGAATGTCTAGCGGACGCAGGTTGAGGATAGCCTCAAGTCCTGCGGTTGGAGTTGTCCTCATGGCACTGGTGGTACCAATGCACGCTAGTCTTTGAACCTTCGTTAACGCTTTTAGGTAAATGGCTTTATTCAGCAACGTTTCTGGGCCTATTTGTGGTGTAGATTTTAGTGAACCCATTATACCTATGCAAGCAATTCTTTGTAGGTACCTTGTTCAGATTCTTGACCAATGTAAAGCAGGATTTCTTACAAAAAATTCCTTAAAATTAATGAAATGTATACATACATTAATATACATGCATAAACAAATGTACTCTCCTGAGTAAATAGCATTATTTAAAATAAAATTAAAGTAAAATTCAACCTCACTGTTGCCAACCCTGACATATTCATTTATCCTCGAAACTAATGAAATCGTTTGGGTCTCCCCTCTGCAAACATATATTGAAACAAGTCCAGCGCCACAAAATTAATCTTCAAGTCCCAACCACCACTATATCAAATCTCTCAACTGCTTCTCTTCTCAAAATAATATCTTGGTGCTGGATAAATATTTGTTAATATTTTGCTATTTTAAATGACCATACCCTCAGATAAAAAGGTGAAAGTTTATACTGAGTGATATGAAATTGTAGCACTTTCAGAGGAAAATCCTCTCACAACTCCTCAATGTTGGATAGAGAGTTTCATTAAACATTTGAGTAAACAACACTGCAAGAAATGACCGTTATCATGAAAAAGAAACCAAAAATATAATCAAAACAGTTTTATATGTATGTATGTGAGTATTGAATGGACTAACTCGTAAAATTCAATTTGACCGCAACCATTGAAGGCTTCTATACAAAAAACAAATTTCGGATGTGTTATTAAAAGCGATTTTTTATGCGCTTGTTGTGCCGCAAGGATTTTGTTAGTGGTGGGAAGAAATTGCAAATATGAAATTGACCCGGAATGTTATTTTGAATTTATGATAGCAGTTTTGGAGTTTGAAGCGTTCCGCTTCTTGAGACGTTAATAAGTATTATGTTTGAAGTTTGATTGTATATATATATTTGGGAAACACTTGAAAATATAAAGTATTTCTAGTCTCTCTTCAAACTCCAATATATGACAGCTACTAGATATGACTTCTTGGGCAAACTCAAGGAGATGGCTTTCAGAGAAAATGAGGTTGTTGCCTTTGATTCTCGTTGGAGTTATAAGTCTTTCCAAAACTGACTTTGTAGTAAACATCCCACTCCACTTATATGAATTCGATATTTAATATGAATAAAAATCACTTCTGGTGACAACTGACAAAAAAAAGAAGACAACCCCTCAAAGACAAAATATTAGACAATCGCCTTCATGCACATTTAGATCCCGCCCGTACAATACCTATACATGCCATTATGTCAAGCACTATATTAATGTTGACAACAATAGCAGCTAATTCTTACAAAGATTGACAATCCAACAAAAGGATCCTAATAAAACGCTCTCATAATAAAAAATCACCCCTACAATGCATAAATGTCGTGCATTCGTCCACTCTAGAGCTTTGTTTTGCATTGGGGATCCTTTTTGAAATACGATATCACAAAACAATTCTGTAAACAGGTTTTACACGCCAACGTAAATAATGATTTGCCGGATTATCGACGACAAGGGCGGACGACACGACGACGTCGAATTGTGTACAAAACAATTTTCACATTATCCAATGGCAAAACATACACATATGAGTTTCGGTCCTGAAAACGTATTCTTTGGTCCAAAAACGACTCGTTAGCGACTAGCGAACCAAAAGCGGGACACGAACGCATGGATTTCATTATTTATTGCGAAATATTTGCCATTTGGCGGTTGAAGGCGTATATCAAAGTCTATACGGTAGACGCACGTTTGCCAAGTGGAATGGCATTCCTTTCATTAAAACTAGAGAAAAACCCCCCGAGAAATTATTAATAGTAGTCGTATTGGGAATTCCAGGATGTGGAAATGAATGTGAACCAGAAATCGGTACAATTATTATTTGCGACATACAGATTCGTGCAATCGGAAGTGAAAATTATGGAGGACTGCTATTCAACAGAGTTGGTTGACTGCGCGGATGCGGTAATGGTTCTCAGTTTTCGCTGAATGTTTGGAAAAATCACGCAATGTGTGAATGACGTGCTTGCAATACAAAAATGGTCAGCGGGAGTGGAGTTTCAAGCAGTCCTGTTGCATACATGACATTTTAGAGACACACGCAAAACTGATATGAAACCGAATTAAGTCGATAGGAACCCGATATCACTTATGCAAAATCGTCTTTTTACATTAAAGAATGTATTAAGCACTCCGAAGACATAGTAATAGAACTTAATTCTATAGAAATAAGTACAGGCTTGGTAAAAATAAACCACTTAGAGTACCACATCGGATCTTGTTACTTCCAACCGGGATATAGACTAGTAGACGACGACATCGATCGCCTTTTTGACTTTCTCCGATCTAATTTTATCATCGGAGGTGACTTTAACGCGAAACACGCTCTCTGGGGTTCAAGATGCAGTTCAACGAAAGGCAGACTACTGTATACAAAGCCAGTATTAAGCGTGTTGAAGAATGCTATGATCTATGTTCAGACCACTCAGCAGTCACTCTGCAAATAGGTGTAAATGTAGCAAAATAAGAACGACCGCTTAGGTTATCTAGTAACAAAACCAATAAAAGCTATCTGAACCACCTTTGCATTAAATTAAAAAAAAAGCTGCAGTATTTAATTCTACATACTCGAGAGTTTGACTGCTCATAAAAGCTCGAACTACTTACTTTGGAAAGCCTTGAAGTCCATAAAGAAACCCGTAATGCACTCGCCACCATTAAGAAAAGCTAACATCGAATGGGCAAAAGGAGACAAAGAACCGAATGCATTCGACAACTATAAAAAAAAACTGTATTTCTATCCGAGCTTAGAAAGGCAGTATGATCTAATCACTGGCGAAATTTTGAAGCATTAGTTAAGTTGCTCTACATTGTAAATGCTTCATTGAGAATTTTATATGTTCCAAGGCAATGGAAAGTCGCTGATGTAGTTATGGTTCCGAAACCGGGGAAATGTGCAAACGATAAGAAATCATATAGACCCATTTTCCTTCGGCCGATAATATCTAAAGTCTTCGAAAAACTTATTTTAAAACGAGTTAAAAGTAATTGAAGGAAAACGCTTGATCCCGAATCATCAATTCGGTTTTCGGGTCAAACATTCTACAATCGATCAGGTGTATCGAAACAGACTCTTTCGTGTTAAACATGAGACTGAGTTCTCAGAATTGAAAGAAATCTACGCCGGTGTTCCGCAAGGAAGCGTTCTCGGTCCAATTTTATGCTCTATAGAGGAGATTTACCACAGGATAAAGGGACCATCGTAGCAACGAAACGAATGGGAAACCACCCATAGAGTAGGTGGTGTCTTGTTTCAGCCAAAACAAAATGTGAAAGATTTGAGTATGTATAGATATGAATATTTTGTTCGCCAAGAATCTAAAGAAATCACTGGTAGCATTACAAAAAAAAAATAATCGTCGTTTCCACACACTAAAATAATTAATTTGTATTGAAAAAACCTCAATACAATTTACGCTTGTCTACATTGTTTGGGCTAAAATCTACCTGATGTTCACTTGAAAAAAGGGTTTTTCCTTGAAAAGTATATTGGTTGGGAATCTATTGATATATTCTGATGACATTTTTTAACGGTTACCGGAGTAATGCTGAAACTAATCATAACTCTGGTTTTCACTCATATAAATATAAATTCTCATATCTCTGTATGAAATAGCAGCTGTCAAAATTATCCTCAAAATGCGAAAGTTTAAACGGCAGAATGCAGGCGTTTAATTTAAACCGAGAGTTGAACTCCACTTTGGGTTTAAACGAACACTGTGAAACTGAAAGTTTTTTGAACGAAGGTTTAAACCAAAACGAGAGTTTAAACTCTGAACTGTGCAACTAGGCATCAGTGTAATAAAGAGGATTTAAGTGATTTTAGGTGACTTCCACAAAAAAATACGAATTTTCAGAAACGCTGAAAAAGGAATTGCTCCAGTGTTACAGATATGTTTTAATTTCGAACCTAACTTATATAATTGAAGCAAAAGTCACTCAGCACCGTAACTGGTGTTCTTAATCGACCTCTATTCCTTTGGCCTTTATGTTCAATGTGTTTGGTGTGTTGGTGATAGTTTTTACGTTTATTTTAGTGGTTTGTGACACTTTTTGCATTTTTGTAATTTTATGTAGACTGCTTTTGGCGCGTATGACTACTATGTAGCTGTGATGGTTGGAGTGGTGGTGTACGGAACAGGGGGTCAATTCTCAAAAATTCTCGCAAACGTTTATCTGTCAAAATATTCAATTTCATGCGAAAGACTGATATTTGCAATTCTCACATTCCGCATACGAGAATTTCTCTTCGAATGTTACTCGTCTGCTTTTTCTAGGCGGATTTGCTTCTCGCATACGGAATTGTGAGTTTGAAAATTTGATTTTTTAATTTCTGTGTGAAATAATTTATTGTGATGAAGCAAAAATAATTAAAATGGAAGGAAAACAAAAGAAGAAGGTTCTTCAGCAGTTACATAAAGCGTTTGATCTAAATTAGTCAATCATATGAGTAGCCAAGAAATCGGTGAATTCCTGTGCCGAGCGCTAGTTTAACCGAAATAATTTCATAAATTTTGTGTCGAAAAGTTCAAAATAGTCTTGGGGGTTCTCGGATATCTCGGTATATTTGAAGTTGCTCCAACTGCTCCATTGCCAACTGAACAAATGCTAATCTCATTTCGCCCAATGTAGCCATTGTAAAAACACAATTAAATATTAACTGAAATTAGAACCAACCACACACAATCGCAAAATGTTTTTTTTTTCCACAATATTTCTTAGCCAATTTGAATACATAGTTTTTTTTTTCATGCCATTCTTTGCACAAAGAGTAGGTACATTTCGACGCAAAATTCTACCTCATGCGAGAGGTGAATACAATTTTCTTCGCAGAGATGGAAAAAACTTTGAGAATACCAATTTTTTTCGTATGCGAAAATTTCAGGCGGATTTGCTCGTATACGAGTTGCGTTATGCGGAATTTGAGAATTGGGGTCCAGGCGGGTTGGAGGAATTTGTATAATCCTTTTGCGGGGGATAGTTTGCGTTCATGTGGTTGAGGTATCACCCGAATGCGAATCACTGAGAGAGTCACTCACGTGTATTTCGTCGCAAAACGGGATGAAAAGTTATAAAATTACTTTAGCGGAGCACTGGGATACCAGGTTTTCGGTCTCAGCTAAAGACAGTGTGCAATCTGCAATGCCTGTTGAAATTGGCTGAATAAGGTCAATTGCTTAATAAAAATGAACAATAGGCTTACCTGCGTAGGTTAATTAATATATTTTTACCAGAAATTAGCATGCGTTTGGTTGAATTAATGAAAACTCTATTCATGCTGCGTATGGATGATATTTATCAGAGATTCCTCTGTAGTGGTTGCCGCTCTTATCCGTATTTTTCCCAACAATCAATATTCTATAGAACAATAGAACAAAGTAAATGCATATCTACTATTGAAAATATTCGAAAGGAATCAATTAAAAATCGCGAATGCGAAAATCTTAACCTCACCAGGAGGTAACGTTACATCGTGCCGTGGAGTATTCCAGTCAAAGAGTAAAGTGTTTTAAAGAAAAGGAAGACAGATAGATATAGGCACAGGCTTAAATAGCTTTTATTTTCCAAAGAAAGTGACAAATATGGCGTTCGATGTCGAAAATATCCACAAAAATGGTATAATCCGCCATAAGCAGCGTTCACATGTCTGTATCCTGTTTTTGTCATGGATGGATAGATCGACGGTTGAGTTTGAAAAAGGATACATTTGTGGTGAATTTAAATTCAAAAAAAATTTTTTCTAATGTATGAATATGCCACAAAATCGTGAATTTCTAAGAATATCCTAGATTAGAAAGACACGAAAAACATTATTCATAATCAGAAGATCCTTGTTTGTCGACCTGTTAATCGCAACGCAATCGACCCATATCATCCTGACTATTGAAGTATCTGCTCAGATGTTATTTGCGCAAGTCTTTGCCATGATACCGTCCATATCCTCTATTTCGTATTATGAGTTTAGGACTGATTTAACAACCCTACACTTTATAAATTTGGCACACAATTTAGCATTAACATTCTTCGTCGCGTCGTTCAAAACGAAATTTCTCCTATAGTATAGACTATATCACACCAAAAACATAATGTGATTTCACTACTTTTTGCAAAGTTTTTTTTATTAGATTTCACAAACAACGTTGAAACGTGTTCGCTTTTTAATATGTCAATAGACACTGACTACCATCACTTCGGATTTCTTCCTTATAAACTATTTATTAAAATTATATTAAGCAGGTAGAATGACTTCTATTCATATTTTAAGTGGGCAGATTCCACGCCCCTCAAATGGACAATTTTTAAATTTGAAATTTCCCCTTTCGTCAATGCAGGCCCTAAAGCTGTACCGAATTTCAACATTCTACGGAAATTGGAAGTGGCCTAAATACATAAGTAATATCCGATTTAGTTAATTTTAGTCATCATTATCAATGAATTTCTTAACCAAAATAGTGCGTATGAAACGTCAATAATAAGTCATAAGCAAACGTCAGAAACTCCGAGTTCAGCCCGATTAAATTCCCAGCAGTGGTTAAGGAAAACAACCGCTGTAACTAGCAATGATGTTGACCAAACTGGTGCACGTTCACAAAGTCAATCTAATTGAAATTCAGACGTCTATCAGAGTGAGGAAGTAAGAGATGAAGTATTTTGTAATCTTAGAATATTAAGCTATAATGTCGCAGGATTAAAAAACAAGTTGAATTGTCTCGAATTTTTTGATTATACACGTGAATCGTAATTCTAAAGATGAAATATGCGATAGAAAAGGTTCCAAAAGTTCGAGTTAGCAGATGCATTCGACTGTCAAGTCTTAAACGGAAGTTGCGATAGTGACATTCATGGTGAATATACTTTTTTGCGTGGTACCGCCTCCTCGGTAATCGATTATTGTTTCGTCGCTGGAAATTGGCACGCGAAAATCTGCGATTTTCAAATAGGTTTGAAAACATTCTCCGACCACATGCCCCTGGAAGTTGAATTTAAAGTCTCCGATACTTCAAGCAATGTAAGGAACGAGAACTTACTTAATCTATTACCGAAACTATATTGGGCTGATAGATACCTGGAACAATACCAGGTTAATTTGAATAAGGAACTTGAGAATTTAGGTAGAATGAACGTTACTCCGGATATGGAAATGTTGACGAAAATAATAAGGAAAGTGGCACCATCTAAACCACATGCTACAAATAGAAGCAAATGGAGGAAGCACGAGTGGTTCGATACCGAATGCCTGAAAGCTAGACAGAAGTCGTTTGCGTTCCTTAAGATGTTTAGGTTACATAACATAGATACGTTCAAGCAATTGTATGCGGATGCAAACAAAATATATAAAAATTTGTGCTTTTGAGCAACAGAAAATGCAAGCAATAAATTGTGCTAAATCTTCAGCAGATTTCTGGAAGGCGGTAAGGCAAATAAATGGAAGGAAACATGTGATTGGGCCGACTTTACATGCCGAACAGTTAAAAGAACACTTTAAGAACTTACTAAATATTGAACAAATATCCTTGTCACACCAGTATGCTGCTCCTCTCCTTATTGATGAAGTCCTAGATGTGCCATTCTCTGTAGAAGAAGTAAAGCATATTATCAAGAATGCGAAGACAAACAAAGCTCCAGGAGAAAACCGTATCCCGTTCGAGTTTTATAAAAACTGTACAGTGGAATTCGTAACAGCCCTTACCGCGGAGTTTAATCGAATATATGAAACAGGTCATATACCGAATAGTTTTAGGAAGGCGATAATATTTCCTTTGCACAAAAAAGGAGAATATGACAATCCACAGAACTACAGAGGAATATCATTTCTGAATGCTGGAGCTAAACTGTTTGGGAGCTTGCTCTTCAACCGACTTACGCAGTGGGTAAAAGAAAATAGGATCCTACACGAATTTCAAGCGGGATTTAGAGGAGGTTATTCAACAGTTGACCAAATATTTTCACTGGTTAATATAGCTGAGTGGTATAGAAAACAGAATAAAAAGTTATATACTCTGTTCGTCGATTTTCGTGCCGCTTTTGATAGCATCCCTCGTGAGGCTCTCTTCTATAAAATGTACAATATCGGAATTTCAAGTAAAATTATCAACATTTTAAGGGCGATGTACGAAATGAACGTAGCCATGGTATGGGATGGAAATTCTACTTCCGAGGAATTCCCAACTTCAATGGGAGTAGAGCAAGGATGCATCCTTAGCTCGCTGTTATTCATTCTGTACATAAACGATATAACAGACAATATAGGAGGCGGCATTAAGGTGAATACGACCTCTATTCCTGCCTTAATGTTTGCGGATGATATTGCTCTTTTATCCGAGTCTGTGAACGGAATGCAGATGATGATTAATAGGCTAGCTGATTACTGCAGCAAGTGGAATTTGTCTATCAACTTGGCAAAGACTAAAATGATGATATTTAGAAACGGAGGCGGGAGATATGCGAGAAGCGAACAGTGGACGTACAACAGGGAGATCATTGAAATAGTAAGGGAGTACAAATACCTAGGAGTTCTGATAACATCTAACCTGAATATTGAAAAACATTTTAAAGTCAAACTGTCTGTAGCTAAGCGTGCAATTTGCGCAGTATGGGGAAGATGTATAATGAACAAATTCTTA
Organism: Cheilosia scutellata; assembly: GCA_955612985.1. Lineage (NCBI taxonomy): Eukaryota > Metazoa > Arthropoda > Insecta > Diptera > Syrphidae > Cheilosia > Cheilosia scutellata. Next base: position 18,344,502 of record OY015314.1, read on the forward strand.
AATCATGGCGCAAAGCAAAAAATTATTCGTGCGACTGCAACGTCCATTATCTTATATGGAGCTCAAGTATGGGGATATCGCTCATCTATCTTTGTGGAAAAATTTCTTCGATATTGTGTTAAAAGAGTATTCAGGCTACCAAATAGCACACCAAATTATATGATTCACTTGGAGACAGGAATGGCACCCCTCTTTCTGGAAACATTAAAGCTGCATTTTGACTACGTCATTAAAGTAATGGAAATGGATGAACACCGACTTCCAAGAATAGTTCTTTCCAAATTACTTGCAACAAGAACAGGTTGTGTGCAGGAATGGGATGTCTTGGCGCAAAAATGTGGAATTAACCTTAGCTTTGAAGGCAACGACCAAACCACACACATCAAAGATACACTTTACAAAGTACTGGAGAAAACAGGAAATGTACTCTACGATTCGTTTACCAATGACGCGCAGTCATCACAATATAGAGCATATTATAGCAAACTGAATTATAATATGCAGGCAAGCACTTATTTTGTAAACAGCAGCTCAACAGAAAAGATAAGTATTTTGTTTAAAATCAGAGGCGAATTAGCGGATTTAAACTATATACCACATCGACCTGATCTTCCGATCCAATGTAATCTCTGCAACCTTAGAGAAAGGGAAGATGTCTTTCATTTCATTGCGAAATGTCCTATTCTAAGCGAGTTACGAAGGATGTTCTTTGGGGAAAATTTACTGGGGATAGAGGATACATTGTGTATCTTGAATGGAGACCGGGGATGGGACGTCCTGCACAAATATGCTGCAAATGCTTTACGTTATAGAAGACGTATAATTGAGGGCAACTTTTGATAACTCAATTTGTTTTTTTTTCTTTATTTGCTCAACACTATTTATTAACTCATCTTGTATAAATAAATGTAAACAACAATCTGGTAGACGGCAAAATGCCAAACACACTAGACTATAAGTTTAAAAAAATTACTATTTTTGTATTATATCTATGAAATATTTAGTCAATAAAATCTATCTAATCTATCTAGTCATCATTCTATGGCAATGAGAAGTGGTCCAAATAAATAATAACCAATTTTCAAAAGTGGGCGTATACCACGCCCCCTGAATGGAAAATCTCAAGTTTTGGACTTTTCCAGTGTATGCACCACAGGATGTAGCATTCTGTCAAATTTCACGATTCTAGGATGGCCGGAAGAGCTTCATTTTGATGATCATCTAAGTGAGTGAGTGAGTGAGTCAGTCAGTTACGGTTTTTGCGATTTTTGAAGTCCTGTATTTTGAGAACCACTAATGCTATAGAGATGAATTTTGGTGAGGTGGACCTTTTTAATGAGTGTTTGATAAATGTTTCAAGTTTGAATTTTTTGGCACAATCGGTTCCGAAGTTAGACGCGGGTCGAAAACAGCCTGAGTTTGTTCCTGTAAAAAGGGTAAGTGCCTTTACTAGAGAACTTGAATGCGCTACCTCGCTTCGACCTCGGATAGGATCCCATGAAATCAATATAAAGTTTTTGAAAGGGACGATATTATTTCATGATGAGATCCCATCGGAAGCGTCATAATAGGAGATTTATTTTGCTTCCACTCCGAACAGTCGGGAATAAAGTTGCGCACATCAATGGTCATATTTGGCCAATAATAGAGTTCTCTTATTTTCGATAGGGTTTTCACAAGGTAAACGTTAACTTTTCCGGTAAATACAGTTTTCAATCGAACTCAGAATCAAGGCTATTATCTTTGTTAAATCATACAAAACATTCTTTAGATTTAACTAGAAAATAAGTGCACACCGCATCAGTTTTCCACATTCTTTATTTTTATTATCCATTCATTTTCCCACAGCATACACTATTCTAATTTCATTACCTTTCCATAATTCTCGCTACTCCCATACAAAAAATATAAAACATTATCCAAACGCGCACTAGGTTTCACATATCGCTCGCTCCCATCCCATGGATTCCCAGATGCACAGGTAGACACACGAGTACGCATAAGGTTTCGTGTATCGCTCACTCCAGACACTGACGGTGCGCATTATCGTATAAGTAAAACAATAAGATAAGCATAATTCTAATCGTAAGCATAATTGTAATTAATATAAATAGTTAGGCATAAGAAAATAAAATTCATTCAAAACCGAATCACAAGCTTGGAAGCATTTGCTTTTTATTAACGGTTGCACGGGTATTGTACTCGGGCAATTCATGCACAATTAGCAAGGTTTTTGTACTCTAGCTATTGAAATCACAATATACATCTAGCAAGGGTTTTGCACTCTGGCTAGCTGGAGCGTTTTAGCGGTTGCTAATTCGCTATATAAAAAAACAATCTTCTTTCCAACACGATTTCTTCTAGACAGTGCCATCGGATACTTTTATATCTGGAAAGTTGTGTGGATTTTGCGAGACTGTAGATATGGGATCGAGATAGTCTGGTGTCTACCACTTAAATCTTTAAGGCCCATGAACCATTTTAGGCTGGCGTGGTCGGTTACGATGGTGAACGCTGACCCTTCAACATACGCACGAAACTTTTTCACTGCTTGCACCGCCGCATAGCACTCTTGCTCAGTCACGCTTAGTTGCATTGGCACGCGTTTAGCTTTTCTGAGAAGAATGCTATGAATACCCAAGAAATCTTCGTACCTGCTTCAGTGATGTTGGCACCAGGAAGTCTTTGATTGCCGAAACTTTGTTTGGATCTGGTTTTATAATACCTTCTCCAACGATGAACACTAAGTACTTCCCTGAAACAGAAACTTGACTTTTCCACGTTTATCGTTAAGTTCGCTTGTATCAAGCATTCCGCTACTTTCTCTAAGGTGTTTAGATGGCCAGCAAACTCCTTGATGATTAACAAATCATCAAGGATAGATAGACAAAATCGGAGGCGAAACTGGATAATGCCGCTGTTTTACGGGTTCGGCATTGCCAGTGTCAATAATCTGCATCTCCATTCTCCAGTGAAGTTTTACCTAAAACCACGCTCAGAGAAAGAAGGAAACTGTGATATAGCTAGTCTTAAACGTTCGGCTTCAAGATCGGTTAACTCAAGTTGCTGTCTCTCCCCACTCTTTGACTTTATCTCAGAGTTTGGATCCGCAGCTAACTCGCTTGCAATTTGTGGTGCAATTCCTCAACGGTTTTCAAACAATCTTTACCGAGACAAAAAATGCAAGCGCCGCTATTCAATAATCCTACCATCTCTTTACCATTCATTTTGGCATAAGGCCGAGAATCTACAGAACTATTCAAAATACCACTGCAAATAATTTGCTTGAAGACTTTTCGCTTCTTGAAACGCAAGCGTGTTTTGTGACATTTGTTTGTGTCTTCGATATTCTTAAGCTCTTCTATTTTTATTATTTTGGAACGAAGTTGGTTATTTTGTCTTAGTCGGTCTTCATATGATTGGTTTCGAAACATATGTTTTTTTTTAAATTCATTTAAAGTAATATTTTGGTTTATCTGATTTTTAGGAGGTGTTATGTCGCCATAGATTGTGTTCGTACATGCATCCACCATTGTTATTCGGGGCCGGTTTGAGTCGAACGAGACTCCCCGTGATTCATCCCTTTCGATTGAGGGTTTTCGAGTAAAGGATTGCATCGAACACAATCTAAAACCGTGTATACCTCTGAACCACATCTGTAACAGAAAATTCTGTTAATCGGAGACGGACAGTCAGAAAAGAAATGACATTGGCGCCTGCAATTGAAACAGTTTGGCATTCTTGGTGCAGAAGGTTTCATTATTTGTTTACCCCTTAAGGGTACTGTGCCAACAGCGCCAGAAATCTCTGAAATATTAAGCGCCTCATCCTCCGCACAATAATCTTCTACATCCTCGAGTTCTTGAACTGTATAGTACGGCCAGTGTTGCCAACCCGGATCGAGGTTTTTATGCCTCAATCCGAAAAAAATTAAGCCTTTTTCAAAAAATTATGCCTCTTTTGTAAAAAAGAGAAATAACAAAGAAAGTTTCAATTTATGTGTTAAACTTTTATTATAAGGCGCATAGTTAAAAAAAAAAACAATAATTAAGACATAAATATGTGTAGATGGTATTTGTAACTAAATTTATGAAAAACAAAAACTAACTTCACGTAATACAGTGTTTATTCGATGGACCTGCACCGCAATCTCATCGCGATCATTTGAACTTGAACTCATCTTTAAAATAAACTATTAATAATAATAATAATGGAGAGGGTTTAATGCACTGCGGCCTTGTGGCCTATTGTGCCCCCTGGTTATACCTTGGAAAGGTTCATGCCCTTTTCTAGAGCCCCATCGCATTAGAGGTTCCATTAAGAACTGTGTTTGTTGCTCTGTCTTTAGCCTTGGCAAGAATATCAACTTTAGAGTAATTCATTCAGTCCAGTTTTTTTTATGAATCTGAGAATGAGTAGCGGATCCATGGTTTCTATAGCATTGACACATTGAGTTAAACCTTTTACAAATAAGTTTAACACTTTTGCAGATAGGTTTAACCTATTCACAGATAGGTTTAACCTATTCATAAATAGGTTTAACATATTTACAAATAGGTTTAACATATTTACAAATAGGTTTAACACTTTAACATTTCAATGTAACCTTTTCACATTTCTAGTTAACCAAATAACATTTCAATTTAACCCTTTTTCAATTCAATTTAACACGCGTTCGTCGAGACTCTGTTATTATAAAATAGAATAATAATTTGACACACTAGTACTCATTATTACAATATTTATTTATTTCAAAGTATATATTTCATATATATAATATAATACAGTACATTTTAGTGAAGTGCCTGCCCATTTGCAGCGCTAGCCCTTGGTTGGTCATTGCGCTCAGCATCATTTTCGTCGTTGTCCATGTCCTGTGTCCTGGGAATTATTATGCTCTGCACATTGTTAGATAATATTGTGATGTTTATATAATTTAAATTTTCTCATTATTCAAATACACATCGCCTACTTTTCATATATATATATCCTTATCTGTTATCTGGTACTTGCCCAGAAAAATAAAATATAATAAACTGTTTTTTTTTTTTTAATTTTTTTTTACCAGCAATGGAAACAAACTTTAAGGTCGGCCGCACATAAGAGGCGTTTTCGTACGAATTTGACTCGTGCGATAAGGTATGAAAACGGACGAACGATCCCGACTTTCAAAGTAGGTACTATGGGAGCCCGCACCGCACATTGGATGCGAGTTATTCGTACGTATACGTACGTGTAGTTCCGACGTCCGAAAACAATCCGAACTTGTTGGAATTCTTAAGCACTTTCGTGCGTTGAAATGAAACATTTTGGTTTACGGACACAGAAGGGGGTCATTATATAGTAAGTCTTCCATAATATAAAAAATTCACTGAATTCATCTCTTTTTAAATATATTTCGCGCACCTATTCGGCTCTACGATAGTGACGACGCCGCCGCAGTCACCGAGTTAGAAGAAAATTATCTTCAAGATACAGATTATTCATCAGGCATAAAAGCGAAGTCACCGGGAAAGAGAAAATCGTATTTGGTGTTCGCACTCAATTCGTACGACCAGTATACGTTTACGTACGATACAAATTCGTATCCAATGTGCCGCCGACCTAATGCATTTGCATACCATGTCACTACCACATTTCATGTTTGGGTTTAGTGAGTAGGTCTAGTAGAGATTAGGAAAATAAGCATGACGCACAGTGGTAAATGAAAATTAGTGAAGCGACTTTGATCGAAGTAGCTACCAGATTTACTAAATTCAAAATTTATTTTTACGGATTGATTATAAAAAAAAAAACTTCACAAAAAATTATGCTTTTTTTCTCAAAATTATTCCTCAATGACTCAAGCATCGAAATTATGCCTAAAAGGCATAATTATGCCTCAGTTGGCATCACTGAGTACGGCATACCTCTGTTCTGTGAATTGTAACGGGAATTTAGCATCCGTTCTGTTTTTCTGCACTCGTCCTTGAAGTGCTCGAGAGTGTAGAATTTCATCGGGTGGATAAATTGCATTAATTTCGAATTAATGTTCGATTTCAGGATCTGAATCAGATCGTGGTCTCGGATTGGCTGATGTAATTGATTTTTCAGCTGATGGATAGAATTGTAGTATTCTTCGAAGCTCTCCCGCGGTAATTGCCTTCTCTCCATCAGTTGCTTAAGGATTTCAAAATTATTTTCATGATTCCGAAAATATTTCATCAAAGCTCGACGACGGCCAATCGCCGCGAGGATTGCTTCGAATATATTGCCAATACCAATCCTGAGCGATTCCATTCAAAAGGTGATGAAAATGCATTAAAACGTCACTCCAAGATGCATTGTAATTGGACTTTAGAATTTCCACCCTGTACACAAAATCTTCCACCCACATAGTATTTGACGAGTCATCAAATGTAAGTCCTCATTTATCTAATCGAAGCAAGGGTCCATCGGTTGATCTTGATTGGCTCAGCCTACCATACGCATATACCGCATCCAAATGAACACTATGATGAGAATCTACATTTGAGTAATCATCTGTTTGATTATTATTATTAAAATCATTTAAAGGTTGCTGAATTTGGGGATTCACAGGACTCTGAAGAATTCATCATCATCATCAGTAGTGGTAGTAGCAGTTGCAGCAAGCAACAGCAGTTGATGTACCCAGGTACTAATAGCATTAAAGTGCAAGGATAACGATGAATGTGAACATTTATTTCCTGTAGTGACATTTAATTAAGAGAAACGCAGCCAGAAATAACATAATTAAGCAAACTGTTGCAGTGTAGTAAGTTGCAGGATTACTTTTTTGATGGGTTTCTTTGCCACACCAAGGATTGACAATTTATATATAGGTGTTTCTGTTGATTATCCTTATTCAGACGCCATTTGACCTTGTCTTAGATGTCTAGCTACGGTTCGATAGAGCACACAAATTTCATATTTCGCCCAAATCGTACGTCCTTAAGCTAACCATTTTCTAAACAGCTACATGATTAATATTATCAAAGGACCAATTAATCTAATTAATAGAACCCCGGTATGCTTTCACTCCCGGCCTTTTCAATTGCCATATACTTTTTCTTCTTGTACTCACTGCGCCTCGTCAAAAACACAGACAACAAACCACCAACAACGTTAGCACAAGTTTTAACTCGGATTCATGAAACCTTCGATGAGCTTGTATGTTTTACGAAAAACTCTTAACTCATGGAAGCGAAACATTAAACAGAAAAAAAGTCGATTCCGAACAAGGTCATGAGATCAACAAGCATAGACTACCACCATACCACATCCTCGGTATAAAAAAAAAATCGCCTAAAGGCAAAAGTTTCATCAAATAGTCCCTGATTTGTATGTTTATATTCCCAGACGAAAATGTAAATATGTATATGTATGTAATATTTTACCACTAATTACATATATCGCTTGGAAGTAATTAAGGGATATAAAACACTGACATGATATGCCATTGCGCTCATGCGTTGATCTGTTGACTTTTGCCCAGGGCCGGACCAACCATAGGTGCAAGATGTGCAAATGCACAGAGCGCCAATTTCTGGGGCGCATGTAGTATCCACGCTACATATCCCACAGTATCCCATCATCATATCTTTGTTTTCCCACAAAACTCCTTTCACAGCAACATAAATTATGCTATCTTTACCCTAAACTCTATCTTTCGTAATCCAATATGTCATACGTCCACATAAAATATCAAACAAATGACCTACAAATATGTCGGCACTAGGTCACTATCGCGCCAATGCATTTCACTTGCGCAATCCACTTCAATTCCGTAAACACCAAAATGCAACCCTTGCATATTTGGTACCCAAGCAACATACTATACCCATCAGGCACACTCATATGAAATACTACATACTACGAGTACGAGTATACTATGAGTATCGTGTATCAATGAATGGTGACGTATGGCGACCGCTGGGAACGCGGAAGGGAACACAAGTGCTAATGACATGGGTAATGCTGATAGCGCATTGACTCATTTTGGGTACAACTCAGAATGGTCGAAGTGCCAATGACATGTTGCGACACATTGATGGCATAGCGTATATTGTTGGACACTATGATTACGAAAATAGGTTTTTGGGATAAGAAATGCCTTGGGTTGCTGATTCTAAGTGATTGGAGGGGAATTTAACTGAACTAAAATCAATATAAAAAGGAGTGGTTGAAAGGGTCAGGCAGAGAGTTGTACAGATATTCCCGAACACTAAAGGTCGCAGCCACGCATAGACAGCGGGCCTTATTGTTCGTTAGGAATAGACTAAAATTATAAATATACATATAAATAAATATAAATTGGAAAAAGGTCGCAGCCTCGCATAGACAGCGGGCCTTACCAACAAAATATAAAACAAATAATCTTTTATTTACCAACCTCTCCGTGAGTTCGCTCTTCTCCTGGTGACAGGAAAGCACGGCGAACTGTGACGTTACAACATTTGGTGGCAGCGGTGGGATTCCTATAAAGGTCCCAACTACCACACTAACGAGTCTGCTTGAACTCGATGCGTCTCTGGGGCTAAACACCAGAGAAATAGAAATAATAGTAATAAAAAGCTTCATAGTGATTGTGTTAAAAGTGAAGCGTTACTGGGGCATACACCAGTAAGTGTAAAAGTTACAAGTTATAGTGCTAAAAAGTCTCATACCGTAAGACCTGGCGGATTCCTTTCATAGGACGCCGGAGGCAAAGTTGAGCAGTGCCAACAAAAAGACCAGGAGACCTCAGCTCTAAGGCGTGAAGCCTGCCTGGCATCGACAACAACACCAACAACAGAAGCAGTGTAGCCATCAACAGAAGCTAACACCATCTACATCATCAGCAGCAGTACCATCAGACCAATTATAAGGTATTTAAGAAAAAAAATTATTTTTTTTGCTTATTAAACATTTGAAAACTTTTTGACTTATACACACATACAAAAAAAAAAAACATTAAACATTAGAAAACAAAAATTTGTGATTCCTTTTTCAATATCATTATAAGACCCTGAAAACAACACATACAAAAAAAAAAACATTAAACATTAGAAAACAAAAATTTGTGATTCCTTTTTCAATATCATTATAAGACCCTGAAAATTTTTGCATTTTTACCCATTTTTCCATACTCCCAAAATTACCACAAGAAGGCAAGCTGCGACGGCGCAGCTTTTCGAGCAATTACCCCTTGATTTAAGTCTAAACGAGAGTTTCATCTCTGACACCACCATGTCAGAATATAAAGTCAGTCTGAACGACATTTATAATATTATTCCGACTTTCAGCGGAAATCCGGAAGAATTGAACAAATTCATTGCTTGCGGCAATATATTGTTCACTTCCATCAAAACCGACCCGGAACATAAACTCTTTTTGGAGGTTGTAAAAACACGACTCCAAGGACCAGCATTCGAGCTGGTTCAGCTAAAGTCTTTTGCCAAATGGAATGATTTGGTCTCTGAACTAGAACGACAGTTCAAAGAACAAAAATCTCGTTCCTCAGCACAGAATGAGTTGCTGAATGCTAAGCAAAAAGCTAGCGAAAGTGTTAAGGAATTTGGTGATCGCATCAATCGATTATTAACCTCCTTAAACTCGGCTACTTTTGCTAGCACTAGCGACGAAGCTGTGAGGAGGTTTCTCTCCTTTGAAAATGACAAATTAGCCATACAGGTTTTCGAAGACGGTCTTCGAAACCAAAATCTTAAATTCATGGTACAAGCCCACGGGGAAGGCGATCTAAGGAAAGCCATTGCTTATGCAGAAGAACATTCCGTTCGACTCGAACGTACAACGGCAACACAATTTTCAGAGAATAGAAGCTATCCAACAAAATTTTCCCCCTCAAAGACCATTTGTCAAACCTGTAACAAGGTAGGACATACATCTACCACCTGTTACAGAAACAGGAATACAATCCCCACTTCCAGACCTATCTGCCAAACCTGTAACAAGATAGGACACACGTCCGCAACCTGTTACAGGAACACCAATCTTCCCAACTTTGTTCCACAGGAAATAAAAAGGGAAGTACAATATTTAAGGTGCACTTACTGTAACAGACCTAATCATCACATCGATGAATGTAGGACGCGTTTGGCTCAAATTAGAGCTCCTCCGCAAAATACACAACCCAACCCCTTACAACAAAATCGAAACAATAATCACAATAACTCCTCACGCAATATGCGCCGCGATGTCAGACACTATACTACTTCAAACGAAAATAACGCGGGAAACGGGTTGACTCGGGGAGAAGGCGTCGACAATCAGTCCCGAGTACAAACACAAGTCGACATCCACGGAACCCCAAATTAAACTTTAATATATTTGTATCATTTTGCCCCGAGTATCAGGAGCCAGTGATACAAATAAAATTGCATCCTTCCGACAAAAATGCATCCACGTTCTTGATTGACACAGGCGCTGACATCAGTCTAATAAAACCAACAAGAAACGAAACCAACATCTCCAATAAAACCTTATATACTGTATCTTCAATATCAGGAGAAGAATTTAGCACGATAGGAGAAATCATAGGATCTTTGGAATTCCAAACAGAAGATCACTTAATTCTCCTGGACCATCCATTTCAAATAATACCTAACCATTTAAGTTTAGCGTATGATGGCATAATCGGTAACGATTTCTTAAACGAATTCCAGTGCTACATTAATTACGAAAATAGGGAAATAACAATTAAAACCCAATCCAACAGCTTAGTCACAACTAAGCTAAATAAAAAAGACTCAGCAATAGTAAGTAAGACTGAGCAGAATCTAAAAGACTCAGCAATAGTAAGTAAGACTGAGCAGAATCTAAAAGACTCAGCAATAGTAAGTAAGACTGAGCAGAATCTAAAAGACTCAGCAATAGTAAGTAAGACTGAGCAGAATGTAAAAGACTCAGCAATAGTCAATAAGCCTGAGCTAATAAGTTAATAAGTTAATGTTATTCTGTATATTTATTCTTTGAAAATACTGTATGAACAAAATTCTGTATTTCAAAATGCTGTATATCTATCCAAAATGCTGTAAATGCAAAATTCTGTTTTCCGAAATGCTGTTTATGCACCAATTCTATATTTTGAAAAAGTGAAAAAGCTTTGTATGTATATGAAAATATAGTATTCTCTTCCACTTCAGACTCTCAGTTGTAGCGTTGCCATTTTGACTGCTTGCCAGTCAGATCTGACTGGATTGATATGCATTTAACTGGAAATTTTTTTAAAATCCGACCACCTAGTTTTTTAGCTGGATACGAATTTTGTTTTATTGTTTTTATATGTTTCGTGTACGTTCTTTTCTTTCAGTATACATTTTTAAATTCAAAGTGGCAGTAGAACAAAATTAAAAGAAGACCAAATATGGCTTGAATTTAATTTTGTTGCTCTGAGCTTGGAATACAATGAACCAATTTATGCGCTTGCATTTACACAAGTACTTGCCTTTTCTAACTAACAAAGAGATGTTTGAAACTGAAAATGTATCAGCTGTTGTGTGGGGTTAAACTTTCCTATACCGGCCGTAGTAACAACAAAATTGGTAAGTACTATTAGTACACATGTACTACATGTAGAGTATGTAGATGCAAATGATGAGGAGACTCAGAGAGATTACTAATGTATTATGTAAAGTTAATTTATGAGTTCATACATTTTGTATACCCTCCACAGGGAAGTATATTCACTTTGTCATTACGTTTGTAACGCCAAGAAGGAGTCACCGGATTTGACCAGGATCAAATTCTGAATCGATTCAGACATGTCTGTCTGTCTGCCTGTCTTTCTGTTGAAAGCACGATAACGTCCGAACGAATCGACTTAGGTGAATGAAATTTGGTGAGATGAATTGTTGGTATTAAAAATGGTCAATGTCGGTACAGTAGTTTAGTTACCTCCCCTCCCATATAAAGCCAATATGCATGTGTGAAAATATAAAAAAGGGCGCTTTCTGTAAATCTTACACAGGGCGCTAGTTTGGCTGGGGCCGGCCCTGCTTTTGCCACTATGTCCCTCAATGCTTTGATATTTGGTGTACCGCATCAGCAACAGTAATCCCTTTTCGATTTGGCTGCGTATACGGGTGGAATTGGTAATTATTTGCGGATTTCTAGGTCTCAAAAGTTATTGTTATTAGTGACGTGGTTTCTTTAACCAAGCAGATCCCATGGGAGCGGATTCTGCTATACGTGTATCTTATATCGAGGGGTGCTTCATTCGCTCAAGTCTGCCATGTGTAACATAGTAAAGAGTGTGAATGTAAACTCAACGAATAATTGGGAGTTTATCCCCAAAAGGTTTGCTTGAAACGTGTATAAGCTTCCTTGTACGAGTATAGCTATTAATTTGAATTTTAGCTGTAATAAAAAGTGCACTTGAAGCTTCAGTAGGCCCATCGATGAGCCGTTTGTATTTGTCTATAAAAAAAATGTGCCCGACTTGGTCGCACAAAAATTTCTCGTTTCAGATTCATTTCAGCAAATTTTGCGTTTAAAATCGTACCTACTCAAGATGTACTCAGGTACTCAGTAACTGAACCTTTAAAAATGTAATACATACTACATAAACATACGTATTAACTACAACACCTTATTACTTTCAAATTTCAATAAATGTGGTTACTCCGCCTTAATAGTTGCAAAACTTTGTCAAAATCATAATTTTGTTAACTGACATTTCCTTCCAGGCAAGTAGACGATGAATTTCGAATTATATTGCCACTGAAGTTTTGGGCTTTGCAAAAATATACCGGTTGTGATCGGGATTTGGGTAGTTTTGAGAAATATTCATAAAACGGCTATATTCGAGTTTTCTGAGAAAAACTAAGTACGTGATCAATGATCATGTTTAGAATGCTTATGCTGTCTTAAATATGTATTTCGATCAAAATCGTTGGAGCGGGTTTTTGTAAAATTATGCTGACAAATGTTACAACTTTGTTATATTTTCATCTAAATGGCGAAAATGGCGTATTCGAGATATGAGCAGTTTTTAAAGTACCATTTTTTAGCGATTCATGGTTCAAAAAACATTGTTTTGCAACTGTTTAGCTCAAAACTGAGCAAATTATATTACTATGGATTTAAGCATTACCTGCCAGTTACATTTTGATCATAATCGAAAACGGCGTTTTTGAGATATGAGCAGTTTTTTAAAGTACTATTATTATGGATTTGGGTGGATATCAAAGGACACAGTCTTTTAGAGAAAAACTGAGTTTGCTATCAAGATAAGGATGACAATGGTACTTTAAAAATACGTTTTTTTTTTAATCGTTTTTACAGTTTTCGATAAAAAGACAATTTTCAAAACTGCCGTTGCTGGACTTTTTAGCGAAAAACTGGGTATGCACTATGCAGTCATGTTAATCGTGCCTACATTAACTCAACTGTCAATTTTGGTTCAAATCGTTAGAGCCGTTTTCGAAAAAATTTAAATTGTTTAATATTTTGTAAAAGTTTCGTTAAAATGTTAATATTAGGACTAGCATACAAAAAACGTCCCTATCGGGAAGCCCACAAACTCTAAATACGAAGTTTGAATCAAATCCGTCCAAACTTTGAGATTCCCCAGGGGTGGGACTGACAGGCATATGGACGGACAGTATTGCGAGACCCACTTCATCGTAATGTCAGAATTGTTCAAAATCTCGAGTTCGACATTTTGTACGAAAACAATATGTATCTTTCTCTCACTACGTATACGAGAAGGTTAAAAAATAAAATGTGGATTACCCTCAAAACATGTTAAAGGAAATTATATAATAAGGACTGTACGAGAAAAAATCCGGAAACATTTGCGCAGACTGACAATACTGAAATATGACATCGCAGTACCGTTAAATTTGTATCACTTGCTTTTATACCCATTATAAATAAATAAATAAATAAATAATAAATTATTTGATCTGAAGGCCGCGTGTTAACTGATAAAAATAATATTATCTTCTATCGTGGTGGAAAACGAATCTCCAGCTGTCAACAGTTTACCCTGGTACGGGAGCAAGATAAGGAATTAACCTATAGGCTAATTTTGGACATTTTCTTTTGCTTGAGTTTTGCTAGAATATTCAAGAGGAAATAAAACACTGAATTTCAATAAATTAATACCGTAACAATCGATAAATCTCTGTTTTTTAAAGATTGGAGTTTGGTGAACTTCTTTTCAACTTTTCATAAGTGTCAAAAAATTAGCCGAAGATAATTATTTAGCGCGGCCTAATAAAGTGTAGAAATAGTAGTTTAAAAAAATGTTAAGTTTAATCTGTTTCTTTCAGCTTTAGTAATTGTCAAGCCTAGTTTCTCTTTCCAGATTTTTTCTCGAACAGTCCTGTGAAACTAGAATCAATAAATTCACGGAAAAAGTAGAAATGTAAAAAAAGATTTCGAACGACTTCCTAGATAAAGGGGTTTAACAAGAAGTTTTCATAACCATCCGAGTGCGTGAGTTTTATTTTTTGCTCGACTATTAAAAAACATCATATCTAGGTATTGCATTGGGATAGGTTTTTTAAGGGAAAATTTGGGTCCTCTTCGTCAAGGATAAGGTCCAATGAGCATCATTAATTCAGCAAGAGCGAAACGAAAATTAATGCGTTCATGAGCGTTTATCCCTTTCAAAGGATTAAATGCAGCCGCACGTTAAAGCTTGCACACATTAACTCGTGTAAAAGCTTAACTTCTCAATTACCATTTTCAACAAGTATATTATTTTCTTCGATCCTAGCCCTAATTCTGTCAACACATTCAAAATAGTATTCCCCAAAAGCAAACAAAGCATCAGTTTGCATACTCTGATTTAGGGATTTAGGACACGCAAACAGTGATATTGAGTCAGAAAACTATTTTGAATATGGGACAACCACAATCCTACTCATATATATTCATCCGAATGCTTATACAGATTTTTTATATTTAAGTCAAACAGCAATATCCCAAAAACAAAATCCCATAACTGGCCCAGCATCTTCTAGAGAGCGTAACGTTTGAACTGAACCTCATCTCCATACACAAAATATGTACTTATGTGTGTATAAAATCCAATCTAATCGAATAAAGAACATTTTAAAGATAATCCACAAGCAGCAGCATGCAACGACATTGTCGATGTGAATAATTTAAAGTTGCCTCAGTCATGAGGATGATGATCGTTATATCCATTCCACTATATATACCACCTCCATATGTCCATATGCAAACAATCACATGCTTATCGTATCATCTCAAGAGTTGGGTCGCTCCCCTACTAGGTAGATGTTGAGGAAGAAGAGCTAAGAAATCCGCTATGTTAATAATAAGTGTGTGAATCTCTAGCTGTGTGTGAAATTTGAGTGATTCACAAAGATATAACACAAACGCTGTGCCGCACCGCTGGGTGTAAAAATAACCAAAAAGGAAATAACCAAAAACGGAGGCCGGTAACTACTATCCCAGTAAACAGAGTGAGCTACCACGAATCAAACTTTGCCGAGAACTCGGACGTGACCAGAAGACAAAATGCATATTGAGCGATGGCCGGCATATTGAACTTGTATCCTTTTTCGATACATTACCCCCGATGTTGTTGGCATGTGGATAAGAAACTATTGTTGGTTTCTTGAATTTTGTATCCTTCCGGATAAAGGGTGAACTATTTGAATACAGTTTGATTGTTTGTTTTGTGTTTTTTTTTTTTTTTTTCAGACAAGTCTTGATATTAATATTGTTGTAGTCTTGCAGATTTTGTGGTAGTGATGAGTTTCAATATAGCCTGCAGCGTTCTCCTTTTTGGGGGCTAAAACTTAGCTTGGGTAAAACTTTAAGTTGGATTGACTGTGTTAATTAAACTGTTGTACACGGAAATAACTACCACTCGTTCCAAAAAATGAGAAAAAAAAAACTCACCCAAACGAATTGTTGTGAGAAGCTAGGCATAGTGTTGCGCCATCTATTGTACACGGAAATAATTAAAAGAATGAATCGTCGATTTTTTGTATGTGTCTTTCAGTGTTCAAGGTTCAAAGTTGAAGGGATTAATCTTTCAATGCATCATTGCCTTACGTAACAAATCATTTTCTTCCCTTATGTAACTTTTCGGATTGACATTTCCCACACATAAATTAATGAAATGAAGGAATACATTCACTTCTTCTAGTAATTTCTTCACATAAAAACATCGCACGAAGCCTTCATCGATTTTGTTCCGCATAAATAGCTTTCAACTTTCCACTTCACATTCTGTGTCAAAATTGACGGCAAAATACGAAAAGTGAGGAAAGATTTTTGTTCATTTCTCATAAAAACATTGCAAATTACTTTTAACTATATACGGCATCCTTTATCATAGGTATTTATGAAGTTAGACATATTACATCACAAGAGATTGGTTCTGACTGATGTCGTTGCAGGTGGCGGCGCGCGGTCAGTTCGCTTATTGAATGGAAGGGAATATGTTTAAATAAAAAAAAAAACGGCGAAAGTTGATTTTGTGAAAAAAAATGTTGTTTTTTTTTTTTTTTTTTTTTTTGCGTGTAAAACCGCATGCGAGATTTGCCATAGTGTGGGACTTGCGGTTAGCTCCCCCACTAAAAACACCCGAGGGAAGCATGGTGTTACCATCCTTCCAATAATCGCACCTAGTCTTTAAACTAATCAGCAATTTGTTTCTAATTCTTCTAATAAATTCTATGCTATAAGGTACTAACGTAAGTCTGTTACCTTTTGTTAGTGGCGCTGCGATTCGATTCCACAAAAGTTTAAATAGTAGGGTAAGGTCGAGATAATTTGACATGCAGGAGGAATTGACACCAGCACTTTTCTGAAAAACTACAACCCTGACAGCACTTTAAAAGATGAGAAAACGTAGTTAGTTACGATTGGTTTGAGTGATAAATAAACAATTACTGTGGTCTAGGAGATAAGCGAAGTAGACGTCTTTTTTATTTTTGCGCCCATTTCATCTAATATTTTAATTATGTAGCTTTTGACATTGAAAGTGCAATGTAGAGCACCTTCATTCGTTTTAGAATCATTAATAAACAATAGTTTATCTTGAGCACCATTACAAAAGTTTTTTTTTGTATTAGTCCCAAAAGTAATCAAAAGGGAGGATTTGACATTTTTGCTGAAGGAGGAATTAACAGAGTGTCAAATCCTTCTTTATAAGTCAAAATAAAAATTGTGTGGTAAAACAACTTTTTAGAATGTAAAAATGCCAAATATTTACAAGAAAAAACATCCCCACCATAACATCGATGAAACAAGTGTTTTAAATTAAGTTTTTATGAAAAGTTTTTTTCTGTTGGTCAATTTATTTTGTTATTTTAATTCTACGTCCTTAAACTTAAACAAAAGTAGACTGAACTAATAAACAAAGATTAATATGCGTTAAAAATAAAAAAAAATTATTTGTTGATCAAAAAAGCAATATATAAGTTGTTTTATTATTTTAAAAACGTCCTCTGTCAAAACCTCCTTCATGGTAGGAGGAATTGACACTTTGTAAGGTTTTGGGAAAAACCTTACAACTCTGTTAAAAATATGTATATCGATTAATCATTAATGCTTTTATATTGCTAAAATGATACAGTAACTTATGTAAATTTTGAAAATTTGAAATTGTATTTGGATTTTAAGATATTTCCAAAGGTTCGTTAACGTGTCGAAACATCCCGACCTTACCCTAACCACTCAACAATAAATAAACAAATTAAAAAGCAAAAAGTTCATGAATAAAATTTCAAATAATAAACACTCAACAAAAAAAAATTAATAAGCAAGAAGCTCATAAACTTCTCGACACCTGTGGGAGCTAAAATGTAAAATTGTAGACATTGATGTGCAACGTCTAAGGAAATAACGGTCGAAGCACACAGATTACAGAATCAGTCCGGACACATATGTTAAATAAAACGGCCGCAGAACAATTGACGGACAATGAAAATGTACCTACGAGCAGGCAAAACAACCTTTGCCGGGTCCGCTAGTTGTGTTATAAAATTATATTTATTTTCTTTATTCCTAGTTAGCTAGTTCGAAAGGTTTCACTCTTCGTAATCTTCTAACTAAATTGTTGTTATTAAGTAGTTCGACTACTTCTGAATTAGCATGGTTCCGAAGCCTACCTTCATGTCTTTTTGCGACCTTCCTGACCTCGTTCTCTACCGTTTCAATTTTTAGATCTCTATGTAGATCAGCGTTACGTATGTACCATGGGGCATTAACAATATTGCGCAGTACTTTGTTTTGAATGCATTGAATTTGTAGGTTTGTCTTACTTGTGCACCCCAAAAATGTTAAGTGAACGAATAAATTAATACTAATTCTCTCCTGTAGCACGTGTCTAAAGTAATCATATCTAAAAGGGTGCATGTCATAACGAATGGCACTTTTAAAAGTGTCATATCGCCCACTCTCAATATGTCATAGCGCCCTCGGAAATAACACCCCAAACCTTCATCTGACAGTAAACCCAAGCAGGGGGATTGCAGGGGGGCAGCATGCTCCCCATACAACAACAAAAATTAATAGGTGGCGCAACAGGCGGTTAGACACCCTTGGCCTAGCTTCTCGCAACCATTCGTTTTGAGTGAGTTTCTATTTTTGGGACGAATGGAAGGGACCTACAATTTTTTGCCGAGTCCGAACGGCTGAAATGAGAAGCTTTCTCAGGACAATCATACTCTCGGATGTTTGTCAGACGTTCGCGAGAGGTGGCGCAGTAGAAAAAACCTTAAGATGTAATTTGTGTTTTTTCCGGGGATCGAACCTGGGATCTCTCGCACAGTAGTCCAGCACACTAACCACTGCGCTACTGCTCCCCATACGTTTCGGGTATTATTTCATTTGGGGCGTTAATGCACTTCCTATAGTGTCATAAAGCCCACAAAAAAGTGACTTAAAGCCCGGGTATTATGACACAAAAATGTGTGTCATAGCGCCCCAGGGCGTTAAAATAAAAAAAATATTTTATTATTGAAAAATTATATATTTGTATGGGAGGTATGGGTACTTTTTACCAAGCTCATTTTTTGTCAAAAATGTTTAAATGTTATTAAAACAATATGTGCAGAGTTTAAACTTGATATCTTTACTGTAGCTATTTAAATTTAATTTTTAACATAAAAAAGCTATATAAATCCGATATTTTTGTATGGTAGGTAGTAGTAGTTTTCATCCGATCTTGCTCATCTTCGAACCGGGTATACAAAACAAATATTTGGTTTGGATGCTGAGACTTTTGCGTAGCATTTTACGCAATTTTAAAGGTGAATTCTTCAATACCAGAATCTGAAACTCTGTGTCACATCCCCATTGCGAAAGATTTCTCAAAAACACGGCCTTGTAGATGCATAACATTCTTTCCAACAATATGTTATATGTAACTGTAGTGGTAGTGTTGGGGCGCAGTAACGCAGTGGTTAGTGTGCTGGACTACTGTGCGAGGGATCCCAGGTTCGATCCCCGGAAAAATACAAAATACATCTTAAGGTTTTTTCTACTGCGCCACCTCTCGCGAACGTCTAACAAACATCCGAGAGTATAAATGTCCTGAGAAAGCTTCTCAATTCAGCCGTTCGGACTCGGCATAAAATTGTAGGTCCATTCCATTCGTCCCAAAAATAAAAACCTCACACAAACGTATGGTTGTGAGAAGCTAGGCCCAGGATGTCTACACGCCTGTTGCGCCAACTATTAATTTTTTAATTTTTTTAACTGTAGGAAATATTACAACTTATATGATACGATTTGCGTTAAGAAGAGAAGAAAATAGAAAGCGACGATAGAGACCGACTAAACTTTGAAATGAAACATTTACATTATGACATGATGCATGCAATTCTTTACACTTAATCATAGAGGGATATCTACCTGATTTTCTCCAGCCAATATAAAGGGTGTCCCATAATTCACGGCAAATTTTAATTTTGCCCCATTTAATAGTACAGTGATGCTAACTGGAAAAAACTCGTGACTTTTTAGTTCGGATTTTGGGATAGAGGCATTATCGGACCATTCTTCTTCGAAAATGTGGCTGTTCAGGCAGTAATAATTAATGGTGATCGATATCGTGACATGATAACCCAGTTATTAGTGCCTGAATTACAAGATATGGATGTGACCAACATGTGGTTTCAACAAGACGGTGCCAAATGCCATACAGCCATAGAAACAATTCAATTACTGCATGAGTCATCGTTAAGATATAAGCAGCAATTGAGGGCGGTTTTGGACTTAAAGATGACCGAGTCGAGGGATTTAATCGCGGCTTGACTATCGGTAAAAATCAGGATTTCCTTTGCATAATACCATTATACCATGATTTCCGCCTGGAACACGTTACAGTTCATCACTCTCCCAGTCAGTCCTAAAGGGTATGCAGGTTCAAAATACTTACTGAATTGAAACTGGGAGAGGGTGTAATCAGTATCTTTAGGGATGCCTTCTGTTTTATCTAGAATAGACGCAGGAAGTTGGTTGCCAGCTTGACTTCTACTTCCCTCCACTTGTCAGGGGTGATGCTACCATCAATGTCGCTTCAGTCTATTACAGTAAGGACTAGGTGTGCTTTGATCACGTCGCTGAAAGGCTTATTTTGCTTGGGGGAGAGAGGAACTGCTGCAGTTGACCTTCACTCTTTTTGGGTCGACATGAGATTCCTCAATCGACCTTTGTCGTTTGGACGTTGAGTCCTTTCTTGAGGGCTCAGGAGGAGGAATCTCCTTTATAACCAGGAGATCGAATTTCTGTTTTTCTCAGAGAGCTGATCGAGGGAGACGTCCTTGTAGCGCTCCAGAAGAGGCGGTACGCCGCGGTACGCCGCTCTCTGTATTGCCTAGTTGAGAGTCTAGTATGCCGCGAGCTCGAAACAGTACGGCATGCAGATGCAGCCCCGCGTTGTTGCGAAGAGCGCTCTCCAGCGAAGACAAGAACAAGTTTGGTGGCCAAGTTCTTAACTGTCGTTCTTGCAGAAGCGCTGCTGGAAGCGAGCTCAGAGGCAGTACTTCCAGCCGGTAGTTTGAGAGAACTCTGATGAATTTTGTTTTTGTTTGTTTTGCACAGAGCGAAAAAAGACTACATAAAATCAATAAGATTGCCTTATTGCACTGATTTACCATGAAATCTTATTAAAAGGACTAAATAATATGAATTTTCCATAGAGAAATCTTAATGGTTTAATATAGAAAATCTTATTAATCTTTTTAAGAGTTTTTCATATCATTTTTGCATGCCAAATCATATTAAATGATAAAAATAATATGAAAACCTTATTACTATTTGGATTTAAGAAGTCAAGCTTATTACAAAATTATGTTTATAAACTTTTAAAAGGAAATCTTCTCAAATCTATATGACTTCTCTTTAAAATTTTAAAGAGATATCACATTAATTTTGGGTGGGAGTATTAAATTGTATAATAATTATATGTAAACCTTGTTAATATTCTGTTTTGAGAAGACGAACTTATTAAAAGAGCTTGTCTTTAAACGGTAATAAGGAAATATTCTTAAATCAATAAGAATTCCCCTTAGAACTAAAAGTATTCTCATATTTTATAAAAGTGCATATAAACAGTGTATTGCTTTGCCGAACGCATTCGTTTTCAGACTTCATGTCAAAAGCGCGTCTACGTATCGAGGAGTGTAAGTAATTTATTAAATAAGAAAATATTAACTTTGTATTTGTTTTCTTCTTTTAGAATAATTATACTTTTATTATTACTTTTTTCAGAAAAAACTTTTAATTTTGTCTTTATTGTGTATGTAAAATATGAGAAAAAATAATAATAATAAATAAATAAAATATTTTAAAAAGATAATAAGTTTTCCATATTTTTCCAATCGGTTTTACATATACTTTCAATAAGTTTTTCCTATTGCTGCGAAGAGATTTTCATATACTTTTCAATAAGTTTTCATATTGCTTTAAGAAGCCGTCGTATTGATATGGAATAAGATATCTTGTTAAAAGTATGTGGTTTTCTTATAGAATATTCATAAAGATTTCAATAAGATTTTCTCTATTGTTTTGATATGACTTTCTTCTTGGATGAAAACCATAGAGAAATCTTATAGTTTTTCTTCTACTTTATGTGGTGGTTTTCTCTGTGTGTTTGTACATAAGTGGACCCACGAGTAGCTGAGAAAAGATGTCGATCTGTTCAGAGATCCGCATTACACAGATAAGGGTGGCTAATCCGGAGGTCGCCAGGTCATCGGCTGAGTTCTATCTTGTCCAATAATCCATTTTTGGCGAAATTGAGTTAGGTATGCAGTCTTACTAATTTGGGGACACTCTTTCGTTTGGTGAAATTCCTTTTGTTCTATTTCCTTCAGTTTTCAAATTATAGAGATATCTATTCTGTTCAATAAGCACTAAACTAAGAAGTCTTATTGTTCAATATTACTATTAGTTACATTGTTTTCATAGTTTCGTTTTCTTCATTTCTATCTTGTTCAATATAACTTTTTTTTTTTGTTCAATATCATACATTATGTGAACTAACTTTTACTCATCCCATACATCATTGTCCAATATCCAAAACGACTTAATGGTACATTTTGATTTTTATTTCAATTCGCAGATACTTCAAGTACAAAAATATATTGTTATTATTATTATTATTATTATTATTTATTAACAGGTAATTAAAATTACATGGTAATATTAAAAGTTACTGAGCCTAGCTGCGAAGACTATTGGCTCTACAAAAATATAATATTCATTATAAATGAAATTTTCTGAGCTTTCATAAAAAAATTGCTTTAGAACAAAAATCAGGGTTCATGAATAAAAACTTTGAACATGAACTTTAAAAATCGATTTCCCAACAACTTAAAAAATGGACATTGGACAAGATAGAACTCAGCCGACGAGGTATCCAGATACTCCGTTAGCGACTGAGCTATGGCCCCCAGCCAGGTCAACCGTCGGCACGGATCGTATGACACCTTGGTTCGGCCTTGATTTAGGGTTTACTCCCACCTCAAACTAATGGTTCACGCTTTCACATCAGTCGTACCTCGTACGTCGCAACGAATTACAGCGTACAGCTGATATGCAAGTGTGCCCCTTGGCTGACACTAACCAGACATATGCTGATTAGTCATTTTCAGGCGGGCGCCCGCGGGAAGGAACAACAAGTAGAGGATTTTTGCCCAGCCCATTGGTGGTGTAAGTATATTCCCATATTCTCATATAAATGGAATAGAAATGGAATTTCGATTTTCCGACTTTTCATTTGAGGTTTCCCAAATTTTCTTTTTTGCTAAACCGCACACCTGATTCAAGACGAACAAAAGAATAATCATTCAAATTGGTCCAGCAATTATCGAGTTTTTGCGAGACTAACGAGCATTGCGCTATAGTAATTCATTTCATATCACGTAAACAAGATGACCGACGAATTTCTGAATATGGGTATTGCTAGTCCCTCACCATTAGTAGACCATTAGTAGCATTCCTGTTTTCTCACGTATGATAGTTTTGTGAGATGTTGTAAATGCATCTACTATTAGCAACAAAATAGAATACATTGGAGGTGTCGTCTTTTTTGTTGTATTCAATAATATACTTCGTGAGGAGAATAACAGATATGTAATTTCAAGATTAATCTAAGCAATCACCTAAAGTTGTCTGGTGATGAAAATAATTTTAATTCATGAAGTGCTCAGACTCCGATTTGGCAGAAATCCTTTTTTTCTTGGACTGGTGGAGAAGTTCTGGTTGTTCGTTTCTCTCCATAGTGCCAGTGTCGCAAGCAAACACTGTACCGGTGCCACATGCGGCCAGTTTGAATAGCTATAATTCCAACCGAAGTGTTGTTGTTCTCACAAGCTCACAAACTCCATGAAGATGCGTATTCTATGGAACTTACTTTTTCATATTCAAACAACGTCATCGATCTGATA
Source organism: Cheilosia scutellata (assembly GCA_955612985.1). NCBI lineage: Eukaryota > Metazoa > Arthropoda > Insecta > Diptera > Syrphidae > Cheilosia > Cheilosia scutellata. Next base: position 18,368,390 of record OY015314.1, read on the forward strand.
TTCGTACATATCTCTAATTTGCAGATGTTTTAGCACATTAAGTATTTCCCAAGGTCTTCAGGTGTTGTTTTCAAAAAATCTCCATATCCTACATTATTTTGTTAACAAACGAAAATTAAACAGAAGCTTCTCTGAATCTACACAAACTATTATATCGTTAGGTATCCAGTCGTAATTAGTACAAAAAATAAGCTTATTAAATGTGCTCCTTCAAGAATAAACTTATCTTCATGTTTACCCTTGTTTTGAAGAACTCCACTGTGTCATGCTGCCTCTCTACCACAGTTAGTTGCTTGCCAACTATATCTTTGTACATTTTTAACTAAATTGCAACTTCGCGAATACGCATCCATCCACCCATCAGTATCATCATCATCCACACTATGATATGGTTGTCTTTCAATTGTTCGAGTACCTTCAAAACACTGTGATGATGAAAATTTTTATGCCTTTCAATGAGCTAATGGCTTTTAGCATAAAAAGTTTTAATTAAAACTTCACGCACGTTTTCACAAAGTAAATTTGAAAACATCGCCTCTCAGCGTTCCCTATACCCAACTGCAACAGCAAGAAACTGATGTTTAGTTTACAAGCAGAAACTGTGAAATAGGATCCTCTGAATTGAAGGCATGGAGTGGTTTCACTTACAGGGTATAGGCATATAACTTGAATACAGCAGCAACATGGTACACATGTCTGTATGAAAAGACACGGTCCATCCATGCATGTAGCCACATGTAGGTAGGTTTTTTAGGCGTTTCCTCTCGCTTTCTCTTTGGGAGTTGTTTGTCCTCCTGAGAGACAACCAGCGCTGCTGATTTTATTTTGAATCAGCGTTGGTTTTTTTTTAATTTTTTTTTTTTGTAAAACTGTGTATAGAAACAAGGATGTGTACAGGAGACAATTTTAGTATTCGGTTACAGGAACAACACTCATGCATAAGCTTATCGAGATATGGGCTGATTCTCTTGTGCTTTCGGTTACCAAGCCGTACCCGATAAAACTATCATTTTCCTTTCCATATGTTGAAGCTCATATGTATATGTTTAGTTGTAATTAATTCGGGTCAGGTAACTAGTTACTAGTTTAAATTACCTGTGCCTTTGAAAGTGTTAAAATGGAGAAGTGGAAGTGAAGGCGTTTCCCTTGATGACGCTGGAATTTGGTTTGTTTCAGCTGCGAATGGTATGATAAAGTATCCGCTAAGTGCTTTAAGGAAGCCAGAACATCAAAGTAAAAAAAAGTACTATCACATTGAGCCTTATTAGATCTGTTGAACTTTCCAAGTCTAAATCTCTCTTTGTAAGAAGATTGCTTTTTGCGCGATCAAATAAGTGGGTCTTTCGTGACACGAAAATAGAATTAATTAGGGGTCCAACGGTAGAGACAGCAGCTATTCTCACTTTCCTTAAACAGTTGCTCACGGCTTCATTTAAGAAAGATGTAGGTACCTACGACCCGCGATAAATTAAAGCACCCTATTCACAGTGTCAATCAACCAAGGCCTAGCATCTCGCAACCATTCGTTTTGTGTGAGTTTCTATTTTTGGAACGAATGGAAGGAAGCTACAATTTTATGCCGAGTCCGAACGGCTGAATTGAGGAGCTTTTTCAGGACAGTCATACTCTCGGATGTTTGTCAGACGTTCGCGAGAGGTGGCGCAGTAGAAAAAACCTTAAGATGTAATTTGTGTTTTTCCGGGGATCGAACCTGGGATCCCTCGCACAGTAGTCCAGCACACTAACCACTGCGCTACTGCGCCCACCAATCAACCATTGCTACCTTTAAATATAACTAAGTCAATAGGTTCAACCAGCGATGACACTTTACTCCAATTGGAGTAGATCTACTTCACAAATTTCAGAAATCTACTCCCTACTTCACTTCTAATTACCCATTATCTACTCCAATTTCAAATTTTTAATCCATTTCTTTATTTTGGTTAATAAAAAATATTTCACAATTTTCTATAATGTTTTTAGGACAAATTAATGACAATAGTCTAAGAGCTAGTGAATATTTTTCCGACTTATTTTAGTAATCGTCTGTCATAGTTTAATTTGTTGGATTTGATGTAAATAAAGTAAAAATGTAGTTCTGCCGAATGTGTCGCAATCGCTTTGGCGGGGGCGATCCGTCAAAGTTGTAAAAAAATCGTCAAAAAAAAAGTGATTTTAGTTGGGCTGAAATTTGGTGTGGTGTATATTGGGACACACAGAAATGGTTTTGCATTGTTGCCAGAATGGTTGCTTGAGCATAAGGCCGTGGCAGAATGCCTCAAAGATGTAAACAAATTTTTTTTTCATCTCATTTTAGTTAGGCTGAAATTTAGATATGTCATAGAAGGCACCCTAAATACCACAGATCTATAATGGCAGAACGAAATTCCAGTCATAACCCCTTGACAGAACGGGACAAAGTTCACTTCCATAGCTGTAACTTCATAGCCAATAAAGTAGGAAACATTTGTTATATCTCAAATATTAAAAACTCCATGTTATTAAACTCATATATTATAGGTAGATCTATAATCTCCATAAAATTTGTGGTAGTAATGGTTATACTTTTGAAGATATTCAACTTTAAAGTGAACAAAATTCAACTCATTACTCTTTTCTTATGCTTAGAGCTACCTTATTTTGCCCACGCCCACCAGAAAATTAATTGTGCATCTATCATCATCTTCTCCACCTGTTTCAATGGGACTCCACTAACATGGAGAGTGCATTGAACAGGCGTTCTGGAGATGACCATCACTCCAGATTTGTTCATGTTTATTATACTCTCGGAGTGTTGTTCCTCTACATGTCGACTTTAATTGTCTACTTTTCAACGTAGACAATTGCGTCAACAATGTCGACAACGTCAACAATGTCGAATATGTCAACAATATATCGACAATGTCATCAATACCCTTCAGATCTGTCAATCTGTCATTCATCTGTTAACTTCAGTCGAGAAAGTACACTTTTAAGAATTGATCTTTTCTTAAAAATTAAAATCTTGCGTATCATAAATATAATACTTTAAATATATCTAGTTGACCAGAAAACAAGTCTTTTGTCTTCGCAGACACAGGTAAATAATAGTGTATTTTAATTTCAATTGATTTACCAAAAAATTTATGACCGCTGCTTCAACTGCATTTCCTGCGTCCATCTATCATTTCAATACCAAATATAATTATGTATAGGTACTCGTAGCGATAGTCTAATCTACAAAATGTTTAACCCGTCACGTACCGTCCATATCGCATACGATCTGTATGTGTATCCTTTACTCATTTTTTTTTTGTTATCACTGATCAATGTTACAAATAAATATGTTCAATGCCATTGAGAAACATATACGAGTAAGTAAAAGAAATATCTTGAACCATTTACGTTTTTTTTTCACTTTACAACCGTAGACCAGAGGGAAAGGACATTCCTCTAACTTTACCCATCGTCGGTAGAATATATTTTGGGAAATCTTCTTTGACTGTGTACAGATGGTGGAGTTGGTTTGGTGTTTTATTTTTTTATTTTGTAGATTTTGTTCCTTCTGTTCCATTCTTGAGGGTGGGAAAGGCGCTACACCCTTCTAAGCAGTTTTGCAAATAGTTTTCGTTTAAAAAATGGCCTGATGTATAACAGTGTGTTGGTGGGGTTAGGTGCAGGGGCTATTTTTTACAATATTTCTGCAACTCTCCAGTTCGATTTTCTTCATTGCAAAATTTTGCTTCTACTTCTTTTGTCGCAACCCATCGGGAAATGTGCAGGGAAAGGACATGTTGCACAGAGTATAAAGCTGCATTGATGTGGAATTTACTTGATTTTGTTTGTATATGCCCAGGAGATCGTCTCGATGGAGAATCTTAAGATATTGGTTTGTAGGAGTATGTCCTCTTTGCGAAACGTATATATATTGAGCTTATTGAATTTGCCGGACTTTTAAAATGAAAGGAAATATTATAAATGCAAGAGGGACTTGCTGCTTGATGTCATTTGATGATCAAAGTATAATGTAATGAAATGTATGTGCCTTTGATATATTGTGACCTAATCACATTGTCCAGGAGTATAATGATAGACAGCGGCTGTAAATCAAAAAAAAAAAAAAATGCTGATGAATTTCATTGCGTTAGTGCAGTACTTTAAATTTGTCCACGTTTGTGGGTACCCATGTAAGTAACATTTTGTTTTATATAAATAGGTACTCGTAGCTTAACTTTGTCGTCTTCAAAACTACATCTAGATAAATCCATCATTAATGATTGTATGGGGACAATATATGTGTAGCGCATTCCGCTTACTTACTTTACTTTTTGGGCCGCTTACAGTCCGAGGTGTACCACGGCCTGAGGTATTTATCCGATTTTGAAAGAGTCGATGCTTCTGCACCATACAGCAGGACCGGTATGATTAGGGTTTTATATAATATCTCCTTGCCTTCTGCTTACTTAATATATTTTCAAGACAAAGGAGGTAATTAAAGCCATAAGTGCAGGCTAAATAAAACGCTTAGCTTGTTTCAAAATATGTATGTATTTTTTCAATGCTTGGCTGGAATAATAAATTCCTTACTGTATTCCTTTATAGTAAATTTCTACGTAGTTGGATTGTAACTTGACTACTCGCGTACAACGTATTTGATTTCTGTTATTATACATCCTACATCCAAACCGCAGACCTAAGATTGTTACACGACCTTTCCCATAAATGTTAGCAATTGATCCAACTAAACTAAAGGAAACATGTCCCACTTACAATACAATAACAATTGCTACTACAAATAAACTTTATACATTATGGGAGCAACACAAGATTTAAGTGAGCCAAAAGGATCAAACTTCACGTTCTCCCTAGCTCCAATTCGCTTATTCAAACTCCTCTTCTACCTTTCAGCAATCCAACTGTGTGTACTAGACACACAAAAACAAAAAAGTTACGTATACGCCCGAGTAATACCTGCTGAAGCAAGCATATTGTTAATTCCACCTCAAACAACGCTTAGAAATTAGCATCGCTTCAAAAAATATTTACGGTAATGTTGATGGATGCAAGGTAGAACAGAAAAAAAACCCTTTCGTCTTACTCCAACAACTCAAACGGCCCCCGATACTGCTGCAACCACTAACGAGTCGAGGATATTATGATAACTCGTAGTCGTATATAGTTTTACTCATTGCGAACGAATTTAGTTTAATTTAATTACTATCGTAATTTTGGATTATTTGGTGTATCTGTGTGTTAGATATTAATCTAACAGCACGATCATATGATGCGAGCATGATGTGAATGCTAATATGCGTACTCATCGCTAAAGGCGGCTGTTTGATTCGACATTGGGCTTGTTTATTTATTTCGCTTAAACGAGCCGCAATTCATGAAAGGAAGAATTTCGTTCACAGACAAAAAAGGACATACATATTTGGGATATGAAAATAGCATACAGCAAATTTTCCAACGGATGTGCAGATATCAATGGGAACTTATCAAATTACGAGTCATACGCGATTGGGATTGCTAATGGTATCAAAGATTCAACTTAAATAGATTTGTATTATTAATAATTTTGGTATTTTGATGGAGAAATCTTGGCGGCTGTGCGTGGACCCTAAAAGGGTTAATATTTGCTCTTTAATTTCAGAGATTGTAGATATTGGTTGATGGGTATTAATATTGTTTGCATGACCATGAAGTGTATGCAAACATTGAATATTGATGCGGAATGGTCCGTATTATGGTAGATATATTTTCTGAATATATTTTACGGAATTTGTAGATCGGAATATCTATGGCTTCTGAAATATCATAAAATGTGGATTGTATTTTTTGATTACGATCGTCGGTACTGCGTGAGGCGTTTTGTGACGACGTTTGTTGTGGAAATGACACATTTCTGTCGTCGACTATTATGCGGACTACTTTGTGATGTGTTAAAAAAAAAGTATGTGTACTTAATTTTTAATTAACTAAAAGACAATTATAGTTATTTTGCAGAATGGAGATAACAAATACAGTACAATCCCGATAAATCGTAATACCTAGGGACCTAGGGTTTATTACGAATTATAGAGGTTTTCGAAATCGTTCCGCACTGGGGCGAGTGGGAAATCAAAAAAATTGACTTGGAATAGTTGATTCTCAAGCGGGATAATATGCAGCAGTTTGTTTCGGCTGCCCATTAAATTCGGAAATGTTTTCCAGCGAACTAAAACGACCCTCGATGAAAGAAGTGAAAGTTTTCCAATCATGAACATGCTTGGAGGTGCCTAGCTTTTCTTCCCAATCTCGTTGTGTTTGCGGTGGCAGTTTATTGAAAATTAGATAAATGAGAATGGTGTCCCATGTTTCAACAGCTACATCGAGGTTGGAGAGGGCATGAACACATTCGATGCTAGTATCATGCAGCGATTTCAAGCCAGCAGCAGATTCACTGGTGAGTTTGCTCTGCTCTACTAACCTCCTTAGCTGTGTGTTTACAAGCTTACGCTTGTTCTGATATCTATCCGTAAGAATTGTCCAAGCTGAGGTAGAACTCTTCGAATCGATTGGAAGGTGCTGGATTAATCTAGCAGTTTTCTCATTATTCTGTCGTGTTCGGTGTGCCGTGAAGTATTCGTTTATTTAATTGGTGTTTTTACTTAATTTCGGGTATTTTTTGTGTCGTGTGCATTAAACTAGCAACTCGCAATGCTCAGCGCACTTTGTGTGCTTGTTTTTTAATGCATTCGAGTGCCTTATAGTTTTGTGCAAACCCACATTTTCATCCTTTTTCACCGCGTGCGTTAATTTGTTGCGATTTGGGACGCAACAGCGAGATTACGAATTATTGAAGACTTAAAAAATAAAAATTCGATTTACCGGGTTAATAAGTTTTAACAGTCAGTTTGTGAATACATGTGTGAAAATGACTAACATTTCAGCAGAAACAGCACCCAATTGTAGTAGTGGTCCCATTTTACACACATTCTCAAGTGTGAAAGTTTTATCGATCGTACGAATTATCGAGATTATACTGTAATATAAGACAATTTCTACATTTAGTAAACGAAATGCAGAAAAATATTCCTTTGGCAAAATCATTCACGAAGGCGTAACAAAAGTGATGTTAATCGGCAATGGGAAGACGGAATTGTCTTGGACTACCTTCGACTTCGGTACATTTTAAATCTGAAAATTGTTATTATCACAATGTTTGCAATTTAAATTATTTCCACCACTCACTGAACGTCGGGCAAATATGTACAATGGTTTGGATTTGGTTCGAATTTCCTGCTTTAACTTTACAAGCTCTTTTTTCTGGTTTTGTTCTTCGTCACTGCTTTCAAAATATATTTCAATACTATTCATTTTCGATTTGTTTTGTTAAATGATTAACCAAGTCACAAACAAACCACCAGACCAAATATAAATTCGTCGACTGAAATGTCAAACCACATGTGTCATAGTTTATGGAATGTGAGAGTTCCGAGAGTCGAGTCGTTTCAGTTACGCAATACCAAATTCCAAACTACTCGACACGACAAATGTCGCCAGTCGTGATTATAAACGGATTTTATAATTAGTACTGTGTTAGCTGCGGCATTGCAGACTGAGAGGAATAAATATAGGTACACATTGAGAGATATATCTACAGTGATCTATTATTTGTTTTTCTTCTTTTTTTTACCTTTTTCCATCCACTCGCATCCTTCTGTGCTGGACCATGACAGTTCAGCTAATTTTTTAAATTTTCCCACAAATCTTCCGGGACAACTCGAACTCGATCACCCTTCATAAATCAACTTGAGAGATCTTTATGCTGCTCCATAAAATAAATAAATATTCCCTCCTGGGCAGTCTTTTTATGTTTACCCCTGTTTTAAATATATTTTTTATGCTTATCAAGTTTCCTTAAAATTTTATTCGCCGATTCGGTTGTGCGTTGCCTACACGGAATGATTTTGTACTAATCTGCTAATTTTGACAAATATCGATTCGGTGGCTTTATGACCCACTAAATTGTGTACGATTAACAGAACATGAGTTAAATTTTTTTTTCCGAATGTTTAATCCTCTGTATGCTGTATCTCAGCTAGAAAGCTTAATCGATTATCAATTTCCTTTTCCCTGTTTTATTTCGCATTATAACCCTTTTAACTTTAAAACGACAGCACAGTAGGTACTACGGGCATTTCTGTTATAATAAAATAATCATAACGGCAATAAAAGAGAAAAAAAACTAATAATATCTTATCTACCAATTTTTCTTTGAAAAATCTTGCATAAGAAAAATGTTAAAGTGCCCTGCATACTCAGTCAGTCATAGCAAAGCAGACCTATTAATAAAGCGAAAGAACAAGAAGTAAAGATCAAAATGCTACTTTCAAAGGACACTAACGCGTCCGTCATTCGTCCTCGAAATGAAATTAGGTAACAAAGTCACGTTCGCAAATTGAATCGCAAAAGAAGAAACAGGAGGCAGTGGATAAAAAGTTAATTCAACATTATTTCACTTTAAAGCCAACGTTGAATCACAGCAAAATCGTTGATATACATATAATGACAATGTCTTTAGCTGGGGTTGCCCCCTCTTGGTGGATAGGGTAGGGATAGTTGATTCAAAATTTCCTAGTCTCGTTGCGTCCAGTCAATTGTCGTTGTTAAACAATTTTGTAGAATGAAGGAGATTTAAATAAATGTAATAATAAGTTTAAGTAAATTGGCGTACGAGTATTGTGCTATTTGCTTATGTTGATGATGTAGTCGCACTGTCGGCGCAGGGACATAACTTCACTTCGTTTGGACATAAGTCGCAAAATTTCATTATGGACTTAAGTTCCACCAATTTATTTTTCAAATATGAAACACAAGTTTAACATTTTCCTCCCAGAAATGTTTTGTAGTGGCAGTTTAGACCAACTTGTTTCATAAAGCTCACCAATGATGCACCGCTTAACTGGTCAATTCAATGTGACAAAGAGTTTGCTTCATATTTAACAAAGCTGTTTTGAACCTACTCCCTGTTACTTGTTTCCAAACCGAGTGTAAAATCGGCCCTAGCGAGGTATCCGTCGGAACGGAAAATTCTCCGATTTCATACGATCGGAGGATTTTTTGCTTCGAGGTATACTTCGGAACAGGTTTTCGGAACTTTGTTCCAACAAATATGTAACGCACACTGGCGTTTTGCGTTTCAGTGCGATCAAGTGCGTATTTTTACTGATATTTTTGACAACTTCATGCGAATTTTCTTCCCATATGCTCCGACAGAAATTGGTTGCGGAATTTTTTTACGATTTGCAGTGAAGTGTAGATAAAAATGAAAGCAATAAAGAAAAAAACATTTTAGCAAAGTAATTGGTTGTATTTGTTGCTTAATTCATATTTTCATAATAATGAGCAATACCTGTCAACGAGCGACGATATTGTTTATCTTTATATTCGACGCAGAAACTGTTTGAACATTCAGGGAAAACCATACCTTACGATTTCTGAAATTTTTTGGATCAGTTCCACCTGGTGATTGAATGCGGATATGTGTACAATCAATTGCGCCAATTGCTCGAGGGAATTTTGCTTTCGCGAAAAATCCACGTGCTGCTTGTTTAACAAAACAAATATCTCGATTTATTAGTTTAGGTTCTTCAAAAATTTACAAAGTAAAAGTAAAATACTTAAACACAAAATATAACTTTATTAGCTATTTTTAATGCAGCCGCAGTCACTCTCTTTGACGATCCAATTCGCAATCCCTGTCATACCTCATCTCATCTCATCAGTCATAAGCATAACTCCTTTTCCCCCTCAATCGATGTGTTCAAATGGCTATCTCCATCTCATTTATTATTACTGTCAAGAGACGGCGCTGCCAGGTAATATTTTGTTATACTTGGAGCAGTTCCGTTTGCGTTTCGGGCATACGAATGAATTGCGGCTCAAGATTGGCAATCGCTCTCGACACTCTTTTCAATATTATGACGCACGGTTCCAATGAAATCGGCAACCGCCAATTCAATTGATCCGAGTGCATAGTACCGCAATACGATTAGCAACTGGGTTATTGGTCATTCACGCGATCTATCAAAGAAAAAAACCATGTCACTCAATCCTATATTTATAATTCAATCGATTCGAACTAATTCGCGATGTACACTGGTCGGCATAAGTATTTGGACAAAACTAAAGTTAATTCTGCTCATAATTTGAAACTTACTTCATGTAAATTTTGTCACCAATGGAAAGGTCATTTAAATTCCGTTTGATTGATACAAAACTTTCCTTAACCCATTAAGTACCCATTTAAAAATTTTAGAATTTAGAATTTTTGTGAATGTCTAGGGTAAAGGTGTCAACAGTGGATCAATTTTTAATTTTTGCGCCGTTGAGCTCTCATTTATAATAGTATAGCCATGACATTTTTTCCACAGCCTTTTCAATGTTTTATCTTCATTTTAAGCACAAAATCACAAAGCTTTATTAATGCTGAGATAGTGAACAAATTATTTGAAATTACCCTTCCCATGTGATCCACTGTGTACTATGGGTGTACACAGTGAATCAGTGAATGGTACACAATGAAACAGGGATTTAAGATCCATTTATTCAGTAAAAATATAAGTTTTTTTCATTATATATTTATATTTATTAATCCATATATTATTTAGGGATAAACAAAATAATAAAAATGAAAATAATAAAATAAAATGCCTCATGCGTCATGCTTAATAAAATGCCTCATCACTTCTTGAACAAGTTCCGAGTTCATCCATAAACTCGGTGTAGCCAAACCCAAAGTAACTGGAGGTGTGCCTAGGGGTAAATTAAAACAAATAGCTGTGTAAAAACAAAATAAGATATTTATGATATAAGAATCATTGATTCACTGTGTACCACCTCCAATTGATTCACTGTGTACTGTGTTGTCATTTCAAAAAAACATATTAATAATTTATAAAATATTTCACCAAAGTAAACAAATTGACAAAAATTATTAAGTCTATATAAGCAAAAGTACAAATATTAAACTCAAATGAATTTACAATACACACTTTTTTAATAAGATCAAAAATAAAAGAGAAAAAAAAATTACTTACCTATGCTGAAAACACAAATATACGAGGATAACCCACTTCGATAACGCGATCGCGCAGACTTATGGTTTGTTGCGAGGGGAAGTTAAAATATGTTCTTTTCTCATTTCCAGATTCATTTTAAAATAAAAAGATCCATTATGAGAGCAAGTGATTCACTGTGTACATTGATTCACTTTTGACACATTTACCCTACTTTTTTGACTTTTTTCCTCTGTATCAAACAAAAAAATGTTTTGATGCAAAAAGTTTCTTCAAACAATTCTAATAGTGACTGCAAAAAAAAATTTTTTCAAAAATCTCTTCTCTAATATTTTTTATGATTTTTTGAAAATTGCTAAAAATGACAATTTTAGCCACTTTTTCCTCCTTTTCATACAAAATTTTTCTGAGATCATCCCATTCAAAAAATCATAAAAAATATTAGCGAAGAGATTTTCGAAAATTTTTTTTGCAGTCACTATTAGAATTGTTTGAAGAAACTTTTTGCATCAAAACACTTTTTTTTTGGACCGAGGAAAAAAGTAAAAAAAGTAGACTTTTACAAAAGTTCTAAATTTTCGATGGGTACTTAATGGGTTAAGGAAAGTTTTGTATCATTCAAACGGAATTTAAATGATCTTTCTATTGTTGCCAAAATTTACATGAAGTAAGTTCAAATGAGGAGTAGAATTAACTTTAGTTTTGTCAAAATACTTATGCCGAAGAGTGTATATCTTTTCTCATCACACGGCAACAAATTTCTTATTAGTTGGATCATTGTCATCCGCTTTGAGAGACGGAAACGATAGATGAAACAACGGTCACCCCATTTTTCCAGTCCAACACGTGGTAGCATCTTGTTTTGCCGCCTCTCACGTACCAAATTATTATCTATCTCCTATCATCATCTTCGCTGCTCGAAGACGATGGCCAATTTTCCCAAAAATAGTTTGCACGATACATTATTTCAATTTTAAAAATGAATCCATGTTTGTAATTAAAATGAATTACAGATTAATCAGAATACTAAAATTAAATTTACAAAATGCAAGTAAATTTTTTTATTATCTGGTATAGTTCCAGGAGTGGAAATAAGGTTTGTTAACCTCCTTCCTGCACACTTGTATATCTGGCTTGTTAATTAGTGTCATAATTTATGCACAAGGACCGACCGGATATATGCGGTATGAAAAAATAAAAACATCAATTATTGGTAAGAGAAGTGTGAACCCTTTTGATAGCGCTTTCATTCAGTTATGTTCTGTTCAGGGTGTGTTTGTGTGGTCCCCCTTTTGGATTCTCGCTTTTATCAACAGGCAGTCATTAGCGGTGGGTTGACAACCTTATACAGAAACGGTGAGTGAACTTTTAGAAGCGTCAGATTGCGACCCATAGTATTTTCCATCTTTCATTAAGCAAATGATAAAATTGGCAGAATGCCTCAAATTCTCCCAATTTCAATTAATCATAGACAAGACATTCTCAGTTAAAAGACTCTGCCCAGCTTACAATGTAGAACATCCGCATTTTCTACCATATACATTGTGCACTTGTGCAGCCCAAAGTCATTGTGCTCATAAATTTTCGTACAACTGCTAGCATGCGAACTCAACTCCTTCGGTTTGAATGTAATCAACTTGCCCGTTCTGCATTATTATGACAAATAATTAAATGTTTGTAATGGTTTCCATTGCTTTTATGTATGGGGAGAAGGACATTATCTACCATTGCCATTGCAATGACTGCGATTACTATAAGGGTCTGATGGAGAAAACTAGGGGAGCAGCGAGAGAAGGGCATCTAAATCATGTAGAGCTGAATTTCCTGTCTCATTCTCCTCCGACTGAGTGTCATAAGAAATGCATACGATTTTCATATAATTTCAGGAAACTACATCATGTCCTTATTCAGTTCTCCTAGTTAGGGTTGTATAAAATGTATAAAATGTACATATATAAAATTGCTGAAGGCGGGTAGTCTGCCAAAAGTGTCAACCCAATTTTCGAGATGAAGAATAATAAATATGGTTAAATGGAAATGGGAACAATGACTGCGAAGTCAAAATAATAACTGTTGTGCGTTTATTGTGGGCGCGTGCTCTCTTGATGTATAAAGTTAGGTATGATAGACCAAAAAGCATTGATAAGATACATATTTACTGAAGTTTGTTTCCTTTTATATGATTACCAGTTTGACATTTAGATCAACAATCGCCTTGTTCAATAGGTCAATCTGAAAAGTCAAAAGAGTTCATCAGGCTTGGGGAGAACCCTCAACTTGTTGTTCCTTACCGCGGGCGCCCGCCTGAAAATGGCTAACCAGCTTGTCTGGTTAGTATCAGCCAAGGATTTATGCTTACGCTTTAATCGTATATCGTGATCCATTAGTTGAGGTTAGAGTAAACCCTAAAATCGTACCTGATGCCAGAGGTGAAGTGAGCGTATAGTAAACCGTGCTGGTGGCTGCAATCGGCCGGGGGTAAAACCGGCTATCTACGAGCTCCCTCAGATGCCTTGGCGCGGGTCTGTTGTAATTAGCCTTACCCAGGTATAGCGGCGCTGCCTGAACTGAACTTGTTATATCCGGTTCTACTCAAGACAAAAAAACAAAAGAGGATTTGAAATCCCAAATACTAACAGGGAAGCCGATTCTAGCCAGCCGGCAATGGAACTTGTTAGGCTAATTGCACACACACCGATTTTGGACGGCCGATTTTATACCGGTCGTCCGAATTCCAATAGTGAGCCACATGTGGGAATGGGACCTGGCACACACGCCGACCGCTGATCGGTGACGGAAAAATGCCGGTGAGCAGCCGTCCACTGCCACTGTATCGCCGGCAGTATCGGGAAGTAGTGGCGTACGTGATAAATACACGCTTGCACACGCACCGATTTTTTGATGACCATTCCATTCGACTGCTCTCGCTTCATTCAGTGTGTCACGATCACGACAACAAAGCAACTGATTGTTAGACCGGTAAAAATCCGGTGAGTGTGTTAGCACCCTGCTATCGGTAAAATGTCGGCCGATTTTATACTGGCCGTCCAAAATCGGTGTGTGTGCAATTAGCCTAAGTCGTAGTACTCGTGTAGTCCCTCTGTTGTACAATCGGTAGTCTAAAATGACAAATAACCAAAATGATTGTACTTACCCGCAGCCATATATCCTGTTTGTGTGCTTTCGTGAACGGGAAGCGAAATAACACACTTCTATTCTACTATATGCACTCGCGGTCATCTGCGACATTCAGCTACACCACCAGCTGATAATAATTTATATTCTTGTGCCAGTTTGTATTTTACCTGTAATATAAGAAAATTATTAGTATCAGACTGTAGCCATAAAGAATAATAATACATACATACGTCGTACATACCTACTTACCTCCACAACACTAGAAATATTTACTGCAAATGAACATTACGATGACCTGTGTGGAATATCCATTACCTGTGCATCGCCAAAGCTCTCGCAAAGTTAGCTTAAATAACATAAAAATATAAACAAAATACAAAAATGGGAAAATATATATAAATATTAATGAAATACTTAGTACCTATACCTACTTACCCTGAAAATTTGATGGTCCATTTGTTGTGCTGTTTTGTTTTCTTGTAAATCAAACGTCAAGAGTCAAAACGTACCAGATGGTCGAATTTTGTTGAACCGGTCAAGTTCAGGGAGGTACAATGTTTGGTGGGTTCCGGATGCAATGTTGGGTAGGTTCCAGTGGCGTGGCGTGAATAATTTTAAATGGTAAGTCGAAGTCGAAAAATATCAAAATGTCGAAGGGAAGATGTAGGTAGTACCTATCTATGTATACAAAACCTTCAGTTATTTTTTAAAGCCATACAATCGAAAACTCCAGGAAGAAATTAAATTAATGAAGATATTTTTCCATCTTGAGTGCAAAACTTTCATATGTATTTCGTGTAAACATGATTTATATCATGCCTTATAATATTGTCCTTTATTTCTACATAAAGGTTCTTTAAATGAGTGTTTAAATCGAGCATTTGGGGTTTTTGTGGAGCTTCAGCAAAATCGTCTATGTACTTACTCTTTGAAACATTTCTTCAAACGTATTTACATAGGTACGAAGATCATACCAAAGACTCAAAACACTTGATTTCTCACTTAGCGACTTGTTTATAAACTTTATAAACACATCAGTATGTTTATTTTTTAAAAGATATCTACAAAATTCACCAAATAACTCGGAGAAAAGCGTGTTATTTTGTTGCATAAGAAAGCGGCCTTTGAACAGAGGATACTCCCCTCAGAAAAACTCAGAAAATGATTAGGTAAAAAAGGGAACTGACTTGACTATTACTATGACTTCATCACAGCGCAGCGATAGGAGATACACACACAATTCAAATTCACCAAATATGTCGGAGAAAAGCGTTTTATTTTCCAGATACATATACTCAATTACACCACAGCGCAGCAGTAAAAGATACACACAAAACCCACCAAATAACCCGAAGAAAAGCGGGTTATTTTTTTGCATAAGAAAGCGGGCGTTGAACAGAGAGGACTAAACTCAGATAAACGCAAGTGTACAAAAGAGAAAGGAGACAAATTTGTTCTATCCAGTGAGAGATTTTATAACCCGTCATATTTCGGGTTATTTTAGATTTGGGTTATGCTCAGAGAGTGTGGGCAGTTATAATACTAATAATAATGAAGGCGAAGAAGGCCCGAAGGGTGTGTGTTTCCGTGTGTATAAAGTTCAATTGAGTTGGTGGGGTCGGGGTATGTAGCTTGCGCAGATGAATAGATACATATTATTAAGTTTATCCCGTGGGTTTTATGTTGCTCGTTTTTAAGTAAACATTGTTGTGTAGCTGAAACTGAAACTTTTAAAAGGTAACCCGGTAGGAATCGGGTTATATGGACGCCACGCCACTGGTAGGTTCACAGATGCAATGTTGCTTGAGTGCATCTGAAAATTTAAAGAGCAGGACGTTGAGATGGGATGAAGAAGGTAGCATGATCTCTAGCGGTTACTCCAGAAACGGTGGAAGGTTGGATAAGGAAAGATTCAGTGTTAGATCTATGGGGCATTGTTGACCGTTGAAGCCAAGAGTGTGTTCCTTTGTTGAACCATTTGTGGTGCGAATAAAGAAGCAACTTTTTGAAATTTAAATTTTAATATCTTACAAATTTTAATCTTGTGAGCGAAAAGTGCTCTTAAATTTATAAGTCCTCAGAAGACAAATTCATTTTAATATGTGTCCAGGTTTCGTGTGGTGAGTTTAAGTTATAAGTTTTATTAATATTAGGTAGTTCATTCGATTTTTTTGTGTTTCATAGCTCATAGGTAATATTGTAGCAACGACTGACCAAACACAACTGGGTAGACACTAAGTTTACCAAACAAACAGAACGGACAGACAAGAACTTACGAACACACCTGAAAGAAGCGTCAAGCTGAAACGTACATCGGGTAATGTCATATAAAATGAGAAATGTCCGAATGTTACAAACAGTCTTGGTTGGGTCTTCTGGCAAGAATAATTGTAGTAACTAAGAACAATAAAAGTTCATCTTGCGGTCATAGACAAAGAGAGTCGTGACCGCCAACCTTTTTTTTGAAGATTTTTTTAAATTTTGTTTGAAGTTTCTGTAATTGAAAACCTTATTGGAGCATCTTAACCGCTTTTATTGAAGCTAACAAATTGTGGATGACCGGTTTATGACCCTGTGGATGATCATCAAGCTTTTGCTGCGTGTCAATTGCCAAATATAAGGGGAAGGAAAGGAACAAATAGTATAAGGTGCCGGCGAAATAGTTCGGACCTCCCAAAAAGATTCCAGCTTCCCACGGAGTGAAATCCTAGGTTTGATAAAAATAGTTGCAAAATTGCGCCAAGAGTGTGTACATTTAGGGGATAGTGGAACCCAAATTAAAGCCACTCCCAGTACTCCACCTCCATTGGTGGTGGGTATCGATTTGGACTTCCTGGGTTTTCTCCAAGATCTGCCGCAGTATGAATATTTGGTCTATGGTAGACTTTCCTGGCCTGAATGCGGTCCTGCTCAGGTATATACTCTAGGGATAAAGACCTTCACGTGTCATTAAGACTTCCGGTTACATGCAGTGTATTCCAGGTAGATAATAATAATGCTCACAGCATTATGCGCTCAGAACCAAGTCAGATTATGTTGGGTACCAGAACACTGTGATATTGAGGGTAAGGAAAGAGCTGATGTTCTGGCCAAAACCGGAGCAGAGCTTCCACTTAATGAAAGTATTGAGGGCATAAGACCACTAATAACCGTGGCCAAGAGAATCATGCTTGAGAAAATTAAAAATAGGACAGATCAGAGATGGTTGGATATAGTAGGACACATGGTCTCAAAGGCTCTGTGGCCTAAGCTAGATCGGAGAAAATTATTAGAATTACTAAAGCTCAGCTATGAATAAACAAATGATGGCAATTTCTACAATACAGCAATTTTTTAAGGATACACACTAGGTAGGGTGAGCTTTCTTAGGGCCGCGTTAGGTGTTTGTCCTAAGTTGGCTTAAGACGGAAATTGTAAAAAAAAAAAAAAACATTCTTAAGATCCCAGTCTTGCTCTATTGCGGGGAATTATTGACAGGTTTAATCACCCGCGACTCTTGTCATTCCCATCATGGGCCATTGCCCATTGGCAACGATCCCCAAATGTGATTTGTTTTAGGACTTCACACGCTAATTTAAATTTCATAAGCATATTCCAAAAGTAAATGGCTGAATTCATGAGATTAAAATCAGCTAGGTACAAATAAATACGTATATTAAACTGCAACATTTTTTGTAATATATACGCTCACCAATTATAGCAGATGATTGCTCCCTCATGTCATATACTCGATATTCGATTTCGGGATCTACTTCCAGAGTTATCCCATGCACAAACCACTTCCGCACTAAAGCTACAGAAATTCACCAAAAAAACACCACATCGAAATATCCCTTCGTAAAAACTTTCCAATCAACATCCCATCTATTAGCCCATATTACAGACCGCCAAAAAGGAGAACTATTAGCAGGAATAATTTTAATACCCTTAACCATTGAGTTTATACCTTAACATGATTGATTACCTACCTCAATGTGAATGTACTTAGTCTAGTGAAAGTAAATTATTTCAAAAGGGAAATTATCCCCACCTGTAAGGTGAATATCTGAATTCTTAAAATTTCACCATGATACTATCGCTGCGCAATCTCACCAAAACAGAGGGGCTGTATAACAGTATTGCCCTTTTTCAACCCCTTGCAATTGCAACCACCTGTTTGATTGTCCTTCTAGAAGAGAATGAATCATGTGCCGGTTTTTTGAGAGAGTGTGTGACATCTGAGCTCTCGAATGATAACAGTATGGTGAGAAGGTGAATTAGCAAATTGCCGTTGTTTCTAATTCGATGGCATGCTCTACCTACATCCTTGCATTTTTCGTCAGTTTGAATTTCATTGTCCTGCCGATTGGATCTGGCCGATACCTCGGTCGTTTGTAAAATTACGTTTCAGTTTGAATGACTTATGGCGGGCTTTACTAAACGGATTATTATCTTGTGTGGTGGTGCTGTGATTCAATCCTTGGGGATTAGTAAAAGCCGGTTGAGATTACAGTTTATTAATCGATTAAGAGTGAGGAAAAAAACAAGTGTTCCAGTGATAATATATTATAATTAAAACAAAACCCACAAAAACGGATCACTCGGATACAACTTGAAGATGTAACGCTAAAACCACACTTTAGTGTTGATGGTTCTTCTTTTCACAAAAAAATAAAATAAAAATCGCATACAGGAATACCTACCTCATGTATTTTTTATTTTTTTTTACTAGACATCCTCTCACACACATTACTAGGTGTAGGTGTGCGGTGTATTGCATAAAATATTCAATCGTTGAACTTCTATACCATATGCACATAGGTACAAAACATAGTCAACAGCAGACATTTCGAAAGTATACCAGCTTGGTCACATACAAAATTCTCTGGGGTAGGTGTGTACCACGTTGTTGGCCAAAATCATGTCTCCAAAACCTCACCTCACGTAAAGGAGCTTGAAAGAAATTTTAAAATTAAATGATAACTGATTCTCTATATACCTGAGGAAATGTTGTTAACACATGTATGTACAATCAAATTGGTATAAAATATCAAGAGTGCAATGCAAATCCATGCAGTCTGTTCAATTTCTGCAACAATCACACAAATTGCATGGGAGTGTACGAGTAGTGTATATTTAATTTTTTTTAATACGAAATATACAGGGTGTCAAAGCCATTTTTTGTCAGACAAAAATGGTCAAAAAGACTAGATCTGAGCTAACAACCATGGATTTTTTCTTCTGGGATACTTGCTATCAAAGAAAAAGAGAAATATCGAGTCTTTTTTTACCATTTTTGTCTGTCAAAAAATGGCTTTTACTACAACTTCTGTTGATCGTACATAAAAAAGTTACTTAACATAATTTTTAGTAAATTTCTCAAGGATAAAAATTTCATAAGAAAAATGAAAATTTATTAAGTAAAAATTTTGAGAAAAAGGCATTTTAAGTAAAAAAATGTAACAACTAATTTTAAAAATTTTGAGTTTAAAGAGCCATAACTTTTTTATAGCTCAGATGTAACCGAAGTGCTTTAGACTTTTATGCGCTACTTAATTGTCTTTTCAAAATGCCCAAAACAATGTTTGTACCTATAATATTTTAGAAGTAATAGCGTTTTAAGTGTTAACACCTCCAAATTAGAGGTCACCTACTTTGATGGGCTATAACGGGAAATACGATGAAAATAGACCCCCCCCCCCTGCCATACAATTTTTTGTTCGGCATAACTTCAGGAATCTTCCCTTAAAGGATTGTCCTTCTTAACTGGGACACCCTGTATGTACATAGGTATACTCTTAGTTTAGAGTGCAGTTGCAGTCTCCATGATTTTGTGAAAGATTTTAGAATTAAATATTGAAATTCAGAACGTGCGGTCTTCTAGATTGTAGAGTGAGGTGCAATGGGTACTCTGTAAGGCGTACTAATTGAATTGGACAGAGGGGAGAGCTCTTTCCCAGAAAATATAAGAAGTGGGATTATTTTTCAATATTAGACTAATTCAATTCAACAATTCATATTGCTGAGCTAAAGTAGGATTTTAAAAGATTTAGGGATAATTTACAAGGTTTCGAATAGTTATCCGACACATAACGCTATCCAACAGATAATTGGTTGCTGATGATATTTTTACCTGTTTCATTGTCAAAGTCTCTGATAAACTGGTGGCAAAATGTATCAGCCACTAATTGTTTGACCGAATGGCAATGCTATTTTTTTATGGTTTCGATACACGTGCCATTTCTTCTATCTGTGTTTATTAGAAGCTTAACCAGACGCAAAACATTTTTAAGTAGATTGTGCAGTTCTATTGTTGGTAATTTAACATGGATAAAGTTAAAAAAATAGTGAAAATTAAAAAATCTTTATCGTCGAGGGTTTCTCAAAACAAATTGTCTTGGGCAAAATACTCTGTTCCTACGGGGCCGTAGTATTCATCAAATGCGTCTTCTAAAAATTGAAATAAATCCATGTTAGGACACTTGTGACTGCAATCTACGCACGTCACCGAAAAAATTATCTGAAACTATATTTTTTCCAGCCACTCGAAATTAATATTTTGCTTATCTCTCAGATAAAGGCATTAACGGCCACTTTAAATGCCTGATAGTCTATCCCAGACTTTATCTTACATATATCACTAACCGAGACCTTTTAAATCAAAAGTTGAAGTTTAAATGGCAGATAAGTTTCTGATAGGCTACCCGAGACTTTATCTTACAGATATCACTAATCGAGACATTTTAAATTAAAAGTTGAAGTTTAAATGGCAAATAAGTTCCTGGTAGGCTGTCAGAGACTTTATCATCAGCTAGTCTTGAAACTGGACCTTAGCATAAAAAATACATTTAACAATTGGATTTGAACTTGGCTAGTGGGGGGAATCTCGAAAATCTTTAATCAGTATCTGTTTACACGTATATGCGTTTCCGTAAACTTAGTGGCCAATGCTGTAAAACTATATTTACATGTTTGGTGTATTTTTTTAACAAACATAGATTGATTGTTAACAACATTTTTTAACTATGACCGTGAAAATATTTAGATTTAACATGATTATTCGCAAAAAGAGTCCAAGCTTAATCGGCTCTGGTATCAGAGAAGTTTTGTATTTTATTTTACCGGATTTTGTGACAGAAGTTTTATTTGTTTATTTATCGGGCTCTCGTCCCGTGAAAAGTCTCTGCCTGAGACACTGCAGCATTCCATCCTCTACGATCCCGGGAACGGTGCTTCCAGTTGTCGAGACCAAGCGCTTTGGCATCCGCGATGGCTTGGTCTTTGAAACGGAGGTTCGGTCTTCCTTGTCTTTTTGAACCTGGGGGCTGGGGCACGATGTGGCTTTTTGGACTACATCCACACCTTGGTACAGCTCATATAGAGTTCGCGGTTGTACCTTCTCCACCATTCGCCCTCCTCGCACACAGGACCAAAAATCCGCCAAAGCATTTTTCTTTCGAATGAGCCCAGTATTAGCTCTCCCTTCTTGCTTATCATCCAGAACTCGGCGCCATAGAGAAGAACTGGCAGGATAAGGGTTTTGTAGAGCCCACATTTCGTGGGCTCTACAAAGAAGGAGTTTTATTTTGAGGGTGTCTGAGCTTGCCACTTAACCAAGCAACACAATTTCGTCCTTCCTTAGGAGTTTTGAACCCAATTTTTTTGCCAAACCGAAGTAGCAACGGTTTCCTAGGGTAATTCTTCGTCAGATCTCCACTATAGGGTGTCATTCGTGGAGCAATCATTAACTACCTCGAAATTGTTGCGCTATCAATAGTGACGTTTTGGCATAGGCAGTGGACAGGTACTTGTTTGTTTGGTGATATCACGTACTTAGGCTTGTCCTCATTTACTTCAAGGCCAACAGATTTCCCCGGTTCTTCAACGTCGTGAACGTTAACTGAGAACTGTGGCAGGTGAAGACTAAGTTACCAACTCTTGAACTGAATATGTGAACGGTCATAGATCGAATGCTCGATTTGTATCTACTATTACTTTCGATATTAATAGATACATTTATGAATTTACATAATTATATGTGTCTTCAAACTATTATTCCAAAAAATATTAAATTGTCAACCATGCCATGGAACAATCCTCTTTTTAAAGAATACTTTAATTAGAAATTAATATATCTTCGTTCATACACACAATATAGATACGACTGACAGTTAATGTCGTGGACGTGCCTCATTGGCTTTCGATGTTATGAAAGTCATTCATCGGTTAAAGTCCATTCATAACCCTAATTCAGCTTCCTAATTGGATAAAAATAACACACATCAGCAGAAAATTCACCATCTCCAGCATCTTTCCTTCAGCCGAAGAAATTCCATAACATTTCTTTACAGATTTAACATTGCAGCATTACATCATAAGGCTGGCATATTCATCGCATCTATTTGCCGAAGAAAAATAAAACCATTAAGAGGAAAGAATATATCCCCTTCATAAATTCTAATAAATGCATCCTCGTAAATCACAGCTAGGAAATACTATAATTGCCATACCATTTCGATTGCAATCATAAGGCTAATTTACCTTCTTTCTGAATCAGTTCAAAGCAGACACAAGTTTGGCCAGAAAGCACCAGCGAATTCGATTTTCTCCAAAAAGGATTTTCCATCCAAATCACTTTTGCATCCATTGATATCTCCTTAGTTTGAGTGCTCTGTAGAGATAACTTGAGTGCGCAGATGTGGATTTATTTCAGTCATAATAATATTGTCAAATATCTTCACCAGTTTATGGGAAGCAAAAAAAATATTTTTCTTTCTTCCCAACAACGGTAGAAGTATTCAGTATTCGATTGACTTCTCTATGTAAATCTTCTAGAGTCTAGAGAATACAACACAGACAATTCCATGTAACGTTTGTTTTCATTATAATGGCGACCATGGTGCATTGGTAAAGAGCACGTAATTTATTTCAGATACATATTTGCACTCTATTGTTATATGGAGGATCTTTAAGGAGGATAACCAGCAGTTGACTTCGTTTTCTTCCGTTTCTTGTTATTTATATTACAACAATTGACTTGGAACGTTCTTAGCGTAGGAAAATATTTCACATAATCTGATGGATTCTTCTTCCGCTGTGTATAGATGGGCAATAGCCTCTTTCTCGATAGTACATGTTTACCTGTTCGGAAGGAGAGAATTCATGGGATATTCTCTGAGGAAACTCTCGAGGACAAGTAAAAAAAAAGACAAAGTGGAGCAAGTGACTGTATTATGGTAGAGGATGACAAAGTTGTTTTTCCTTAAAAGAGGAACTCTAACGGGACGAATTTAAATGGATCTACAGTTTTTGGGAAAATGTCGCTTTAAGAAATTGCAATCATATATTTAGTTTGTTTTATCGTGTGTTGTTTGCGTATATTTTATGGCTGGATGAGGGATTTCAGATATTTTACAAAATAGTTTGCGATAATGTTTGGAAGATTTTTCCGTCGGCTTTTTTGGACATAAGTGGATGAATGAAACTCGATTATTTGTATTTCATTTGATTAACCAACGTTTCGGCAGGGGTTGCTGCCTTCTTCAGGGGTTCTTTCTGGGAAACATTGGTTATTGACAATAACAATATAAATATGGAAAAAGAAAATTAAACTTACAAAAATGAATTAACGAGCAAAAACAATGAATTTTAGATGAAACACTTCGATTGAAGTTTAGTCTATTACTTGTTTTTGGGACCAACAAGCGAGCTATATATATAGCAGATACATTTTGGATGTCCTGTTTTCTATTCATGTTATTCATGTTGTTAATTATGTGTAGCGTCTCGAGCGTATACCGCTTTGAGGTATGTCTCTCCGTCTGCAGCACAGTTGCGTTGTCAAAGTCCGGGTTGTGGTTCGCTTGGATGGTACACTGAAAAAAATATTGGTTGTCATATTGACAATCGGTAGTTGTTAACTGGAAATTGTCAAATTGACGAACAAAATTGTCAATAATGATTTTATGAAAATATAAAATACATTTATCAACCGGATAGTCAATATGAAGAACGGGATGTTGTCAATTCTTAGTACCAAACATTATGAAAAAAGTTGTAATATTAACAATTGCAGTTGTCACAGTACGCACTTTCATTGTAATCACATTGAAGAATGCATTTGTTGAATTGAAAATCGGGGTTGTCAATATGACTACCACATAAGTGCAGTATTTCAAAATCTTTATATTGATGAACTTTGTTGTAATATGGGCAATCGCAGTTGTCAATATGAATACTCAAGAAAACACGTTTAGGTTTATGGTTCACAGTCACTTTTGACGGTGAAACACATAATAGTCTCGGTAAATGTCGAATAAACTGTGCGTCTAGATTCTAGGCAGATGTGCCTTGAGTAGATTGAAAATTGCAATTTTTATTATGAAAATCGAGTCCTCCAGTTTAACAACTGTGATTTTCATTATGAAAATCAATTCCTAAAATTTAACGACTGCTTTCATCAAACTGACTACCTACTGCAGTTTTTATTATATGAAAATCTAGTTCTTCAATTTAACTTCTGCGATGTTCAGATTGACTACTGCGATTTTCATTATAAAAACCGAATTCTTCAATTTTGCTTCCCCGGTCGTCAGATTGACGATTGCGATTTTCATTATGAATATCGAGTTCTTCACTTTCATTATGAAAATCAATTCCTCCAATTTGACTACTACGTTCATCAAATCAACAACGGCGATTGTCAATATGATCATTTAATTGATTGAAATTTAATTGACAACCCAAGTTCATCATATTGACAACTACGGTTGTTGGCTCAAAAATAACAACCTTTTCTTCAATATGACGAACTTTGCTGTTAATATGACGTACCTTTTTGGTTCAGTGTATAGTTTGCGAGTGCCGTTTTTCCACCGTTTTTTGCTTTGATGTCCGACGGATGGTTGGACATTCTTTGGGATAAAAACTGTTTAGTTGTACCGATGTAACAAAGGTCACAACTTTCAGTGTCGTTGCCCATGCAGTCAATCTTGTATATTACGTCAGTACGTTTTTGCTGGTCAATTTTGGGTTTTAATTTAGAGAACGATGATGCCAGTACTTTGTGGGATTTTAAAGCTATGCTTACATCCTTGGAGCTTCTGTTGATAATATTATGTTTGAAGCTGTCGGCAAGTTTCGAAACGTAGACCACACTTCTATAAACCCACAACTCCTCATCTGATCCTTCTTCCGGGGGAACCTTGTGTTTTCGTCGATGTATAATGTATAATTTTGGGTCAATGTGCTGGACTACTGTGCGAGGGATCCCAGGTTCGATACCCGGAAAAACTTTAAATTACATCTTAAGGTTTTTTTCTACTGCGCCACCTCTCGCGAACGTTTGACAAACATCCGAGAGTATGACTGTCCTGAAAAAGCTTCTCAATTCAGCCGTTCAGACTCGGCATAAAATTGTAGGTCCCTTCCTCGTCCCAAAAATAGAAACTCGTTGCTCGTTAATTAATTTTTGTAAGTTTAATGTTATTTTTCCATATTTATACAGTGGAACTTCCATAAGTCGAACTCTCAAAGTGAAAGAAAATAAATTCGAGTTATAGAAACTTCGAGTTATGGAGGCCAAAAGTTCAAAAGTTGAAAACGCAGAGTTCTCAATATAACTTCGAGTAATAGAGAAATTCGACTTAAAGAAGTTCGAGTTATGGAAGTTTGACTGTATTGTTATCGTCAATAACCAATGTTTCCCAAAAATAACCCCTGAAGAAGGCAGCAACCTCTGCGGAAAAGTCGGGAAATCAAATGAAATAATCGAGTTTCATTCATCCACTTATGACCAAAAAAGCCGACGGAAAAATCTTCCAAACATTATCACATACATCAAATTGGTCAAGCACTTTAACAAAAAAAAATAGTTTACGAATTTATCTGTCTCTTGACATAGTCCACATAGCTAATAGCGATTTTATATACAAACAGGCACCTGCAGAGAGTGGGGACTGTGTTCGTAACAACAATGTGTAAAATATGTGATAATAAAATAGCAATAACGAAACATAGTTCATTTCGACAAGCATAAAATACTTTTTACTTATTTAAAAAAAAAAATTGTTTTTAAACTCCAAAGAGCATTGGTGTTGACTCACTTTTGACCCTAATCTAATTACTACATCAGAATAGGAACAATATGAAGGACGTTTGATGTCGATCGGTTGGAATTTATAAAGCCAATTACCATCGAGAGTAGGATCTGCCTACCCGGAAATCATCAAATATCGTCTATTCATCGTGAGCTTACAAATTCGATTGTCTTATTTGTAGAAATGATGGTTTAATCTTCATAAAGACATCCATTCAACTCCTCTCAGTTCAAAGAGATTTAGAGAAATGAAACGTCAATTGTTAATGAAGTATGCGACATAAAACCACATTTTAAAAACAAGTAAATAACTGCAAAATATTTATTCCTGAAAGTCCAAAAATATTTTATATTAAGAGCTTACAAATGTTGCTGCCCTAGATTTATTAAATTTATTGATTCAAGTCCTTACCATTGAGATCCTCAGAACACACAAAAGTTAAGATTATTTTCGCAATTTTCAATTAGTTGTGACAAACTATATAGGTTAATAATTTTTCTGTTGTTTTCGACCAATTTATATATATTATGTATTGTGATTACCTTATAGTGTCGGCTTCTGTGGTCTAATTTTTCCTGATGCGATTAAATATAGGTTATCCAAAATTTACAGAGAACAACAACATGACAGACCTTCAATACCCTTCAAATGTTTACAAATTATAATTTCATTCTAACATTGACTGCTGCTTAAGCTTTGTAAACATTTCAATTTAAAGTCTCCTAATAATGTGCTAACATTATTTTTTCCTAAATTAATTTTGTTTACCATTTTTTTCTCATACCCTCTATTTACCATCATTTAACCAAAAATACTGACGTGACATTACCTAAAATAAATGGAATTGTCACCATGCGGATAATAACGTTTGCCTCTCCTTTGATTGCATAAAATATTTAATAAATTCAACAAAAGAAAAGTTCGGCACCTGATTGCTTAAAAATTCTATTACACCAATGTTTGGCTGAAAAAACCCATACACATAACATACATGCAAAGGTAACATGCATCGCACCACAACTCAAGGGTATTATAAGTAGAAAGGACATATATTTTTACAACTTTCTCACACCGACCGCAATTGGGGTTAAGAATAAGACGGAGTATATAATGCAAAAGTACACCTGAGTTTCTGTCCCTACACCGACTCCTACAAAACAGTGATTCGCGTTGAAAACTCCATCAAAGAAAGAGAGAGTAAGAATGTGGTGAAGGCATGAGAACAAGACTCCTCGAAAGAAAGAATATAATTTCCCATGTTTTTCTATACCGTATAGCGAGACTCCTCGATTATCCCGCTTCATCCCTGCTCATTCATTTTTATTGGATTTACCAAGTGCGATATAAAAGCAGCAACGAGGACGAAGTGAATTGAAATGAATGTGGTTCGGGCTTCGGGCTTAGAAAGCTGGCAAAATTCTTAAAAGGATATCCGTTTGGTGAAACTTAAAAATGAGGTCAATGCACACCTGCTGCTCGTGGCTGATGGGAGTATGTTATTCCGACCACAAAAAACCATGTGAATGCTGCAAGTTTGCCTCTTGAGTGGGTGCATTAGATGGTTGAATGTCCTTCTTGGTATGCTCTCACCTCATCTGATGTTGAAATGATGTCTCGTTATCAGGAGTCTGATGAACGTTTGTAGATTAGCATTGCGGTGAGGGAGTATGCTCAAAAAGTTTAAGTGTCATTAGATCCCTACTGCACCGAATGGGGTTAATATCTGACTCGAAAAGTTTAACTATGGAGAGCGCATAATTAATTTCTCTATATACGTTGGTTTTTAAGACTGTGAATGTCTGTTTTGAAAGAGAGGAGGCCCTAACCGCTAACTTCTTGAATATATCTGAGAAATATTTGTGATTAAGGTTGGTTAAGGTAAAAATAGGAACTGCCGAGTAAAAAGATGTCAATTTGACAATTTGACACAAAAAAACACAAATAATGAGACTCCAACTCCACAAAACCCAACATTGCCTCACCCTTCATTCGCAGATCTTTGGTACCTAAACTGAGACCAGGACAATTCCTAAACATTCAAAAACATCTCATTTAGATAATTAAATAAATATTATATACTCGATTCATAGCTTCTGACAAATGTAAGGGACCTAGCATTTTATGCGCGGTATTAGATAGGGCAGTAAACATTTTTTTGTTCCGGAATTAAACATGTAATCTCTCACTTCTGAGCTAGTACTGAGGACCAATACGTTTTGCCATAGGGATGCGCCTTAAAAGCAGCATTTCGCTCAAGAAGCCGCCACATTATAATTTCTAGTTAGTCGACAAAAAACTGAAGGAAAGTCAATTAAAATGAAGAAAGCTGCCTCTGATCCACTATCCTTCTTTAATTACCAAATGTTTGTTCACGTACGAAATACATTTAATGTACAGATGTAATTCCAAAATCCTTGCAAGTGCATTCCATCTATACATAGTATTCCTAACTCAGTTACCTATACTCAAAATAGGTAGGTATACAATATTTATGCTCTGCAACAGGAAGATTATTATCCCCCTGCAGAGTGTAGATGAAAATAAAATAATTACTGCTGCACGATGTACTGCTGCACATCAAATAAATTAATTATTTCAATTACAGTGAGGCTTCAAAAAGGATTATAACTAAGGAAAAGCTTTATTTTTATACGAATTAGGGATTCACCCTTTATAAAAATTGAACATTTAATGGGTCACTGCTCATTGGCATATAAATTAGTAAAATCTATCAATTCTCAAATAAGAGCCTTTTCTTGTTCCTATGCATAAAGCTGATTACAAATTTGTCCTTGAGAAAAATAAAACAATTTCCTCACTCCAGGTGTTGCAATTGAATATTTCCGATTCCAATTTGCCTACGTAATGCTGCCATTAGATTGTCATGTCCTTCTAGTCTCGTATAGAGCATGAGTGTGTCCTTTAATTCTGCTCTCTTTGCTAAATGATATGCCCTTGGGATGTTCCAAGTAATTGCTAGGATGTGTGTGCCAGAAATATATCAGGCTTTTAGTGACATGAAGTGATGCGATTGCATCCTTTTATATCAATATCAATTTTTGTGCCAATAGAGTAGAGAAATAGAGGAAAGGTGAAAGGATTAAAACGACGACGTTCGACTGTGCTTTTCAATGTCATATAAATATGTGAAAGGAAGAATCATGCAATATGGGAAGTTCTTATCAAAGTGTGTCTCTTAATTATTCAGAATGCTAACGGATTTGGAATCATAGAATAAAACTAAATGCCATGTAGATAATAATGAGTGTCAAAAGTGAACAGCAAATAGTTTACAATATAAAGTGCCAGTAATTAATGTGTGAAAATCAAATTTAAACAAGCAATAAATTAACTTAAGCCATGGAATTACTTGGAACTACAATGTTTTTTGGACTACTAGTAGCAGTTGGAATATTTTCACAAGGTAAGTCGAAATAAATTTCACTATACCTACAGTCGTCGGCATAATTATTTACACAAAAGTAAAGTTAATTCTACTCATAAATTTGAACTTACTTCATGCAAATTTTGGCATCAATGGAAAGGTCATTTAAATTCCGTTTGAATGATACAAAACTTTTCTTAACCCCTTAAGTACCCATTGAAAATTTAGAACTTTTGTAAAAGTCTACTTTTTTGATTTTTTTCCTCGGTCTCAAAAAAAAAAAAAATGTTTTGATGCAACAAGTTTCTTGAAACAATTCTAATAGTGACTGCAAACATTTTTTTTTTTTTTTTTTCAAAAATCTCTTCGCTAATATTTTTTATGATTTGTTGAAAATTGCTAAAAATGACTATTTTAGCCCCTTTTTCTTCCTTTTCATACAAAATATTTCTGAGATCGTCCCATTCAAAAAATCATAAAATCGTTTTTACAACGATATGACACCGAGACAAATACGACAAACGACAAGGGAAATGTGGATCAATTATATGCATAATAAATTACATTTTTTAAAGACTTGTTTTTAGAAAACGAAGCAGCATTTGTTAGCGAATTAGCAAATGCCCAGAAGTTCAAACTTTTTCAAAGAGACAGAAAGAAAACGTTTTCGTATACTCGCGTGGTATCACAAGGAACATTATATAGGTTGGCTATATTGCTGAGAGCAACTTCCATCTAAATCGAATCCAAGTCCACACCTACACCTCAAGAACTATCAAATCTCACATATAAAAATGGAAATTAAGACTCACTGATCGTCAACGCCCAGCCCAAACCCTTTGCTCCAGAAAGCAGACATTTTGCACAGAGGTTTCTTAAAGGGGTAAAAAGGGGACTCAAAATTTGTATGGGGAAATGTTTATATTTCATCCGATTGACTTCAAACTCGGTTTGTGTACCCATACCCACCCTATTATTATAAGAAATAAAGATACTTAATTTATTTTGGAAATTTTGCTTGGGTTCCGAGTTATTGGCGATGACCCCTTTTAAGAGGGTCCTTTTCTTAACTCACAAAACGACGTCGTATCAATTTGAAACTTTGTAATGCGCCCCAACCTCTGTCGCTTTTAAATATGCTTATCGCTTCATCTAACTCCAGCGTACGTACTAGATATTCAAGCGGAATTCTGTGAGAATGGTGTCATACTGCTAGAAAGTGGTAGACATCCTCACGATCTTTCTGGTTGCATATGTAAATATGTTGGACAATATAGGAAGATCTGGGCGGTGTGGATTATAGTTAAGGATTTGAAAGCTAAGAAATATGTTTTTTCCCGGAGATAGCCAGTATAGCCACTATCTCAGTCTTCCATAGTATGATCTGTGTTGAGATGCCAGCACTTTACTTACAAATTGATCATTATACTCTGTGACCTGTTTTCTCCAATATGGCGTTAACCATACATATTTTTATAAGATAGTAACTACTCCTTAGTTTCATTATTAGGTACCTATGTTTCCTGCGCGATATACAGAGAGTCAATAGTGAATCAATACCAATGCTGTTTTCATTTGTCTTTGGAGTTTAGAAACAATTTTTTAAAAATGTCTATAAACTATTTTATTTTGTCGAAATGAAATATGTTTTGATATTGTTATTTTGTTATTAAACTGTTTGCAGATTGTTGGTTTTTAAAGAAGAAAACTTATTTTAAAGAAAACTTAAGAGATCATCGGTGTTCAATCACTTTTGACGCTCACTGTATCTAGAATTATAAAAGAGGAAACTAATTGACTGTAAAGAAAAATATCTGGGTACCAAATTCTAAGGGCAAAGCCGCGGGCAAAATCTAGTTATACAACAAATTTAGGCCGGACATTGAATTTGGTTATAAAATCGACCTATTGCAAATCCACAATTGTTCTGGACCTCTCCAACTTTTTCGGTACTTGACGGAGAATTGCACAAGGGTTGCCAATATAAAACTATAACATATCTGATAACTTTTTGATATTCCGGTCCTCGACGATTTCATAATCTTTGTTGCAAAAAAAGGGAAAAATTATTATGAGCAACTCCCTTTCATACGAAAAAACAGAGGTTGAGTGATATAATAAGTGACAGTTTTCATACTATGTAGGTATGTACCTACTTGTAGTAGTATTTATTTTTTTTTTATTTTGAATGAATTAGATAAAACGAACCTTTTGCCTGAACAAACTATTCTTAAGCTCACCTTAAACTTCTAATGGGTCGCGGCGGACTGGCAACCCTCCTTAAACAAAAGCGATGCAAAATCGTACAATACCTACATTAGTTCTCACAGACGTAACTACCTAACCTATACTCATCTTTAGTATTACAATGCCACTTTTGTGATAGTGATTTGGATAGTCAAATGATTACTTTTGCAATGCACAAACTAAAGGGCATCTATCTCTAAAATGAGTTAGCAATTTTACAATGGAACTTACGAGATAAGAAAACGCACTGCATGGAACCCACACAAATTAAAAACCTCCGCAACAATATTTTAACCAATGCCAATGT
This sequence comes from Cheilosia scutellata, assembly GCA_955612985.1. Lineage (NCBI taxonomy): Eukaryota > Metazoa > Arthropoda > Insecta > Diptera > Syrphidae > Cheilosia > Cheilosia scutellata. The sequence goes on from OY015314.1 coordinate 18,400,586, forward strand.
AAGAAAATAGCTCAGAATATTTATGAAAATAAATAATACCGTATGAGTTTGGTAAAATGTCTGTTCCAAAAACGTTATCATAACCCGTAGGTCAAATTTGTTTGAACCTACATCAAATTTTAATATGGCAATTATAATAGATATGATGGCTGCCTCAAGCAAAAATGGAGATAGAAGATAATTTTGATGTTTCTTAGCATTAAAGTTAAGTAAATTGATTAAATACTTTTAAAGCCGCAATAGTCAAATTCACTTGGCCCTAACCTTCAACCAACCCTCGCAAAAAAGTAAACAATTCCAAGGGCCACATTTATCTACTTGACCGAGTAGACATGGGCTATTAGAGTCAAAAAACACACACAGTTCCGAAAACAATAAAATCTGTAATGAATAACAAATAACCAAAAGCATGATGTACCATACCACACATATTGTTCTACTTTAACCCCAAAAAATCATCTTCCACTTAGACAAAAAGTATTCCCCGAGCAAAAAACAATCAGTATAGCAATCTACTTGTATATGCCTATATTACCCTCTGCTGTTATTTCTATTTTAAATATATTTATTCATACGAAAGCAGAAACGTGTTTGAACCCTTTAAAACAAGGACTCTCCCAAGGCAAATTGAACCTCTCTAAGAGATACCTATATGTATGTCCGTAGAAAAAAAGAAAAAATATTTGGCAATTACTCCCAAGAGGAGTTAAGCGAAGGTTCCCTTTCTGGAATGCAATGAAATTTCTTTCCGTTAATAGTAATGAGGAAGTACCGCAAAAGGCTCCTTTCTGTACTCACATAAAGTCATACATTTATACCGCAGAATTTTCAGCGCATTTCATCTGTTAATTTACGGGAATTATTGTCTTTCTCACAAGTCACCCATTTATCTGTATGAGAAGAATTTTTGCATATTCAAGCTACGGTGACACAATTAGGTGCCGTGAAATAAAGTCGAAGGAAATAGGGTCGAATTGTGTTTATTTTCATATTGATTGGAAATAATGTCGAATTGCGCCTTTTTTCGTGGTCGATTTTATTTCCATAGCAAAATGGTAAGAAACACGATTCGACCTTATTTTCTATCTCGAAATTTAAAATAAATTAACCCCATAAGCAATGAAAATGTTTGGAGTAGGCGTGCTGAAATAATCATTATTGAAGCGATCGACATTATTTCCATTCTTTCTTTTTTTGGTAATATCTACAGTCGAATGAAAAAATTTTTGGAATTTGTTTGTTTTAAAAGTGATTTAAAAAAAGATAAAGTGTTTCAATATTTTAATATTTGTTTGATATAATAATGGATACACGGCTATATGAAATTTGGCCCCAATGAAAAATGAAATCACCCCAAAAATTTACATGAAAGGCAACAACAACAGAAAATTGCGTAAAATTCATATTTTGGGGCCTTTTTTCATTTTTTAGTTTGGGGTAAAATTTCATTATGAAATAAGGCCCCAAAAGAAGAAATGAAATAAGACCCCAAACGAAAAACGAAAACGTATGGGCGGGGGGGGGGGGCATGATGCCCCCCTGCAACCTCCTACTTGGGTTTACTGTCAGATTTGGGGCCTTATTTAATTTTTTTTTTGCCTTATTTCATATTTGAAATTGGGGTATTATTTCATTATGAATTTGGGGTGATTTTTCAATCAATTTTGGGGTGATTTTTCATTTTCAGTTTGGGGCATTTTTCATTGGGGCCAAATTTCATGTAGCGAAATGAGCGGTGTTCTCAGAGAAGAATAGGTACGAGACAGGCTAAGAGGAGCAATGAATGATTTCATTGAACTTGCGTATGAAATGTGTTTTTTTAATGATTATTTTTTGATTTTAATAAAGTTCAATATTGCACAGATTTATTACAAATGTGTGGCTTAATAAAGCAGCTGTTTTGTTGTGTAAAAATTCGATTTGAACGTTTTCAACGATACAGTGAAACTCATTCACATTACCCACACGGGGAACTGGTCACTTCGCGGATTCGACGATACCAGAATGATTCCCCCCGGCGGATTCCACGATAGGGGTGATTATTTCCAATCAAAATGGAAATAAACACGATTCGACCTTATTTTCTTCGACATTATTTCACGGCACCACAGAATTAATGCTGATATGTAGTATATCCTTTGATGGGGATCATGACGTAATCTCGAATGACAAAAATCTCGAACATTTTTTTTTAATCTCTAATGCAAAAATTTCGAATGTACAAAAATCTCGAAAGACTACGTAGATATATCTCGAAAAAATCTCGAAAATAAAAAGTAAATTCGAGATTTTTTTTCCCCCAACCCCATATCCAAACAGTAAACCCAAGCAGGGGGGCAGCATTTGAGATTTTTACATTTGAGATTTTTGCTTTCGAGATTTTTTTTCAAGATATCTGGGTAGACCCCCTTTGATGACGATTTTAAAAATATGCTGTCCTAGAAAAACACTTATACCCAATTTCACAGTGGCAGCTTAATCCTGGGCTTAGCTAAGAGTAGGATTGAACATAAACTTCGTTTAAGTATTTTTCGTTTTCACAGTCCATATTTAAACTTGGTTTAATTAAACCACTAATTGAGTGCCATTGTGAACCATTTATCATGAATACACAAACCTGATGACTGTATGAAAATGTGTGTGCCATCTAAAACTACGAGTGTGAGTGGAAGCGAAGCATGTCGATGTTGTTGCCGTTCAATGCTAGAGAGTGTTTCCACCAATAACGAAGAGATAATTTGACATTTCTCTTGAACAGCATTGCCATACATAATTATATTGATGCTTATTTATCTTTTCTCAGAGAACTTTGAGATAAATATTATTTTATTGCACTTGGCCACGGAAGTCGGTGGCTTAACTTAAGGCACTATTTAAGCGAAGTTTATCGTTAAACCTGCACTGTGAAAACCAAATTTGTGTTAATCCTGAGTTTATACTTGGATCGACACTTAAGCTCGCAGTGTGAAATCGGGTATTAATGATCTGAATACTAAAACCATGCGTTTTTTATACCGTCCACAGGAAGGTATATTCACTTTGCCATTACATTTGTAACGCCAAGAAGGAGTCACCAGAGACCCCATAAAGTATATATATTCTGAATCAGGATCACATTCTGAATCGATTTAGCCATGTCCGTCTGTCCGTCTGTTGAAAACACGATAGCGTCCAAACGAATCGACCTAGCCGAATGAAATTTTGTGAGAGGACTTCTTTTTATCGTCGTCAGATTGGTATTAAAAATGAGCTATGTCGGTCTAGTAGTTACATACCTACTAACTCGCATGGCAAACATTTTGCATGACTTCTATGCAGTGGAGGGTATCAAAACATCGGCCAAGCCGATGATAACACTTTTACTTGTTTTTGTTCCCATTCGTTCCGCACCGCAATCAAAGGATTCCAGAAATACTATCGGCTTTGAAGTACATATTGAATTCAAAAGGAACCGACTCAAGGATATCGATCAAAGAAATACCGAAATTGATTAATATTGAATGACATATCAATACAAAAAGGAATACCTCTCGCATTCATACTTTTCCATGAAAATTGCGTGTGTCAAGGATATTAACTAGTCTATTGTATATTGACAGTGAAACGTTATCAAAGAAATTTTCTTTTATCAAGGTTATCTGCTTCCAAATAGGACAAAATATTAAAATTGACTTTTTAAATACATCCAATACACTTTACTCTTAAGTGATTGGCATAAATATGTGATGTATGCCAAGTGCAAGCGCTAAAGTTCTTAAATTAGTTTATGCAGATTTAAGTCCTCTGCTTTATCCTATTTTTTCAATCGAATGAGGAAAAAACTGTCACTCCTTATTAGTCGTGTGGATTTTTTTTTGTCTTATGGGATTGATTGAAAGTTTGCTTCCGAAAAAAAAGTATAGGAAACATAATGTTGGGCCTTTATGCGGAATAATGTATTGGCACTCGAAATCCTTTTTTTATCGTTGTCAACTTTTGTTACATGGAACCGAAATTATTGGGAAATGTCATTCCCGCTAAAGGATAACGCATATTATTTATTTCGAGACATTTTATTTTATGTATTGTTTTCTGTTCGTTTCGCTTCGCAAATTACATTGATGTAATAGATTTTTATTGATCCCATGTTTTTTTTTTATTTTTGTGTAGACAGTTTTATTGATTTGGGAGTAGTATGTCGGAGGGCATATTCTTTTTTTTTTTGGGTGATAAAGGATTGAAAGGTGTGAGATTTTAAGGAATTTATTTTCAATGATTGGATGTATTTTGTAATAGCTTTTATATTGAGGTTGACTGTCATGTATATTGTATACAAAATAATGAGTAATTTACTACGAGTTGGAAAGGGTAGGCTTGTATTTAAGTTTCCTTTATGGAAGACAACGTCGTTCAAGTGGCTGCTTCGACTGGCTTCGCAGTAGCCTCATTCTGTCAATCCTATTTTCCAAGACCTTGTTGATGGTTTCGGGCTGTAGCTCACGGATTGCTTGGATGATATTGGCCTTAAGTGCTTGAATCGTTTCCGGATTGTTGGCATAACATCGGTCCTTCACGGTTCCTCACAAAAAAAGTCTAAAGGGGTCAAATCGCAGCTCCGAGGCAGCCAATTGACATCGCCAAGATGGCTGATAACACGATTTGGGAATTTGGTGCGCAAAAGATCGATTGTGGCATGAACTGTGTTTCATGGTGCGCCATCCTGCATGAACCAGAGATCGTCCAAATCCATGTCTTCAATTTCAGTAAAAAACAAAGATGTAACATGGCTGTGTAACGCCCACCGTTGACCAAAACGTTGTTCCCAGCCTCATTCTTGAAGAAAAATGGTCCAATCATCAAACTGTCATTCTCTGTCTGTGAGCACTGTATACGACGAAGCACGGGACCACGAGTGTTGTCCACTAGCATACCACTCACGAACTTTTTGCACAAACTTCTTTTCAGAAAACGCACTTATTGGGCTACACAGCACTCATTTTGGAAATAAGTTTTCAATATTTCCCAACGTTGTTCAAGCGCAAAGGGACTCATTTCGTTCCGCGGAGGTATGATACTGACTTTCTGTCAAGATTTCGAGCGGGAAACCACTAGATGGCCCTCCCAGCAGCGTTCCCTCCCGTGCTACTATAGTAGTTTTTTTTGAGTTTTTGAGTACATTTTTGCAAACTGAGTACGGTACTACTTTAAAGCCGCCGCGTACTACTTTTCATAAATACCAAAACACAAGATATTTCAACATTTACTTTCAAATCGAATTCTTGTATCCGATGAGTTCCCATAATTCCCAGAGTTCCCATAATTCATTATTCCTCCTCAATAGCAATAGTGTGAACATACCTCTATCATTAATTAAACAACCGACAACGACAACCAACTTCGCTTTTATTGTCATTCTGATTCTGGTTGGCGTTGGCTGTGTTTATCAACAAATAAAGTTTATTTTGTGTAAAAAACTTATAAAATGGATAAATTTGTTGTTAAACGTAAAGTGTAAGTCGGTGTGTAATATTTAAGTGGTGCTTTTGCAAGTCAACGTTTTTGTGTATTTGCCTTTAGTGTTGTAGACGCAGATGAAGATGCAATTGCACCAAAAGGAAGTAGAATGCAGCCTTCAACTTCAGCTTCAGCATATTCTGATGAAGAATTAGAAAGTAGTGACACGGATAAATGCTTAGAAAGGAATAGGGACAATCCAACAAAACGTGTGCAAAATTTTCGGGCAGAGTGGAAGCAGCGATACAGCTGGTTAGTTGTCAAGAATAAACAAAGTTATTGCAACGTTTGTAAAAAGCCATTGGTAAACAACAAAACCCATTTGAAACGTCACGATGAATCTGTAAATCATAAGAATAAATTGAAAGAAGCGAAAAACACTATCACCATCGAGAAATGCTTATCGTCAGCTATCAAACCAAGCGACCATTCACAAATAAAAGCTGAAATCATGATGGTAATGTATTGTGTTCAACATAATTTATCATTTGCTCTAATGGATACAATGGGATCGTTTTCGGCAATGGCATTCAATGATAGCAAAATCGCTCAAACAGTGAAATGCCGACAAACAAAAACAAAATCGTATGTAGCAAACATTTTAAGCCCATTCTCAAAGGAGAATATAGCAAAATCACTCCGCGCACATAAATTTAGTGTAATAATAGATGAGACCACCGATCTATCCACTAAAAAATGTTTAGTTATTGTCGTTAGATATTTTGAATCGTTGACGGTTGTTGAAAAATTTTTTGGGTTAGTTGAACTTAATGAATCAAATGCGGAAACTATATATCAAGCAATACGAAATGTATTTGCCACATCTAAGGTGCCATTGAGTAATGTTATTGGGTTTGGTTCTGACAATGCATCGGTAATGTGTGGCGAAATTAATGGTGTGCGATCAAAATTGCAAAAAGAAATTCCGCATTTGTTTAGCATTGGGTGCAGTTGCCATTTGCTTCATTTGGCAGTTTCCACTGCAAGTGCATTTTTGCCAGACGACATCGAACGATCTTTAAAAAACATATATGCGCATTTTGCTTATAGCACAAAGCGGTTGGTGGAATTTCGCGAACTCCAAGAGTATTTTGAAGTCGACAAGCACAAGATATTACGGTATTGTTCCACGCGTTGGCTATCGTTTGAAAATGTCGTCAAGAGAGTTTTAGAGCAGTGGACTCCTCTGCATTATTATTTTAATAAGTTTTGTTTCGAAAATGCTGACAAAAGAACCACAAATGCAGAAACAATTTTATCATTTTTAAACTCAAGAAGCAACAAATTGTATATGTATGGATTAGCATATATTTTAAAAATCTTAAATATAACAAATAAAATTTTTCAATCAGAAAAAACCAAAATTCATACCATAAGAGATACCATCTTTACTCTTTATGGGACCCTTTTAAAGAACTTTGTGGACGCCAAATATTTTCAACCAGAATATCTGATTAAGAATAACATCAAAATTTATGAATTTGATTTTCAAAACCCCATATATCATCTTGCTATAAATAAACAATATTTTGGACTAGAATTTGAAAAGTATCTCATATCTGAAAAGTTAGAAGAAACTAATTTGGAACTTCTTCAAGTACAAAAAACTCTGGTTGAGTTTTATATACAATTATCCAGCTTCGTTTCCAGAAAGTCATGGTTTCAAAAGTATATGAAAACCTTTCTTATATTAACCCTGACAAAATAGTGACAGGAGCAAGCCCGTCTATATTAGAGCTAACATCGCAGTTCCCCTATATATCAAATGATTTAGAAGATATAAATGACGAATGGAGGGCTCTAATTGGATCAGAAGAAATGGTTAAAAAGTGCTATGATGAAGATGTAGCAATTTACTGGCAAAATATAGGACAACTTAAAAATGGGTTAGGTGAATTGGTGTTTGCAAAGTTGTCGAAATATATGTTAATGCTGTGCTCACTGCCTCACAGCAGCGCTTCAGCTGAACGACAGTTCTCTACCTTAAACAAAATAAAAACAAAAGACAGAAATAGACTTGAAGTAGACACTGTAAACCATATAATGTTTGCTAAACAGTTAGTTCGGAACGATGTATTTGAGCCCACTGTGGATTTAATTAAATTTGCAGCAGCGCATAATTACCATTCTAGCGCCCATTATTTGTAAGTATGTATTTTCAATAGTTACCCGGAAACCTTTGTTACAATGGGACTATATCTTTTCAGGACATGAACTTTTTTAACTACAACTGCATAACCGGTATATTGAATTGTGATATGAACTTATAATTTTCTATTTCATTTTATTATTTTGTAAATTGAAATATGATATTGAATTGTGATATGAACTTTTAATTTTCCATTTTACTTTCTTCTTTTGTAAATTCAAACAATTTATATTCAGTTATATAGTGAAATAACTTTGGAATATTGACCTATCTTTTTTCGTTTATTATTATAATGTATATTGAACTAACATAATAACTTTTTAATATTAACCTTTTCTTTTTTCGTTTTTTATTATATGTATATTGAACTAACCTATAATAACTTTGGAATATAGACTTTTTCTTTTTCGTTTATTATTATACCTAATGTATATTGAACTAACCTATAATTTATTTTGAATTGTGATACCTACATAAACCGTTAAAGGTTCGTTTTGCTTTATTTATTATTTATCTGTGAAAACTGAAATAATTTATGTTAAATTAAAATACGTTTTTTTTTACCTTTGTGATAATTATTTATTGAATAAAAGAATTTGTGTTCGAATAAAATAAATATTTAAAAATTGGCAAGTGTATGTCATTTTTGTATTAAAAATTTCCCAATCTACTTGGAAAATACTATAAAGTCGTTTTAGATTCATTATGAGACGTACTACTTTCGGAGCCATTTGAGTACCATTTTCTACCGCATTGAGAACTTTGTCGTACGGCAAGGGAGGGAACGCTGCCTCCCAGTAGTACAACAAATTGGCAATTGAATTTTATTGCCATCTATGGAGGGAAATGATAAGGCCAATAAACCAGAGCTTCAAACCACTTTTCACTACAAATCGTTAGAATATTTCCAAGGATGAGACTCATAGGCGATTGGTACAGTTTTTGGCGATGTTGGCGACCCACTGACCACTGAAACTTGCGTTTCAACAGCACATAAAATAATATTCAATACAAATTTGTGGCCAAGTGGTAGGAGATCGGGTACTTTTTCTTCTATGAGATAATTTTCTCCCTCACGCTTCTGTCTACCCATTTCAAGAAGTGTGAATTTGCTTAAAGACCCATTTTTCTCTCTTCTGGCTTCTGAAATTCCCGATTTTTTAAAGCTATATATCGATATAAATCGCCAAAAATAGATGACAACAGGAAAATCATATATCCATCAAAAATCAGGAGATTTCATTATTCCCAATCGGGATTTAAGAGAACAATCCAGCCTAAATTGCTATCTTAAAAAATTCCAAACCACTGCACACTAAATACGTGTTGTGTTTACGTATCTCATTTTATTCTCATTTCATATAATATTACATATATTAAATCAGTTATCAATTTTGGAATAATTTTCTGTGTGTGGCTTGTGGCATCCTTACCACAAACATACAGAAAAACAAAGGGTTATCAGTTATCACACAGAGAAAAAAAAACAAAAAATGTGCGCGATACCGTTATCACTGCAAAAAAAGGTCATCACTGATCTATGTCATATGTAGGGAAATTAAATAATTTCAATTTGGTCGAAAATATTCACACATCATGGAGTAGGTCATGTCCTGGTGGATCAGTAGTTGACCACGTGCTATGATATGCAAGGTAAATCAGCCCCAAATATACGTGAGCACATAATATGGGATAATGAAATGATCTGGATGCATCTGCATCTGGATGACAGCGATTTTTCTCGCTTTTATATCGAAGTTGTACACGTTGCTGTATGCATTATTATCTACTGTCCATTATTCACAGGAAATACATAAATATTTCGTTTTATATTTTTGAACTACCTACCATTATTTGGTGGATTGGGAATGATGACAAAAGAGGACATCATTGGAAGGATGGTTTATATTTGCATTCGATTTAATTTTCGCGGTGATATTTTCGCACAAAACGATATTGGCAACAGAGTGTTGTGTGTAATGGAATATGTACCATAATGGTACGATGTGGTGTATTCAGTTTTAATCACAATAACTATACGTAAATGTGTTGTTATTATATTTAATTCGCCCACTAACGGGGTATTTACTTTCATTAATTAGTGAATTTACGCGCTAACAATTAAGGGCGGAGCGGACGGATATTATTGCTATTTGCAATTTGCGTGTTTGTATTTATATAGGTTGTTGGAAATTGTAGTTATAGGAAAACATGTCGACAACTACTAAATTATTAACAGAGAACAATGAATCTAAGCAAATCAAATTTCATGTGAAGGTAAATAAATCTTTAAACACTAATTATATTGGCGCAAAAATAAATGTGGATTTGGCTCACCTCATCAATGATTTCTTTTGAAAATTTAGCCTAAATATGTCTCTGCTGAAAAGGTAAACTATCTTAAGTCAATTTTCATAGTTTTTCAGGAGAGCAAAAAAACATCAAAAAACGTAATTTGAAAAAAGCCTCCAACTTTTAACTCTAATGAAAGGGCTTTTTAGAAGGGAAATTTTATCCTCTTTTTTCCTAGCCACGTTTTAAAACAATATTTTTTAAAAATCAGCGAGATATAAGATAAAATGCAATTTAAGATGATTTACCTTTCGTGTGTTTGCCCATTAAGAAATCTTAAGTTGAGATAAGATACTTTAGCTAATTTTGTAGAGTATCGATTTCAGTTCTTAAATCGACTTAAGATGAAGTGCGCATTACAGTGCTTTGTTTAATGAAATATAAACACAACATAAGATGTTTTGTACTTCTTTTATTTAAACTTTAGGTCATAAAATAAAATGTTTTCGTTTAAAAACTTACGATAGAAAATAAATACAGTACTCCCCGGATAAAAGCAACCCTCTTAATAGCAAAACCCTTTTTATAGCAACAAATTATTCAGTGTTGGGACTCACAAGCGCCATTCAATGCAATTGTACCCGCTTTATAACAACCCGGTTTTAAGCAAACCCCTCTTATTATCAAATAAAAATCTGAACAAACATTTTATTTTACCTGGTATTTTTTCCTTTTATAAGCACTTTTGATTTTTTTTTAAATAAAATAAAATTTCACGAAGGAAGATAATCTCTGCACTGATGCACTGATTTTGAACCAACTAATGGCTGGCTTTCGAGTTGGCAAACATTAGTTTCAAGAAAATTCACGGTGAAGAAATGATGCTGATGTTTCAGCAATAGACCGAAAATATTTTTTCGATACATATTATTAAACATATTTTCTGAAAAGGATAGTTTTAATGCGGACGAAAGTGGACTGAATAGGCAAATAATTTTGTTTGTTGACAATGCATATTGCCACAAATTGTTTGCTGGCGTGAAGTTAGAAGAATGATTAGTAACCGGTGGTGAAGATACCCGAGAATGTGTTTGAAATTCCTTCAAGAAAAGATGCACACAAAGCTTGTGCCAAGCTGATGTCATTTGCGGTAATTAATTAAAAATAAATAAATAAATAGGTGGCGCAACAGGCAGGTAGACACCCTAGGCCTAGCTTCTCGCAACCATTCGTTTTGTGTGAGTTTCTATTTTTGGAACGAAATGGAAGGGACCTACAATTTTATGCCGAGCCCGAACGGCTGAATTGAGAAGCTTTTTCAGGACAGTCATACTCTCGGTTTGTGTTTTTCCGGGGATCGAACCTGGGATCCCTCGCACAGTAGTCCAGCACACTAACCACTGCGCTACTGCGCCCATGCGCTAAATAATTAACCTCGGCAAATTTTCTGACACTTATGAAAGTGTTGAAAAGAAAAGTACAGCGAACCTTAATCTTAGAACAGATAGGTATTTATCGAATTTCACACTATTAATTATAATTATTTAGGCCAATTGACACAGGGCCTATGTATAAAATCTCTGGATGAATTAAAGGATAATTTTAAGACAACTACTGAAAAATTAATAATTCAAAGAAAAATGAAAAATTTTTGTTTAAAATGTATTCAAAGCATATTTATCTAATTTGCACACATATTGTCCAATACAATATATTTGTGTGTTTGTTACATCTTTTTTTGGTTTTTTTTTTTTCTAAATTGTTATAGCTACTTATGTATAATAGAGAATAACAAAACAACTCTCTAAAAATTAATTACCGCACGAATTCTGTGGCGCATCGATAACTCGCGACGGCTCCTCTAGATCGACTGACGATCCGAGCTCTCACAGATTTCCACTCAATATTCTTGTGGAAGAGAGTGAGTTGCACTCACCACTCCACATGCAAATGCAACTTATCATAATATCATCTAGACATAAAGAGAGGCGTAAAACACAGTCGGGTGCTGCCGAATTGTATTATGTGCTCTAACACGGCCATCCTGCAGAATTCATCGCTCTCGATGAAACAAAACACTCCTCTCCCTTTCCTTCCTTGGAAATTCAAGGATCAATACCGGGATCAAAAACAAACCAATTCGATCCAATACAATCACAAAGTAAAAACCAACATAAAAAAATTACTTTGGGACAGCTTCCTCCGCAACCATCCTATAGCCTTAGACATGTCCGCAGACAATCCCGCTTTCATCTGACACCGCAAATTTTCTGAGCAACAGCAACACTCCTGAATTCCAAATTCCCAACTACGCCGGAACCAGTTCAGAACCAACACCAAGCCTGACTAAGAACAATCAAATTTCTCTCTTTAGACTGGTCCTTAGCTCAGAGGCAATCTTAAGCTTGTCTATGACCAAACAGATTTCTAACTTCGAACAGGTTCATAGCTCAGAGGCAATCTTAAGCTTATCTATAACCAAAGAAATTCCTAAACTAGAACAGGTCCATAGCTCAGAGGCAATCTTAAGCTTGTCTACGACCAAACAGATTTCTAACAGGTTCATAGCTCAGAGGCAATCTTAAGCTTGTCTATAACCAAAGAAATTCCTAAACTAGAACAGGTCCATAGCTCAGAGGCAATCTTAAGCTTGTCTATGACCAAACAAATTTCTAACAGCTTCATAGCTCAGAGGCAATCTTAAGCTTGTCTATAACCAAAGAAATTCATAAACTAGAACAGGTCCATAGCTCAGAGGCAATCTTAAGCTTGTCTACGACCAAACAGATTTCTAACAGGTTCATAGCTCAGAGGCAATCTTAAGCTTGTCTATAACCAAAGAAATTCCTAAACTACAACAGGTCCATAGCTCAGAGGCAATCTTAAGCTTGTCTACGACCAAACAGATTTCTAACAGGTTCATAGCTCAGAGGCAATCTTAAGCTTGTCTATAACCAAAGAAATTCCTAAACTAGAACAGGTCCATAGCTCAGAGGCAATCTTAAGCTTGTCTATGACCAAACAAATTTCTAACAGCTTCATAGCTCAGAGGCAATCTTAAGCTTGTCTATAACCAAAGAAATTCATAAACTAGAACAGGTCCATAGCTCAGAGGCAATCTTAAGCTTGTCTACGACCAAACAGATTTCTAACAGGTTCATAGCTCAGAGGCAATCTTAAGCTTGTCTATAACCAAAGAAATTCCTAAACTACAACAGGTCCATAGCTCAGAGGCAATCTTAAGCTTGTCTATGACCAAACAAATTTCTAACAGCTTCATAGCTCAGAGGCAATCTTAAGCTTGTCTATAACCAAAGAAATTCATAAACTAGAACAGGTCCATAGCTCAGAGGCAATCTTAAGCTTGTCTATGACCAAACAAATTTCTAACAGGTTCATAGCTCAGAGGCAATCTTAAGCTTGTCTATAACCAAAGAAATTCCTAAACTATAACAGGTCCATAGCTCAGAGGCAATCTTAAGCTTGTCTATGACCAAACAGATTTCCCCAAACTCCGCTGCATCACGTCAGCCCTAAATACCATCACCAGTCAAATCAGCAATGGGTTAAACCAACCAAGACCTTGTCACAGGAACATAGCAGTGACCTGTCCAAACCCTTTGACACAGTGAGACATGCTTTTCTTCCCCAGGACATCCTTGAGTCAATCCTGCCAAATTCCATCAAGCGCTGGCCACAAACTACCTGAACGGCAGTCAGCCATACCTAGAATTTCGGAATTCCAACTCAAAACACAGGAAGACCAAACCCCAAAGCCTCAAGGCGGAGTATTGTTCCCTCTTCTCTTCAATTACTAGGTAGATCTCAAAGCTACCATCATCTCCGGAAGGTATAAACTTAATCTCATATGCAGACGATTGCACAATCCTAGAATCAGGCACTAACATACAAGACCTTTCCATTAACGCATACCTAAGAATAGAAGAAGCATTCGTCAACGATCGCAGTCTAAAACTCTCGTCATAAAAATCCACTGCAACCCTGTTCACATCCTGAGCGAAAGAAGTAAGACTCGAACTAGAGATATCAATAGCAGGGAGACGCATACCCACCATCGCGCTCCCCAAACTCCTGGGAGTCACTTTTGACAATATGTTCAGCCTCTCGACATCAACATCATCAAGTCACCTGTCGGGATCCATGCTCAAACGCTGCATCCATCTGCACCCCGCAATCAAGCGACACCAACTGGAAGCGCGCTCAAACAAGCCATAACACAAGCATGCGAACCATCACAGAATGCTATCCTCATGGCATACGGAGACCATTTACACACTAAAACAATGATGCTCCAGATAAGAACACGTAACATGTTTTCACAACAACCTCCACTAGCCTGTCATCCACCAAAACACTCCAACCACAATCTCATCTCGGTCCCCAAGCCACCTCGCAATACACGAAGATGCATCACAGACCTCCAAGAAGGACTCAACTACCCCAGACAACAACCCAACTTCAACACAGAAGGCATAAAGCACATCCATCAGATCAGATCAGAACAACTCTAGCCCAACTCCGCTTGAGCTGGTGCCACATGCACATATTAAATAGCTACACATTTAGCCTAGATCACAACACTGAAAACAGATGCTTCGACTGCAACGAAGGCCCACACGACGTACAAGACGAATGACGAGTGAAACCGCTACAACAACAATATTCCACCTTTTTCATTCAGAAACGGTAAAACAGAATAAAATAGAAAATGGCATCAAGCATCTCACTTGACGAAAATGCAACAAGAGAAACCATTCACTCTTTAATAAAACCGCCACTGTGCACCCTGGGCAGCCTCAACTCCCCCCGGGCAGCCCATACCCACTCTACTCCAGTACTAAACTTAAGTCAGTACATAGTTGTAAACATAGGCGCATCACTGGCCATACCCTCTGCTCCTGTAGTTTTGCATCCTATTTTCAAACCACACTTACCCTTTAACGCTTAATATAACCTGTACTGTATCGCAAATCGCAATGCACTGCAACTGCAGACACAAACAAGATTAAACAAGAAAGCACACCTGCAGACACACAACGAAAATCTGCATCAGACTACACAAAAAAAAACCACAGGGACAGCCAAAAGCGCAACGGCAAGAACTTGCAACTCCGCCATCATTAGTTATTATCACTAAATGTCTGGCGACACAGCACACATCCCACTCCAAGGACATTTCACAAGGAAAACAAAAACACGATCCAATTTAACAGCCACATCGCAATCACAGTGCGCAAAACGCAACCTGCTCGAGACACACATCGGTATTTTGGAAACAGATTTCCGCACACATACACCCGCGCACACGAATTTCTAGAGCCGGACAGATGTACGACATAAACAACACTTATTCGCATATTCTTACATCCTAAGAATTTCTGCAATAGAACTTTTTTTTTTTTTTTTTTTTAACTTTCTCGTTTTTCTTTTTTTTTTTTTTCTGAACGATATTAATTTTTTCAAATAGCACACGGGCTATCCCACTTCTGATAATAGAGAATAACAAAACAACTCTCTAAAAATTAATTACCGCACGAATTCTGTGGCGCATCGATAACTCGCGACGGCTCCTCTAGATCGACTGACGATCCGAGCTCTCACAGATTTCCACTCAATATTCTTGTGGAAGAGAGTGAGTTGCACTCACCACTCCACATGCAAATGCAACTTATCATAATATCATCTAGACATAAAGAGAGGCGTAAAACACAGTCGGGTGCTGCCGAATTGTATTATGTGCTCTAACATGTATGTATATTTTATTTTATTTTTAATTTTTTCTGCATTAATAAATGGGAGATTTAATGTAGCTACTTGTAACTAAGTTCAATTATTTATACATTTTAGAAAAGACCCTCATATAAACACATTTATGTGCTATAACAAGGGTCCCCGCTTAATAGGAATTTAATTTAAAACCCGGCTATAAGCACTATAATTTCATACCCATCCGCATGTGCTATTATCCGGGGAGTACTGTAAATGGTATCTAATTCATTACAATACACTTTTCTAATGAATACGTATGTGGATTATGACCCTTAAATGTTTATTATTTGACACTCTAGTACAACAAACACTCTTTTCGGAACTATGTATAAAAATTACTTTTATTTTGTATTATTTATGATAATTTACTAACAAAAATGACCGTTATAAATACTTGCTAAATTCGATGCTCTGTTATTACAATTACTTTTTATAGACACTTCTATAGACCACTATAAACCACTCTGACTGCTATCTGCAATGCACTGAAATAACATCTTAAGTTGACTGTAATTTTTGGTAACGGTACATCTGGTAGCACCTGGCAAAATATCTTATGTCGACATAAATCTGAGAAATATATTTTTTTTTTTTGTAATTAAATATCATCTTAAGTAGACTTAAGATAGTTTACTTTTTCACACATTTGATTATATTTCACATGCATTTTATCTTATGTCGAGTTAGTTACACAATTTATAGTAATTTACACGGAGCAAACAATCTTATATCGACATAAGATGTTTTAGCTTTTCAGGAAATGCCAATTATATTTTGACCAAAACATCTTAAATGAAATAAGAGGTTTTTTTTACAAGTAGTATATCATCTTATGTGGATTTAAGATAATTTATTAAATGTTAATACGCATTTTTATCGACTTAAGATGATTTTGATTTTCTATAACTCGGGATACAATTCAGATACAACGACGAGGGTTTGGTACAACTACGCGTATTGAATAGGGGAATCTTTTGCACTAAACTGTTCAAAATTCACTTAAATCGACTTAAGATAGTTTACCTTTTCAGCAGAGATGTATACTAACTAGAAAAATCAATTTCAAATTAATTTAAATCAGTGATAAACAGTTAATGCTCTGTGGTACACAACAGGTAATGCTCTGTGGTACACAAAATTTTCTGATTTTCCAAAAATATTCTTGTCTATCAGAAGTCAGGACAATGCATATTAATGTTTAAAATTTTACAAACTTTGGCTCACATGACTGTCGTCGAAGAATAGAGTTTGCAAAGTTATTTTTTATGAGAGGCGCCACGTCCCTTTCTCCAATTTTCACCAATCTTAACAGGAACACTCCTGATTCAATGCCTAAAATTATCAGTAGGTAAATTTGAACTCAATCGATTAGGCGGTTTTCGAGATATAAGATTTTGAATGTTTTTTTTATGGGCGGTGCCAGGCCCCCATAACTCGTGAACCTATGGATACAAAGACCATACATAAAAACCTTGGTATTGACGTCACCTTTCATGGGAAATTTTCAGAATCAAAATCGGTTCACGCATTACAGAGAACATCAATTACAAACACAATACAACTTATTTTTATACTACGAGTATGTATAAAGATTAGATATAGATGTTCTAACCCGATGTTCTTTGGATGTAATTTTTTTTTATGAATGAAAAACGTTGGTGCTGTTTTTGAATTATGAATATTCTCTTTGAGGGCTTCAAGAGTCTGAGGCTTGTTGGCATAGGATTCTGACTTTAAAAAACACAACAAAGTATGGAACGGTTTAATCAGGCGATCTTGCCGGCCAGTGCAAATCGCCAAAACCAGAGATTAGGAGGCCCGAAAATGCAGCCCTCAAAATCTCGGTTGTGGCTCGTGCAGTATGCCCCGATTTTCCCTCCTGTTTGAACCAAATGTTCTCCAGACCGAATCTTACAATCTACCACCAAAATTCTCTGTAAAGACCGCCAATTGATGCCCAATTGCGTGGCACGTCGACCGGTCGATACTTTGGAATCCGATATGTTCAGCAGAACTGCTGCTTCGGTATCTCGAGTTTTCAAAAACGATGCCAAAAACTTGCTAAATCTAAGCAGGCACGATATCAAAAATCTAGTAGGTTACCTAACAGGTCACCACAGTCTGCGATATCACCTAAACAAATTGCACTTGGTCGACTCACCGGAGTGCCGACTATGTCTCGAGGAAGACGAAACAGCTGAGCATATCATATGTGAATGCCCGGCTCTCTATGGTATTAGAAGGAAGAAGGAAGAATTAAGAAAATCCTCTGCTGAATGCATCATCAGCTACATTAGGAAGGTAGAGGCGCTACTAACCTAAACATAAACCTGACAATTTTTAAGCACAATAGATCTTTTAGGTCAACGTGCATCACATCGCTCTGGCGAGTCAGTTAAAAAAAAAAAAAAAAAAAATCTCGAGTTGTTCCATACTCGCAAAAGGCCAGATAAAAGTAGTTTCTTCTTGTTATTTTTTTTCTTGTGACTTGGTCAGTTTTAACAGCACTCTATCATGCAGTGACCTCTGCAACTTTGGACATAAATTGAATTAATGAAAAGTACATCCTTTCCAAACAGATAAACAATTCCGATAAATTTCTACATTAATTAGTTATTCGCCATTTGTAGTGGTGCAACCCCCTTTACAATAAACTTCCAGTCGACAGCTCTTAACATTATGATACTCCTGTCGCATGACTAAAGCTTTTAATTAAAATCCATAATTTATTCAATAAAGGCAGATAATAATTAATCCAATGATTTGTGTACACACAAACACACTGTACACTATAGTAATAGTCACCACACGATAGATGGATACATAGTCACATACATACGTTGGCATTAACCTGAATTTGTATATGAATGGAGGACGCGTTTTGTGGATGACCATGGGAGTTTCACAAAAAAAATGGTGTCAAAAAATTCGAAACCAAAACAATGAAATCCTTTTTCTATAGCCACAAAATAATATCTGCATTCAAGGCCGCATCGTACTTAATTAATTCTCTTTCTCTCTCTCTTTCTCTTGCTCCGCTAGCTACCTCAATAGTCAAACAAAAGTTTCCTTCTATTCTTCTATGTATATAAGCCATTTCCGATGCGATGTAATTATCCTCGACGAACACAAAAGTCATCTTGAACAATTCCCACGATGGATTTCAGCTGCCACGACCTACACATCGCGCGAAATAAGTAATATATCTATACACTGCAGGGACTTTCATTCACTTCGAACTCCTTTCGCCTGAGTTATAATTAAAATTCAACAGAGTTGCATCCTTGAGATTGTATTGCATCTGACACGAAATGCAAAGGATATCCTTGCACAGCAGTTTGGTATCCCGAATCCCGATACCGCATTTCACGTGCGGTTAAAGGAATGAAGGAGATTTCATTTGTGGCTTTCCATTGTCAATCTACTAATTCCAGATTAGTGTATATCCATGGAGTTGTAAAATTTTCAAATTCCTCCTCCTTTATTCGGGCTGAGGAATTATTTTCGTTCGTAGATCTAGTCTCCATCTTATTGGTGAGTGCATTCCCTATGCCATGGCAATGAATTTGTTCTTTACGAAATGCAATGCACGAAAAGTGAAGAATTTTTGTAAATCTTGATGGCAGTAGGAAAATAATAATAGTTATGAGGATATCCTGCAATACGACCACGATGGAAGGCAAATTGAAAAGAGTAATTTCAAGTTACATAATAAAAAAAAAAAAGCTCCTGCATTCATGGAATTTTTTTAATGACATTTTCTACATTTCATGGCATGGGGTGTACAACATCACCCCATAAGAAATATATATTTTATTATCTAGTACTGTATTGATTTATTTTTCAAGGTTTTAAGATAAAGTTTTTAAATTTAAAATAGTTGTATGAAAAAATGTGTACATTTTACGAGTGTGTCGTGACGATTATGGCAATAAAACACAATTCAATGAAAGCAATTTTGAAACTTGTTGTCGAATGCTAAACTGAGGTCGGTAGGACGGTAGCATAAATAATATTGCAGTTTAAAAATTTTCATAGAGACAAATTTCGCGGATGGGTTAAACATTTGCACTATAATGTATGATTTAAGAATGAAAGGAAGGAAGATCCCTTTACAATTTACATTCTAGTCCTTGGTGTCAAACCTTGTCAAATGCTTGTTCAGTTAGTTTTTGTTTGAGAAAAAAAAATTATTTGTCATTCAAAATAAAAAAACATTCACGAAAAGGTTCATCGTTAATAAATAATAATTCTCTCTGTATGGGTTGTTCTAATTTCGCGTATGGGTTAAACATTGGCACAGGTTGCTTAAGAACTGGCCTGCATTCTGAGTGTTTTTTATACCCGGTACCACACTGTGGTGAGGTGACATTCCATTTGTAACGCACATAAGGAGGCGTTGTAGGTATGACAAATAAGAGTTGAATTTCCAAAATCGGATTAATTAGTTTTCTTTATTTCTTATAGAGAGGACATAAACCGAGTTTGAAGTCAATCGGATGGAAAATAAAAATGGTCCCATACAAACTTCGACCCCCCTCTTTTACCCCTTTAGGGCGCAATCTGAAGTGCCCCAATATCTTAAAATCATTTTCATATAATGTGTCCTCCGTGGTAAAAATTTCATGCTTTCATCACAAAGTGCACAATTTTTTTACTATGCCGCCTCACTATTAGTATGTACTTTGTTTTGAAAAGTTTCAATCATTTGTAGATTCGATTTTTTCGCACAACCCCAGAGCTGAATTCCATATGTCCATACGGGTTTTAGGATCTGATTATAAATCAGCAGTTTGTTTTCAATTGAAAGTTGGGAGCTCCTATTAGCCAATGCAAATTTCTTAATTTGTAACGATTGACCTGTTTCTGGTCTTTCCGTCCGTCCGTTTTGTTATTAGTTTTATGTTAATAAGCACTTTGGAAATTATACTGTTGCTAAAATTTGTTCAGTTAGTTTTTGTTTGAGAAAAAAAAATTGTTTGTCATTCAAAATAAAAAAACATTCACGAAAAGGTTCATCGTTAATAAATAATAATTCTCTCTGAATAAAATAAAGAAAAATCTTGCCGATATTACAAACTTCCTCCACGCTATATCCTTATCCATTGACTAAGAAAGGAAAAGACTGTTAACATTTTTCTTTTTTTTTTTTGTAATGGTATCTTTTATCTCTTATTTTATAGTCATTATTTGACTCTTCGAAGCGTCAAAGGCATTTATTTTGTTTTATAAAAACTTAATAATAAACTGCACAATAAAAGAATTTTCAAGAAACAGTCTGAAGTAAAAAGGACAAAGAGGAAAAAGGTTAAAAAAAAAACTTTCCTGGCAGCCGAACCAGCCCTTAGCCGGGATTGCTTCACCAGCAAGAATCTGCGACCCTTCTTCAAAAGCACAGTTACATATTTAAGGCCTAGCTCTTCTTTTTTCTTTATGACCTGCTCTTTCCACTTAAGCTTAGCATCTAGCGTCATACCTAAGTATTTCACCGTATTGGAATACGGTACCTACCTCTTTTCCAACTATATTAACTCTTACGGTATTTATTTTCATGTTGGTAAAGTTAATATGGACGGATTTATTATCCATTTTTTCGTCCAGTCGCTTATAGATCTAATGGACCTTTGTAGTTTGTGCGCGCTGCTTCTTCCGCATTGTCGCCAATTATCATTATTGCTGTGTCATCAGCAAAAGTGTCAAGGCTTGTTTCTTCTTGTTCAGACAAATCTCTTGTATACAAAAGATACAAGATTGGACCCAAGACACTGCCCTGTGGTACACCTGCCGTTATTTTTTCAGATCCGAGTTTTCATTTCCATATCTTACACGGAAATACCTGTCTATAATGTATGATTTAAGAATGCAAGGAAGGAAGATCCCTTTTCAATTTACATTCTAGTCCTTGGTGTCAAACCTTGTCAAATGCTTGGGCTACATCTAAGAAAATGGCCGAATAAACTTTTTTCGTTTCCAGTGCCTTTTCTATAATACTCACTATTCTATGCACTTGTTGAATTGAAGAGCGTTTCTCTCTAAACCCAAATTGGTGAGTGGGCACTAAATGCCGGTCCTCTATTATTGGTTTGATTCTCTTTAAGAATCATTTTGCAAATAACTTTGAAATTATTGGTAGTAAAGAAATCGGTCTGTACGATTTCTTTTCATTTGGTGATTTATCCTGTTACAGAATCATAATCACTTCTGTTACCTTCCAGTCTGAACGCTGCATTAATTATATGTAATAGTTTTCGCATAGCTTTTTCAGATAATTATTTTACAGCCGATTTCTTCACAGAGTACTAGCGCTAGTACCGGTATTAAACCAAAAGTTGATACTCAAATAGGTATCAAGTCATTTCTTCACGAAGTACTAAGCTGAATTTGGTACCGAGTATTAGTTAGTACTACTCGGTATTAGCTGGACCCTCAAAATCGGCAGTCTAACGTCGTTAGTACCTGAATTAGGCCGATTTCATTGCTTCAGCTCTTGCCTATTTTTGTGGAAAAAGTAAATACAGCTCACAACAATTACTAGGAAAAATGGATCAACAGTTCCTTAAATCCAAATGGATGACCATCCAATCCATCCCAATGCACCTTCTAGGAGTCACAGTCAATTCAGGAATTACATGGCAGGACCACATTTCCTATATCGCAAGATCGGCGTCCGCTAAGTTGAGCTACCTATTTAGAGCAAAGAGGTACTTTAGCCCCAAGCAACTTCTCCTTCTCTACAAAGCTCAGGTAAGACCAGGCCTGGAATATTGTTCCCATATATGGAGCTCGGCCCCGAAACATTCACTTAACCTACTTGACAGCATACAGAGACGAGCAGTTCGACTTATTGGAGACCCTACACTCACACCAAATCTTCAACCGTTGGTGCACAGAAGACAAGTCGCTGGCATATGCTTGTTCTATAGGTACTTCCATGGTAGATGTTCCGAGGAACTCAAAGTCATTATCCCTCGAAATGCAACTTTTGCTCATGACCATACAGTACACTTGACAACCGCGAGGACATCAACTTTCCAAAACTCTTTTTGTTACAGGCCAAGCAAACTTTGGAACTCACTTCCTGGGGATATATTTCCTGAAGTATATACAATTTGCAGCAATTTAAGTGCAGAACTAACATACATCTGCAAGCATCTCGGGGCGCTGTTGAAGCGTTATAGGTTCGCCTTTCCCGAGAGAAGTATTAAAAAAAAAAAAAATACAAAGTAGGTTTAAGTGTAATGAAGATTAGAAAATGGATTTCATTGGTGATAGGGATAATTGGTTCAACAATTTCGATGACTACATTGAGAACGAGAATGGTGAAGAAGGGGTGGCAATTCGTCGATCTGAGCGCCGCATCTGCCATATTATGCTACAATGTAATACAGTCAATACTTAGGACGATGTGGATTTTTTCGGCGATTTCGGTTGTTCAGAACAACTTTTTTTACGTTCTTCAATTAGTAGTGGACGAATTGCAGCACCCACACTCACGATTAACATTTTTTTATATACTTTCAGTTTTAGTCAGTAATCGTTTTTATTCACGATTTTACCAGTAATCATTAATGCCCCTATTATGTAAGACAACTCAACTTAGTTGAGTTGAGTTGTCTTAAATTCAACTCAACTTTCACACAACCCAAACTAACTAGCAACTTATAGACAACCACTACCATCTTTGTTGTGTTTTGACAGACAACTTTTCTATCAAGGTTGTGTATTACAATACGGACAATACCGAATTTTGAATTAAATTAAACCAAGAGACAACTCAACTCAACTCAACTGTAGTTACACAATAGGGGCATAAATATTGCCTAAGCATCAATTGCTGATCAGATCACTCTACGATTCATGGCAGGTGGATCAATGTAAATAGCGGTTGTCGACGTCATTCACGTATCAGCCGCTTGTGTATGTCGCATACTGCCAAAAGTATAAAAGTATGCCTTCACATACGCCATTTGGACGGATTTATTCAAATGCCAGCAACATTGGCAGAACAGGAGATGGCCGCTGCTGCATTTTATCGCTTTGCATAGTCTCCAATCGGTGCAATCTACCGCACTCATATTAAATTTCAAACATCGAATTGGTGAGTGCAGTTCCATATGTGGAATAATAGAAAAAGAAAAACAACCAATCATTATACGCTACTATATGCATCCCATGCTGGATACCCCAGATACACAAATATTTTACAACAGGAAAGCAACAAAAATATTAAAAAAAAAAAATACTTGCTCTCATGAATAAAAATCAGTCATCCTGCAAAATGTTTGACGCCCAATAAGCATACAAATGTCACCGTTATGACGGTTTAAATTTAGCTCCGGTACTACCAATGTGAAGAAATACACAAGTACTAACATTTCGTTGGTACCGAGTTTCAGAACTAGTACCAGGTCTAGCTAAACCGGGTACTAGTACTAATGTGAAGAAATCGGCCGTTAGTATTTGCCCTGTTATAAAGTCGTAAACCGGAGATTTTTTTCCGTTTAAGTAACTGTTGAGAGAAAGCAAGCTCTTTTGTTCCTCTGTTTGATTTGGCCGAAGTAAAATACGATTTTACTTGTAGATTGACAAATTGTGCTAAGATTAAAAAAAGATCGATCCTTACAGTTTGTCAGCTTTATTAAGAAGAAAGAATATATATGAAAATTGACAACCGGAAAACTTGTATGACAAATGATTCTATTGACAATTTGCTTCAAATTCAATTGATTGAAAAACATAGTTAAACGTATGATTACATTTTAATGAAGATTGTACTAGATTAAATGAAATTTGTAATTAGGGCTTAACAGTAACCATAGAAAATAACATACCTTCACCTATCCCACGGTCTATCTTCAATCATACTCATACATTATCTTAACTGCTATAACAAACCACCACAACTGCGGGCAACAAAATTATCGAAAATATTGTCACACAATTGCTGATAAAATATTTAACTCATTATCAGATAAGAACAAATACACATAATAAATTTGCCCTCAAACCCATAAGCAAATATAATCAAAGCCACTTTGGATAAATTAGTATCTACCTACGTACTATACTCGCACAACATTCAATAAGCCCGCACAAACCCACGACATCCTTTGAAGGCTCTGGTCTTTTGCATTAAACTTTAACTAATTTCCGCATATTAAATACCGTTCAGGCAGTTATGCGTGTAAATGCCACTTGATAACCATCTACCACATAACATAATCATAATTTGTGCGTGATTTTTCGTCACGACTGCCACCGACTGCGACTTGTTCATGCCATCAAAAAATCGTTTACAATACATGAAACATCACCCATGCTGCAACGCTATTGCAATAATGATCCATGTCCTCCGTCGTTCTATCAACCAGAAATTAATAAAATTCTCGTGCCATTCAACTATACAGTCCTTATGTAGTTTTACAAAAATATGTAAAAAAATGAAAATTGTTAGAGTGAAAATTAACATTTTGCATGAACGCAGGAACCTATGTGTGGAAGGGTGGGTGGGTGGCCAAGTTCTTAGTGTAAGAAGGATAAATGTTAAAAAAAAATTGGTAGGTTTACTTGTCAAGTTTCCAAATTCTAATATATTGTATAATATAATGAAGTTATAAACGAAAAACTTGCCAAGTAAACCTACCAATTTTTTTTAACATTTAACCTTCTTACACTAAGAACTTGGTGTACATTTAGATCTCATTCACCTCGATTACCGTTGTCGTTTGTCGAAAACGACTTTTGTCGTTTCTTGAGTCGTGTCGGTTTTCAATCCTCATTACCTAACACAGACGACCCGCCGAATTTGTAGCAGATTTGTAGACGACTAGAATGTAGTAAAATCTTTTCGAAGGATTGGTAGCACTTGTATGGAATTGTCAAATAGTGTTTTTTTTTATCCCGAAAATAAATTATTGTGCAAATAAGTTTTTACTTCTCGAAAGATTTCAGTTTTCAAAATAAGATGAATAGCATTGAAAAGTTTTATGCCCAAAACACACGTGCAGAATTCACTGCGCAGCAGGATTAGAATACACATGTTCTTATGTGGTGAAACAAATGTAAATTCTGCAGCCACCGCAGCACTGCAGCATGTCTCTATTTCTAAATCCACTGCATAGCAACGCAGTGAAATAAATTAAATAGACTTGGCAGCATCGGATTTTTAAATTCAGCTACTGATGCATACGAGGAAAAGAGAGACGGGAATTATTTGTCGTCTGTGTTTCACTCACGTATTTTTCCCCGCATTGACAGCAACCGCTGCAAATTGATTTCTGCACATGTGTTTCATCTGCAGTACTGCATGCAGTGAATCATTCAGAATTTCTGCACATGTGTTTTGGGCATTACAGTTCAGATCGTGACGAAGAAGAAAGCAGTGAAAGGGCAAAAAGAAAGGAATTCATTTTAACACGATCAAAAATAAGAGATCATTCATTTTGTGCAGGAATATGTCCAGTCTGATGGGACAAAGAAGTAGATGGTGTTGGCGAGTTTGTAAGGAGATATATGGCTGACGTTTCAGGGAAATTATCCCATTGTGATGGGATTAGCGTGGAAACTGCCTGCGATGTCAACGGATAGTTCGTATTACAATCACGCGATTGTGCCTGAACTATTGAAGTATCTATTTGAAGCCGCTATGGACACACCTTTCGGATTTAAGATTTTTTCGAACGAGAGCAAATTCGCAATAGCTTCATCTTGGGGCGAAAGTATCCCCTGCTTAAAGTTGCCTCCTCCGGTTGCTCGAGCGAGACTCCTTTTTGTAGTGCACTAGTTTTTGCATACAGAACCTTTCACTTTATATTTCACATCTGCCCAAACCTAAACAAAACAAACTAAAATACACAAATCACTATCAAAATTAGTACCTTTTGCCAACCCTTGAGGGAGGAGGGCAATAGCTATTTATCGTTCTAGCAATACAATTCCAAGAACTATCAAAATCGATCTTATTTTTTAACCCCTTGCTGAATCCTTTCGCCAAATGAGTATTCTTCTCCATTAATGAAGTAAGAACTTCTGATTGCTTTTTATTTGTTATTTTACATTTTTTACATATTTTTTTTTATGTTTTCAATTATCCATCGGACATACGTAATCAAATTAAATGTTTTGAAAATGAAAATAAACAGGGGGATTATTCCCAAATGCGCGGCGGATCGCTTTTCATGGCGGATTGGAATTTTTGGATTTCCAAAAAGCGATTCGATCCATTCAAAAGCGATAGCCATTTAAGTGATTGATTGCTGGCGGATTTATTGTGGATACAAAATAAACTAAATTCTTGTGAAGAATGGATCGAATCGCTTTTGGAAATACAAAAATACCAATCCGCCATGAAAAGCGATCCGCCGCGCATTTGGCAATAAGCCCCCAGCAAATTTTCCACCAAAAACGAACGCCTGCATGTTTGTGTGCGTTCTTCTATAACAAAAGAAATAAATTCTGTTTAAAAAAAACCGAAAACAAGCGCGAAAACACAGCCTAATTTAACCACCCGACTACCTGTCGGGAGCGAAATTGCAAACGACAAAAAAGGTCGTTTTTTAGGTCATTAGTCGTGTCGCTTTTTCTTAGGTAATTAAAGTAAAGTCGTGCGACGACTACAAAACTAGTACAAAAAAGACATTTGACATTTTCATCCGACCTTTGTCGTCTAAAAACGACAAGCGGAATATCGATTTGGAAGAGTCGTGTATTTTTGAGTCGGAAACGACAACGGTAATCGAGGTGATTACTTTTCGAGGCTGACTAGTTACGCACCTAATTTTTGCTGTTCTATATAAGAGAACTTGGCTCTTTTTTTTTAAATTTTTTTATGTTTTTTGTGTGGTTTCACTACTTTTTGCAAAGTTTTTTTTTATTCGATTTCACAAATAACGTTGAAACGTCTTCGCTTTTTAATATGTCAATAGACACTGAGTTCCATCACCTTGGCTTTCTTTCTTATAAACTATTCATTGAAATTATATTCAGCTGGTAGATTGACTTCTATTCATATTTTAAGTGGGCAGATTCCAGACCCTTTAAATGGAATTTTTTTAATTTTTGAAATTTCTTTTCGTAAAATGCAGGTCCTACAGCTGTACTGAATTTCAACATTCTACGGCAACTGAAAATGGCCCAAATAAATAATAACCGATTTTCAAAAGTGGGCGCATACCACGCCTCCTGAAGGGAGAATATAAAACTTTCGATTTTTGTCTTTTTGTACACTGCAAGTCCTAGAAAATCTTCAGTTAGTTTTTTGTTGTTGAAATTGTAAGATTTTTTCAGTTTTCTGTTATGCTACAGGAGTCGAGCCTGCTCCATCTTTCGTTTGTCGCCATTATTATTTTGTTCCCAATCTTCTGTCTGAGATTACATGGGGGAATCATTACTGTGGTCAGCCTGGTTTAGTTCTAGGGATGACCCTTTTCTTGCCAGCTCATCTGCTTTTTCATTTCCAGACATACCACTGTGCCCGGGAACCCAGCATAGTCTTACAGCTCTTCGCGACAGCGACATGCAAGCTTTGATTTTAACTCAACGGAAGAGATCGCTTTTATTGCCGCTTAACTGGCAATGAAGAAGGTAATATCCGCATGAGGTATTGCCATCATTGCAACCTGTTTAGCAGCTGTTGTCACTGCCAGTACCTCAGCTTGGAATACGCTGGTGTAATTAGGAAGCCTGATTGAACTGGATAGTCCGAAACGTTCCGATAGTAGAAACCCGCGCCAACGCCAATTTCTATCTTTGATCCATCCGTGTATATAGCTATGGTTGATCCAATGGATCTTCGTTGATCTTCACACCATTCGTTCCTGCTGGGAAAACACGTGGTCTTGTAAAATCTAGCCCGGGGGTAGTGTACTCCATGCATACATTAGGTATTGTCCGTGTATTTGTTCAGAATTTGTGTATGTCCCGTCTGGCTGTGTTTCCAGTTTTTGGTCTGGCTTAACCGAAGGACGCTGTTTGCAGCAGGTTCTTATACAAAGAGGTCTAGGGGCTTGGGATTGTGTATAGCCTCTAGCTATTCCGTGGGGCTGGTTCTCATTGCCCCCGTGGTGCCAATGCAGGCCATTCTTTGAATTTTTGTCATGGTTTTAAGGTTGCTGGCCTTTGACAGAGCTTGCCCCCAGAATAGACTACCATATGTAAGTATCGGTCTTACAACCGCTGTGTAGAGCCACATGACTATTTTAGGGTTAGGTCCCCATGTTCTTCCGAATATTCGATTTCAGGCATAGAATGCTATCATTACCTTTTTGGTTCTTTACTCAGACGACGCAAGAACCATATTGCGTTTCGTCTTTGTCTACGCAAAATCTCGTCCTTATGCAGGGTATTTATATTTTGTGACTGGCGGTGGCTGTTTGTCCATTTGAGGTGCTGGGTAGGACCTCAATTGTCGTCGAGACGCTTTTTGAAGTAGTGTCCAGTGAAGTGTCTTGGCTGCTGTCACCCGGTTGAAGAGAAGTGCTTGCTTCCGGATTGCATTTGAGGCTATGGCCCTGAATGTTTTTCGTCGACTTGCCTTCCTCATCCTCCTTTCCGCGAACTATATTCTCACTTCCCAGACCCGTACAGGCAAATGGCCCGCTTGGTCGGTGAGTGCGATAGTTCTTGGGTGTGCTTCATTAACGTGTCTGTCTGTCACCGTCTCTGGCTTGCCAGACTGATGTTGGTCAATCTGTTTACCCGTTGACGATGTCTTCATTTTCCCAGAGAACGTCTGCCCCTCCGCCGGACCCGTACGGGCAAGTGGCCCGATGCAACGTTCAGTGTGAGGTTTAGACACACATGATGATGAGGTCGGCCTTTTCCTTGGATGGTCCTTGCCAATCTTTGGATCAGGTGGCCTCATCAACGCATCTGCATATGTGTCCCCTGCAGGAGTCGTTTCCGCCGGTGTATGAGCTAATGGCTCATTCTCCATTAGGAGCTGTTCCTCCAGGTAGACATGACTGTGCATTGTGCAGTCGTTTTCGTTCAGCCTCGTTAAGTTCGTCCCTCCCAGCCCTTAGTGCCTCGTTTTTGTTGTTGTTTATCCTACTTCGTCTTGAGCAGTTTGACAATCTGGATAGGGTCCAGCTATCGTTTGAACAGGTGTCACTGACATCGAGAGTTATGTTCTCTTCGCCAACGACGCTTTCTCTGTCCCATACTCCAAGATTGGCGAAAGGGTTGAGTAGAAGATTTTCTTCTTCCTCAGTCAGTTGGTCCGTCTGGGGATCGATGTTAATAGAGTCTACAGCGCTCGATCCTAACACAGTAGTCTTTTCCGTTTTATTTGTTGTTGTTGTTGTTTTCAGTTTGTTTGTATTGTCTATTTTGTTCATGTTTGATCCCACGAGTAAGGGGGGAGGAAGGTCGTTCTGTACTCACCCCCTGTACACAGAAATGGGGAATTGGAATTGAAACTAGAGGTCCCCAGGTATCTAGAGTTCACCGTTAGAAGACACATAACATGGTTCCATACATCCCAAGGGCACGGTTATTCACCCGGGATTACGGGGTTTATCGAGTTATTCCTTCTAGATCCGTTATATTCAGTCTAAAGCAGTGGCACCTCGTGCAGGATGTGGCTCTTCACCACGTATAACGATCTTAGGCAATCTGTTTTGTCGATAGCCTCTGGTCTCTTCTGGACCGTTTCGTTTTTTGCATAAAATTTGTCAGTCACATCAAATGTTTAAAAAAAGTACCTAATAAATCCTTAGAAGCAAACAATGCCAAACTTCAAAAGTTAAAATTGCTACTGATGATGGAGTTGGTTTAATTATTCTGGTCTATCACGGGCATAATAAAAACACGTATATTCTTATGATAGTCAAATTTAAATTTTATTATAAATTACCATGTCTGCCTCAATTATCTCTTCTTTCAATTTAAATGCAGCTATCTGTAAAAAAAAAATAAAAATTAAGTGAAATAAATAATTAATTTTTTATTTTTAAATTATCCGAAATCATTCAGGTGCACATAGTAATTGCTTTAGTTGGCATTTTCAGTGCTTTCTCGTTTTCCACTCATTTAATATTAATTCCCATAAATTTTCACCATAACTGATACATGAGAATGTTGGTTGCAACACCTGATTTATAGGCTGCATATGTATTGCATTAATTTAAATTTTTAAATACCAACAACAACAAAAAAAAAAAGACAGAAAGATATCACGTTTAAAATAAAGGGACAGCCGCAGCAATAATTATTTCGCCTCCAGGGAGAAATTTATGCTTAAATAATGATTCCTTGAATTTTTCCAACGCATAACTGTTGGTGTTAAATAATTATAAAATTCACAATTTAAGGTGTGCCTTCAGTTGACGTGATATTATTATGTGCTTAAATATTGTTTTGTTCGCATTTATTTATATTTAAAATTAAGTGCAAATGCATATATGTAACTCTTAAAAAGTTAAAACAACATTTCCGATTTATTGCGGTAGAATATGTGTCTCGTTGAAAATTGTGATTTGCGCCTAACGTTGTCCTCTCTTTACTTAGCAGGAACTTGCAAAACAAATAAACTAGCGTAGTTTTTTTTTTATAGAGGAGGAAACGAATCCCCTTGGAAAAGTTTTCTTCTTCACTGTGAGGACCTCTGAGAGATTTTCGTTTTCAAATCTTTCAAATATTATTTTCTTCGTCTACTCGTTAAGTCATAAGTTTTGCACATCCTTTCTAGGGACAATTTTACACTTTATCACCCTCTTTCACTTTGCGCTGTGTTCTAAACAAACTATATCTTCGGTGTGTGTTGTGTGTACAGTTTCGTAACCAACAAGTATTCCAGTGTCGACACAACAACTCAACGATGACTGTTTGTGCATAAAGGATTTTCTCCTCATGCTAACGAAGTGATGCTGAGAAGGACTTTTCATTCTAATTTGATGACTCAATGTAGGTATACGCAATGGATGCGAAGTACTCCCAGAATGATTTTCATTTGAAATGGTTGTCGTGGGTGTTGTGTAAATTATTTAGGTTTTTTGTTTAACTGACTGAATACTATATTGTGCCTTGTGAATTAGGTGGGTAATTGCATCGTCGTCCGTCCCCCGTTGATGGATTGTGTTTTAAACAATTATATAGCAGAAAGAGCCCTCGGGATATGACATATACCAAATTGGCAGTTGTGCTTCCATCACAACAGCCTGTTGAAAAGCTCAACGTGATGCTAATAAATGAAGACTTGTGCTGGGAGAATGCCTTTGCAAATATACAAGAGGACGAGTATATCCTGGCACGAGGACAAAATTGCTCACGTAAAAATGTCATCCTGGGAAATGGTATTTAATTGTGAGTCTGTGCTGTGGCGTGCTTTGTTAATTGTTTGCCAACAGCATACCGATGACAAGACAGGAATGTTGAAAGGAAAAGGATTTTTAACCACGTTTCCAATTGGTTTGGGACTTCCTGGTGAAAAGATGCTGCAATAAAAATAGAATAAACATTGCCCACCGGGTAACAGTTTAGTATTGCCTTTTGTTTCTATTTGACAATGCTAGTCATTTAACCAAATAAACTGTGTCGGTAACTGAATGTAAATGTTGAAAGGAGATGGTTCAACAAATGTTTCTTTAGAAAATGCAATAGGTAGAACAGGTCCCATATGAACTTCGTTGGCTGGCTCCCGATCACTAACGTTTCTCTATCTAAGACATTAAAGCCATCTATCCCGGTATGTTACTTCGATGTAATCATTAGTCATGGGTTAGCATTTTTGTCCAATTGCGGCTATGGTCCAGAACATGCATACTTTCAAAAGCCTATGGCAATGTTAAAAAAATTGACGAAACAATTTTAGCCTATCACTAAATTTGTTTTCGAAGGACACAAATAGTTACCATTAGTTTACTCCACGGAGAGTTAAATCATGAGATACGTATCCTCATTCGAAAAAACAGCCCAATCTCACTTTAACCCCAATCACATATTCAATTCACATCCACCTCGTTTTCAAATGCACTCAACGCCATCTAGCTCGCCCACCTGACAGCCACATTTGATATCCCATGAGCAATACCTTTTCACTTGACTTCATATCCCCCCTATACCATAAGTGCTACCACATCATTACTCTATTCCCTTGATGTGAAAAAAAAAAGAAACAACAAATTATATAAAAAACAGAAAGCCAAAATCAAAATGCCAAGAATTCATTTACTCCTTCCTCGTCTTTGCATCCTTGCGTGGATTGATTTATCAGATATTTTATGAATGTCAATGTAAAAACATATAGCACATACTCGCTGTTCAACTCGCAAACATTCTATCAAATAGAACAATATTGAAAAGGAGTAAAAAAAAGAAGAGCACCCAAAGTGGATATCATGACAGCATGACGAAGACCACTTGAAAAAAAATCAACTCTGAGAGAAAATTGATTTTTCAAGTGAACGAACGGATACATGAAGGTATGCTTCTCCTGATGCTGAAGTAGAATATCGAATTTAATGATTCCTTTTTGACATAATATTGATGGCGGACAAGTGGTACGTGTATGCATTTGCTTTTTGCAGTATTATAGGAAAATGGTCTCTTTAAAAACATTTGATAACAATGCGATGAAGGAAGGATGAGTTGGAGGTTGTTGGCTTTGTTTGTTGCTAAGAACTTGGAATTAAAAACAAAAATTCCCAGGAAGACCGGCCACAACCCACAACACGATGGCAATGTGAGGTCAGAATTGGCGAGCTTCAAAAATAGCGACCAGTGAGAGAAACTTCAATAGAACCGATACGATTGGTAGAAGCCTTACATTACATGATATTATCAATCTCTTTGTATAACATCAAACGCGATTGATTTAAGAGAAAACCCGTAAACAACAAAACGTTTCAAAGGACATAAGCCTAAACAATTAAAACAGACCGTTACATGCGAAACTAACTTGTGTACATTTTGAATAGAGAATCAGATTTTGATTGAAGGCCCGCATCAATATCACGGTCCATTCAATTTTCTTCCATCTGGAACATCCTGATGATAAAATTTGATATTGCCAAAACATACTGAAAATTCGAGGCTATATTATTGCATATATGGGCAAAATTTACAAAACATACACAAGGGTATACACAAACTGATTCAATTGATTAAAAGGGACTTTGGGGAATACAGGTTCTTCGACGTTTATTGGGCGCCATTCGTTAGTAATCACATCATAAGGGTAGCAGTAGCAATAGGCAGGTGTGGCGAGCGGAGCTCCTAATTGTCTTTCATCAATGTATCCCTTTTCGGTGATGTAATTTCAATGCTGCTACCATTGAAAATTAAATAGTTATATGAACAGGTGTGTATGCGTAAGTGTATGGCAAATATCTATACATGTAGTCCTGAATATTTATTCATATAGGTACCTGGAAAGATTGTTTCGTCTTTTTTTTTTAATTGAATTATAAATAGTTTATTTATTTATTTTGGCAATGCAATTTTCGTTCAAAACTCAGTACTGGTATTTATGCCGGCCATACGAAGAGGGATTTTACTATCCTTATGTGGGAGAATGTAATTTCACTTGTGTTCAACCGCACAACCTTCTACGAGCATTTGTTAATTATTCATGCATTTTTATGAAATGTTTCGGAACTCAAACAACCGATGGCATACAAATTAATGATCTAATGATCTAGTCAAAAGACTTCAAGCAGTCAAAAGACTTCAAAATATTGAATGCATTCAAATGACTAAAAGAATGCAAAGAATAAAAAAGATTTCAAAAAGACTTCAAAGATTTCAATCAATCAAAAAGTATTGCAGTCTTTTGACTTCAAGTCTTTTGACTTCTTCAGGTGATTGCATTACTTAAGACTTCATAAAATACTGGGACTTCGATTTTGAAGTCAAATAACTTTAGTGAAGTATTTTGCTGAAATAGTAATAAGCAATCAAATGACTGCGACTTCAGCGAATGCAATACTAAAGTATTGCAATCTTTTACAGCTATGTAAAAGCTGCACGCACGTGTAGTCATAGCCCAGTTCGCAAAATGTCAGTGATGCTGCCTTCCGCAGTTTTTTAAAGGCTTATAGATGGTTTCGCATTGCGCAATTTCAAATGTTTCTAAACCTACTATTTTGTTATCGTGTATTACAGGGAATAAACTTATTCTATAGCATGTGAGCTGAATTATAGGGTATTTTATTAAAATCACTATCAAATCATTATTTTGGATTATCCTTAACTTAGAACTATTTAAAATTTCGGTAATGCTAATATTAGTAAAGTGCTCTGCTCTAATTACAGATTCAATTTCTCCGTCGTCTAATATTATAGGATTTACTAGATTTATCTTCCCCAACATAACGGAATAAAAAGTCAGTAATCATTGCTTTATTTCTGCTCAGAATAAGCTCAAATAAATGTCCTGTATCAGTTCTAATTTCCTTTGTAGCGACTATTGGTTCGAACAAATACATTGTCACCAGGTTTGAATATTCGTGTCTTTTCTTTCCTATTGTGGTAACAAAGGTCTGATTGTTGAGTCTGTTCAATTCGCTTTTTAATTTCTTTTCCTAATTCAGGGGGCATTGAGTGAATGTCGATGTGAAGGAGTTCACCGGGTTGGGTGGGTATGGGTGTTCTGCCTATTCGGGCTTTCTTGCAATTAGAATAGATCTCTTTAAGTTTTTTCCTAATATCTGGGAAATAGTAATCGTTCAGTACTTGTTTCATATTTTCACGTACGGATCGATGAGCTCTGTTATGCTCAGTAATGACAATTTCTTCTTTATCGTTTTTGTTAAAACTATCGGTGACGAATTTTGAAGTGTGCAGAAATTTCACAGATTGAAATTCGTTGACCAAATTGTTTTGGATTTGTGCAAGGGTAGGTAAATCACAAAAAATTGCGTTGACCACATCAGGATTTATGCTTTCCCTAAGGATTTGGAAAAGCTCGTTAAAATTGCAAAATGTTATTGTGTGTCTGATTTGCGCTCTAAAAATGATCTTGGTTACTTTTGATGTTTTTTTATCTTCATTGAGAATTAACTGATTCTTAAAGCAATTTATTGCATTTGGGACGGTGTCTATGGTTGCGGACGGAGATTCTTCGCTGATGTGTGCCGTTACGGAGCTAGATGATTCATTTTGCTCCAAGGCATTTACGTGTTGTCTAGATAGTGCATCTGCAACTAACTTCTCCTTTCCTGGTTTGTGAAGGAATTTTGGAGAAAACTCTTCTACAAACTCTAAAAAATTTACTTCATCCAATATCTCATTGTTGCATGTGTTGTCGTACGGTTGTTCATATCGCTGCTCTTCATATCTTCCGATATCATTATGATAGTCTAATACACGATACCTTTTGGGTGATCTATCTTGGTTATCTATCATCGGGGTTCTTGGATAGGGATTTTGAATGATCGGCCTATTCTGGTAATTTGTCTGTTGTCTAAAGTGCGAAGTTGATGGATCAACTTCCATGGCCGTCGGTACGGGACGAATTTGATTATTTTGCACTTGTTTATAATGAGGAGAATTATAAGGGACATTAAAGTTTTGTTTATTGTTCAGGAATTCATTCCGGGTAGAGAAGGAATTAGCAAACGCATAACGCGCTTGATTAGCTTCTAGTTCCTGAGCAAGTGCTAAAGCACTCGGCATATCAATGGGTTTTGATGAAAATAGAATTGCACACATTGGCTTATTTAAACCAGAGATAAAAATTCTCAGAGCATCCTGCCTATATTTCTGCCTAAGTGATACGATGAGTGCAGCGTTTCCCTCATTGAACATAATAGTCTTATTAAGAATTAAAGCCAATTTCTGCTCAATCTGATCATAAAAATCGGTTATAGTCATTCTACCTTGCCTGAGAGTGGACATCTCTTGTTCAATGAGATGAATTGGCCGCTTGTCGGCATAAGTAAAATCTAGACGTGATATAATAGCGTGAAAATTTAGAACAGTGTTGAACGAGGATAAGACAAGATCAGCTGAACCAATGACTTTATTTCTTATTATTGCAACTGCTTGGTAATGTTTGGAACTACCAACATGGTCCTCGAATAACCTGTAGGCAGCAAATGCAGCTTGTCGCCATGAAACGTAACGAGCTTGATTTCCTTCGAAATCAGGTAGGGATTTCACTAAATCCAGAGATTCAGTGCAAATTTTGTCCTGGTCAATTGTTACAGGTTTGTATTCCTCTACAGTAATTGGAGTTTCTAATGCCTGCAGTCGGTTCGTTAGTTCAGTAACTTGCCCTTCGAACGTTCTCCTAGTATGTTCTATGGCAGCCTGTACTGCAGCAGTAACTACTGTTTGTAGTGTTTGTGCGTCCATTTTTTGTTTAGTCTTTATTCGTTTTGTTAGGGAAGTTAAATTTTTACTTTAAAATACTTTATAAATCAAAACGGCTGAGCACTCCACTTACATGAAAATGATCCTCATTCTGTTGCACTCACAATTTTAAAGTTCTTCTTAAACTAATCACAATTTTGACACTGGTTTCAAGTTTTAAACTAATTCCTTTTTAATCTTCTTAGGATAGTCTTTAGCCTATGAGTTTCCCTTTTTTTAGGGTCTCTGGTTTAGGACTTAGGGCAATGAGTTGCGGTAGACACGGGTCTATTATTCCTTTACTGGAATTTTTGGAACCGAACTCGCGTTGCCTTAGAAAAAATATCGAGGGTCACGGGTTTAGGACTTAGAGCAATGAGTTGCGGTAGACACGGGTCTATTATTCCTTTACTGGAATTTTTGGAACCGAACTCACGTTGCCTTAAAAATATTGTTGGGCGCCAATAAAAGAACCAATTTGTTCACCTGCTAGAATGCAACTGAATTTATTTTTATTCCTTACAATTTCTATTACATTATGAACTTAAACTAGGTCAAAGAATTAATTAAACAAAAGCTGACTTAACATTATGTCAATATGCTGATTCGGGTGCGGATGTGGTATTGGCTGAATTCTGCTTTATGAACTAGGTCGATTAAACGAAAGTGTTGATTCGGGTGCGGATGTGGTGTTGGTTGCGCTGTGGGGTTAATGTTCTGTGCATTATGAAATTATGAAAATGATGATTCGGGTGCGGATGTGGTGTTGATGTTGATTAAGCGGTGGGGTTAATGTGCGGTGCATTAACTTGTACTCAGGTTTAGTAACTGAAGCCTTGTTAACTAAAAAAGTAATACATATCTACTACATTCATTTTTTCATTTTCAAATCCGCTTGTCCATTAAGTGGGTCGCGGGTGTAGGTTGCTCAAGTGGACTCTCCATAGCTCTCGATCCTCCGCCATCGACTCCAAATCATCAAGGGCAATCCCCATACGGGTAGAGGAGAGATTATGGACTTGATCTAACCATCGCATCCTAGGTCTACCTAGAGGACGCCTGCCTGATGGTGATTCCATAGCATGTCGTGGAATCTTGGTCGGGGACATGCGTTTAACATGACCAAACCACCGAAGCACGGAACGCTCCGTCCGGAGAAGTAGCTACTCGATCTTTACGAGTCACACCAGCAATACAACGGTGAAATCGCATTTCGGCAGCTTGTATTCGCGATCTTATTCTTTCGGTCATTACCCAAACCTCATGACCATAGGTACGAGTTGGAACAAACACCGAATTAAAGACTGACAACTTAGCTTTGACACCAAGTTCAGTCCTCCTAACAACAGAATGATCAAGCTGTCTCAAAATTGACCCAGCCTGACCAATCCTACAGGAAAACTCGGCATTGCTCCTTCCATCACTCGTGAATAAGACCCCGAGATACTTAAACTTCTCCACCTGTTTCAATGGCTCTCCACTAACATGCAGAGTGCATTGAACAGGGGTTCTGGAAACGACCATCACTTCAGATTTGTTCAAGTTAACCTTCATCTCAGCTTCAACACAAACGGCTACAAACCGATCGAGTGGTGCGCGCAGAAGTTCAGTCCGAGAGGACCCAAGGATGACCAAGAAGAGCAATTGACTTATCCTCAGATCTCCCAATTCGAAACGTTCTGCGCCAAGACTGCGCTGTAACATCCAGCCCATATAAGTAATGAAAAGGAGAGGAGACAAGACGCACCCCTGGCGAAGTCCAACGCCCACGGTGAAAGGCATTGATTTAACGCCGTTTATCCGAACACAGCTTTTACAGTTTGTGTAGAGAGATTGAATTGCTCTCAAGAGAGAACCGTCAATTTCATACTCCTGCAATACACTCCAGAGTTTACCTCGAGGGACGCGGTCGTATGCTTTCTCCAAATCTACGAAGCATGCGTAAACAGGTATAGCATACTCCCAAGCCTTCTCAAGCACCATTCCAAGAGTGAATAACTGGTCGGTTGTGCTTCGACCACAGCTCTGCAAAGCGTTTCCATACATACTACATAAACATACGTATTAACTACTACCCTTTATTACTTAAGCTAGTATTAGACGATCTGTTGAATCAGCATACGTATGCTGAAAATTGATTCCGAATCGCAACATATCGTGTAATAGGCAAATTTCTGTCATCATTATGTATGCTGAAAGGCGTTTGTTGACAAATTTGTTGGCTAGTCAGCATACGTATGTGGACGAACTAAACATATCGTGTAATACCCCTTTTACTTTCAAATTTCACCCAGAACTGACATTTTAAACTTCTTAGAAAAGGAGCCAAATAGGCGATGAATTTTGAATTCCCATTTATGATTATTTAAAAAAGTGGAAAACCTAACTACGTGATCATGTTTAGAATGCTTATGATATCTTAAATATGTATTTTTATCAAAATCGTCCGAGCGGTTTTTTGTAAAATTATGCTGACAAATGTTACAACTTTGGATTCGAAAATCACTGTTATTAAACTGTTAAGCTGGAAACTGAGTACGACATATTCTTCAGGATATAAACATTACCTAGCAGTTACATTTTCATCCAAATCGAAAATGGCGTTTTCAAGATATGAGCAGTTTTTAAAGTACCATTTTTAGCGATTGGGGTGGAAATCGAAGGACGCATTCATGGTTCAAAAAACACTTTTTTGCAACTGTTTAGCTCAAAACTGAGCAAATAGTATTACTATCTATTTAAACATTACCTGCCAGTTACATTTTTATCATAATCGAAAACGGCGTTTTTGAGATATGAGCAGTTTTTCAAAGTACTTTTATTAGGGATTTGGGTGGATACCAAAGGACGCAGTCTTTTTAGAGAAAAACTCAGTTTGCTATCAAGTTAAGAATGATAACAGTACCTACCTAAAAAATAAGTTTTTTTTAAATCGTTTTTACCGTTTTCGAGAAAAAGCCAATTTTCAAAACTGCCGTTGCTGGACTTTGTAGCAGTCATGTTAAGCATGCCTACATTAACTCAACCATTTGGGTTCAAATCGTTAGAGCCGTTTTTGAAAAAATCTAAATTGTTTAATATTTCGTAAAATGTTTATATGGGAAGTACCGTTAATATTAGGGATAGCATAAAATAAAAAAAACGCCTCCTAGCGGGAAGCCCACAAACTCTAAATACGAAGTTTGAAACAAATCCGTCCAACCGTTTAGATTCCCCAGGGGTAGGACAGACAGACATACGGACGGACAGAATTGCGAGATCCACTTTTTTTAGTTCCACTATCATCGAAATATCAGAATTGATCAAAATCTCGAGTTCGAAATTTTGTACGAAAACAATACATATCTTTCTCTTACTACGTATACGAGAAAGTTATAAATAAAACACAAATACGACTAAAGGACGAAAATCTATTTTGCGACAGTAAGATTGGTCAAAATCAGACAAAGGGGCGTATCACCGCCCATACAAAAAACATGACAATTCATATATATCGAAAACCACCAAATCGATTGAGCTGAAACTTACAGATAATCTTAGTTATTGTCATTGGGTTGCTCCTGTGAAGAGTGATCAAAATTGGACAAAGGAGTGCGGCACGTCACATACAAAAAAAAACATTCAAAATCGTATACCTCCTATACTAAAAAACATCTTCTATGGAGTGAAATTCGATGACGTTAAATATCTCGATAACCGCTGGGCCGATTTTCATTACTCTTTTTTTGTTTTGTTCGTATTGCTGTATTTCATGTTTAGGCAGAAAAAAAATTCCAGCAAATCGATTTATTCTCATTTCTCGCACTTATTATCTAAGACCTAAACAATACATTCCTGTGCACGTGCAAAGCCGCCGGGTACGGCTTCTTCGACAGTCTTAGAATTGGAAGCCAAAGTTTTTAAAATTTGTAACATTGATATGAATAATACATTGTCCTGAAAGTCAAGAATATTATCTCTAGGCAGTACAATTTCTGGAAAAACAAAAAATGTTGTGTACCACAGAGCATTACAATAAAAACTGTTTATCGATTTAACCATTTTTTACTACGAAGTGAGCACGGACTACGCTAGTAACCCAATGAAATAGAAAAAGCGAAAAAGACGTTCAAGCTAAATGAAACAAAAATGTAACAAATTGAATCCTTTATTATATTTGACAGAATCGCTCTTCAAAGAATTTCATGTCCAATGGAATCAAAATGTTGATTAAAAAGAAAAACCAAATGCCATCAGCATCACACTTTCTGGGATGCAGACAATCAAAATGAGTATAGTTCTTGGAGACAAACAAATTAAAAATCAATTTCTCATTAATGATCCTTAAGCGAATTTCCCGCACAGCGATTGAACTCCAAGTTGCATTAGGTGCACAATACATAGTTTAAAACATATTTCTTCCCGTTTCGTAATTTTCACCTTCTGTGTGTGTTTTTAATTAAATCCAAGGAAGCAAGAAAAAAAAAAACAGAAATATCCTTTACCGTGAGCATTTATCTCTTTGTATAGCAGCATCATCCTTCGACACTATACAGAAATCTTAGCATTTTCTTTGTTTATTCTGTGGGGGTTAAGTGTCCTTTGTAAAGGTCTGCGCGAACAGAAGGACAAAACAGAACGTTAGTTAGTACTAAATATCATTTACGTTTATCTCTATTTCTTTTGCTCCTTTTATGTGTGTGTGTATTATCCTGCGGTGAGAACGGAAATGTGAAAATGAAGTAATTCTACTTTAAAACAACGTGAATTTAATGGTTGCAAATAACAGTAAGTGGTAGTTTCATTGGTCCGGAAGAATGGGAAGATATATTTTTTCCCCGTTGACAATTAGTGAAATTTACAAGGATATCAGAATTTTGCTTATAAATTGTGTGTCTGGCATTAATGGCACTTTGGCAGAACTGTGATTAAGATTTTATTTCTTGTAAGAGTTGAAACCTATTATCGGGTAATAGGCCTTACGTTGTTTATTACTTGAACTAAACCGATTCGAATGTGGGCTAACAACCCAACTCTTTCTAAGAGAAACACTTAGGCCGTTATTCGGCCCATTGTGCATACCACTGGGATTTGTGGAGCTATTTCTTTGCTGGCTACTCATTTGAACCATTTGCTGCCGGTTATAAAGCTAAAAATGTTAGCGGCGCTGGTATTACCTAGATCATTGAGAAAATAGTTTCCTAAGTGGGTCTTTCTTAGATTGGCCAGGGCAGGGCAACTGCAAAGAAAGTGAGTGACGGACTCGTCCTTCTCTTCATCTCTGCAGTTCTTATAGCGCTGCTAATGAACTCGAGTGGAGTTCCTTTGAGCTTTGGGGGAGTGACAACGGGTAGCTTAACCTTCCTTTTAAATAAGACTATTTCCGTTTTCGTCGGGTTGACGCTAAGACCGCAACTGTCGGTCCAGGAGACTAGTTTGCGTAAAGCGAGTTGCAGGATGTAGGACCGGGCTAACTGGAAAGGGCCTCGGTTCACGCCGAACTGTAGAGCAGCCTAAGCAAGCAAGCAAGCAATATGAGCTATTATATTATTGTCTATTTAAGTCCTTCATTTTTTACATATATGTACAGCGAGCGTCAAAAATAAGTAAAAGCAAGTAAAAGTGTTATCAGACAGACCGTGTTGGTTAAACCGATTCAGAATACATATATATAAACTTCATGGGGTCTCTGTTGACTCCTTCCTAGGGTTACAAAAATAATGACAAAGTGAATATACCTTCCTGTGGAGGGTATAAAATAAACACGGGGGCTTACAACTTTGTTCAATTAATTTTTATACCTTATTGCGCAATATTG
This sequence comes from Cheilosia scutellata, assembly GCA_955612985.1. NCBI lineage: Eukaryota > Metazoa > Arthropoda > Insecta > Diptera > Syrphidae > Cheilosia > Cheilosia scutellata. The sequence goes on from OY015314.1 coordinate 18,443,398, forward strand.
ATACTTTTTACAATGCGGTATTTTTTAGTAACGTGCTTACATGTTTTTTTTTATGTTGTCATACTCAACTCATAATAATCATTTTTATGTAGACTCTAAATTTTTGTTTTAACTTTGAGGTGATAATTCGAAACGACTATTAAGAAGGCACTTTGTGGCATTGTAAAAATTAAATCACATAAGGTAGGTGGTCCAAATAAGGCCCGGAACTTAATAAAGCCCAGTGCGCAAAAAGTGGCATAACCGACAAGCAACAGGAATTATATTTTAAATGTGCTTCTGGGCACCTATATCTACACCAAAATCGATAGAAATTTCCTTCTGACGCAATCGTGGTTTTTCTTACGGTCGATAAAAGTTAGTGTAGGTGCACGCATGCGTTTTTTTATAAGAAATTGGTTTTTATTATTAATTTTAGTGCAAATAATAATTCGGGTAAGTCTGGTTTTTACATCCAATATGTTCTATACAAAACAAAGGTTTAGTTTGGTTTAAGTATCATTTTAATCCTTTGCGTAGATTTTCGTTTAAAATTTTATAAACAAAAGCTTTTCATGTTCTTAAAAAGGCCCACCCAAAATATTAACGGGCCTTATTAGGAATATGAAAAATTACATTTTTTTTTTACATTGTTTTTAGACAAAATGTCAAAGGTCGGCAAATTGAGACAAAAGAAATAAGACCGGAGCATGGAAATGGCATGCCTATAAAGAAGACCGGATGGAAGACATGAACAGTGTCAACATTATGGTGCTTGACATCTCGAACTTTGTGTTGGAATAACTGAAGATGACGAAGGACTTGATTGTCCTAGTGATTGTACCTACCAAAACTTAAAATTTAATTTGTTACTATTTTTTAAATTAATAATATCTCCTTATTTTAAATTAATTTATTAAAGTAAATTTTTTTTATATACCTATATATTTTTTTTAGTCATGGCTGTATTTGTCTTTTTTTATTATTAAATAATAAAATAAAATATAATTTAATAATAAACTACGTTGTTTTATTTGTTTCAGGACAAAGTACTTCTTATTTTAGCAGAATAACCAAAGAAATTGAAAAAATTATGTATGGGCCTTATTAGGAACAGGTGTTCGTAATAAGGCCCAAGGTAAGGTTTTTCAAAATGTTAAAAAAATATATTTCAATTTCGGTTTTAAGAAATAAATATTATGTTTTTATATAGATAACTGAACTAAGCTTTATGTTATTGCCAATTTAGTAAAAAAATTGTACGCGCTTGGAAGTTATTAATGAAAAACTATAAGGTGGGCCTTATTTGGGTCACCTACCTTACATATATACATACATAGAAAGAGACAGATTCAATTTAATTTGATGTATGAAGAGATAGTGATGGGTAGTAAAAATTATTTTTCTTGTTGGAGTTGGAGTGGCTTCAGTTTAACATATTTTCTGGTTAAAAAAAATCCTAGAATTGATTTCTTATATCCCCAAACCCCTTATAGTAGGTAATACCAAACCCCCACGTATCGTATGATTATATGATATCATTCAAATCGAGCAAATTGATGTCCACTTAAACGAAAACAGAGAAAAATCATTATTTTACGTACCTAAGTCTCATTTCAAATTCAATGGGCACCCACTCCACTTCTTTTAGCTAATGTCACTCCTACGTCCAACCTCAGGTATGCAATAAATACAATCGTATACCATTTAAATATTTCAGAAAATGACACCCGCATATTTTAAAAATAAAACCCATACACCCATCGTTCATGCAACAAACGTTTATTGAGAAAATATGCAAAATACGTCAAATGCTTCTCATCACTGTGATATTCAATTACATATACACCTTATCCCCCATTCCTGACAAATGCAGGAATAATGTGCGTGTCAAACCATATTATCACAAGAATATCAAGATTCAACATACCAAGACCCAAAAATGATGATGGAGCGCATTTTAATAACTAAGACCACCGACTGTGTAAATATTTCACGATGGGATATTACACTTCTTTTCTGCGTATCCCGCGATGATGGTAAATGGAGAAGAGCTCTTTTCTTATAACGAAAAAGTGTTATCCTTGTTGAATTTTCTTTTCCTTTTTTCTTATTTTTGAATTTATGTTGATCGTAAATAAGTTTAAAATGGAGCATGCCTTTGCAACACACGAATATATGTGACAAAGTACACTTTAAGCATATTAGGGGGTCGTCCCATCGAAGAATACCCTTGGAGATCCAAGAAATTATATTAGCATGCAAACAAAAAGGAGCACATAAAAAAGGAAAAGGAAATTAATAGAATTAATCAATTCACAAGAGCAGCAAATTCCAATAATAAATCCTTTTAGCCGATCAGATCAGAGAAACAGGGAGAAACGGAATGATGAAATCCCTTTTCGGGCGTGCCGCACGGCAAACCACAATAGAGTACAATTATAATCAGTTGAGGGTTGTTTCGCATTCGGCGGCCATTGATTAATCTATACATATAATAAAACTGTAGGACTTTTCTTTGTCAGCTAAAAACTCAAAAACTACTGGACAGATTTCGATGAAACTTTTCTTAAAACGTTCCTTATGACTGTAAGACTGCTATAGGCTATGTCGATTATAGCCACGTCCTTAGGAACAGTTTTTAGCCAAAATGTATTTTCTGAAGTGAAAATATATACAATATACATACACAAATACTTTGGATGTTTATACTTTTGCGATCGTCAAACAAAAACAATACGTATACTACTACACATTCGAAAAGGGTTGATTTGTTTTCGCAGTGAGTGCTATGGTCAGTTATATATGTTGGTATGTATGTCCGATGCATGCAGGATGGGGATGGGGTGCGTCGTGCGTGCTGCAGTATGGCATGGGGTATATTAATAATCTTTATAAGAGAAGAGACGTATAATACAAAACAGGTTTCATTTAAGAATTTCATTCGATATGGGGTATGGTAACAGTATAGGGTTGGGGTAGGTAGTTGTTTGAATTCCATAGGAAGAGGGAAACAAAGGAAAGGAAAGGAAATGCAGTATTATAAACAAGATCATGGAGAGGGAGGGCGATGCAGAGGGTGCACATTATGTATCCAATACATTACATCCATTATCGCATATCGCCACGCAATGCAGTAGGAATTTCATTCTGATATGACGTATGTATTTTTTGAAGTGAAAATATTACACATATACCTTGCTACAAATGGATGATTGTACTTTTACGATCGTGTTATGCGACAGCACAAACAAAACAACACTATTTGTGTTCGCAGTGGTCAGTTGTATATGTAGGTATGTATGGGATGGGGTGCGTGCGGCAGTATGGCATGGGTTATATTAATAATCTTCATAAGAGAAGAGACGTATGTATAATAATACAAATAATTTCATTTCAGAATTTCATTCGATATGGTGTATGGTAACAGTGTAGGGTTGGGGTAGGTAGTTGTTCCGATTCCATAGGAAGAGGGAAACAAAGGAAAGGAAATACAGCATTACAAACAAGTAGCATGATCAAGGAGAGGGAAGGCGATGAAGAGGGTGCACATTATATATCCTATACATTACATCCATTATCGATATCGCCACGCCAAAATGGGACAAAGGGGGGTGACGTCTCCCATACAAAAAACATCTTATATGATTTTCATGATTCTTTTTTTGTTTTTTTTTTCGTATTGCTGTATATTTCAGGTTTAGGCAGAAAGAAAATTCCAGAAAATAGATTTATTCTCATTTTTCGCATTTTACTAAAGAACATTATTATCTAAGACATAAGCAATACAATTCCTGTGCACGGGCAAAGCTGGGCGGGTACAGCTAGTTTCTAATATGCACACATAAGGTGGGATAATAAATTCAATTTGATTAAAAGTATTGATACTGATCCACAAGAATATCAGTATTTTATAAAGAAAAAATGCATTTGGTTAAATCAAAACCATACAAAAGTTAAGGGACCTTTAAGAGTCAGGCACATGCTAATTGTAATCCGTTCATGACGGCAAATCTTTTGAATAAGCTTTAATGAAGTCGTGTTGGCTTTTTATTTGAGGTACACAAAATTCGTAACAAAAGAAGCAGATGAACATATGCACATATAAACAACTATTGAGCTGCTTGTATGGGTTTAAATTGGATTTTCTAAAGCAAAATGTAGTCTCTTACTTTCGGTCATACTAGCTCACATCATATGCCCAAAACACACGTGCAGCTATATGGAAAAGATTCGGGTGTTTGAGAGACAGTGTCTCAGTACCTGCCTAGGGATGTTTAGAACTCCCGAGTCTGAGTACATAAAATATTATCCCAACAAGACTCTATACGATGGGGCTCGATTGAATAGGATTGACAACTTCATAATTAAGGTGATTCGAAGGCACGTTGCAAGGGCGATGGCCAACGCGAATAATCTGATCTCGGGTGGTTATTATGCGAATTTAATGTACCACGAGAGTACCCTCCGGTCTGGCTTTGTTCCGCCTGAGACATTTCTTCATGCAGACATGGAGGGGTTAGTCCAGGATAAAGATGGTGTGCCGGTATTGTACCACAGCCACCGCGGCGCGAGAGATAAGCGGCTCATCCACGACGGGTACGCCGCCAATGCTCAGGAGCTCCTCCGTTTTAATACCGCGATTGCGGATCGGGACACGGTCGATATTTTAAAGCAGTTCACCGAATTTTGGTGGCTTGAGGAAGAGGTGAGGGCAGACACGCTCTCCCGGGTCGGTGCGTTACCTACGTAACATCCTCCTTAGTTTTAAGCTAGTTTGTAAGTTAGTTAGGTGTATTTTAGGGGGTCTTTGGGAGGGGCCGGGCTCGCCAACATGAATGAGTGCTACCGAGACTGGACCGACGCTTATGGCCTCGCTCGAGTCCCGGCGGCGCGTGTGCACCATGTTGGCGACTGCCAGGCGCCCATCGACGCAATCGGGAAGGTGACCAATCGAGAGATTGCTCATCACCCTGATTATATTTAAGTTAGGTTAAGTAGCTTAGGTAGTTTTAAGTAATTTTAGGTAGTTTTAGGAAAAACCAATAATAAAGCGTCCAAGTTTTAGCCAGTTTTCTTGGAAATTAAATAAACAGTGCAATAGATATAAAATAGATAGATCTAAGGCCGAAAGGCAATAGTTATGAGGATATAGTTAAGTTTAGAATACCTACTCGTTAAGAGTCAGTAAGCTAGAATAAGATAAATGTTAGTTTTAATTTAGATTTAATCATTTTTGTCTAGTTTATAAGTTAAAGAATGAATCAATAAAAATGAATTTAAAAGTAAAAAAAAAAATACACGCGCAGAATTCACTGCGCAGCAGGATTAGAATAAACATGTTCTTATGTGGTGATACAAATGTAAATTCTGCACCCACCGCAGCACTGCAACATGTCTCTATTTCTAAATCCACTGCATAGCACCGCAGTGAATTAAATTAAATAGACTTGGCAGCATCGAATTTTTAAATTCAGCTAGCGTAACGGGTACAGTAGTTGGCACCCATAAGGAAATTGACTTTAAAAAAGCGTAGATTTGTTATTTTAAACGCGATTTTAAAATGTTGTACATTTATATATTCCTTATGGAATTTTCTTTTTACTTAAAATTTAAAATTTCGAGTTTAGTTGTTTCAATTTGGAATTAAATGGATTATAAAAAATGCCTATCAAAACCTACAATAGTTGGCACCCCTGTACAGTAGTTGGCACCCTACGGAACTACAGTAGTTGGCACCCAAAAATGTGATAAAATAGTATCTACTGATTTATTAAAATGTATTTAACGCTCCGTTATTAAAATTAATGAAACAAAATATAAATCCATTTGTTTTAAATACAAGATATACAAGAAAAAGAAAAGTAAATAAAAATAATTTTATTTAAAAAATAACAAGAATGTGACGCTTTTATAAGTTTTTATTTGAGGAAAGAAGAAAGAAAGTATGTATAAATCCATTAATGTTAAATATAGAGAAAAAAGTAAATAAAATTAATTGTATATACCTATATAATAAATTTTTTATTTATTTATTTATTATCTTATTAGGCATTTTCAAAAATCAGAAACAAATAACCTACGTATACTACAGTTGTTGGCACCATCTCCTATGCGACAGTTATTGGCACCCCCTGCCAATAATTGAAACAATGGCGTTTCTTTGATACAGTTATTGGCACCCCTCTTATTTAATATATTAGCAAATAATTTGAATATTTAAACTTAAATTAATAAAATGTAACATATTGCCATTTAAAATAGCTAAAATTTGTTTACTTATTTTAAGGATTTCAGAAAAAGTCTATACTTACCAAATTGGAACTCCTTATGAAAATTCACAATATTTCACGCTAAAAAAAATTTCACTGATAGCCGTTTACAATTTGATTTATGTAAATCGACTGAAGAGAGCCTTTAATATAAGAACTGCTGGAAAATATTACAAATTTATTATATTATTTGAAAAAACAAAATCTTTATCGAAAAAAGTAACTAGAACAGAGCAAATCGCTATTGAACCGAGGGGTGCCAACTACTGTATCAAAAAAAAAAGGGGTGCCAACTACTGTATCCGTTACGCTACTGATGCATACGAGGAAAAGAGAGACGGGAATTACTTGTCGTCTGTGTTTCACTCACGTATTTTTCCCCGCATTGACAGCAACCGCTGCAAATTCAATTCTGCACATCTGTTTCATCTGCAGTACTGCATGCAGTGAAGCATTCAGAATTTCTGCACATGTGTTTTGGGCAATAAACTTCCGATAATGGATGAGTCGGAAACGAGTCGAGATAGAAAAAGTTCCTTACACTTCAAAGTTATAGAGATTGTGACGCTTTGTCAGATTCGACCGATACCTCTGTAGTGCTTACAGCTGATGAAGGGGTATTCCTCTTGTGAGCCGGACAGACGGTGCTGAGATTTGCATTCTTCTATTACCTCTTATTTCGGTGGGGGTCATATGAAATCACATTATAAACTTCAGCTAATAGACGAGCTAGAAAAGAGTCGCGGTAAACAAAGTCCCTTATACACTCATGTGTATAGTCTTGATAGATGCCGCGGCTTTGAAATCAATGAAAAGATGGATAGGTATATCTGTCTGTGGGAAAATGTTATCTGCGTTGAATTTGCCTGGCCTAAAACCACAATGACAGGGGCCAATCAGAGCAATTACGAAGGGTTTCAGCCTTTCAGGACTTGTGCCACATTGGATCTTGTATGTGATGCTAAGGAGACCGATATGAGATTTTATTCAGCAGGCATGTAGATATTTACCTAACTTACTTACATACATAAATGGCGCGCGACAGTTCGGGGTGGACCTGGGCCTCAACCAACACCCCTCCCGAGTTAGCCCGTTCTTTGGCTAACCGCCTCCAGTTAGCACTCCAAGTTAGTTGAGGTCCCCTTCCACTTGTGGGCGCCACCTAATGCGAGGTCTTCCTCTACTGCGTTGTCCCTCTGAGTTGGAATCGAAGACTCTTCGTGCCGGAGCGTTGGTGCCCATTCGCTCTACATGTCATGTCCCAGTCATCTTAGTCGAGTGATACGTACTTCTCTAACCAAGTCGATGGCGCTGTACAGCTCGTAGAGCTCCATTTTAAATTTCCTCGTACAAACCCCATCAACGCGTCTATATCGTCGTCTATATTGGGAATGTTATGCTCAATAGCCTGATTCTGTTTTTGGTCGGCTGAATGTATGTTTAAAAATTTAAGAAGAAGTTGAAAGATGTTATGGTATTGTTGGAGAACGACACGCAACTTACATTCCACGTTACCAAACAACAACAAACACACCGTATTAAAATGAATTTTGTTAAATATTATTAGTAACTATACACATACATACTCATTGTATTCTTTTCTATTACAACTGTTAACTCTCTTTTGCTCTATTTGACGAAACATATTACATTTGAATTGTACCACTAGTTTCTCTAGCCTAAGTGAAGTGGCGATCGCTGCCGTTGATTTTGCATGTCATTTGGTACGTGAATCGTCAACGAGATCGGTTGACTAGCTGCAGTGGCTAAAATAAAGAGTCATTTTCTATGTAACATTTACACAAGTACATACTAGTTTTTTTTTTGCTATCAATCACATTTTACACAAAATCTACAGTATTACACAAAAAACACAAAACACACAAAATAGGTACACTGTATCTACACTATATCTACACTAAACAATTGGAAAATTATACACAACACACACGGAGAGGAAAACCACAAGAGGAAGTATTATAAAATAGGTGGTATACTTCTCTATATACTTACAACATATTTTCCATATAATAAATACTTTCACCTAACACATAAAAATACAACATTACACATCACACATTAAACTAAAACAAGTATCCTCGTGTATACTCGTATATAACAAAAACTTCCATGTATGGGAACTTTAGTACATATACATATGGAGTTTGACCATCTATATCCAAAATTTACAGGCTTTTACGGAGTGAAGTTCGTGCTTTATATTTTTTTCCGCCAAAAGTGAAAAAAACTTGAAAATTTACTAGATTTTCTCTACCAGGGATCCCTATTACAGATTTTTATTATTGCCGTAAGTTGGTTTTAACAAGACAGCTTGGTCATTCTGTTAATATGAGAACTTGGTGTCAAAACTAATTTGTCAGTCTTTAATTCGGTGTTTGTTCCAACTCTTACCTATGGTCAAGAGGTTTGGGTATAATGACTGAAAGAATAAGATCGCGGATACAAGCTGCCGAAATGAGATGTGACCCGTAGAGATCGCGTTAGAAATACTAGAATACGTGAGGAACTCAATGTCGAGCAGACTTCTCCGGACGGAACGCTCCATTCTTCGGTGGTTTGGTCATGAATGCATGTCGCCAACCAGGATCCCACGACACGTGCGCTTTGGAAGCCGTACCATCAGACAGACGTCCTCTAGGTAGACCCAGAATGAGATGGTTAGATCAAGTTCATAATCCCTCCTCTATCTGTACGGAGAAGGAGATTGCTCTTGATGATTTAGAGTCGATAGCGGAGAATCGAGAGCTATGGAGGGTTCACTTGAGCAACCTACACCCGCGACCCACTCAATGGATAAGCGGACCATCGAAAATGAATGAATGAAAGTTGTCCTTGCAAATTCGAGTCTTAGACGTAAACTGTATACTGTTGAAACTTCACGCATCCCTCTTTCGTATAGTTTGAGTTTGGTGTTACCTTTCCTTTTTCACTATTTCCTTGTTAGGTACCTACATCAACTCGTACTCACACACAATGTTAGATTTCATTAGAAAATGCAATCAAACACCACCTAAACACCACATAAACTTCAGAGCTGCCAACTTTACAGCCCTCAAAATCAAATTTGCCTTCTACCGCTCTACCCGGGTTCACGATATTAATCCGATATTTCAAATTTAATTTAGCATTAGAGAAACTGAACTTCTGAGGCAAACGAATCAACTTTTGTTATACGTTGTAGCGTATTGCTTTGCCCTTAGAAAAGGGCATTCAAATTCTCCATTCTCCATTCAAAAGTCGACGAAATTAAATTTTACTAGCTACCTCAGACAAAATTTCACTATATACGAGCCTACTTATTTTCTAGCACACATAATTATGTGTATTAATTTTGTGCCACATTCTTGCATTGCTCATATGCGTGAAGCACGAGTTTTTCCTTCGATAAAAAATTGCATTACTTTTCCAAAATAACCACCAAAGGTGATTTCAGGCTCTTAAAAAATCATCATAGTATACCTTCTATATGATATGTTAATCGTTATTTCTAAAACTTGAGTTGTTTTTTTTTCGTCCTGATGCTTACGAGTTCAACCAAATTAAGATGCAAAATCGTATCATATTGCGAAGAAAACAAAAAAAAAAAGTTATAAAAAAATTAAATATGAAACCTACTGCATTACGACGAAAAGGGACGCGAATAATAACGTTTTGTTTCTCCGAGTTACTCGTCCTTATTTGCGCGCAAATGCTTGAAGGAGTATTCGCATGCGATATCACGGCAATTTGCACATTTGCATTTGATATTGTTTTTTTTGCTTTTTGTTTTTTGTCGAATGGAAAGTTCTCAGGCGGATAAACAGATTCTTAAGTGAGTCTGATATTATGTGTTCATATATATCCCCTCCAACTGACAGCGGGGAGAAAAAGTCGACTACCCAATCACCAGCCATTGTATATTTTATGTAAAAACTCCAACTTTCAAGTTCTTCCATCTTGAAGGGGGCCCTTTTGACAGCAACGATTTTTTTCCAATTGTTCAGCGCAATAAGGACATTTGTATTGCTTTAAAAGATGATCCTTGATTTAAGGCTATCCCTTTGTCCGCGCAAAGCAAGACAACTGCAAAATTTACTAAATTCCCTCGACAAAAACCACAAGGGATCTCTATTATTTCGGGCAGCCTTCGAAATTTATGTACACTGCCTGATATCTGGAGTTTTTGTGCATGTCACGGTCTTTCTTCCAGAGTGAGGTTATTTTGAATGCTTTGTTGACGCATCTCTTTAATGATGCTTTCGAGCAAACATTGATGATATAGGCTTTAGCGTAACACAAAAGGTATACGTGTAGGAAGTGTATGCCGGAGTCCGTCCCTATGGCGGTGGTAATTCTGTTTATTTTTTTTACCCCGTGGATGAATTTAATGTGTTGCGGCAATCATCTTCCCATAAAAGTTGACATGAGGGATTTGTTTCGATTTTTTTCCCCCTGAGGGGTAAAGGTTAAACCACTTTTATGCAGATTCTCGTTTATTTGTCCTTTTTTTTGGGGCGTCAAAATAAACTCGTGTGTGGTTTGAGTTGAGAGAGAAAAAAAAGCTGAAAATTTACATACGAAAGGATTTATGCGACAACCATTCATCAATTTGATGTTGACTATGTGCGAGGAATAACATTATGGTCTCTTTTCCTCTGCCGCTTAACGAAAAACAGAGTAATCCTTTCGTAAACTGTGGAGGTAATAAAAAGAATGGAAATGATATCCTATAATGATTCAATGTGCGAAAATAATTATTGCAAAGCCGTTTTTTATGCATTATGATTAATTTTTTTTTTTTTTCGCTGCCTTTTTGTACTTTTATTCCTTCATTCCGCGGAATGTTGCAACGGGAGCAAGATAATAAATTACGCGGATTTACATTCTGTTTCTGTTTCTTTTGGGTGCAATAGGGATATATAATGGCGGGTCTTATGACACATGAAAAATGGTTTTACAGTAAAAGAGCATAGTGGATGTCCTTGGGACATGAAGCAACTTTTTTTATACTGTGGGCGCAGTAAGGTGGGTGTGTAAATATTTGAAAGGGAACCTGAGTTTTGAGTAATTATTCATTTTTTTGGGGAGTCTAATGGGATGACTCTAGACTTGGACAATTTAGTTCATTTGAGTGATCGATCAATTTAGTTCAAATCACGCTACTGAACTAGTTCGCTCATTTTAGATCATTTTAGTCAAATTCACAGAAAATACAAAAAAAACTTTGCCTTGGGAAATATATAGAAAAAGATACACTCCCATGCACCTGAATGAGGACAAGTTTTTTTAAACATTTCATTTTGTGTTTCTCTTTATCATTCCTAATTATGGGTATTTACTTTATGCTTTTATATGGGTCGAGAAAAAGTCGTAACTGCAAAAGATAAAGGCAAAATACTTGGCTAGAAGGAATGTAGTCTCACCCATAGCGATATTGCCAAAAAAATTTGAAATAAGCAAGTCAGTGGTTTCGAATTTTCTTAAAAAAAAGTGCAACTATAGAAACAACATGAAGTGAGGACCAAAAAAGCGGTGCAGGGAAATAAGTCCCCGGGAACTAAGTCCACTGAGGAACTTAGTACCTACCCATGTGAGGTGGGAACTGAGCACACTTTCTTATGGGAACTTAGTACACATTCAACAGTTAAATACGTATGGGGGGGCATGCTGCCCCCCTGCTTGGGTTTACTGTCAGACTTGCAGTATATGTGCGAAATTGGGTATATTGAAAGGGAACTAAAACCACTCAGAGTTTTCGGAATTTATTTCCCACCTTACATGGGAAGTAAGTCCACTTCATGAAAGTGGTTTTATTTCCCACGAGGTGGGAACTAGGTCCCTCAGTGGACTTAGTTCCCGGGGACTTATTTCCCTGCACCCAAAAAAGCTAGGTACTACATGTACTGAAAATAGACGGGTTTTTGAAGAACCATCAAATTCTCACTTATCTATCTCCCAGATCGGATCAAATTTGGGAATCATTGGTAGAGTTAACACCGTAAGACGAGGAATTCGCCTCTTACCGCTACCCGTAAGGAGACTCGCATGGTTTTTGCTCGGATTTGCATGACATGGAATAGCTAGTGGCATCAAATAGTTTTTTCGGACGAAAAGCGATTTAATTTAGATGGCCCTGATGATTAAATTACTAATTTCATGACATACGCAAAATAAAACACTATATGTCTCGTCACCATAGCCCTGAAAGGGTTGGAATGTTATGTTGTGCGATCTCTTATTATGGCCAATGTTAATTACAGTTTCCGTTATCAAGAATGAACGCGAATAACTATACCAAAGGCGTAGGTACTGCAGAAGGCTCTTCCTTACTACGATAATGTATTTTGACCCGTGCAATGGACTTTCCAGCAGCATAATACCCGCATTCATACCGCACGTGTGAAAAAAGTGTATATCCGTACCCAAAACGTGCCTTTACTGGAGTGACCACCTTATTCCCCTGCGATCTCAATATAATTGACACTTTTGGGGGATGGTTGTCACGAAAAGTATACGAGTCCGGTAAACAATTTTTAAATGTTAAATCATTAACAGCAGCCATCAATACCGCATGGAGCGACATTTCCTATAGCTATCTAGAATCTCTGTTTAACTCACTTCCAAACGGTATTTATGAAGTTATTTCCAACAAATGCGGCTAGACCCATTATTACTATAAGCTTAACAAGATAAAAAGAAATGAATTTGAACTGAATTTTGCAACGTATTGTTATTGGTCCTTGTTTCCAGTTACTGTCCCTATTCAAGTGCATGGGTGGTAGGAGAAGGAGGTACATAAGTAAGTGAGCTGAGCTGTTCTCTCATGCCATGATTGGCTTCTGTATCAGTATCCGTAATCCGTAGTCTGTTTAGTTTGTAGGGACACACATTATGTCATAAAGAATAAAGCTTGGATTGTTTTCTTTCGTTTATTCCGTTTGTATGATTGAAAATCATTGAAAATAATAACCGTGAACTAAATGAACTAGTGAACTAAGTGTGTGAACTTCACTAAAGTGAACTAGTCCGTTCGCGAACTACATAAGCCTAGATGACTCTATGTTCAGTGTGGAAGTGTTTTTGTAAGGAGATTTACCTGAATATGCTAACTACTAAGTTTAAAATCTTATGTCTAATATGGCTTTATGGCGCGCCAAGTGCTGGACGAGGAGCAAGAAGGGAGAGCTGATACTGGGCTCTTTCGAAAGAAAAATACTTCGGCGGGTTGTCGGTCCTGTGTGCGAGGAGGTCGAATGGAGAAGAAGACACAAGCGCCAACTTTATGAGCTGTACCCAGATGTTAATGTAGTCCAAAAAGCCAAAACACATCGACTACATTGGCTCGGCCACATCGAGCGAATGGACAATAATGCTCCAACTAAGAGGGTCTCCGATTCCCAGCTACCAGGTTCAAGAAGACAAGGAAGACCGAACCTCCGTTTCAAAGACCAAGCCATTGTGCATTCCGGAGCGCTTGGTCTAGACAACTGGAAGCAGCGTGCCAGGGATCGTAGAGGATGGAAGGCAGCAGTGTCTCAGTCAGAGACTCTACACGGGTCGAGAGCCCGAAAAGTAAGTAAAGTAAGTATATCTATTAATATTCCTCATCTAACTATTATATAACAAAAGAAAGCTGAAGAATTTCAGTAGTATAGACTATATTTTAAACGGATTCAAAACATATTGGAATGAGGGTGACCAGTTCAGCCTGTAAGCGTTGCGACTTCTGTGTATATTTAAGTGCTTACACTATATCCGAGAAAAACTTATATTATTACTGTTTCGTTAGAATTGGCTTAGCTAAAAAATATGTATATTGTTTCACATGTACTGATGATGGGTCATTCTTTATAAAGACTCCAGTTGCTACATCCTTAGACATGTGCTTACAAAAATTTGGCAAATTATTTAGACATATCGAGTCTCTAAATAAGGCGTGTTTAGTTTGTTGTGCCTTTTTCCCACAAAGTAACTAAACTCGCAGTTTTTCACATTTATCCTCACAAACTCTGCCTGATATAAAAACACCCATATTCTTTAAATAAAAAAAAAAAATTCTCAACGTTTCGTTTTGACCGTGACCTCACATTAAATTTCTTTGTGCACCTTTTTGCGAATCCAATAACCCTACGTATATAATCTAAAAATTGGGTCAAATAAAAATTGATAACTTTTTAAATGAAACATGTAGACTTGCTTAATACTTCAAAAGGTTTTCTCATTTTAAAGACCTCGCCCCCACAAAGTGTCTTATCAAATATTGATATCCAAATTAGAATTAAAATCCTTTTTGACCGACATTTACATTTATTTACAGTCCATCACTTCCTTAATAGAATCCTCATCCCCACAGAGGGATGATCTGTTTTTAAACATTATTCAATCTTTCACGTTTTTTTTTCAAAAGCCTTTCTCCAGCTAACAAAAAAAGGGACGAGCTATTGCCGCCTTTTATAGGCACTTATCGGATATACACTTCTTTCACCTCAGATATTCTGTTTTAAGGAAACGAATTCTATTCCAAAAACAGCAAAAAAAAAAAAGGGTCTCGAATGAATTTAAAGTAACCACAAGCGTCCCTTTCGACTGCAGATATAAATATCTCGGCCTTGTCGAGGTAAACACATTGGCAAAAAGCTGTATACAATACAACTAGACAATCACCATCATCTCCATCTTCATCTTCATCTCAACCATCATCATTAATGTTGTTCTTCTTAAAGTTGACCAAAACTTCTCTCAACAAGGATAACTTGGCAAAAAAACAAGGACATACAGGCAAAAAAAAGTGAACGTCATTTATTAGTCATCGAGAAAGGTTAATAGATAGCAAGGCCATAGGGATTTTTTCAATAAAAAAAGGGATAAGTCTGGTGGCGAACTTCCCACCCCGAGGGCAAAGCCGTAAAAATATTTTCTTGATCTTTCCCCAACAGTGTGGATGTGGAGATGAAGATAACGATGTAGATACTTCGAGATTAAAGAAATCTCTGCGAAAGAAGGTCAAATAAACTTTCTTTCTTATTTTTCTGTCAGTGGTCGTAGAAGTGGTGTCGGTGTCGGTCGGTGTGTGCTTGATTATTTGGCTAAAACAAGCCATTTTTGTATATTAATTATTTATTTATTTTTTTATTTATTTATTTATTTATATTATGTCTGACTTTATGTATAATTCTTTTTTAAATTTGGTAACATTTGCAAGTGTTTTTATTTTATTTTGAAGATTATTAAACATGTTAAGTCCCTTGAACATTACGATGTTTTGAGCGCGACTTAAGAGAGCTGTTCCAAAAATCAATAAAAAAAAACAAATTTCAATTTGGGCAGAGCTTCGCCGTATACTATTTATTAGAAAAGACTGGACAACATGATTAAAATTACAGAAGGTTTTATATTATTTTCTAGTTAACGTTGCAATATTCCATCGTGAGGACGGAATGCGAAAAGTAGATGTACATACAATTATTAAGAATATTATATTACAGAATAAATGGATAGCTATATTTGATTACAATGAAAATAATTTGATATGGAACTTTTAATTAATGAAAATGCTAAGTGTTGATGGGCTTTGCGTTTTTGTGCATATAACTCGGGCACTGTTGACCTAAACCTAGGCCTAAAGTTTTGAACCCCCTTAGGTTATATCTCGGTAGCAAATCATTTTTCATTTTAAATACAAAAACTAATACACTAAATTTAATTTGTTGCATAATATTCAACCACCCCAGTTTATCTAACATATAATATTTCACGTGAGTTAATCTATGACATTTTAGTATAACCCTCATTGCCCTATTTTAAAGCTTCTGTAGTCTCGATAAATCTGTTTCAGTTGAAAGTTATAAAATTATTGTTCAGTATTGAAAATGCGGTCTTATAATGTGCGTTGTAGATCTGTATTGCCGTACTTGTTGATATTTTATTTCTTAACCTAGTAAAGAAGTATATTTTCTTAGACACTTTTTTCCACACGTAATCTATATTGGCTTTCAAATTAATTTTATTATCTATAATGACCCCAAGATACTTGAATTCATTGACAAGCTCAATGTTTTCTCCATCAATGTTGACATCTACATTTTCATTACTATTCATACACATACATTTAGTCTTCTTAATATTCAATTTTAGTTTATTGGCATTTACTTACAGCTTTCAAAACTTTATTTATTTTATTTACACAAGTTTCTACACAGTTGCCACTAATGACTAAAAGTGCGTCATCCGCAAACATGCACAATTTACTATTTTTTACCACCGTGTTAAGATCGTTAATGTATATCAAAAATAGAAACACACTAATACCGAGCCCTAATACTCTTACTTCACATGGACTAGCTATATTATTCGTTGGGTACGCCCTGTCAAATAAGACTTGGACCATTCTAGCTCTTTATCTTTAATCCCAAATTTAAATAGTTTTTTTGAACTACCGTCCTTTTAGCATTAGCTATACATTTTATTGGGATATGTGCCTTGTCATTTGTCAACATAACTTTAATTTTTGTTTCTACAAATAATAGTATTTTAATTCGTTTTTTGAAATAAAAATTAATTTTAACCAACATTCTTGTTTTCTCCTTTCAATTGTATGGTGTTACAACCGTCCTTTCATCCTGTTACAATTGGTACACCGGGAAGGTCGGTTGTAACATTCTACTTTCCCTTACTTTTAACAGCATACACCCGATCTAGGACATAAGGCAATAACTAATTTATAATTTTACGGTAGTCAAATGTCCACTCACTAACATGCATGTTGTTTCAGTTTGGTATGTACATCGGTTTGCAAAATATGGAATGAAATGCAAAAAATGTTACTTTCGTACCCACTCTCCCCTACTCGCATCTCACTCTTGTGTGTATTTCTTGCTAATTTATAATCATCCCGTGTTGGCTTATCCTTTCTATAATTCGTAGCTCTTAATTTTCTTATCTTTTAGTATTGCTAGCTTTTTATTATACCATTGACATTCATTCTTACGCACAGTAGTTTCTATTATCATTTCATTAACGATTCTAAACATTTGATTAGTAAACAAGTCTGCTAACACTCAACTACGCTACTGTTTACAATGGGCCTTACCAATAATCATTTTTAGTCTTCAACTTAAATATTTTGACGGTCACAGTGGATAATTTTATATGGAAAGTTTCGCCATTGTAACTTCGTAAAAGTTAGCCTGGGCACTAAAAATGATTATTAGTACCGCGGAATATCTACACCAACAAGGTTACTAGACAAGAGTTCTATTAGATTGGTTCCAAATCTTTAAAAACCAACCAAAAAATTCATAATACGTTATAAAAACTGGATTTACCTATCGTTTTCACTTTGGAGAGCAGTGGCGTTTTTATACCTATTGAGAGTTAAAATAAAATTTCCATAGCCACATACAAAACGAAAAAGAACATAATAATATTTATTTATTTACACAATCGGTCAGTCCGGCGTTGGTTGTTTTGCATTATTTTTCTTAATTTTTGAATAGCAGTTAATGGCTACGTTAGCATCTTTTTGTTTTGATGGCTTTGGTATACAATTTTTAGGTAAGGACATCTGAATTAAAATCTATCTCTCAAACCAAAAAGGGAAAAACCCCTATCAAGGATATTCAAAATTAGTAACATCGATGTGGACTTTGTTGTACCTCCTTATGCTTCTGTAGTTTGGAGATAATGTAGTTTAGATACATACTTTTTGGTATGATAAAAACGAAAATCAAGAAAACAATAAGAAAGAACAAATTCACAGTGTAAAATAGACAAATTAGGCAAGTTACATATTATATATTCTTATCTGCAGCATTTTAAGAACATTTAAGAGAATGTTAATTTTGTATTGGCCGTAAAACGAAAACTATGCATTAAAAAATAAAGGCCGTTATAGCGAAAGGCTGTATAGAGAGGTATGACTGTAATGTAATCTATTAGGGTGGACGATTGATCCGTTATTCGTGTCGGTTGATCATTAATAACAGATAAATATTGTTTGCACAACAAATAGAATGTATTTGTATCTTATAAGTAGAATCACTGAGCCAATCAATATTCAAATCTCCGGTCGGTGTCAGTGACTTTTGCTTAGGTCAGTGAGTGAATATCACACTTCGGGAGTAGTTCAAGTGTAAAACTTTATCTCTTGGCATAATATTTATTCACCATCTTAAGCGGATATTGATACGGATGTTTTATTATACATTCTCTCCTGTCCTTCTTCTTTATCTCGAATAGACTAATTGTGGATTTTATGTTTTGATTTATACTTTATTTCTATTGGAGGAAAACTTTTACCCCTGCAAATCCATTGACCAGACAATGGCGGTGGGCTTATAAGCTTGACATTATCAGAATGTAGATACAAGGATGATATTCCCTTTCCTTGATGCCTTTTTGGGGGCAAAAAAGTGGTCGCGTTTGCCGGGAAATCAATAAATTCTCCGGAAACAACCGATAACTCAACCCCTCTCAAAACATAATCCCGACATGCGTTGGGGGTTTCGCAAGAATGTCGAATGTAGATTGGCGGTTTCAGGATCGTCACAGTTTGCATTATCGAACACATCAATTGATTTATAATTCCAAACTTTCCACCCCGCCGCCATCGACCATAGACGAACGATGTAAATGCACATATCGTATTGTTTGAAATAAAAAAATAAAGATTTGGTATGCAAAGTTCAATGATTAATTTTATTTAATCGGATTAAGTACGTGTTACTTCTTTCAATGTAGATTTAAAAGAGAGCGAGAACAAGGTTAGCTCGAACGAAATATAAATGTCAGAATTGACAGCGACGGTTTAAGAATTATTATGTAGTAGATTTCTGCTGCGTTGCCAACATTAGATTTTTAACATTCCGCCCGCCTCGACGTCTCCTTTGGAACGTTGAATAACTTCCTGGTCCTCTGGATAAACTGGCAAGGGACACAGCTTGACGATCGGACGCTTTAAAGTTGACGATTGAGTCCTAACAGTGACCACTCTAACAAGTCCATCCGATCCAGGGTGAGTTTCAACCACTCGGGCAAGTGGCCATTTAGTTGGAGGATACCGCTCGTCTACGACCAGGACCAGTGTTCCTACTTTGATAGACGGCATAGTGTCGTGCCACTTACAAAATTCTTGCAGACGTTGAAGATATTGTATAGACCACCTCTGCCAAAATCGTTCCAGCATTTGTCTTAAATGTTGATAGCGAGATAATCTTGACTCTGGGATATGAAGCAACGATGGTTCAGGTACTGTATTGATGGCACTTCCGATGATAAAGTGTCCCGGTGTTAATGCTTCGATATCTTCGGGATCATCTGACATTGGACAGATTGGTCGCGAATTTAAGACAGCCTCTATCTGTGACAATAAGGTAGAAAACTCTTCATAAGATAAAAGAGACTCACCAATAGTTCGCTTGATATGAAATTTTGCGGATTTTACGGCCGCTTCCCATTTGCCGCCGAAATGAGGTGCTGCTGGTGGGTTAAACTGCCATTTAGTTCCATCGTTAGCTAGCATATCTATGATGTGCCGACACTCCCTAGAGGTGGATTTGAAAAGCTTTCGAAGTTCAGCGTCAGCTCCTACCAGATTGGTACCACAATCGCTCGTAAGTGTGGCACAGATCCCTCGGCGACTGACGAATCTTTTGTATGCAGCTAAGAATCCTTCCGTTGAATAGTCTGTTGCCAATTCTAGGTGGACAGCGGATGACGAGAAGCAAATGAACACGATGAGATAGGCCTTGTATGTTTTGGCGGCTCGTCCTCTCCAAGTTTTCAATATAAATGGCCCAGCGTAGTCAACACCGGAATGTAGGAATGGACGGGAAAGAATAGTGCGACTAACTGGAAGTTGACCCATTAGTTGTTTCGATGTTGCTGCTCGATGACGAGCACAGATAACACAGCGATGAACGAATGAACGCACATAGCTACGCCCACCTAGTATCCAATAACTTCTTCTTAATGTTGCTAGCATTAACTGCACACCGCCATGGAGAGTTGTTCGATGAATGTGGTTCAAAACAAGATTGGTAAAGATGGAGTCTCTTGGCAGAATTATGGGATGTTTCATGTCTGGATCTATTTGTGCGTTGCGAAGCCGCCCGCCAATTCGCAAAGTTCCTTGCGAATCAATAAATGGTGTTAGCCGATGAAGAGAGCTGCTCCGGGGTAACGACTCTAAACGAGAAAGATGATTAATTTCAGATTTAAAATAAATATTTTGTGTGTTATTTATCCAAAACAATTTTGCTTCTCTGATCTCAGCTGGTGTTAATGGACTTGGGCGATGTGATGAACTTGAAAGTTTGCGAAATGAAGCAATTCGCTTACACCACGCAGTGATTCGTAAAAGTCGTGATAATGATGAATAGCGCTGAACAAGATCCCACGTTAATGCAGTCCGCTTACTTATAACCGTGGCAACTAATAGTTGACGTTCTTCGCAATCTACATTAACATCTGGAGTGGGGATAAGATTAGGCCACTTATCAGCGGTCAGTTGGAGCCATTTAGGCCCCTGCCACCAAAGACTACTCTTTGCTAACTGACGAGGCGATGATCCTCTGGAGGCGAGGTCCGCAGGATTATTTTCACCTGGAATATGATGCCAATTTGCTTCGGGTAAAAGGTCTTGAATGAGTTTGACTCGATTTCGGACGAAATCCTTCCATCTCGATGGGTCACCTTGGATCCAATACATAGAAGTACTGGAATCGGTCCAAAGGTGAATAGGAACTGATTGTAAATTGAGAACACTGATAAAATGTTTTACGAGTTTAGTGAGCAGCAGTGCTGCTACCAATTCCAGCCGTGGAGTAGTGATCCTCACAGATCTAGGCCGTTTTGTTGACTTTAATGGGCGATTACCTGGAGTGACTTTCGTCTTGGATGATAAAATTGTAATATTTGCTCCATTTTCGCTGATGACACGAATGTAGACTACGGCTCCAAGTGCTGCTTGCGATGCGTCAGAAAACCCATGCAGTTCGATTGATAATGACCCGGGAGTTATTCCAAGCCATCGGGGTACGGAAATTAAAGACAAATCGTTTAATTGGTTGATGTAGCTTCTCCATCGGAGTTCAAATTCCTTAGATATTGGTTGATCCCATTCAAGATCCGCCAGCCATAGTTCTTGAATAAAAAGTTTTGCTCTGACCACAATAGGTGAGAGCCAACCCAACGGGTCGAAAAGCTGAGCTGTCTTCGATAGCACTATCCGTTTTGTGTAGACAGCTGGTTCTTCATACTTTGTTGGGATGAATATAAAGCGATCCAATTTAGGCTGCCAGTTTAAGCCCAAAGTTCTGTGTACTGGACCATCATCAATGCAATGTGATGAGGATGGTGCTGCTCGGTATTGTTCAGGAACTTCCGCGATAAGGCTTTGATTATTAGCAGTCCATTTTTGTAAATGGAATCCGCCTGCTTTGAAAAGATTAGATATTTGTTTGATTCTGTTCTTACCCATTTCAACAGTAGCTGCTCCATCGTAGACATCATCGACATAAGTGTTTTTCTTAATGACGTCCTTGACGTCAGAAAATCGATCACTTTCATCCTCGGCTAGTTGGTTCAAAACTCGTATTGCAAGGAATGGAGCAGATTTTGTTCCATACGTGACGGTAGTGAGTACGAATTCTTGAACGGCGCAACCTTCAGTCCACAAAATTCGTTGATAATTCCAGTCGTCCGGGTGTACTTTGATTTGCCGGAACATTTTTGTGACGTCAGCAGAATAGGCGAATTCATTAACTCTCCAACGTGTAAGAACATCAGGAAGATCTACTTGCAGCTTTTGCCCCTCGTGTAAAAAGTCGTTGAGTGACGTACCTTTATCGGTCTTTAGCGACCCGTTGAAAACCACTCTTAATTTTGTTGTGGAACTCGAACTGCGAAGGACTCCATGGTGTGGAAGATAGAACATTTGATCCGTTTGATGAATTGGTGAAGATTCCCGTTTCATATGCCCAAGTTGTTCATACTCTGCAATAAAATTTGAATAATTAGTTGCAAACTCAGGGTTATGTGTAAATCGATGATTCATGCGATATAATAACTTTAAGGCTGGAGTTCTGGAGTCTCCAAATGAGGTAGGAATTGATTTGAAGGGAAGACGTACGATGAATCTTCCTTCCGAATCCCGAGAATGAGTGGACGTGAAAATGTCCTCACATTCCATTTCTTCTGGAGTAAGAGCGTCGATCGATGAGTTAAAAGATTCTTCCTGCATCCAAAACTTTTTTACTATCTCGTCGAGATGATCATCTGCGTAGCAATGGAACGACATCGCTTCTTTAGGTTTTGATGTACAATCTGATGAAGATGAACCTGAAATAATCCACCCCAATCTGGTGCTTTGTGCGATTGGTGCCCCTTCGGGTCCTTTTATAAGTCCACTCTGTAAGACTTCCCCATAAACCTCTGCTCCAAGAATGAGGTCTACTCGTCCAGGTTGATAATATTCTGGGTCTGCTAAATCGATATTTTGCAGATGTGGCCAATTTGTGGGCTTGACGACAGCTGATGGTAAAAAATTGGTAAGCTTTGATAATACATAAGCGTTGAAACTGCAGTCAAAATCGTTTATGCAAGATTGTAGGTTTATGGAAACCAAGCCTTTTGATTGATGCGATAATGAAGAGTCACCTCCAATGCCAACAATCGATAAAGCTGAGTACGATCGTGGGATATTGAGAAGATGGATGAGGTACTCCGATATAAGATTTACTTCTGAGCCCTGGTCGAGAAACGCACGAACAACATATGGCTCCCCAGAGCTAGATATGACTTTTACCAAGGCAGTTGCAAGAAGCGTTGTTGGCCTTGGGGACTGATTGATGCAGGTTACATTGGATGAAGCGGAAAATCGATTGTTGTTGTTCGTAGAGGTGTCTTGATTGATTGGTACCGATGATACTGAGTCGATGGATGTGTTTGGCTGATGAATGGTTGTATGATGACGTCCTCCACACTTTTGACATCTCCACTTTGAAAAGCATGCACTAATTGTATGAGAACCGAGACAGTTGTAGCAGAGTCTCAGTTCTTCAACAAGCTCAACCCGATCCTCTGGGCTTTTTGAAAGATAACCTGGACAAGAAGAGATATAGTGTTCGCCTTTGCAATTAACACATACCTGTTTTGAGTGTTGTGCAGCTGCATGATGTGCCTTCGCCTTTGTTTGCTGTTTAGAGTTGAGTGAGTGAAATTTTGAAATGCTTTGGCCCGAAGTAGCTCGTTCAAAAGCTTGAAGCGAGCGAATTCGAGTTAGGATGAAATCTTTAAGTTTAGCCCAGGTTGGTGGTTCCGTTGAAGATCCTAAGGAATTTTCCCACTCTTTAACTGACGCACCATCTAGTTTGCGGGACACGATGTGTGTTAGTACGTCGTTCCACTTACTTACGTCACGACCAAGACCTTCAAGAGATCCCAAGGCTTTATTAATTTCGTTGTACAAGGTCTCCAGTTTAGAAGAAGATTCCTCGTCAACTGCTTTGGCGGATATGATAGATTGAACTGCTGAGTCAACATGGAGTCTCTTATTATCATAATAGGAGATCATGTCATCCCAAGCGACTTGAAAGTTTGATGCGGTTATTGAAACACCATCGAGGCGTGTGGCGGCCCTGCCTACGAGACAGCCCTTTAAAAATTGAAGTTTTGTGACGCACGTGAGCGTCGGGTCGGCTCCGATTATTGCCATAAAGGAATCTTTGAACGATGGCCATTCCGAAAATTCTCCGTTGAATACTGGCAGTGGTAATTTCGGTAGCTGATGATTGTGAAACGTGGGCAGCTGATTTGCGGACGTAGCAGCGAGACTCTTACCATCCTGATCGGGAACTTTTACTAATTTATCGTGGAGCGTAGACATGTGTTCAATAGAATTAAGGAAATTTTCTTCGCAGTTGCGATATTTTTTTTCCCTGAAGTAGTCTTCCTCTTCACATTTCAAACGCGCTTCGGCATTTAATGCTGCTTTGATTGAGGTTATAGCCTGATGATTTTGTTTGAAGTTCTTCCAATTTTCACAGAGTGCTGCCTTACGAGACTCGATTCTCTGGATGGTAGATGAGGATCCCACTTTATCGAGAGAATCTTTAATGATGTCGAATAGCTCATACTGCTCTTCCAGAATAGCAGCCAACTTTACTGCATTGGACATTGTGAGGTTATGCTCATGGACTGTATTTCGTGTTAAATTCAATATTTATTTTTATATCGCGTGGAAAAATAATCCGGTTCTTAGAAGGACCAATAATGTTTGAAATAAAAAAATAAAGATTTGGTATGCAAAGTTCAATGATTAATTTTATTTAATCGGATTAAGTACGTGTTACTTCTTTCAATGTAGATTTAAAAGAGAGCGAGAACAAGGTTAGCTCGAACGAAATATAAATGTCAGAATTGACATCGACGGTTTAAGAATTATTATGTAGTAGATTTCTGCTGCGTTGCCAACATTAGATTTTTAACACGTATAACTATTTCTTTGGCCGTTATCCCTTCATCCCATAAATCTACTCTCAACACAAATCCTCTCCCCAGCTTCTGACTCAATCCCATTTGGCAAACAATGACTGATTTAAACCCGCTACTAGTGGAACAAACGGAAGAGGGATGAAATGGCACTTTATTTGTAATATAGACGGGGCGCTACCACCCCCTTAGGGATATCGAATCTAATTGATATGTTTTCCGACGTAAATGAATTATTGTTTCGTCTTATTTTTGTTTTGATATACAATTCCATGAGTGCATTAACTACTCTGTTTGTCTGTCGGATTGTGGGGAGAGAGTACCACTGTCTGCACAAGGGGTGAACGTGCGGGTTTCGTAATCACAATCTATAAAAATGTCAATTGCTGGATGAGTCATCCGCTGGCGCTGTGTGGATTAAAGTTCATATCGCACTCCCACAGTCTGTTATACATCAGCGAATGGTGGCAGCAAAATAGTTGAAAACAATTAATTTGATAAATTGGAAAATCAGCTGAAATAGATGTATTCCCGATAGAATTCCAACGGAATTAATAAATTGAAAGTTGAGGGACTACGACCTATTGATCTTTATTAAAGTGTCTTGATGTTTGTTTTTTGTTTCTGTTTAAGTGTTTATTTGGGAATGTTTGCTTAGAGTATAATGTCTTATTTTGGGATTTACGATTTATTTTCGGAATGTGTCAAGAGCACAATCTCAAGTTTGTTTCGAAAGAATATGGGAGTGCCTGGCCTGAGCAACTTTATTCAGATGAAAAAACATTTGGATTTCGAACTAAACTTGAGCAGGGATGTGACATTGTTTTTGATCTTTGACGTACCTACTTCTTTGAATATTCTACTCAACTTTCTGGCATTGTGACTGGGAACTTTTCAAACCACGTCCGTGGTAAGGAAATATACGTATGGGCTATGGAACAGGTGAAATGTAAAATGACTTTTAAAAAATGTCATATCCATGTAAATTGCATTTATGATGAAGTTATTCAAGTTTCGAAGGAGAAAAGTATAAGCACACGTATTTGTGATCATCTGGAAAGTTAATACCTATTCAAATAATTGAAAAAAAAAAAAAAAAATAGTATATCTATCTACTTAAAATTATAGCGATTATAAGTTGCGCATGGTACAGAAACAACTAAAAACGTATGCAAGACAGAAGAATATTATTTAGTAATATTTGCCCCGTACAAAAGTGAATTGTAGGCTCTACAGAGTACAATATGCCATGTAAGCACAAGCATTCTAAAAGCTGAATCTTATTTTTTGAGTCTCTCTGCACAATTCCTTTTTAAATATGTAATTGCAAAAAAATGTTAAGCAACAGTATTTTACACTAGCTAAATGAAATTGAAAAAAAAAAATGTTTTTCTCTAGAAGTAAAGTTGTAAGCCTGCCGATTGTTATCTAGAGTTCGATTTCAGTGTGTACATAATTCATTCCCTTTCCACCAAAAAATTGTTAACGAACGTTTTGTCCTTGTTAACATATTTTTACACCATCCACGCAACTGAGCCCATAATTCCATTACATAGAATTGTTTCAATATTAGACGTATTTTTTTGAGAATCTATAGCTAGCTCACTTTTACTTATACATGCAAAACTGGTTCACTCACTTTTACATACAAAACTGTTATACTCACTTTTGGTTTTGTTATACTCACTTCCCAACAAAAAACGCCTATTATATTTAATTGCTGGTTGCATAATTTAATTTAAAAGTGATTACCAAACCAAGTAGTTCCTCATCCCAAAATCGTCTTTCTTAACTGAAACCAAACACAAAGAATTTTATTCTTACGAAAAACCAACCACAGAATCTGAGTAGGTTCTGTGCGAATGAAAAGTACTCCACTCCATTCATTACGACACGAATGCAAATTGCAACGTAATGGAGTTGAAATTGCCTTTGTGTTTACGTACGTAAAAAGCATACACGCTTAGGTTAGGATATAGGATACTGCACAGCGGGTGCTTTCATTATATTGCAGTACAGTGAAATTTACACCGAAAAAAAGGATCTCATACCAGAGCACGACTATGTGATACTCACCTGCATCATCATCATTATCATCAGATCCTTGTACTTATATGTAAATAAATTTAATTGACATTCTCCACGAACGAGCTGCTGCCGCTGGTTTTGCCATTCCCCTCTTGATTCTTTTGCGGTACAGCAAAAAGTGCAGGCAGTGGGTAATTGCAAAACACAGGGAATTATTCAAGCCTCCAAGATTTCACAAAAAGGGGTAGAAATGGTATTGTATGTTGAGCTATTAATGGTATAAACCGGTACAGTATGTATAGTAGGCGGTGGACCTGGTGGTCGGTGGAGGAGGCGGAGGATTAAACTGTTAATGAAAAACGGGTGGAATATAAGGTAAAAACAGAGGTTTAGGTTACCTCCGATTGCCGAGAATATGGAAAGAGGACAAGTAACGCTTTTAGCCACAGGATGTGGCTACTATTATGTTACGACTCCGGACCTATAAAGCTGTGACTTCTTGAAATGTCTTAAAATGGAACGTGAATGCAAATGTAAAACATAAATCTCCACCTGTACCCAACTTCCTCATGCGTATAATAAAACACTTTGCACACTCATCTCTCGGCTTCCATGCCTCTCCTTGCATAATCGGGAAATTAGCTTGAGCGTGTGTTAGATATTCTCCCTCGAATTACCTACTAATTGGAACAACAAAAACAAATATCCTGCTAAAACCCAACCAAGCCTAAGAGAAAAGCAAACAAAAATCAAACCACAAACAACACCAATCGTTTTGTAGTACAACAAAAACGATGGTAAATTAACAACGGCATGGATGGGAAAATAAAGCTTCAATTTAGATTTGCTAAACCGTGCTTCTCAATTCAGCCGTTCGGACTCGGCATAAAATTGTAGGTCCCTTCCATTCGTCCCAAAAATTTAAACTCGCACAAAACGAATGGTTGCGAGAAGCTAGGCCTAGGGATGTCTACCGCATGTTGCGCCACACATTTATTTATTTTTTTTAAACCGTGCGTAACCTGTTCTCATCTTTTTGCCCATTCACGTTATCCCCATAACGTATAACCTTGCATTGTGCTGCCATCAATTTATTCCGGAAGGACACCCCGTCTGCTCTCCCAAAAACTTATTTAATATTCAAAGCACAGGGTTCTCATATATTTAAGAGAGGCAAACGACGAAGACGACCGACGACGCCGTCAACGACTGAAAATAAGATCCCAAACTGATGAAGATGAATCACCGATTGGAGATCCTGTTGAATTGTGTACTGGCTTTGACCTAGGCAAGAAAACAGAGATTCTTTAGGGGGTAGTTGTATAAATAATGACGACAATTTGGTTTGTTTATTGTTGTTCCTGAAGGAGACAGCCTTAAAAATAGAAAAACAAAAACAATACATTTATATTCAACTGTTGATTTCTCTTTGCTTAACATTTTAGCCAAAGGGGATAACGAAAGGTGAATTTAAAATAATGAATCATAATTGTATTTTTTTTTTCATTCAGCCAACGGTAATGAAGATTTCTATTTTCAATTGTCCTTAAATACATTTTGTATAGAGATAGTGGACAGATATGAAAAACAATATTTATGGTTCTAAATTTGTACCATGAAAATCGGCTCTATTGAAATAAAGGATTACAACCCTGCGCCCAAATTGGGACTGCTGTTCACATTGAAAGTTGTAAGCAGAGTGGGCGGCAAAGAGAGTTTACAGTCGATAGCCATTTGTTTGAATTCATACAGAATTTAGTTAGGAAAGCAAATTTATAAGTAACGATGTTAGAAGTAGTTTAAGTTAATGTATGTATATCCAAACAAAGCGGATAGGTTAGGTTATGTTTACGGGTTGGTGAAGCTGAGTAGCCTCTTCTTTACCCCACTCAGGTCCTCGTGGACCCATTGTGATGCATTTAGATGGGGTTAGCCGTTTTGTATTCGCTTTATTTCATTCTTCCCGTGGTTACTCGACTTTGTCCAGCCATCTCATTGTCCTCGGAAACCTGTTAAGATTAGATATTGAGACATTAGAGAGTTCTTTCCTGGAAGTAGTAACTTCCAAGTGTTCTGTTCCTCAAGTGACAGAGACTTGGGCAGTGACAGAGAAAGTGAGGGGTGTCCTTGTGGGCTTCTTCATCACCGCAGCCTCTACAAATGTAGTCATTCTTGAGATTTAGTTTTATTGTATGGCTTCTTAAAAGGTTGCGACCAGTGAGGGAGCCAACCAACTTAGACACCGATATTCTGTCATATCGCAAAAGTTTGTTGGTCCTTCTTTTGTTGTACTCTGGCCACATCTTCCGTTATAATATGTCACAGGTGGTTAGTGCTTTCCACCTGATATTGGCTTTCATTCGGAACTTGTATTCAACTCGCTCTCTGAGACTACAGACTGTTGGTTTTATCGACTGAAGTGCCAGTTCGTCAGTCCTCTCGTTGGCGGTTATGTCCCTGTGTCCAGGATCCAGGAACCCAGCAGAGATTCGTTTTATGCTGCGAGCCAAGAGCTTGGAGCTCTTCGCGGCAGCGGCGAACTAGTTTGGATTTTATCTCATTAGTAGAGATTGCCCTGATAGCCGCCTGGCTGTCAATGAATATGGTAATATCACTCCGTGGTATTGCCATTATTGAAACCATGCTTGCCACTTCTGCGACCGCCAGTACCTCAGCTTGAGAGGTTGATTGAACTATGTATGTTGGGTTCCTCTGAGAATAATCCGGCACCAGTTCCACATTCCATCTTTAATCCGTCAGTGTAGATGGGTATTGATTTCGTTCCGGTGGGTTCGTTCCTCTCCCATTCTTCCCTACTCGGAAAACGGCAAGAGAATGGTTTATCGAAGTCCAGCGGATAAAATGTAAAGCCCGCAAAAAGAACCAAAGCTCGTCATTTTAGTTGAAAAACCATTGTTATGGTAAAAAATCGACAAATTTGTATAACTTATCTTCAATGATGCTTTGCAGTTTTTTAAAACACTTCCTTGCACATACGTAAGGAAAAGAAATCGTTGTAAGCACATGACTTTAAAACGATTATTTATTATACCAAATGCGAGCGATATGCAGCTGAAGCCACAAAAGTTCTGAGCACGCTATTTTCGATAACTAAAAAAATAAATAAATTGATTTTATTAATACATACCTACAACTAAAAACCTAAACCAGGCATGTCAAAGATACGGCCCAAGAGACAATTAATTGCGGCCCGCGACATCAATTCGATAATGCTTTAATTTCATGCGTGTTTCATTGCAATTACTTTTGGAACACACCTCATTTGTGGCGAGTTCGGTTTAATAAAGTGCATTTATTTAAAATTGTTAACCTTTGCAATGTCAACTAAAAGAAAAGTCGATAGCGAGTGCCGAATTTTACAGTCAATGTGGGAAATTTTGTATTTTTTTATTAAATGGAAAGGTAAACCACTTTGATGGATTTTCAATCAGATTATTTCCGTTTGTAAAGAATTTAATGTGAAAAGACACTATGAACCGAATCATAAAGCCATGTTTGAATTATTTGCCGACGAAACTAGGGAAGAAGAATTCCTATCTTTCAAAAATAAACTTGCAGTGCAACAATCGTTTTTTTTTTTTTTTTAAATCAAAAACTGACAGCGAGAATGCAATGAAAGCTAGTTATTCAATCGCATTAAATATTGCCAAAAAATCAAAAGTTTTTAGTGACGGCGATTTTTTAAAAGAATGTATGCTAGACGTGGCCGATTTTTCATTCCCATCACAGAAACAAGTCATTCAAGAAATACCCCTGACTAGAAATACAATTGCTTCCAGAGTAAATGAGTTATCAGAAAATTGCGTGAACAAAAACTTGACAATTTCCGTAACATTCGTGAGATCGGCATATACAATGCAGATAAATTAGCAGATTTTTCAAATCGTTTGCTTAATCCCCAGTTTCACAGTGGGAGTTTAAACTACACTTTTAGTTTAAACTTTAGTTCAACAATTAATTCTGTTTCACAATTTCGTTTAAACCTTGAACAGAGCTCATTCTATAATTCAAGTTAAACTACAGTATTCTGCCGTCTAAACCTCAGATCAGTAGATTGTCAAAAACACAAATATTTGACGTTGTTTTGCGTATTCTTTGGAAAAAAAAGACAACGAACGATTTTATAAAAGTCGTATAAAAGCTAAGTACTGTAGAATACTATCAAATTCATTCATCAAATTTAGTTGAACTGAGTTCAATTGAACTGAAGTTTAGATTATTGTGAAACCGGACGAGTTGAACTTCAAATTTAAACTCACGTTCAGGTTCAGTTGAACTTTAGTTTAAACTTCCAGTGTGAAACTGGGGGTTAATCTTATTCCTGAATTTGACAGTCGTTTTACAGATTTTCGTATGACTTTCTTCTTTTTAGTAACCCATTTATGTTCGACGTTGGTAAAGCACCGACTTACTTGCAAATAGAACTAATAGATTTGCAGTGTGATATTACTTTCAAAAACAAATTCAATGAAGTTGACACTTTGACATTTTATACAAATTGCTTCAGAAATCAAAATAGCTATCACAACTTAAAGAACCATGCTGCTCGCATTTTATGCATATTTGGAAGTTCATATGTGTGTGAACAGATGTTTTCAACAATGAAGATTAATAAATCTAAATACCATTCAAGACTTACAGATGAACATCTTCATTCAATTTTAAAAATCAATACAACATCGTGACACCAAACAGCGAGGAGATAATGAAGCGGAAAAGTAGTC
The DNA here is from genome assembly GCA_955612985.1 of Cheilosia scutellata. Taxonomy (NCBI): domain Eukaryota; kingdom Metazoa; phylum Arthropoda; class Insecta; order Diptera; family Syrphidae; genus Cheilosia; species Cheilosia scutellata. Next base: position 18,474,911 of record OY015314.1, read on the forward strand.
AAGTTTCCGGATCCTCAAAATAATATTTAGGCTTTACACGCCTCCATTTTTAGTAAAATCATTTTTTTTTTTTTACTTTTTACTTATACTTTATTTAATATTTGCATTTTATTTTTAATGTGGCCCGGTGTCATATTTGAGACAAGAAAATGGCACTTTATGAATTTGAGTTTGACACCCCTGACCTAAACCCTTCAGTCAGACATTCAATTTTCTAACAACACAAAACATGAATGACTTACTCCTCGCATCGCCCTGACCGAGACAATAAAAAATCCTTTTTCAAAAAGGTCTTCGCCCAAACAATGAAATGCCTTGCATTGCAGTTACATTATCACCATAACCAGTTAATAAAATGCACATTAAAGTATACAACAATTCATCTCATTGCCAAGTGACAAATGACCATTTACGGAAAACAAAAAAACAAGCAAACAATCTATCTCGGTCGTTCCTCTCCCAGCCACAAGATGTATTTTTAATGTCGGCACCAATCTCAGGACTAGACAGAGTCAAAAGCAGGAACAAAGAAGAAAAGTAGAATAAAAAAACACGCCGTTCAATTTTTTACACATCCTTTGTGGGTAAAGGTGTGGGAAAGATGTTTGTTGCCTTCTAATGCATCAACGAGACTTACACACTCGTTACTCATATTTATTACTGCACTTTGCATTTGCAAACTTTTACACGGATAGGGTGAAAATATCCCTCAACAGAGAATACAATGTATGAGTTTTTTTTTTGCAACTATGGCGGGAGTTGTTCAGATGGGTACTAGTAAAAACATTGAATGATATGCTGCTTTCATATGGCGGCTGGCTGGAGACCACATTTGGTGGAACATGTTTTTTAAGTGCAATTTTAGTCTCATCCTGTTGAAAGTGGCTGCGCGTCCTTTCTAAGAGTATACCACAGTTTCACACAACAGGTTTGAATGGTGCAGTATAAAATATTCCACACAGAGTTGTGTGCAAGAATATCAACGGACGCCACACCCCATTTATATATGCACATGTGGGGGTAAAAAGAGGAACCTGATTTAACGATTGTGAAACGATTAAGTCAGCAGTAAAAGCTTGATTTACGCTGAGAGAATGTAATAAAAGGGAGTAATCGCACATATAGTAAAATTCCACCTATGTAGGCAGGACTCGAAAAGAGTGCAGTGTCACATGCACAGTGTTTTACTTTTCAAGTAGCTTTATCAGATCGCCGCAGCGAAACATTCATAAAAAGCGAAGTCAGCTTCAAGTGGAACAATCTCTAGCAATTTAGTGGTATTTATAAAGCCCTACCCCCTTATTTCCGGGTTCAAAATCGTTCGATTTCGTCGGAATGAAAGTGAGCCCTTGAGCTAAATGCTGTTTAGAAGGAACTCATGTATTCGGCTTTCGTCGTTTAAAGTGTTGGGCGTAAACTGGTGGGTGTGGCACATTTTTGTAATTTACCTACTTTTGGAAATGGTTAATATTTGCAGATGTAAGTAGGTATTGGGGCGATTGAGAGTGGGAATTCTGTGCTAGAAAGAGACAGAAATTGTGTGAGAGAGATAGAGCGATATGGACGGTTGCTCGGTTTGGCTGTGAGTTGGTTGGCTGGGTGTGTGGCTGTGCCTCTGCGTAGGTAGTTGATGGATTTTTTGTTTGGCTGACGGCTAGTTTTGTGATGTGTGGCTGCGCGTAGGGTCAATGGGCTGTGAGATGGTGCGCTGGAAGTGATTTATGGCCCAGTTTAACTATGCGCAGGCTCAGGTAGTCATTGGTGCAATGGTAGAGAGGGGGTGAACGATTCATGTGCGCTGGTTTTTTGTGTTGCTTTGTTTATGCATTTTTATAACTAATGCAATATGTTAATTTTAACTACAGCAAGGGTTATGATCTTGTAGCTTTATTTTGTGGGAAGCAATATGAGCATTAGGTATTTGGAGATATGCATCAATGTAACCTAATATTTTTGGGTTTTGGTTGTGAGTTGTGGAGTGAGTCATTGTTTGGTTTGTTTTTTTTTTTTTTTTTTTTTTGTGATCTTGAATTGGATGATGTGCATTGGAGTTTTGTTTGTTGGTTTATTTGCTGGAGGAGTTTCATTTTATTTATGATTGATGAAGATGAAGGAAAATTGAATTATGTTTTGGTGTGAGAGGGAGAAAACCTGTGGAGTTGGTATAAAATTCTAGGATGATTAGATTGAGTTGCCACACCTGAAGTTTTTCATTTGAAAAATGTATTGCAAACAATCTTCAACATGGTAAACATCAGAAAATATTCGCCGAACATTATAAAAGGCAGAAATAATAAGTTGAAAATCTTTATTTTGTAATAAATCACAAGATGTAAATGTTGTTTTCTTTATTGTCATGATATTATAAAAATGTAATCATCAAAAACACATTCTACAAGGCGCAACATTGGCTATGTACTTAACACGCATTTAATTTCATTAGGATATCCTCGTTTTAATTTCTTCATATTGGGGCAGGAATCAACCATAAATTATAAAATAAATTCATAAAGGTAAAGCTAATGATAATGTTAAAATTAAATGACTTGCAGGCCATGTCTTCCACATTGATGATCTCAACATTTTCATAGAGAGAGTTTAATGGCGCAGTTTATAAAAATATGCTCTATAACAGATTTGATTCAGATTTGACTTATCTTTCACACTTGCCCGATATTCATAATGATCTACCATTTTGCCCCGAAAATATAAAATATAAAAACCCCTGGATGTAAGTTTTCCAAGTTGATTGCTAGCCTGAATGAAAAGAATCGATACATTATTCATTTAATTTGCAGCAGTGTATGAAAAATGGTCTTGTTCTTAAAAAGTTCATAGAGTATTGAAATTTAGCCAGTCTAGATGGTAACAAGCTTACAACCCTGTTAGAGAGCATATTTTAATAAACCGCACCATTAAACTCTTTCTATGAATCACACCTAATCCAACAAAAAACCTCACCATCAGCCCAAATATCTAGCGAGAACATCATCACAGAACCGAACCATCCTAGCAAGTACATCACCAGAGAGAACAATGCTTTGGTGTGAGAGGGAGAAAACCTGTGGATTTGGTATATATTCTGGTCGCAGATTCGACTTAAGGGCGGGTTTTATGCTGTTTGTTTACAGGCGTATTTTTTTGGGAATTGAGTATAACAAAACCAAAAGTGAGTACATATAACAAAACAAAAAGTGAATATACCAGTTTCGCATGTAAAAGTAAAAGTGAGCTAGCTATAGATCCCCAAAAAAATACGCCTTACATACGCCTATTGTGTGTTGTACGTACTTCGTACAATTTTGTTATACTCGGCCAAGAAACTATCTCCACTGATTTAGCTCACGAAAGAATTGTCTGGTACATACATTAAATCGGCTATAAATTTTGACTTTTCCGAAACAAAACGAATTCTAAATCAACTATTTCATGGAATACTTGAACATCGATGTTAGTGAATAGAAAAGTGAAAAAAAAAAAATTACAAAAATAAAAATACATGTGGCAATGAAATATGGGTGTGTTTCCGACCTATATCCTGTATTCCTGTACAACGAATTTAGCGAGCATTTATCTGTGCTCTGGAGAGAAGTGCGCTCGCTAAAATTTAGCGCGAGCAGGATACTGGGCAAAATCTAGTTTAGACAGACTGACTTGAGAAATGTGTACCTATTTATTCAGGATATTTGCAAACTGTTGCACTTTGGGACATTTGTGCTAAAAATGTTCATGTCAATAATGGGATTCTGTTCATTCGAGAATTCAAAAATAGTAGGTATATTTCCACAAGAAAAGTGTACCACAGTATCTGGCCAGCAATCTTTCAAATTACATAATGGCGTTTCTGTAACCAAGTCCTTGAGTTACAAGACAAAAATTTAAACAACACCCCTTCAAAATTAAACTTATTTTAGTCGCTAAGAAACAAGGTACCTCTGCCACTGCCATCAATCACTACCACATCCCGTTCCTTTCCACTGCGACCCATAAATTTTGTACCAGCAGAATGACGCAGCGGCAATAACGCAAACTTTCCCCTACCAAAACCAATGTGTGAACGCATCTGCAATTTTCGTATGGCTCCGCAACTAAATTAAATTTTAACACACAAACTGCACATCCTTTGTGGGTTGCGCTTCCAACACACCACACCCATTCCATTTTACAGAGCTCAGCGTATTAATTTCCAACTTCGTACACCTGCAACAAACAACTTTAAGCGCTTTCTTTTTTGCTCGTAGGTATGGCTTTTCCCTCCTATGTAGCAGAGATATATGTCTTCGTCGTTGTCATCCTTATCACTGTCGAAGTTCCTTGAATTGATTAATAGACCAAAAGGACGGCAAAAAAAAATATTTCTAACTCTTTGCGTAAAAGAAAAACGAAAACGAATGATCATGCAGAAATCCCGTATACTTATCTTCACCATTGCAAAACGGAAATGAAATCCGTTGACATTCGATTAGGTGTAATCCTGTGAAAAAAAGGAATCAAAACCATGCATACGTTACGTACCTACATGCTAAAATCTACTCTCCAATTCACCGGCTATTAATCAGTAGATAAGTCCTTGCACTGGATGCATGTGCTGTGCATGAAAGGACTATTTACTATCTGCATTCAGCAGCGGCACATACCATGGCAAAAGGAGGAGCAAAAAAAACCGAATTCACTTAAATTGATTATAATTTGTCACCTAGCCCAGTGTCAGTGGTTGACAATTGAATGCAGATATGATAACATCATTTGTTTGCATCGGAATCAGGGAGTCAATGTTATCCTGTGTGTGCTTGTGGTTCTCAACAAATCAATTTAATGTATGCAATTCTCTTTTTGTCGTGAGTGTGTAGTGTATAGCTTGTTGAATTTTGCGATTGCGAATCTGATGTATGCAGGACTCAAACTATAGATTATTTGATATCGTAGTCCATTACGGACATTTTTGTTCAATGTGCAAAGTGCATGTAGTTTAAGTGGCAGTCCTATTGCTATTATACCCATGCAATTGTCCTATAAATTTGAAACGGATTTTTGTTGCAACAAGGAAAACCAAAATGTGTCCGTGTTAGTAAAATATTAACAAGTTGAGTGTTGAGCAGACCAAAAAGCGGCTATCCCCAGAAATAAAAATCACACCAACGAATGGTTGTGAGAAGCTAGGCTTAGGGCCACGGGCAGCTATCTCAGGCCACTTAAACTTTCGAATGTTTGTCAGACGCTAATGAGAAGTAGCCCAGTGGAAAAAAAACTTAGGACTAACAATTTGAGTTTTTCTGGGGATCGAACCTGAGTCCAGTGCACCAACGAATCAAACTTTCTAAATGTAAAAATAACTAAAACAAAAATTGGTATCTTCTTTCGTCAATTGTATTAACAAATTCGTGAGTGTAAGTAGTTACTATTGGAGGACTCCAGACCAGGTGCAAGGTGCAGTGACGTCATATGGTCATAGCCAGTACTGTATTGCCTGCTTGATGGCGTTGCTCTCTCTGGTGATGTTATTGCTAGGATGGTTCGGTTCTATTTTTTTTATTTTATTTATTTATTTTTTTTTTAATATTTCAAACAGTTTGTCCTGTCTGTTTGGTGATCAAGTCCAAGCGGTAGGAATTAGGAAGCCGATATTTTTAAACAAATTCCTTTTATGGACAAGGTGAGCACTTACATAAAACCGATTTGAAGAAATTCGTCTAAAAGAAAAAGAAAAATAGATAAAAAGAAAAAATCCAAAAGGGGTAAAAGGGGTGTCAAAGTTTTCGAAAATCCGTATTTTTCATCCGATCGACTTCAAACTCGGTTTTTGCACTCTATATAAGGAGTAAAGAAAATAAATTTTTCAGATTTTGGAAATTTAGCTTAGCGACAGAGTTATTATCGACGGGAAAAGGGTGATTCATTTTGTATGGGGAGCATTTTTCATTCTTATCGAGCGCCTAGCAAAGCATATACTCGATAGTAACGGGAGCTAAGTGACGGATAAATACTAGTTATTAGAGTAAGTTTTTTTTCTGAATAACGTGTCTCCTATTTCAATCAAGTATAATTTATTGCTGCAATTGATATCCTTGTGGTACGTCGAAAGAGTTAGAAAGTTGTACGCTGTGACTTCTTTAAAAAAGAAAAAAAAATTTGGGAGAACCGCTCTTAAATCTATAGACTTGTATAGGTAGGTATACATCACGGTTGACGGTTGAGATCGCTCTCAAAGTCTACGAATATCAGGTAAAAGAGAGACGTAGGTAGTTAGGTATGAGTAGCGGTCGAGATAAACCCAAGTAGCACTATAGACGTATAGTCGCATGTTTGTTGGAGAACGTTTTAAAGAAAGAACGGAAATCCATGAACCGCAATGGTTCATCCTCTCTTTCCAATTCAATAATCTAAATTCAAGATTCACTTCGTGGAGAGCTGAAAGCAGAAATGTCCATCCAAAAATATAATAGTTATAGGTAGGTAAACGGATTTGACAGTCGGAAACATTTAGGAATCTCTCTTCAATAAAAAGATAAAAATTACAGTCAAAGGTTATACTTGCACACCATGTGCAATGAAAATCTAAAGACGATAACACTTAAAAACAAGTAAAAGTGTTATCATCGGCCTGGCCGATGCTTTAATACCCTCCACTGCATAAAAGTCATGCAAAATGTTTGCCATGCCATATTGGTTTGGTATAGGAGGTACCAGAACTACTTGACCGACATAGACAATTTTCAATACAAATCTGACGACGGTAAAAAAAAGTCCTCACAAAATTTCATTCACCTAGGTTGATTCGTTTGGACGTCCTGATTTCAACAGACAGAGAGACACATTGGTCTAATAGTGGTTTTGTATGGGAGGTACCAAAACTACTTGACCGACATAGCCCATTTTCAATACCAACCTGATGACGGTAAAAAGAAGTCCTCTCACAAAATTTCATTCACCTAGGTTGATTCGTTTGGACGCTATCGTGTTTTCAACAGACAGACAGACAGACGGACATGGCTAAATCGATTCAGAATGTGATCGTGATTCAGAATATATATACTTTAGGGTCTCCGGTGAATCCTTCTTGGCGTTACAAATGTAATGACAAAGTGAATATATACCTTCCTGTGGAGCGTGGAGGGTATAATAAAATACTTCATAATGAATATCCAAAAGTCTTAATGCGAGTTAACAAACTATTCAAAAAATGTTTCTCACCGTAATTAAAGTATATATAGCGTTGAACTGACAGGGAAAACATTTTAATATTCGCTTCACATTCCATTATCGGTATTACCAAATAATTATAATTTACTTTCATATGCACGACATGGGTTGACCCAAACAATATCCATAAGCCTACACGAGTCAAAGCTCCAACTCATTGAGCGTTCGCAAACGGGGATTATAAAGGATTTTCACTAACCTACGATCAATGTGAGTGTGGTGCTGATGGCATTGCGTTAACACTACAACGTCTGGTTTAATGAAGAATACTTCACACATTGGCAATTTTCCCGCAAGAAGGTGCCCTCCGGATTGTTTTCGGTATCGTGTTATTATTACGTTCTCATAGACCCATACCCATATTCATTGGGACGCACATTTCGATACGAAATGCTTAAAGATTTTTGCAGCTCTACCTACTCCTTAAAGGTGTGTTTTCAGACGAATGTTTGGGCATAAATTAATTGCTTGATATGCAAATGGGTAACTAAAAGAAAACACCCTGTGGGAGAAATTAACTCATTCGAATCCCCTCCAGTCTTCTTACCCCAGTTACAACTACATATAAACGTTCAGATACATATAGAGATTTTCGAATGTATGCATTTGATTAATTGCATATCAACAATAAAACCACATTGGCGGAGCAGATCATTGAAAAGACAGCAACGGGAGCCCTACTTACCAATCTCAATTCGCCACTCAGAAACATTTGTCTGTCACATACACAATCATACCTTTATCTTTAACACCCGGGCCACCACGTACCTACTGTGGTTTTATCGAAACGCAAAACGGGAGTCACATATTCTCCCGTCTCTGATATGATGATGCCAAGTGAAGCTGAATCTTCACCCATGCAGATTCAATTATAATCTTTCTTTTGTTTATGTTTATGTTTATTATCTCTCTTCGTGTTCCAACAACAGTACGAGAAACAACGAAACAACAAAGTAAACATTCTTCTTATTTCGGGCCGCTTTAAGGATTTCATCATGATGATAGTCAGATGATCGTGCCAACCAAATTGCTTACCAAGCACAAAAACGTTTCTTTGTTCCTCGCACTGTTGAAAAGTAGCGTTAGAGTTTTAATCTGAAAAATAAAGTCAGTTATATTTTACCAGCCGAATGAGATTGTCTTTTAATACTTTTACCTAGACACTCTAGGCCTAGCTTCTCATAACCATTTGTGAGTTTTTATTTATTTATTTTTTTGACGAATGGAAGGGACCTACAACTACAATTTTATGCCGAGTCCGAAAAGCTGCTCTCAGCTCCCTATAAATACGTTCCAAAACATGTAGACCAAATAGCTCTAAAAAAATAAGTAATAAATTAATGAATAACCAAAGTGACGGAGCGACAGTAAATCGAATCATTCGAACGGGTAGACATATCGAGATTTCGTCACCATCTGTACTTCATTTACTCGGAATATTCCAATTTAAATAAAAATGTTTAACAAAAGCCTAAGGTAGGTAATTAGGTATATCATAATAAAAATAAATAAATAAATAGGCGGCGCAAGGAGGTAGACACCCAAGGCCTAGCTTCTCGCAACCATTCGTTTTGTGTGAGTTTCTATTTTTGGAACGAATGGAAGGGACCTACAATTGTATGTCCGAATGGCTGAATTGAGAAGCTTTTTCAGGACAGTCATACTCTCAGATGTTTATCAGACGTTCGCAAGACGTGGCGCAGTAGAAAAACCATAAGATTAATTTGTGTTTTTCCGGGGATCGAAGCTGGGATCCCTCGCACAGTAGTCCAGCACACTAACCACAGCGCTACTGCTTTCATAATAAAGGGAATATTAGCGGTACAAATACTTAGATTGACACGACTATCTCCAATAGGTATTACTTTTAAACAAAAAAATGTTGTAGGTATTACCTATTGGTGGCGTAGATACCACGTCCAAATTTGCGTAAATACTTTTTCAGCGAACTTTTCCAGCTCACCGACTTCATTATAAAATTCGGTCGGTACCTACTTATACTACAAAAAAAGAATAAGAATCCCCAAACAGATTTTGCATAATTATTTATAAAAAAATCCCATTTACTTTTGTCCAAAGAAAAAACCAAAACCCTGTCATTTGGAATTGTCCTTCACACTGAAAACTGAATGTGAATGAAAACAAATAAAGTAAAAATCAAAACCCATCGACATGCGACAATTTCAATTCAACACACAGACACAGTAAACTCCGACGCAATTTTTATTCTGTTGTCCTGCGATACCAGTCTTTCCCCTAAACTTAATATCCTCATTTATTTGCCGAAAATACCCATTTCCAGTTTTTTTTTTTGTAAACTAAGCAAAAAAAAACTTGAAAACCAAAAACCCCAGACACGAGCATGTCGCACAGGCCGTAATTCATTTTATCAGCATATACCTTAGGCTGGCAAGGATCAGAAAACGGAGGACACACTAGAGTATTGGAGTGGTCTGTTGTGTGTAAGGGAAAATACCATGATACGCATCACTGACGAGCAACAAGGGGCAGCCGAGCCGGTACCAGCGTTCCCTCCCGTGCTACTATAGTACTCATTTGCTCATTTTGAGTACATTTTTACGAACTGAGTACGGATACTACTTTGAAGCCGTCGCGTACTACTATTTCATAACATATAAACATAATTAATTTTTATTTTTTTCGATATACATAATATTTTTGTTTCCTAAAACTGACACTTGAGGAGTACTTAATTACCTACTTATAAAGACCTTTTTACTTTCCCATACAATTTTAGTATGAGCTGTCAATTTCATAGATTAAAAAGTGGCCAATTATAACACAAAATCACAAAACGTTTTGTAAGAGAACAAAAATTGACTTTATATAGTGAGAGGTTTGTTTTCTTTAAAAATTGTTGAAATGTGCATAATACAATAATAGTAATTCGTAAATAAACGTAATTCTAATGTTATATGTACCTACTTTTTTTTTAAGAAGATGTGTAACTTACTCAATAAATATTATTAATTTACTAATGGAGCTAGAATATTCAAGCTCTGACGCACTGAGTAGAGTAAACTCCGTTACATAAAACTTTCAGGAATAATAAGGATTTCTTCGATTTTCACATATTTATTTGAAACGAAGTTGAGTCTGTATACACTGGAATTAAGTCAAAGCTTCAGCAAAGTCCAAGAATTGACTGGTGAATCTGCCCACTGCCTTTTTGATGTATTTTCATACATTGACTTATTATATATGGACTGCTAGTAGACGTCTTCGCGTTGGTTCCAACATAACCACTAGCCCTCTTGGTTCGGAGCGGAATAATTTGGAAATTCACACTTTTTTGTAGTGGCATCTATTGTTAACAATGACGCAACAATTTGAATTTCAACCGTTTTACTTGCCAAATCCACTAACGCCCTATAGGTGTCTCTAGCATTCTATGGAGCAATCAGAGGTGGTTGTGATCATTGGCTTCGTTTTCCAATGCCATCTACTTTAAACAGTGACGCAACAATTTGAATTTACCTCATAAATTCTCCCACGCCCAATAGGTGCCTCTAGCATTCTATGGAGAAATCCAAGATGGTTCGTCATTTTGTTTCACTTATTTTTCGCTCCGAACCAAGAGCGCTAGTTTATGTTGGCGTCATTTTCTGGGCAAAATTTGTATGAACTGACATTTCACTAGCAGTCCATAATAATAAGTCAATGTTTTCATACTATTGGGGAGGTAACTTCTATGTTTGCGCAATTTTTGCAATGCTTTTCGTATTTTGCACTTTTTCAAAAAATGTTTAAGAAAGCTGTGAAAAATGGTTTTGTTTTCATACAAATTTATTTGATGTTTAACAAGTCAGATATAATTCGCTATGCGAAACAACATACCTACATATTGTTATGAAATAAAGGAAAACTAACTTCGTCTTTATTTATTTGTGAATTTGTAAAAATAAGAAAACAATTTATATTGGAAATTAAAGTCGAATTGTCTAGAAATGAATGTTAAGAAAATACCATATAGTCACATTGGTCGGAATTACTGATTGCGGAAATTGATAGAAATTCTAATTTTGACCACTTTTATACTTATAACTGGAAAGTACACTTTAGTTTAGGTGCATTGTGAGACGTACTACCTTGGAAGCCATTTGAGTACTATTTTCCACCGAGATGAGAACTCTGCCCAGCCAAAAGGGAGGGAACGCTGGCCGGTACTGCTGCCATGAGAGTCAGTTTATAAAAAAATAAGCAGGATGGACATTGAATTATAGTTGTCAGTCTAAAAAAGAGAAACAAGTCTTATAAGGATATCCTTCTAGATGGTTGACAGTCTATTGCAGAAAGTAGCAAAATCCCCTTCGCTTATCTTATGCCGTGACGTTAGAGGACGAAGAAAACAAAAATGATCCCCGGTATATCAATTTGTCACAGGTGGAGATTTCCAAGAACCAAGACGTAGAAATTCTTCACTCCCGCATGAGTGATTTTCCCTGATTATCCCGATTTTTTTTTTATTTCTTACATTTTGTTGCATTGTTTACTCATCCCTGACGTAGAACGGGGTTTTAAAAAAAATTACAGGCTATTTGGTAAAGCCGGCTGAGTCCAGTGCTGCGTTTGAGAGACAAGCATAGCAGGTTGATATATGACAGCGTATGAAGCTTTATCCGTACAGATTGGTGATTTCAGTACCCGTACCCGCCGACCTCTTTGGTCCTTTGAAAATTGATTCTCTCTCTGCTTTCTCTACGCGTGCGATAATTTCCTGGGGTTTATTTGGCAGTCAACATGATTTTTATTTCTGGCCTCTCCAGGATAAATTACAGGATATTGCAAATTGGTGGCGATAGATATTAATAAGTTGATTTTCAGTGCCTAGAGTGAACAATTTTTTATGAAATAGATAGCAGGCCCGTCTATAGCGGATTATCATGATAGAATTCTCGTCATTTATCTTATTTTTGTTACAAGAGAATCTAAATCTAAAGGCCAATGGCCGGCTTAGTTTAGTAGAATGGAAATATTTTTTTTGGTAGATGACTTTTCAAATTCAAACAGATGAAATTTAATGAGAAAAACTGATTGGTTATATCTAGTATTTCGTGGGGTCTTACTTCAAATTGGAAAAACGAGGGGGCGTATGAGTAATTTTCAGCTTTAGAAGACGTCTGTTTAAAAGCAACTCATTCAAATTCTATAAATCAAATGCAAATGCAAATGCCATCCATCCATCATTTGAATGATATTTCGATGGATTGAATAACTGATTCAACATGCGTGAAAATTGAAGAGGACACACAGCTGCAGGGGTCATTGACTCCGTAAGCATTTGTTCATACACACTACATAGATGGGGATATTGATGCATGATGGATTCACATGTCCTCAGTGCTTTTAGTGGAAATCCCACTTTAGAATGCGCAAAATTCTGCACGTGCATCCTTTTTCCATTTAAATTATTTCAAGTGTGCACATATGTACCTACCTACTTTACTTGTTATTGATTGTATTGCTCTGACAAAAACAGTATACCGTGTTTGGGCTGGGCTGGCAAATTTTGACTCGATTTTGGACTGTGGTTTGCTGAAAAACTGGATAAACAAAATTAATTCTACTGAAATGAATTCAGGAAAATTTAAAGCAAATAGGTAAATATGTACTCGTATAAATTTCATGCGTATATGACTCTCAGTTTTTTTTTGTACGATAAATTTTCCTGACTCTGGTTAATTTCTGACATTCCCAGCTGTTATCAATTTGACATGATTTTAAATTAAAATGTTTCTTTTGTCTAAAAGAGCTATTTTAATGGAATACTAAAAGCGGTATTTGAAATGATTTTACTAGGAATATAACTTTATATTCCTCATTCCGCCAAAACAGCAAGTTTAAGTAAGCCCTGATTCAGCTAAGAATGTATAAGTAATTCAACACAGCGAAGAATCAGTTGATCTAGTGGCGTGCTTACCTGTGTTTGTGTACCATACTTATGGCGAATGCAGAGCCGTAGCCTTGGTAATTACAAAGAAAATTGCTTCATATGTACCACAAATTAACATGGACCACCAACCAAAGAATCGATGTACCTTCTTTGAGTCACTAAAAATTCGGGAATAATATAGCAGAAGCAGGACCCATCCTGGTCAAAATGTTCACTTGCAGCCTGGCATATGGTCACCGTCACATACTGGAAGCCTGGCCTATCGACCCAAAGACATGAGGCTGTCTTTTATACAGAAACTCATGCAAAAACTAGTTGGTGTAGACACAAAAGAGACAAAGCACTGCGAAATTTTACGATTAGGAAGTCCCAACATACCTATCAACTGGGCAAATCCACCAGCACTTAATGACTTAGTAATAACTAAAATTGAGTACTCCGACAATCGAAAGGAAATCTGCCTCGTTGCTTTCCTGGACATTGAAGGAGCTTTTAACTATACATCCTTTGAGCTCTCAACAACATTAATCTATCCCCAGTCATAGGAAGATGGATAATAGCAAGAGTAATCCAGTATCCAGACCAGCATTGATCATGTAGACCTCTCCGCGTTAACAACAATGGTCCCTAGTCATTGTCGACCTACTTAAATCACTTTCAGATCAAGGGATCGATCCCATAGGATATGCCGACGACGTAGCACTCGCATCAGTGGCAAACTCGAAAGCACGGTTTCAGAAATAATGCAAAATGCACTATTGATAGTAAATAAAAAAAGACGACTATCGTCCTTTTTACCAAATGGAGGAAACTAGATCTCCATATTCGCCCCACCATGTATGGCGAAACCATCGAATTCTCACAGGAAGCCAAATACCTGGGTATCATCCTTGACAGTATAAACTATCATGGAACCCACAAATTGAAAGTATCGCAAAAAGGGACATCAGATCATCCCTTTGGATCTGACGTCGCGTCTGCGGTAACAATTGTAGACCCCGGATGATATATTGGCTATACTCGCTTGTGGTTAGACCAGCGATCACCTATGCGGTCGTGGTCTGGTGGACTAAGATTAACGAAGTCACTACAGTCAAAAAGCTAGAGCGGGTCCAATGGATAGTTGGGAACTGTATGTCAAGGTGTCTACGCTCTACCCCGACTAATGCAGTGAATATCATCATATGTCTAATTCCACTTCAAATACATATTCAAATTGAGGGAAGACTGGAGTATTCATTGCTTGTTCCATTCGAACAACATTGATCCCTCTTCGTTTCATGGCAGTCGTCTGTGGAGCCGGAAAGCCCATTCAGTATGTTCCTAGATGACATGCTAACGGAATATGGCTTTCATAAAAACTTCTCTATCATCATCCCTCCAAGGGAGGAGTGCGTAAAATATAAACCCAATCCATCACAACTTAACCTAGTCTGGTACGCACAGACGGTTCTAAGATGGAGTCAGGGACTGGTTCTGGTATGTATGATGGAGAACTATTCAGTCAGCCTTGGCAAAAACTCTTCCATATTCCAGGCTGAAGTAATTGCCATTAACCATTGCGTTAGATAACATTATGTTCTAATAACGTGGTAAAACTATCTTTATCTTCTCAGACAGCCAAGCACTTCTCAAATTCCTTGTCTCATCTATCATAAAATAGAAGTTTCCAGAAACAATTATGCTGGAAACGAAACAGCTGACTCACTGCGGGTAAAGTCGGCGCGACTATGCCATTTATCACACCTGAACCATTCTGTGGCTCAAACCAAATCCAACGAAGTCTGGCAAAACTGCACTAGACTATTCTTCCCAAAATTCTCCCCCAGAAAATCCCATTACCTCATTAAACTCTACAAAAATAATCTGAGGATCATGACTCTTATTATAGACCATTGCCTCATGAAAAAACATCGAATTGGAGTCGAACCGGGCCCTATACATGCAGGCAGGCTATGTATATAGAAAGTGACGAGTCCTCTCTTCACATACTCATGGAGTTTCCGGACCTCTTTCCGAAAGACTATCTTTGGCGAGAAAATCGTCACTTCAGTAAACCCCCAGAGAAGATCATCATCAGTGAAAATATGGTTCTAGAACCTCACCAGAGTCTCATGAAGGCTCTCCCGACTTTTAATCTATCTAGCTGCTAGCTATAGCAGGACCACTCATGCAATATTGCACGATCAGTGTCTTCAAAGTTATGTTACCTATTTAGAGCAAAAAAGGTATGCCTAATTCAGACCGAAACAACTCTTCCTTCTGTTTAAAGCACAGGTTAGACCAGGTTAGACCAGGTTTCGAATTTTGCTCCCATATAGGAACGGAGCTCGCCCGTAAAACA
Organism: Cheilosia scutellata; assembly: GCA_955612985.1. Taxonomy (NCBI): domain Eukaryota; kingdom Metazoa; phylum Arthropoda; class Insecta; order Diptera; family Syrphidae; genus Cheilosia; species Cheilosia scutellata. Next base: position 18,490,369 of record OY015314.1, read on the forward strand.
TTCACACGACGTACAAACTTGACAGCATCTACAGAAAAATTGTTCCACGGAAAACGTCTACAAGACAGAACACCAATAATGATAAAATCTTTCTGAGACTATTAGACCTCGTTCGCCCAGAATATAAATTCTACAAATAAAATGGTAAGACTCTCCGATACCTCCGGCAGACCTCGTAACTTGTTAAGGTGCTAGTACACGGTATGTAGCACGCTACCCACGGCAATGAGAATCGTTGTATAACAAAAAACTCCAAGTTTGAATGAAAACGGGTGGGGTGGACGGTGGACCCTAACCTAAACGAGCCATCACAAGCATAAATATGTATTAGGAAATGAGAAAAATTCCAAATTTGTTCTTCAATAATAAATTAAGTCGCATCTCAAAAACTTACAACACTCAACAAAGCTATGTCGCTAATTACTTTTATTTAGAGCTATGAACTGCAAATGCATTAAATTGGAAACAGAATTCCATACCTACAACAAAACTTAATCAAATTAATCGATTTTTCGTAATACAATTCTTCAATAAATTAAACACTCGTTCGAAGTGTTTTAAATAATTTTTCTGCCATTAATTCTCGCCCCATGGTTTTGTTGTATACAATTGGCTATCGGGCGGATTGTATAAAACGAAAAGTTGCATCCTCCAGTTGGCCATAAATAATAATACCAAACGAAGGAAACCAAGTCGGAAACAACCCCCGTCCAAAGTATTGTAAAACTCGAAAAGGTAATTTTTACAGTTTGGTCCTTGTTTTTTTTTAAATTCATAATTATTTATTGTTAAAATTCGTAAATGGTGTTGTTAACTTTAATTGAAAAAAAAATCAATTGAAGTTTTTTAAGAGTGGGCGAGGAGCTAGATTTAAGATCGTTCTAACTCATCGATTTATATGCAAATTTAGTTGGAGGTGCGCTTGGACTCAATGCTGGTTAATGCATTTCTGTTCCTTGGCAAAGGTGAAGTGTTGCATGTGGCTATAAAGCATTGTATGTGTGTTGCATGCAAAAAAGCTATTGCGGCAAATACATGATATCTACTACTCCCTTATTGTAGGCATCAAGGAACAGTCAAGGAAATCGAGTGGATCTTAGTAGATGATTGCGAGATTAGTAGATAATTATTTGGTATCACGCTTTTTTATGGTGGATTATTTCTACCTACACTGTCCAAGTTGCTCTGCAGAGTGGTAGTTAAGCAACACACAATAATAAAGCGTCCAAGTTTTAGCCAGTTTTCTTGGAAATTAAATAAACAGTGCAATAGATATAAAATAGATAGATTTAAGGCCGAAAGGCAATAGTTATAAGGATATAGTTAAGTTTAGAGTGCTCGTTAAGAGCCAGTAAGCTAGATTAAGATACATGTTAGTTTTAAATTAGATTTAGTCATTTTTGTCTAGTATGTAAGTTTAAATAATGAGTTAATAAAAATGAATTTAAAAGTCAAAGTCAAAGGTGGTAGTTAAACCGTTGCTTAGATACATTATGTTGTCATATCGTTCTGTAGCAACATCGAAGAACCTGACATCGATAACAGCAAAGTCCCTGCTTCAACAAAATCCATATTTCGAAGAATTCTCTTTCTCTTGACACCAGTGGCAAAAATATCGACACAAAACAATCCCTATGAAACTTTCTTCTTCCAATAAATTCTCAACTGAAAGGCAGGTGTGATAAGTATTAATTTAACATCGAGCTACTGCAAGTTGTTGCAGTGAATTTTGTTTCGGAGGATGTCTTAGAAACTTTGTCTTGTACTTGAGTTGCTTCCAATCAAAGCGATAAAACCACCTTACTACCTCTTGCCGCCTGCCTAACGTCATTGGAAGTCCTTCAACAATTCTTTTCGTTTATACTACGAGTAGGTATCTATGGCAGCGAGTCGGACGCATTTACTGTCCAGTGCACTCCAGTCCAATCAGACCGAAAGGATGCAAGTTTTGCACAAAAAAGTGCCTACATTTGTGTGTATACATTCTATACGTATTACAAGTCAGGCGTAATATTTTAATAGTTATAACAAGATTGAAGGAATGACGTCGACCAGAAAGGAGTTCGGAAAGATATTACAAAGGGAAGCAGAGAAAGTTTGAACACGAACACCTTCGGTGCATAGTTTCTTAGATGCTATAGGAATTCTAAAATGTGAGTATATAGTGCAGTTAGGATTACGCTGCTAATAATAAGGATTTAGGCAGTCTTGGAATAGGTATGCGCACAGCGAACCCATGGGCATCAATTAGAGGGTAAATCTGTTGGCCTTCTGTTTGTGGATCTTGTGTCAGTAATGGAAGTAAAGGTTAAGGAATTTGAAAGGGAATAGGATATTGAAGAATAATGACGAAGGGAATGCATTTCGATTTTGGGCATGGCATGCCTGAAGGCGACTCTGTCGTACAAAACGCATTGAAACTGGTTGTACGTCTTTGCTCAAATCGTTGCACAACAAGTGTACAAGTAGTGTACCTACGAGTTTGTGTTACACTTTGAATTTTTTGAGTTTTTCATTGGCGCGAGTTGTGTTGAGAGTCATTCGTTCGTCTGGTTCTCCCTCAACCAATGTGACACGACTTGTTGATTTGCTTTTTGTCGCGTCACTAAAATTATTTAAATTCAATATACATCTGTTAACTTGAATAAAGGTGAACAAAGAGAATCGCTGGCACCCTTATGCCTATATACACTGTCGGGAACAAAACAAAACAGAATTCCAAATAATACCCAAGGTGCATGTTCGACAATTGATAACATCACTTAAATATCCATGTTTCCTGTCAGAACCAGAAAAACTCGAATTGAATCGCTCAGGTGCTTTCGTTTTTTTTTCCGCGACTTTCCCCACACCCGCACAAAAAACATACATATAAATAAGAGCGTACAAAGCAACTCAAGTGACTTGTAAATCAGCAGCATGTATACACATTACACAACCCAAAAAAAGGAGAAAAAATTGGGATCCTACTGGATTCTTTGTGGATACTTTTCATACTTTTTTGGAATAAAAATCACAAGGTAAAATAAATACACCATGAGAGCTGTCAAAATTGGCTGTTATTCATGTACTTTTTTACAAGGATAACACGTATCCTCCTTTGGCAATAACTGAAAAAGTGTATAGGGCGAAATAAATCTTAAGCGATTCACCTGCAAGGGGGTAATGCTGTTCAATGGGTAAGATTGGCTCCTAATAGACATCTCTCTCTAAGATTTTCGTGCTTGACAGTGGAAGACATGGCAGCAAATGAATTCTGGCAGACGAATAAAATTTATCTAAATCAAAATTTAATATTTCTTATACTTGAAGGCGGTTAAAGCTGAAGCTTAAGACAAAGTTTGTATAATAACGGCAATATCCTAGGGCAGGTGTTTCTGTTTTTTGTCGTTGTGTTGTAGATAGAGGAGTTTTTGTTTTTACTTTAGGGTAAGGCGAGAGATAAGCTTTTGAGTCGAGTGGAATTTGCAATGATGAAACGGTTAGAATTATTTTTGATATGGCGATTTATGGTAGAATGAATGGCTTGTGATGGGTGGGGGGGGGGGGGAGTTTGAAAGTATTTAATAATCTTTTATATACGTATATAAAAATGTTATGTTTGTTTTGTGTTTGGATTGTGTATGCTTCAAAAACTCGAAAAGTTTTAAACCGATTGCGCTAAAATTTTCAGAGAATCTTTTATATTGGCTCGAGATGGTTGTAATGATGGTTTGGTCAAAATTGGACAAAGGGGCGTGGCACCACCCATGCAAAAAAAACATTCAAAATCTTATATCTCGAAAACCGCCCAATCGATTGAGTCAAAATCTACAGATAATCTTTTATATTGCCGCAGAAGTGCTTCTGTGAAGATTGGTCAAAATTGGACAAAGCGGCCGGCCGGCGTGGTACCGCCCATACAAAAAAATCAAAATGTTCTATTTCAAAAAACAGAAGTGTTCCTGTGAAGATTGGTCAAAATTGGACAAAGAGGCGTGGCACCGCCGCAAAAAAAATTGCAAACGCTATTCTTCGACAGTCTTGGGAGCCAAGGTTTTTAAAATTTGTAACATGGATATGAATAGATAATGCATTGTCCTCAAAGACAGGAATATTATCTACGATTAATTTCTTATATACGAATATGATTTCAGGAAAAACAAAAACTGTTGTGTACCACAGACAGCGCAATACAATAAAAACAGTTTATTTATTTAACTATTTTGCACTACGAAGTGTGCAGGGGCTGCGCCAGTTCTTCATCTTAAGGTGGCGCTACAGTCCGGGGTGGACGTGGGCCTCAACCAAGAAACGTCTCCAGCCAGCACGATCTTTGGCCAGCTGTCTCCAGTTTCGCACGCAAGTTGGTTGAGGTCCCCTTCCACTTGCGTGTGCCACCTGAGTCGCGGTCTTCCTCTACTGCGCCGTCCCTCGGGTGTGGATTCGAAGATCTTCCGGGCCGGAGCATTCACGTCCATACGCCCTACATGATCCAGCCACCGCAGTCGTTGGACCTTCACTCTTCTGGCTAGTTCGATGTCGCTGTACAGCCCATATACAGTTCGTCGTTGTATCTCTTCCTCCATTCACCGTCTATGCAGACGGGACCGAAAATTACTCGAAGAATTTTCCTCTCGAAGCAGCCAAGAGTAGCCTCATCCACTTTTGATAGAGTCCATGCCTCTGCACCATAAAGTAGGACAGGGATGATTAGAGTCTTATAAAGGGTCACTTTAGTTATTCGAAAGAGGGCTTTGCTACTCAATTGCTTTCTCAGCCCAAAGAAACAGCGATTGGCAAGAGTTATTCTTCGCTTAATCTCAGCGCTGATGTCGGACGGACTTTTGAAAGATAGTGCTTCTGGTGTTAGCGTTTGAGTTTTGCACTATTCTTTCCAGAACGATGTTGAAGAAGTCACATGACAGCGCATTGCCTTGTCTAAATCCTTTTTTGACATCGAAGGTCTCGGTGAGTTCTTTACCGACCTTAATGGAGCAGCGTGCATTCTCCATTGGCATCCTGCACAGATGGACGAGTTTGGCAGGGATACCTAAACTAGACATTGCTCTGTATAGCTCGTCTCTATAAATGCTGTCATAGGCGGTCTTAAAATCGATGAAAAGGTGGTGGGTATCGATTTGGACTTCCTGGGTTTTCTCCAAGATCTGCCGCAGTGTGAATATTTGGTCGATGGTAGACTTTCCTGGCCTGAAGCCACACTGATAGGGACCAATCAGGTTGTTGGCGAAAGGCTTCAGGCGTTCACATAACACGGCAGATAAGATCTTGTAGGCGATGTTAATAGGACTAATACCTCTGTAGTTGGCGCAAGAGGGTGTTCTTTCTTGAGGATCGGGCAGACAATGCTGAGGTTCCATTCATCGGGCATACTTTTTTCCGACCATATTTTACAGATGAGTGGGTGCATGCTCCTAACCAAGTCATTGTCTGCCGCTTTGAATAGCTCGGCGGTTGTGCCATCTGCTTTTGTTGAACTTAAGTTTAGATATAGCTATCTTCACTTCGCCCAGGTCGGGAGTGCGGAATTGTTGGTCTTCATCGTCCAGGTTGAATGGTTTATTCTGCCTGACAGCGGGATTTAGTTCGTCATCGCCGTTAAAAAGTCTGCAGAAGTAGTTCTTCCATATCCTCAGCATCGACTGCGATTCTACTATGATGTTCCCTTGTTCGTCCTTGCAGGCTTTGGTTCGGGCTCTGTAGCCTTGGCAGGTTCTTTTTACCCTTTGGTAAAACTTCCGAACCTCATTCTTGCTATAAGATCTCTCTACCTGAAACCAAGCACATCAGAGGCGGCGTCTCTGATGGCTTTTTGGCAATGTTGACACTGGTCTTCAATGCTTGATGCTGGCTGCGGAGAACCTCTTGAGAGATTGAGAGAGACTCGGTCGGAGAAGGACCTGGTGCCGTTTTAGCCGGTTTTAGCCGTCCGACGTCAAACTTCCTCACAGTATTTACTTGTCTTGGCGGTGTTAGGGATATCCGAAGGCGTACCTTGGCTACGACAAGGTAGTGGTCCTAGTCAATGTTGGCCCCTCGGAACGTTCGGACATCCATAATACTGGAGGAGTGCCTTGCGTCGATCGCAGTTATTTATATTTATATCTATGGTTGGTGCAATAGGTAGACGTAGGACTATAGGTTAAGCTTCTTGTAATTATTCATTTGAGTTAAAATTTTGTGGCGAATAAATAAGAATCGATGCCGATGCCATATCTACTTTAGTTCAATAATTCAGCTAGTCGTTGAAGTGTGTATGTGTAGTTGTACTTGATAGTTCACAGTTAAAAGACTGCGCAGATCGTGCTTTGAAAAAACAACGCTTGTCTGTCTACTCATCAATCAAATGATTTGAGGCCGAGTTTTTTTAAAAAGTAAACTAGCCAAAAACTCGATAACTATTCCTGAGAACTAAAGAACTAGCCAAGAACTAGAGAACTAACAAAAACTATTGGGTATCCAATACCTACAATTTACAAAACACGAATACAACCATTTCATTTCAAATGCAGGTAAATTGTATTTCTAATGACGATGTAAAGTTGGGTATTTATTTCAAGTTTCTCGCGACACTACATTTTTACGGATACAGTTCATATCAGGCATCAATAGGAACACAGTTTTGGTTTATCGCAGCCCAGTACATCGAGATCGATTCATTACTAATTTGAAATAGAGTTTTCAAATTGCATTTTGCTCCATGTAAGAGCAATATACTTCTTTTTGCCTCGTCGTGGTTTTTTGTTGTCTTTTTCCTAAAAAGATGTTCCAGTATTTATTACACAATTATTTAGTTTGTAATAATTCAAAACATACTTTTTTCAGACTGCATTTTAATATGTTTTTTGCACAAAATTGATTAGGTGCCTACCGTCTATGTATAAAAAAAAACTCTGCGGTTTGTTTTGACAGCTTCGTAACAGATTTTCAAGTTTCGAACTTCCATAACAGATTTTCATAAAAGTTCGAAGCCATGAATACGATTTATAAAAGATCCTTTATCGAGATCTTTTATGATTCATAACAGAAAAGTCATAACAGAATAAAAGATTTTGCCGAATAGGCCTGAATATTCCTATAACAATTTCATTTTTCTTTCAGGACTCGTCAATGCTCTTCGAGATGTCAGCGTGAAGATTCCAAATGCCGTTCGTCGTAGTGAAAGAGCCATTCTTAAGTGCCTCTATGACATGGAAGGCGATAGCCTGTACTCAGTCAAATGGTACAAAGGACGAAGAGAATTCTACCGATACACACCAAAGGAAAATCCAGCCATGAAAACCTTTCACATTCCCGGAATAAAAATCGATGTAAGTCATCAAGAGTTAATTTTGCACCCACACCACTTTGCATCTTCAACTACAAATGAACCAAAAAAAATATAACAAATAATATAAAAAGGAACCCTCCTAAAAACCACTTTAACTTCCAAGTACCAATTCACTCTGAAAAATCCCCAAACCCCTATAATAAAACAGAAAACTACTCCCTACAACCTTATGACGAAAACAATGCAAACCGCGACTAGGCCCTTGTTTTAAGAACAAAAGTTTTCACCTAAAATACACATTTTCATACTCAATTGTATAACAGGCGGCTTTTCGTACTCGTACCCCTTTTCATCTTAATTACAAGAAAAATAGAAAGCACCGCTCGTACTGTATATTCTCCCCCTTTTTAGGGCCAATAAAATTGAACTGAAAATTCCACTACTTATATACATAGCCGCCGTACTTCTCTGGCTGTCATCTCTTTTGGTGTGGTATATGGTGTGCGGTAGCGGTATGCGCTGCTATAGAAAGTTCAAGGACTCGCACTTTAGCTTTTAGTGGATATTCATGAATAAACATTTGAATTTGGTTGGCGAAAGGTTTCACCCGGTTTTTTAGAGGAATTCGAAACGATTTAAGTTTTGTGACTTAGTAGACATAAATGGTGGTTTTTCCACAAAGTATATTTAGTTAGTTGCTGATGAGTAGTGATAGTGAGTATTACCACTACACAGAAACAGATGATGATTTGGTAGGTCAGGTTAGGTCAGGTTAAAAAAGGAGTATGAGAGAGATGTCTCATACGGCACTAGGCGCCATAAGGGCCCATCGCGATTCTTAGGGGGAACCAATTGCAGTGACCTACAATGGAAAGACCTAAACACTTGCCCTTGAGAAAGCCCCAATGGCCCAATTTCCCTGCAAAAACCAAGTAGCCCCTTATAGTTGGTATTGTCTATCTCCTCTAAATGTTGGAAGAAGTACCTGCCCAGAAATTTCCTTCTACTGCGACATATTGCCTCACATTTCTACAGTATATGTGTTATGCCCTCTTCGGCTTGCAGGTCATTGCAGAATCTGCAAGTGTCCGAGTCTTTTGGCATGTTTTCTAAGAAGACAGTGCCCCGATAATATGCCGATCAGTGTCCTGAGCTCTTCACTGCCTAGTTTGAGGATTTCGCTAGATCTTTTTCGGTCGTATTGCGGCGAAAGTGCCTTAGATACTGCGTGACCGGTGAGGTCCGACCACCTCCGGTCGGCTTCCTTAGTTATTTTGTTTCTAATATCGCTTTTATTGATGCAAGGAGGTGGTTTAATATCCACATCTCCTCCATCTAACATTTCCCTGCCTCTTTTCGCAAGCTCATCAGCTTGCTCATTTCCAGCTATACCGCAGTATCCTGGTACCCAGCACAGTCTCACTCGGTTCTGACTGCATAATGACTTAAGCATTGTGTGAACTTCTGTTTGGAAGACACTGCTTGTATCCGGTAGTCGTATAGATCTTTAGACTTTTAGGTCTGGATCTACGGTGTAGATTCCAGCTCCCGTACCTTCCGTTGTTTTTGAGCCGTCTGTGTAGACTGCTATTTCGCAATGTTTAATTACTTTATCCCTTTGCCATTCATATCTTTTCGGGTATGATACGGTACGGAGTGTCGAAGTCGACCAGAGGGTGAATTTCATCAGTTTGCACCTATTCGCCCGGCCGGCAGTGGTAGTGGTCTGCTCAGGATATTTATGACTGCAACTCCGAGAACGAGTCGAAAGAGGTTTAACATTCAGAGGACTTTTATTTAAAAACTGGGTTATTTTTTTTCTCTCAGTTTTATGTAGTTGTAACTATGACAAAACCCACAAAGTAATAATTGTAGAGGTTTAACGCAAAGGACAAGAGTACGACTTAAGTGGAAAAGTTGTTCCTAGTTTTGTGAACAGAAATAACTTTAGTTCTATCTTTATGCTTAGGGTTGTAAGATGGAATAGATATTGGATGCGGTAGTTTTTAGTACTTCTTTTGCAGACCTAAACTTCAAACTTAATAGAATTCCAAATGTATTTACAGAATCTTTAAGCAAACAATTAGAATTTGAAGAACAACGTTACCGTTCGAGCCATTTCCCTCGACATTTAACCTCTCGGATTAATATATAAAAAAAATTATTTCTGCCCACAGGACTTATATTCAAAACATTTTCTTTATTCAATTCTTCAATAACAAAACAATCACCAATATGCAGGCTCGTACAGTTCCCAATTTCCAAGAATCCTTCTGTCAGAATCTCTGCCAAAGTATCCATTTCCTTTCAGTCCACCACTGTCTGCCTGCCCATAGAAAAAGAATTCCAGAAATATTATGAAATCTTTTCTGCGCGCCGTGATGTGTAAAATGTATCCATCTTCACCGCCCATTGCCGTCTGGCCATAAGTTGCATCAACTACTACTCGCCAAAGTGTACAAATATTTCACTGGCAAAATTCCCAGAAAAGTTTTCATCGCACCACACACACCCCAGTCAATGGCGGAAACTTTGTCACTTCCTGTGTCAGCAGACTCTGAGAATCTGGACTCTTGCAGACTCCTTCGTTTGGCTAAAAAGTGTGAACAAAATAAAAAAATTTTGTTGAGACGAACAAAAAAGCAAAACGGCAGAATGCACAAAATGCTTCAGACCGTTTATCCTCCAGTACATACAATCTAGGAGAATATACAAGGATAATAATAATAATGATGTTGTACTACATACGTCAGAGTTTATCCTTCAGACAGAGGAATTCTGTTCATTCTCTTTCTCCATTTGTGGTGTATAGAAGTATAGAGAAAACATTTTTGCTTTAACTTTAAGAATTAAGTTTAATGTAAATATTTCAAGTCAGAGGAAAGTGACATTTGTATATAATTACAGAAAACGACTGTGTAGTATATATGTAGGTTACCGAAAGGCATGTTTCATCTCCAAGGTGATAACATTAGCAGACAGTATATGAGTGCCAAGGTAAAGGGACACTATAGGCTGACGATATACAATACCACATAGTGGTTAATGGCTTTGTGCGTTTCTCGTCCTCCGTTTGAAGCAAAAAATATAATAATTGCTCTGATAAATTTCCCAAAACGGCAAAAGAAGCCCTATTGCCATAGGATATTCCTTCCATTACATTAATTACCTAACTGGCCAAATTATCCTTATTCGGTTTTCTTAATAGTTTGAAAATTATTGTACGTTTCACATACGTTAACTGGTACTTTCTGCGGCACGCCTACTATACTACAATATTAGCTGCCGTTCAGCATCCTTGTGCCTGAATTAGCCACAAAGGGAGAACGACCGACGCCGACGGGAAACTCCACAAACATGGAGTGAACTTACCAGAAACACCAAAAGCAAAATAATGGAAATAACAGTAATAAACGAAACGAAATACCCTAACTGTACACTGAAAATAAAATACCAGGTAATATTGACAAAATTCCATTGTAAAATTTCAACAAAAGCAGTTTTGTTGAACTGAAAAAAAATTGTTGTAATGTTAAATGAAAATTATCAATAAAACATAAATTTTATCAATTTGAACGATATTTTGTCAAACGGATAAAACATTTACTAAAAAACTACTTTGTCAGATTAACAAAACACAATTTTCAGTCTAATAAACCGATAGTTTATCAATTTAACATATTTATTGTTGAATTAACAAAGTTTTTGTTATATCCATAAAAACAGAACCAAAAATCACTTTTGTAAATGTCTGTAAAATTTACAAAACTTATGCAAAATGTTTGTTAGTTAAACAAAATACAGATTATCAATAATACAAACATTTTGTTGGAATGATAAAAAGGATTGTAGATATATGACAAAAAGTTTGTCGAATTGATAACACACGTGTTGAATCGATAAAAATACAGTTTAAACATTGTAATCCTTTGAATGCAATGCTATTAATGGCGCATTTTCACACGCTAAGTAACAAGTAAGTAAAGTAGCAAGTTTGTTTGTGCGCCAAATATAATCAGTGAAAAGTGATAAAAAAAAACATTGCAAGTAAATAGATGAGGACATAGTCAGTGAACTAAAACTTTCTTCCATAAAAGAAAGCCGCATATGAAAATATTTAAAAGGTAAGTGAAATGAGTACGATAATGTGTAGGTATAGAATATCTAATAAAAAATTATATCAAAATGACAGTTTCTTAGAGGTAGATCTATAGATGCAAACGCTTTATTATTAGTTCTTAAAAAAACCCTGTTAAATGGAAATTATCTTAGGAACTATACTTCATAAGGCAACTTGGAAAATCGCCTTCGGGTAAAATGCCAAATATTTTAACAAAATTCGAGTCCTTTTAAGTCCAGCTGTGGGCTGTTTAAAATAAATGTACATAATTGAGGAACCCAGGCCCAGCACATCTCGTGGTCGAGATTGCGAAGTAAGAGTTGCTGTTGCTTTAGGTAAAATTAAGAAATTAAAACAGTATAATGTTCTAATAAAATCTTTATATAGTGCAAGAGGAAGATGTTCAAGACCATTTGAATGCAATTTTAGCGGAAAATTGTTCATGGGCTGAACTCGAAAATCTTTGGACGTCGACCTCTAACAGGCTTTCTGGAATGTTAAAATTTAATTCAACGGCCGAAATTATGGGTAAATGGAGAGCTTATAAACAACCTCTTGGATACAAATTGGTAAGAATTGCAAGGAATTTGATAATAGATATGTGTACGATTTTTTAATTTGCAAGTTTATTTTTATAATAATTTAAATAGATTAACATTGACTTCAAGACTATGCTCCCTGATTCTGCAGATTTCGAAATCGTATGCGCTGCAAAATACGATCGAATCATGAAAATGCTTCAGTCCAAACTAAAAGACGCATAGAACTTAGCGAAATTGAAGGAGATGAATAAATCTCTATCTGTATCGGAATGTATGTAAGTATGATAACATACCTTATTAAATAGTTTAAAAATTGTTAACTGATTCATCGACCAAACTTTTTTTTATATGCTCGTAGGTATATTACAACAAACGCATTTTTTTCTTTTTCTAAATAGATGGGCGATTCGTTTGGTGATTCCTACAAAAATATTTCTTTAATGTTTTTAAGTAAAATGAATTGAATTTAATTTGTTTAATTACTTTAAATAAATCTAATTACTAAACTTATTTGCTTTGGGTATCATTTATTAACACCTACTTTATTTTACAAGGGTATTGTAGACATATTTTGGATATAATTTCTTTATATCTATAGATAAATACTTACCTCATACCTTCAAAATGAGGTTAAAGGACAACTGCAAGTGAGTATTCTGTATTAATCATATCGACAAAATAGTTTATTTAATTCAACAGAACAATTAATAAAAACTTGTCAGATTATTTCTATTCAATCAACAATTCTGTTGTTGAATCAACAAATTAAAATGCTGGAGCTGACAAAATGTTGCTATGTAACCAACAATCTGTTTATAGATTCAACAAAACACAACGGTAGTACTGAAAAAATATTTCTGTACAATCAACAATATTTGCTGTTGATTTAACAAAATACAATAGCTGAATTGACAAACGACTTCGATATTATTAACAATTTTTTTGTTAATTTGACAAAAAGATAAAGGTCAAAATGATAAATTTCTCTGTAAAATGAAGAGCATTTTGGTTAGTTTAACAAAATATTTTTATACGTACGAACAAACAATTTTTGTTACCATAACAATTTTTTTGTCATCACAACAAATGTTTTGAAACATGATAAAATTTTGTCAATCTGATAGAAAGATTTTGTTGGACGTATATTGACAGAAAATTTGTTGAATTAACCCTCATTTTTATCAAATATACCAAGGTTTTATTTTCAGTGTAGTGGCGGGGGTGAACACTGAACTGAACACATCCTTTGCCTTCCGTTGACAAAGAGACCAAAACTAGTTTCAAGTGGATTTGTGTTGTGGAACTACACTACACTTCAATTTCAAGTGATGTGGTCGTGCGATGTCCTTTTTTGCCGGTGGCAGTGCTATGCTTACACAATCTTACAATCAGTGTGTAATTACTTAACTCATGGGCTTCTGGTTTCTGAGACTGGTCTTCTGGCATCCAACCAAAAACCATGTGAAAGTGCTAAAGGTAGCTGCTATGTACATATTTTTTTATAGTTTTTGGTAAAAGAGTCCTCGTGGATGTAGTGGCCTCGTTTGATGTGAGCCTGAGCTTACACTATCAACAAAACCTAATGGTAATTAGTCGTGGTGGGTTTGTGTATGCACATCAGTGGAAGGTGTTTTTGTTTACTTTCGAGTGAGCTTCGGCGTTATGTGGTTAATTGTGAGCGGAAGGTATATGGAATGATGTTCACTGGCTGCACGAACGGATGACGTGACAACCATACATAGCGTGTGATCTGAGAGCCAGATCCATGCATGTAGTGCATATTTCAGCAATCGCGGTTTTTTCCAGGTGGTAGAATGTTTACGTATGAATGGAGTCTGATGTGGAGCATTGAACTTTGAGAAAAAGTTGCTTTAGTAGAAACATTTGACAAACGGTAAAACGAAAACCCATAAGCCTGACACTTTGTCTTAAACCGGGTGTCGTACAATGTGAAATGCGGTATAAATTCACAGATTTAATTATCGCTGGACCACAACAACCAATGCCGCAATCAAAGCACGTTGTTAGTTTTATCCACGGGTGTCAAATACGGAAGGAAGGTTAAGCCGGCTTACTGAAGATAGGTATATATAAAGGGTCCGCCATCTAACGTTTTTTTTTTTCAACTAGTGCTTATTTCGCGAATGGTAACACTTAGCTCATGTCTGATTTGACAGATAATTAGTTTTATCCTTCCGCTGAACGAATATGGTTGTGTATATTACGCTTGAACAACGCTGGGAAATATTGCGACATTACTTTGAAAATCATGGTAATGTTGCAGAATGTGTGCGAAAATTGCGTACGGATTTTGGAAGAAGAGAAGCACCGTCAGATGAAGCTCATTTTGATCTTGACGGGTATGTAAACAAGCAAAATTAGCGCATTTGGGGCACAGAAAACCCGCACGCATACATTGAAAAGCCGATATACCCAAAACGAGTCACTGTTTGGTGCGGATTTTGGTCCAGAGGCATAATTGGGCCATTTTTCTTCGAAAATGAGCAAGGAGTGGCCATTACAGTCAATGGCGATCGTTATCGGGCCATGTTGAACGAATTTTTGTTCACAAAAATTGAAGAGGAGGATATTGGCAACATTTGGTTTCAACAGGACGGCGCTACGTGCCGAAGCCGAAGCTACACTCGATGCTTTGCGTCCTGTTTTTGAAGATCGCATTATCAGCCGCAGAGCTGATGTCGTTTGGCCACCGCGGAGCTGCGATTTGACACCGTTGGACTATTATTTGTGGGGTGCCGTAAAAGATAAGTGTTACGCCGACATGCCAGAGACAATTGACGCTTTAAAGGACCAATATTCGTGAAGCCGTACAGTTGCACACAATCGATAATGTGCTTAAAAATTGGACCGATCGTGTAGGCTACTGCATGGCCAGCCGAGGCAGCCATTTGAATGAAATTATTTTCCATTATTAACCGGAAGGATTGTACTTTCAAATAAAAAAAGAAATCTGAGAAAATATTCAGTAGTTTTTTTTTTTATAGCATTTTCAAAAAAAAAAGTTATTTGGCGGACCCTTTATTTCCCGTAGGGAAATTCTAAATTGTTTCTACGTGTGTTTCAAAATTTATTTGTTCCAAAATACCACATCAATTGTTGATCATATAAAATCAGCATTGGTCCATTGTGATACCACGAAAAACGGATCATATAAGATCTCCCTACTAGTTCAACCATTTTGAGCTCTTTATAAAGCGTAAGAGCGCTTTATGTCTGTGTCTGTGAGATCACCCAAGTTGTTATAATGGAAGGCTCCCAAGTAAAGCTTCCTTCTTCGGGAGAGAGCTGCACACAAACAAAGAAGGTAAGGAAAAGTTTCCTCTTCTGCCTCATCCATGCAGCTTCTGCAAAAGTCGTTTACGAAAAGGCCTAGCCTTGCGGCATGTTTTTCTATCAGGCAGTGTCCAGTAATGACACTTATCGTAGCGCCGAAATCTGTTGAGAGAAATCAATTTCTTGGAGTGTTCAAATTTTTTTTGTTTTGTCCGCCTTTTTTTCCGCCTGGAACACGCTACAATAATTTGGTAGACGGAAGCTGAGCTACTTTCGGAGGAAACACCCCCATCAACTCAGTCTTTGTTTTTGAGCGTTCAGTGTAGAAGTGAACTGATTCATCTTCTAAAAAAGTATTCAGATTGCTTTGGAGGAGATGGTGACGAGAAAGTTCTTTTCAAAATTTAGAGATGGGGTGGTGTAGTCAGTGTTTTCGGTTGGGATTTCGAAGTTCTTCAGAACAGAGGCATATAGGGTCGTTAAAAAAAATACCAGCTGACGATGGGTCGATCAATAAAACACGTGCAATGTATTAAGACCTTTTGGCGCGCGCTCAATGAACTCTGCACATGTTTTTTCAGCATTTCAGCGATCTATACCTACAAAATCTAGAGAAAAATTATCCGGTTCGTCCAAATCCAGACTCTCCGTTGGCGGCAGCTATATGTTGTTATATTTTGAATAAGATATACTATTATAAATTCTGGATTTTTTGCCCTTTATGAAGCTCATTCTTCCACTTTTCAAGCCGTGGTCCAACTTACCCCAATCACTGGCCCAACTTGCCCCGTTGGTGGCGTAAGTTGGGCCACTAGGACTTAGTGCATTTAGGACAATGTTTTTCCCTTGTGGATGAATATTTTCAAATTTTTTCAAAATCATTAAGAAGTACGAACTCCATTCTATCTTTTGATACCACTCTTGAAGGTATAGTATGGATAATCTGGTTACAACAGGACTTCAAACAAAAAGTGGCCCAACTAGCCCCGCCTACCCTACATCTTTGATGCGTTCTGCCACGGCCTTATGCTGAAGCAACCATTCTGGCAACAATGCAAAACCATTTCTGTGTGTCCGAATATACACCACGCCAAATTTCAGCCCAACTAAAATCACTTTTTTTGACGATTTTTTTACAACTTTGACGGATCGCCCCCGCCAAAGCGATCGCGACACGTTCGGCAGAACTACATTTTTACTTTATTTTCATCAAATCCAACAAATTAAACTATGATAGACGATAACTAAAATAAGTCGGAAAAATATTCACCAGCTCTCCGACTATAAACTCCAGTATATTCATTTTCGGACATTATGCAGTACGTTTGGGATCCAACTTTTATTCACTCCGCGCCACTTGAATAGCACACCCCTAAAGGTCGGTTTTCTATCGCCCACTGGTCTCAAACCAAGCATGCTAGAGCAGCGTTACCGATGGACAATTTGAAAATGGCCCCAAAAAATGCGTCCCACCCAATTTAACGAAAAAAAAACTTCTTTCAGGTTTATTAAAAAAAAGAGAATTTATTTTCTAAATGAAATAGGTACATTTTAAGTAAAAAAAAAACAAATAAAGAAAAAATAACAGTGCATGTAGGTAGAGAGTTATTCTATGTAGCGTGTGCGTTAGTCTCGCAAAAACTCAAGAATGGCTAAATCGATTTGGATGATTCTTCTTTTTCTTTGTTGGTCTTTAATCAGGGGTGGCTTAGAAAATTCGGAAAACCCCAAATGAAAAGTAGGCAAATCGAAAAAATGTTAATTTCCATTTTGTATGGGAATATAGGTAGACTGGGTACGGTTGAAACACAGGACGGTTGAAACAACGCAAATATCTCGCGAGCCATATGCGCAGCGTGTTTGAGTATTAGGGGTGGATGAAGCAGAAACAAGTCCTTAGACGAATTTCAGTCTTCCTTCGTTCGTCGCGCAGTCCAGTTGGGAATAGGATGTTGTTTTGTTTTTAGACAGGCCAAAGTAAGTATTTTTGTTCGGTTATTTTTCTTTTTACTGTGGTTTCTATTCATGTGAGATTGTTGTGTGTTTTATTTTGTACGCAGTAAAGAGTGTAGAATACAACATGGTGACTATTTTAAATGTAGCAGTCTTGTTTCTTTTACTTTATAATTTTTTTTACTTGAAGGAGGGGTTGGGGACGGTTGAAACAATTTTTCGGGGGACGGTTGAAACAATGTGTTTACTTATCTTTCGTGCCCCGAGAACGTGTGAGGAAGACTTCTAGAGGAAATGTGGAATTGTCAACATTTAACGATGCTTATGAGTAGGTGAAGGCAGGATATTTATTGCGCAGGGCGCGAAGAAGCATGGAATAAATTGCTCGCTTCTATTATTTTTTATTTTTATTATTAAATTATTATTATGTATTATTATTATTATTGTTATTATTTTTAAATTATTTAATGAAGTACCTACCTACGGTTTTTCGCTTTTTATTTATTTTTGATAATTTTTTTTTTGTTTAAGAATAATATTAATTTTTTTGTAGTTTTCGTTTTTTTTAAATTAATATAGAACATTGATGTGATAAACATTGTTAAACAGAGCCATTATTTGAAATAAAAAATTAATTATATATGTAACAATGTAAGATTTTGTATTATTTGCACGTGTTTCAACTGACCCCCCATGCTGTTTCAATCGCCCCTGGTATGGGTACGGTTGAAACAAATTGGAATTTTTTTTAAAATTTGATGTACGACGTAATATCTAAGGTGGGCGGTAGAAGGAGTACAAGTCGAAAATTGCAATTTTTCAGGAGAGAGAAAAAACTTAATAAAACTTTTAATCTTTGATATTTTTTTTTGAATCAAATTGTGAATTTCTATTTTTACATCGAACACAAAAATAGAAAACTTATTTTTGTATTATTTGCAGTAAATAAGGAAAATAAGGTTACTTGTACTTATTTGACCATTAACATTTTGATCGAAAAGTGACTTATGCTGGTAAAATCAATTTCGTCGCCACTTCAACAACCACAGAATTAGAGCTGTTCCTCCGCGAAATAGTATTCTTCGTTGGGTTGAATGTATTGCGTACACGAACACGAGGTATTTTGACGGACTGAAGACCTCCAGAAGCTCCACAAACGGTTCAAACCCCTAAAAGTGTCAAACGTGTTCGGCAAGCCTTTCTGCGCAGTCTAGGTTGATCTGCTCAGCAGCATGCAGCTGAACTTGGCATCAATGACCGTTCGATAAGGCGTATTTTACATCTGGAGCTGTATTTCCACCTACAAATTGGCCATTATGCAACAGTTGCAACCTGGGGATTACGCACAATGCCTTCGGTCCCCTTATTTATCCATGTGCGATTATTTCACGTATTTACGAGAAAAAGACCAGAACGCTGGAAGAATTGAAAGAAGCGATTCGCGTGGAAGCCGCTTAAATCGACCAACGCATTTTGGAAAGAATAGATGGCAAGTTCAAAGAACGCCTGCAAAAGTGCACCGCTGATCGTGGCCACCACATGACAGATGTGATTTTCCACACTTGATTGTTTCAAATGCTATGGAAAAGACGAACCAGAAACTGGCCAAAGGTTTTTTTTGTGGAAAATTAATGATTTTAGGATTAATTGAAATCCACTTACAACACTGCCACTTTCGCTTGTGAAATATTTTCTTCTTAAGACCAATGAAAAAAGCCGAGAAAGCAAAATATGAACGTAGGCAAATTATTTGGTCATTTTAGTACAAGTCAAAGAAATATGCATTATAGTTGCTAGTCAGAACAAAAAAAAAATACCCATTATTTGATCATAATAGTATAAGTCTACTTATACTCTTTTAACCTCCCACAATTATGTCTCATAAAGTTATATTACTTTGAACACTGTCCTTTATAGAGATTTGTGTATGCAATAGACTTATACTGCTTTTTCCAAACATGCCATATCAATTTTACAGTCGAATGGCGTACTTATCTCATTTTTACCAAATTTTGACTTATACTCCTTCTACCGCCCACCTTAGATATAAGACACAGGGTACTCAAAAAACAGTGTCCACTTATAGATGAAAACATGCTCTTACATTTCACATAACTTCATTATCGCTCAGCTTATAAAAGGCAATGTTATGGATGATATAAGCGAAATTGTTTCAACCGTACCCAGTCTCCCCTACACCACCTCTGTTCGCAAAACTCGAAAACCACCAAACCGATTGATCTCAATTTTAGGAGAATCTTTGTTGCTGGGCCTAAGGAGTTTTTGGGAAGTTTGGTCAATATTGAACAAAGGGGCGTGGCACTTCTCATACAAAAAATTCGTAAAAATCTTATTTCTCGAAAACCACAGAATAGATTGATGTCAAATTTTAAGAAAACCTTTCGACGTCATATATCTCAAAACCACCGAATAGATTGAGCTCAAATATTAAGAAATTCTTTGTTATTGGCCTGAAGGTGTTTCTGTGAGGTTTGGTAAAAATTGGATGAGGGGCGTGGCACCTCCAATGGAAAAAAAAACAATACAATACAAATTGACCTCAATTTTTATATGTAAATAAAAGGCATTGAATGCATTTGAATACGAACGAGTTCCATTTAATCACCAAATGAAACTTAAACTGTAGACAGTTCGGCCAATTTTGCCGATCTCAATGAACTGGAGTTGGAAGGTTGATTGGGATTCATAATCGCAGAGATAAGTTTTAGGTTTTACGAAGTTCACCGGGTCATCTAGTAGATATGCAAACATGCGAAGAGTTATTAAAGAAGAAAACACACGCAAATATGTATTTCTTTTTTCAAAATTGTTGGGTGTTATTTGAGAAATAAATTGAAGTTTTGAAAATGCGTCCCAATGTCGCCTGAATTTGTGAAAGGAAATGAGATTTTTTACTGCCGTTGCATTATTTACGGTCCACAAATTTGTATTAGAAAAGGTGTATTTCATTGATATATGGTATTAGCCGGGAAAATCCTACGTTAAAAAAGAAAATCTTAGAGTTTTTGTCGATACTTAACTGAACGCTGTTCTCAAATTGTCGAGGATGTATGGTTTCAGTGAAAATCGTATGAAATGTTACATGGAACATGACTGACGTTAAGTCGAATTTTAGGCGACAACTTCTTATCGTGTACGAACCTTTAATATGTAAGTTCTGTAGTTTAACAAACCGTTATAAAACGTAGAAGAATCACAAGCCTATTAGCTATGCACCTTTTATAAAGATTTCTTATATTTCATGATACCTACTCGTTCGTTGCGTGTTGATCCTGTAAAATGAGTTGCTTTTGAGTACATACTACCGAATTATTGACTTACACCAAACTCTATACGTGCTTGTCAAAATGTTGAGAAGATTAGGATAAAATCCAATCGAATCTGTAAAGAATTCTTAAAATGTGCTTGGCCCCAATTGATTTTTGAATTTTGGAAAACCTATAGGAACAGTCTGACCAATTTTTTATTTGGAAATGCATACGAGCATGTGCATTTAGGATTTATGATACCAACCTATACAAGAATACAAAACATTTTACATCTCACGTATACCCATCCTTTCACTTTACGTACCCAATACCGCCTTTGCTCATTGTTTTCTCCATTAATCCCCATTCAAACAAAAACTATTGTCTAACAGATGAATAGAAGCCAGGAACCTCCTGGGATAGCCTTTCTTGTTTATAATGTAATTAGAAGTCGCATAACAAAACTTTCACTGTGAACACTTCATTGTATTCTTGCCTCCCTCCAACGACGGCGATGTAGGTACTTATGCGATACCGTGGAGCACACACGACACACATTCCTGACATGTGGTGACTTCTTCTTGGTACGGCCAGAAGTATTATGCCAAATAATTCCTTGAAAGTAAATGCGTTCGTAATGCGAACCATAAAAGTCACACGCGTTTGGTCTTTAAATTCTTGTCTGCTTCCCTCCTATAGTATTTTTGCGCAATTTTTGAAGACCCTTAAGCACCCGTATATTAAAATTTAGATAGCTCCTTTCAGAGATTATTTGTGAAGGTATACAAAAGGAAAATTCTCGACTGAATTTGTTTTGTTTGGTTTTGGCAGCAGCCACAGGAGGCAATTCAAATAAAAGTTTTTTTTTTTATTCTTTCTGGTACCTACCTAAATGAAATGAAATTAAGAC
The DNA here is from genome assembly GCA_955612985.1 of Cheilosia scutellata. Lineage (NCBI taxonomy): Eukaryota > Metazoa > Arthropoda > Insecta > Diptera > Syrphidae > Cheilosia > Cheilosia scutellata. The sequence goes on from OY015314.1 coordinate 18,511,727, forward strand.
AGATGTGATAATCTCAAGAGAGGTTGGTCTGAAAGGGTTTATGGAAATCTGTAGTCTGTGGCTTGTGGTCAATTGGGCGTTGAATCCTTGTGTAAATTATCGATACTTGAACTTTTGCCAGAACGCAAAGGGGAAAAGGTATTCTTTGGGTTTCTAGCTGGTTATATAATAATATATGAGCTACAGATTGGTTTCGAGCACTTATGCATATAGAAGCCAATTTTTGATAAGGATGTGAGCAGTGCCAGAGGATATGGGATAATGAGGTTCCTTCAACGACGGCAAGCTTAAGCTACAATAGTCTTATTTCAGCCATAACATTTTGTTTATTGCAAACTGACTCAAATATACGTGAAAATTGTGAAACCACAATGTACCTACATATAACTTTTTATCTCATTTCCAGACTCAGTACTCCAACGAAAGCCAACTAACCCTACTGAACGTTCAACAAAGCACGTCCGGAAAGTACAGCTGCGAAGTGTCTGCCGATGCACCATCTTTTCACACACTGATCGCTTCTGGAGAACTGGACGTTGTTGGTAAGTTGTGTAACAAATGTTTACTTACACCTAAGGCGACACACAAGTCGCCCACAATCTTCTTTCTGTAATATATGAAGTTGAAGAAATCATGGCCACTTGCAGTATTGAAACTGAGCACATTGCACCTCCACAAAGCGTTCATTTGTCTTGCTGGCCATAGTGAACAAAACAAAATAACTTTGCATCTTTAGGAGGAATTCGTTTTAATTTTTTTTTTTTGTCCGTTGACTCCTTTAGAATGCGATATCCTGGTGCAATGTCCTTAGAAAAAGTTTTTACTTGCTAAAGAAATAAGAAATTGAGCAGTTTCCTGCAAGAGAGAGAGAGAGGGCATTGGCTTGTACATGGCATGTACAAGAAGAAACGTAGCGGAAAATGACCTTTTTATATTGCAGGATAAATATCAAGTGCAGTTGTTTTTTTTTTTGCTGTTTTCTTCTGTAACTCCTCTTTATGCTGTCGTAGTGGATGTCTGTTACTTCTTTATTACCGGATATGACGTAATAAAAATATTAATATCGGTATCTGTTTCATGTTGGGATGACAAAAACACACAACCCATTCGAAACTAATTATCCTTGTGGCGGTTATAAGAAGTCGCAAAATCGACTGCTGTGACAATGACAACTTAAAGAATTGAGTTTCAGGACGGAGTGGACAATTTATATTACTTTTTTCGCATTTCGTTAGAATCTTCCTGACAGACACAGGAACTTTGTGATGGTAAGTGGAAAGAATGGGACTTTAGCATTCAGGTAAAAGAAGAAGTATTGTCATTACACCGGGGATAGTCTGTCGCTTTTATTTCTTCCACGTCTCTGCGGCCTGGGGGAATCAACATATATGTACATATTCTATAAGTTCGTCGATCGACATATAAGTGGAGAACTTTATGTTCCAAGAATTAACTGCGAATAAGGATAATTTGGTGATTTATTATTCACATTGGGTATATGGCTTTGTGAGCTCCGTTTTGGTCAGTTTTTTTTTTTGTTTGGACTGCGGATGGTAGGTAAGAGAAAGGTTTTACTTTATCCCATTAATGGAATGAACGATGACTATGAATCGTAATTGAGTATAGATATAAATTATTCATTGAGTTCTAATAACTTCAAAGATGATATCCTTTTTCCGCGTATGCCATCAAAATGGGGAAATGTGATTAGCTTAAGCCTTATGCCACTTGAACGTTCATTTTTAATGACGTCTATTACGAAGCGTCTATTTTCGAGCGATTCTATAACCTATCCGTTCGCTTTTGTGTTGTTAAGCTGTTTTATATTCTCGGGAAAGACGATTTTAGATTATGAACGTTTGTAAACTACAACTAAATTGAGTATACAATACACCGCTATGGAAACAGATCCTTTATGATGGATACCGGTTTATATTTATTTTATAAATCTTGAGTGAGAACACTGCAAACGGTGCTGTAATTTAGGTTAGGTTAGGGTGGCAGAAGAATTGTCCCTTTCTCCTTTATCGTCCATATGAAGCTTCTACAGAAATCGTTGGAGGGGAGGCCCAGCCTGAGAGCATGTCTCCCAATAATGCAGTGTCCCGTGATGACACCTACTAATGTGCTTATATTGGATCTTTTTAGTGTTACAAGATTGTTGGAGCGCTTAAGATCCAGAGTAGGACAGTTCTGCTTCGTGATGGAGCACGTGGTGTAGTTTGACCACCTTCGATTAGTGGCGCTTATCGCATTTTGTTTAATTAAAAGTCTGAACGTAGCGAGAGGCATATGGAGATTCTCCTTTTCCGGTAGAATTGACAAAGTTCTACCATGCCTAGCGAGTTCGTCGGCCCTGCAATTCCCCGGAATGTCTCTGTATCCCGGCACCCATATAAGGTGAATTTTGAATTGTTTCGTCATCTCGTTAATAGATAAGCGCAAATGAGGGCGGTTTTGGACTTGAAGATGACCGAATCTAGGGATTTAATCGCGGCTTGACTATCGGTAAAAATTACGATATCCTTTGCGGATTTGTAATATCCGTAGAAACGACAGGGCCTCCTTGATCGCCATGATTTCCGCCCGGAACACGCTACAGTGATTAGGAAGACGGTATGAGATCGTACAGTTTAAATCTTGGGAGAAAACACCGGTGCTGTAACAAGTTAGGAAAAGCAAAACACACTAACCACGACACCATGGAACTTTTTTGGATTGCTTTCACTGTCTGCCACTGCCATTGGTTCCACCGATTGAAATCTATTACCTACGGGCCCCTCTCTTCCAGCCTCTGCATTAACTACAAGATTTTCCATACTTCAGACTGATAAATTTTGCAGCTATGCACTTCAGTCACCGCATAAGAGACTCAATTATCCTTGTTCCGCTCAATCTAACAGCATGTACAAGCAACATCAGCACCATTTTGGCAAGTAACCTCAACTATCACTCGAACAATTAATCAACAATAATTTTCGAACATCCTGGAATTTTGATACATAAATCGGCCTGGTTTGCCCCATTGACTTTCGAATCAAATGGAAATGCAACTATGTATGTATATGAACAACCGATTCCCACTTCGATATCCTTGCTGATGACTGCAATAATAATTGAATTGCTTACTGGTGCTTCGATTGTGTATGTACTAACGGACGTAATCGTCCATATTTTCTGAAAATCTGACAGGGATAAGGATACCCTCAAGGCTCAAGGACACAAGACTGATAAATAAATAAACTCGTGCATGGTAGTAGGAACTAGATACACCTTTTCTTGGACTATATCACCATTCCCGTCTTTGGGGAATAATACATCTGCAAAAATAAATTACTTGCGCATAAAATTCCACACAAAGTAGGTCGGATAGCGTCGTTTATCATTGGAACTTCCTTTGCAAAGTGCATGCATGCGGGGTTTTTTTCTAGAGCAAACTCCCTATCCCGATATAACCCCAAAAGTTTCATTAATTTTATTGCCCCTAACTTCGTCGAGAAGAAAATGGGAGATTTTAATTACCGTTAATCCATAATAAAGGTATTCTTGTTATGTCTTCCTCTCTTTGTGTCTTTATATCCTTTCCGGTAAAATACAGAAGAAAAAATTGTCATTATTTCAACAGGAACGAGCATAACTTTTATGTGTGCTCGTGAGAGAGAAAAAAGTTACTCCCATGCTTCGTAATCGTAATGCAATTTATTGTCTCTATATCTGTGTCTTTCCCTTTTCCGTTCCACATAGAAACAGAGCTGATGGAGTTGGTCATATTCTGCTGATATCCTCTTAAAGTTTCACTTTTCCAATTCATTTCGTGTTTTTCTCTTAACTTGGTGCAATGATTCACTTTACACGAGAAGTTAAAGGGCACGTGATAGTTTTGTAATTACCGTCGTGCAGGGTAACTTGTGTAATCCATTTAATGACTTTTGCAATTAACTATTGTATACAGTTATTTTGTTTTCTTTAATTTTACAGAGCCGCCCAATCATAATCCGGTGATAATAGGCATAAAACCCAGATACCCAGATACAAGCTGGGAGACATCGTCCGGGGGAACTGCACATCGAGGCATTCGAAACCGGCGGCAAACTTAACGTGGACTATTAACAATCAGGAGGTAAGTTTAACTAATTTCTATGCCTCTACCCCAATTAAGGACATTCAAATCATTCCTCGTCGCAACAGTCAGGCATTATGCAATTTGCCAATCATAAACATCGATCCAAAAGTCCCTGTTTCAAAGACAGAAATCCCGTAACAATGCTAATCACGAAATTCCAAAAATCCTCTTCCGCATTGTTATATACGGGGTTATGTGCTAAAACGACTGTGTGCACAGTGGGGAGGACATTTCGGCGGACTTAGAAGTTAATTACAAAATTTCACAAATAATTTACTGTTGATACGACAGTGGTCCTTGTCTGAAACACATAACTATCGCTAATTGGATTCCGCAATGAACAATTTGGGGAACATTGTTGCGCCGCGTAATATTAGTTCGGGAAGAAGAAGCATCCTAAAATCGATGCTCCTTTCGACCACCAATAAAATAATAATCCTTTTACTCGAATAGCACTACGACGGATGCGGATGCTATTGCAGAATGAATAAAAAAGGACACACAACACACTCCAACAAGAGAAAAGATTTGTATTGTTTTGTACGTTGCATTTGCGAGGAGACAATCCTTTCGTGGACGACAATAATTCCGCAGCAATGCCAAGGATACGTGCAGCGATGCAGAGAAAATAAAACTCACGCTCAACTAGACGACGTCAAATAAAACCCCAGATAATAAGAGCAAAAAAAAAAACAGCAACACAGACATTAGTGTCGTTTTAATGAAAGGATTCAACAGACATGAGTGTAGAGAGGGTAACAGAAAATATGAATTATGTCTCCGGCCAGAAGAAATATGTGACTTTTAATTTTCTGCTCCACACTTGCACACTCCACGGCTGTAGTATAGTAGGTATGACTTTATCATTGTTTGTAGCTTCAAATCCTCTTCTCCATGCTTTGGACGCGCGCTGGACACACAAAAGACTTAACCTGATTTTGGAGTAAATGTCCTGATAAGTGGTCAAGATGGGACACAAACAAACACACTGAATACCAGCTGAAAGCCGAATAATTTAGTAATATGTTTCTGCTACTACTGCTGCTGCTAGGGAAATATATAGTATTCTGTGCAATTTTCTATATCCTTGTTATTTTGATAGTAAAATATTTTTCAGGACATAAGGGGGTAGCCCCCCTAGTTGTGAGAGAAAACTTTTCCGTTTTTGTAGCTGATCTAGAGATCTGCGGTTATGTATGATGTTTTTTTTTAGTTCTCCTTGACTTTGGGGTTGGATGGGGGTTAAACAAACTTTAATAACAAAAGGCGAAAGGTGTTTTGCGTGACACGAAATTATTTCTTTTCATTTTTTGTATAGAACATGTTGAGTAACAACTATTTTACCTTGCATTAACGGAAGCTGCAAAAGACGCAAAATATTTAAACTACATCCTAGAAGAATTGAAGTTGACTGGCAAAGATCCTGTTGTTATAAATTCGGATTCTCAAAGCGCACACCAAATGGCGAAGTTTGGGAGCCATCATTCAAGAAAAAAACACATTCACTATCGCTATCACTACATAAGGGAGGCGGTAGAAAATAAAGAAGTTTCAATTAATTATTTATCAACTGGGGAGATGCCTGCCGATTTTCTAACGAAACCCGTGCCAAGAATAGAACACGAACTTTGTACGAAAAAATTAGGTCTCATCCAGTGACTATCATAATAGTTGAGAAGGAGTGTTGAGTAACAACAATTTTAAAAAGTATTCTTAGTTTTTATTGTATTTATTTTATTCAAAAATAAATTATTCTTTCATCATTTGTTACATTAATACAGTGTTTTTCAAACTTTTTGGGTAATGGACCCCTTTGTTAGTAAAAACATTTTGGCGACCCCCACATCTAATTACAAAAGATTTTATTTTGCAAAGCTCTTCCTGCTAATAGTACTGGCGGCATTAGGTCTTATCGCCCAAAACCATAACGCCCAAAACCATAACGCCCAAATTGAAAAATGTCATAACGCCCAAAACATTGCTAGGCAATTTGTTGGTGTAAAATTTACGTAAATTTGGGTGATGTGACATTGATTTTGGGCGTAATGGTATTATTTTTACTAACGCCCAAAAAATGCATAACGCCCAAAAACAAACCAAAAAAAATACGTATGGGGGGGCAAGCTGCCTCCCTGCAACCCCCTGCTTGGGTTTAATGTCAGATTTGGGGTGTATGCGTTACTTTGGGCGATATGTCATTCTATTTGGGCGAAATAGAATAGTCGTACTGTTTGTACGACATGTTTTTAGAAAGCTATCGCGACTACGAGATTGTATGGACAAAATAGTTTGCTAGATGGTGCTGAAGCTTTGACGGGCAACAGAAGTGGACTCATTGCAAAATTAAAATTAATAATGTCAAACCTTTCATGTGGACACACTGTTTTCTTCATCGACAAGTTCTGGCATCCAAGGTGTTACTTCTGAATTAAATGATATTCTTAAAGATGTGATCAGAGTTGTGAACTCTATTAAAGGCAAGCGAAGTCACAATGGCGAACATTTCCATATAAAATTATCCATTGTGACCGTCAAAATATTTAAGTTGAAGACTAAAAATGGTTATTGGTAAGGCCCAAGGCCTTGCAAAGTCGGCTGTTTAGGACCATATGTGATGGGTTCACTGCTTTATCAGACAGAAGTCAGATGGCTGTCAAAATGAAAGGTATTAACACGAGTTTTGGAATTAAAAGCTGAATTATTTATGTTCTTACAAGATTCAAAATCTGGAAATTCGAATAATTTTTCTGATCCCACCTAAAAAATTATCATTTCTCGGAGATCATTTTGAGCACTTAAACATCTTGAATAAGAGCCCCCAAGGGAGAGAAGAAAGCATTATGCAAAAGACAAAGTCAGAGAATTCCTCGCAAAACTTCCTTTGTGGTCAGAGTCTTTACCAGCAAAAATGTTTGGTTATTTTCGCTGCGTTCATTATGTCGCACTAACAAATTTTGTGTTTTATTATATTTTGATCTCTTGGCGACCCCCAAGGGGGTCGCGACCCACAGTTTGAAAAACATTGCATTAATAGAGCAGGAAGTTTTCATATAATGGGATTAATATTTTGAATTACTGAATTACTGTTTTACCCTAAACAAGATTTGGTCGTACCTATAACCGAAATAAAGTTATTGGATTAGGAAGTGGAAACGAGTTCGAATGGATGCATATTTTTATAGCAAAAGTGCTGACGGGATTTTTACGGCTTCATTTATGAAGGGCATGTTTGTAGGTAAGGTAGTTACATAAAGCAAAAGAAAATGCGTTTCGAATGAGCTCCGTTCGAATTGGAAATTGAAAGCTCAAGTTGGCAATAGTGGAGTATTTAGTATCTCTCTCATTACCGTTTAAAGCGGCATTCCATTTTTGTTATCTGCATTTTAAAAAACATTCTCTCAATGACTCTCTTTCGTATATGTATACTAAACCAACCACCTTGCTGGTTAATTGTCTCCGATACGTCCTTGTGCTTCATTTCAATATATCGATACAAAAAACTTCATTATCATCCTCCGGTTGAAAATTCTCAAAATAAAAATTCTATCTCCATTCAAAAATTGGTAAAAAGCGTTTCAGTAAAGAAGGAAAAACTCCGCTCTAATCCTATTTCCAGGCAAATCCTTCACATGTACGACATCATCGGCCATTAAGGGATTCCCGCAATGACATGGAGACTTCAATATCTGGAATACATTTCGTCGTAACAGGACAGCATTTTATGCATGGCAAATTAAAGGTAAGTCGTTTCGTTATGTTTTTTTTACACGTGCAATTAGCATTAAATGATATAACAAAAAAATACTCATAAATTATAAGGCTGCTGCTATTCGGCCGTTGTTTGGGACACGACTACGTAATGAAATGTCAAAGTTCACATTGCGTCAAGTTGAGGTGTATGTTGCTCGCTTCGCTCGCGGCAAACGCAAAGCCTTTAAACTGTAGTACAACATTTTTTCCCTCTGCATCTCATTCACAGGTTCGTTGTACAGCGTTCATTCATGACGTCTATTTGAAATCAACAGAAAAAAGCATCGAGGAAGATCGACACAAACACACTTCGACTGGCAGTAATAGTGTAAATTTAATTCAAACTCTACCCTACGACCAGTTTGCGCTACAGGACGGTAATTCAATTGACAACAAGGAGTCGTATATAACGCATATACAAGGTGAGTGTACACGTCATCGTCGCATTCGCATCTTCATTATGTGTGCTCTGACAGTCGCTACTGTACAGTTTTCTTTATTCACTATTCGCATTACAGTAGTCCGTATACACTGCAAGTCATAAGATTAGAAGCAGGCATTTTCGAAAAGTAAAATCGATATTTCTCCCGTTAAATGATGGATTAGAAAAATATGGAAACGGAACCTTAAAAACGATTATGATATTTTGTTAACAACAAAATATAAAATTTGTGTATATGAAAGATTTAGCTAACGGAATTTTGAAGACAAATTGTAAATTGAGTAAAGAATGTGCGGAAATAAATCAGGTCATTAGATTAGCTGGCCTTAACATTAAATATCCCTCCAATTTTAGCAGCCGATAAAGCTATACTTTAAGGATACTTCGCGAAGTGTTAAGGCAGAAATAGTGGTTCCTTTATAACTTTTTGCGTACTAAGGGTTTTAGAAATAATTGAAGACACAATGATCAAGTCGCTTTATTTTTCGGGGTAATAACACGGCATGAAAGACCTGCAGAGCAATAAACATCTATTCTAGCCCTTTCCTCCACTGTTAAACATTTTTTCTTGCCCATTTTTATTAACATTCAATCAAGAACAATCTCTATATCTCTTATCTCTATCTTCTCTATATATATATAAAACAAAGTGGCAAAACTATGTTTCCCTCTGCCGCCCGGAATTTTCAACCAATTCAGTTAATTTTTTTTTTTTAAATGTCGGTAACTACGGTGATTGGGCGATAGGCCAAACAAATTCAAAATCGGACAAAGCGGCGTGGCACCGCCCATACAAAAAAAAACATTCAAAATCGTATATCTAGAAAACCACCAAATCGATTGAACTCAAACTCACAGATAATCTTAAGTATTGGCCCTGAAGTGCTCCTGTGAAGATTGGTCAAAATTGGACAAAGGGGCGTGGCACCTCCCATACAAAAAAAAACAAGCTCTTTCGATGTCAAGAAAGTAAATTCCTTGACGGCTAGTGATTTTTCCTCGGCGCCGACAATGGAATACAGAGCTGTATCTACCGACATGCCCTTACAGTAGGCGTGTTGGGATTTCGAGAGAGTTCCTACTTTAATGTTGTGGTGTTTTCAATAGAAAAGAATGTATCACTAAAGGCTTTTCTAAAAATTGCTTTATTCCTCTCTGTGTTTGAGTGCGCGAAGCTTCTGTTAAATTGCATATCCTGAACTGCATTTCCATCACTATACAATACTCTCCCTAGTCAAACACTTATAACAATCATAGACTCTGTTTTTGGACCAATAAACAGTTTTTCTGTATAAGCTCTTTCCTTTCACCCCATAAAATCGTCTCAATAAGTATCACCTCACACCGAAGAATTTCCCTAAAACAACGCCGCAAGTGAATGATTTTCATATCAATGTGACAATTTTTTTTTATTAGTGTCCCACATTCTACACAGCACCTATCTCATCCATATTAAAAGTAACCCAATTTTGATGCCTGTTCTCTTTTTTCTCTACAACGAAACAGACTTTCTCTTTCAATTCATCCCTACAGGTGATGTTTCCTCATTGAATGCTGGCAGCAGTAGATCGACTGCACTCATTTCCTCAGCACCTACCCTCACATCGGTGGTCCTACTTCTGGGAGCTGTGATGCAATTGTCGCACTTTTATATTCATCACCTATGTACTGGATATCATACCATTAGCAAAAGCAGCAGTTGGCGATGGAGTTGCAGTAGTAGGACAACGAAACGAAAGCCATCCTTAGTAAGTTCACCTTCATTGCAATCCCAATCACCATCATCTCCATCGTTGGCCTCGCCATCATCCTCATCAGCAGCAGCATCTTCAATCGCGTTTGTTGTGCATCAAGAGTTTAAGGACTCATGACTCGAATGTGCGTAAATTTGTGAACAACAATAAAGAGTAGAATATTATAATTTTTTTTTCTTTTATTTTTTTCGTTGTATATTATAAATAAAAATGTATAAAACATATATAGGGAAAGGTAAAAATACTATTTCCTGTTAGAGCGGAATATTTTAAGATACAACATGCTTGGTTTCTTTTAAGGAGATGAAAGAGTACTTTTATGTAAAAAATAATAACAAACAATTTTTATTATAGAAACGTATACTTACCTTACATGGGAACGTATATATATTTGGATAAAATTTCAACAGTAAAAGGGTATAAATATTTATAAACAAAAAATATGAAAAGGTATTTGTTTTCAGTGTTACAATAATTGGCATCGTTATTTTAACTCTTTTAACTAGATCCCATTTTTTAAGAATGAGTTCTTTAGGCTATCAGATCTTGTGCTGGGACTTTGTTACAAAGAGCTGCAGGCTCGCATTTTTAACAATGGCAGTTGGAAGCAGAAAAAGGACTAAGTACTGAGTGATTCAAAGTATTCTTTCTACGAGAAGCTTTTCGGGCAGAGATGAAAATATATTTTATTTTGAAATGCCTACGAGAGACGAGACTCAATTAGGTATTCAATTAAAGGGCAGTGAGATTTATTATTCGAGTAGGTTCTCTTGCAGAGCCAAGAACATATTTTAATAGTAAGTACTACATTTACCATTTTTAACTGAGTCTACTATGAAGACTTCTTTTTAACGCCTTTGTTTGTGAAATGAGAAGTAGTTGACAGTGAGATCCCCAACAATATTTCAGAAAGGCTCTACTGTTTAGTTAATACATTAACCTCTAATAGGAGATGGTTTTAAAACAAAACCGCACAAATGGCCTATTCGAATCTTTAAAATTATTTCCGAAATAGCTACCTTCTTTTTGTGCCAAGCAATGAGTAACACTTAAAAAAATATCAATTAAAATTTAAAAGATTAATTTAACATTGTAAAATAATAAAATTTACTGTTCTAAAAAATCTATGGAATTTTATTTTTTTAGCTTCTACGTATGTAGGTAAAACAAATAATGTACTTTCAATAATTGAGATATAATAATTAAATTAAATGCATGTATATAAACTTCCAAGTAAATTTAAATAGTTATGATCTAATAGTGAAATATATAAGGAAAATGTGCTTTCAATATCCCCATTCAATCTCATTTCTATCCAACCTATCCTATAAATTGAATTAACAAAGAAAAAGTCATATATGTATATGTAATTAAAATGCAATAACTTTGTGTTTAATACCTACAAAAAAAAAAAAAATACTGAGCACACATACGAATTGAATACTAAAAATGTCCCATATAACATAAGATTAATTCAATACAGCAAGTAAAAGAGTGAGTTTACAAATTTAATACTTAGCTCGGCGCATTTAATAATTTAAGTTGCGGCTATGATAAACTGTACATTGAATATAAGTAAATACTATACATAGTTGTGTGTTATTTTTAAATGCAAATTTATTCATTGGTACCAAGAAATAATATGTTGAAATTTGAACAATTTAAATCAAACAAATTATAAATAAATTTGAGAGTAATATTACCTATGTATGTAAAACTAAAACAAAAGAGGAAATATTAAATACTGTATGTAGGTATATGTATATTATTACTTAATAAGCGAACGAAAGAAAAAAAATGCTGAGAAATATATTATTATATATAAAATTAAGGAAATTTTGTAGTTTTAATTCGAACTGGCTGTACTTTCAACTTTGCTTGCGGGGTGAAATTTTGGTGATGGATGGTTTATTTACCCAAACATAGGAAATAAGTATAGTTTCAGGTAAGTTTCAGCTGTTGATAAAAATCACATCACATTCGCATCGCATACTTCTCATTCGTTCCGCTCCAACAGAGAAAACGACACACACATATACCGTATGCCAATGAACGTGCTTCGATGTACACTAACTAACCAATCTTATTGAATTCAGCACTTTTGACTGAAAAAGTCATTAATTTAGCACATCAAAGCTTATAGCGTCTTGATAAATTTTGGACGTTTGAGTGATTTTAGTTAAGTGTGTACTGGCACAACGGAAAAGGCATTCGGAATCGGGTATTTGAAATGGACTATGCGAAGCTCCGCAACCAGTCCCGACAAACCACTGAGGAAGTGACATAATGTGATCATCGTAATTTTTTCCAGTCTACGGTCTCCCTTTTTAGGTTTTCAAAATGTGACATACCTGGCAAGCGATATACCCGTGTCACGGCAGTCACTCAAACAAATCGGAGCAATTGCAACTAAATTTACAATGACGATTCTTTTAATGTCCTAATGTCGAAGAGCTACACAAACACATCTCCACAAAACAGACAGTTCGCATTTCGTTCGCTTCGAGTTTCCCGGAAGAAGATTGTGTTCGCCGACGAGTGCATTAGAGATTCCGAAGCGATACATATCATGTGATATGCTTGGCATTGCGTTGAGTTGGCTCGAATATCAAGTTAAGCATCGTTACCGAATCAAACAAAAAAGACGAAAGGGCGAACATCTAGAAGACGTTTTTATCGATGGATCTTTATCTTTAAATGAGGCTATAAATTGGAACGATTCATTAACAAAATCCTTTATAATTACTGGGAACACCGTGACGACCTAATCTATTTGAATAGATTTAACCCTTCTCTCATCACACAGAGTCCACATGCCACGTAAGTAGGTATTGGGACGGTTGGTCCTGGGAATTCTGTGCTAGAAAGAGAGACAATGATGCTAGAAAGAGAGACAATGATTTCAACTTGCATAAACAACAACAAAAACAGCAACAATCTAAACCCAAACAGCAAAAACAACTAAATAATCTTCAACTTCCACAACAAAAGAGAGTACTACGTTCTAATTCATACTCGGCGGATATTGTTCCCGCTGCAATTGGCATTACCTCTGTAGACTCTCAAATGCCTTCATGTTCAGGAATTTCACCTGCTGCTACCAATATAGGATTAAGCCCGTCTGCTGATATTGAAAATTTCACTCCTGAGATTATCAATACTATAAACGATAACAATACTCCCTCATCCAATTGTGATTTGAGAACTGTACCACCCCCGTTTGCAGTGTTTTTGTCTCGCTTGGAGTACGGCACTAAACCTTCGGCTATTATTAATTACATAGCTAAAAAGGATATTGATACTAAAAGCATTAGATGTTTAAGCCTAACAGCAGATAATATACCTGGTCGTATTTCTTTGTCTTTTAAATTACTTGCTCCATCAGCTACTGGCAAAATTCTTTTAAATCCGAGCTTTTGGCCAAGGGACATACTTATCAAGGAGTTTACTAGCAGGAATAATAAGAATAATGCTAAAACGTCTTCTTCAAAAAACTTAAGGAAGTTGCCCTCTTCTACCAGAACGTAAGAGGGCTACGGACAAAGTGCACGAAATTCCTGATAAGTGTTTACAGCTGTTCATATGACATAATTGTACTTACGGAGACTGGTTTAGATGATAACTTCAGCGATTTTGTCATTTTCCCCTCCTACTTTGATGTTAATCGATGTGATCGATCAATAGAAAATAGCGTTTACAAGCGTCTTGGTGGCGCACTTATAGCCATTCGAAAAGATTTTAAAGCGTTAGATGTGGACCTAAGTAGCTATAAAGACATTGAATTATGCTGCAGCCATTTTGATCTAACATCTACCGTTAAATTATACATCGTTTGTATCTACATCCCACCTTGTTCCCGAATAGATGTTGTATCGAGATACATAGATGCTATTCGCTTCATTGTGAGCCTTCTAACTGCCTCGGATTTAATTTACATTTTTGGTGATTTTAATTAACCAAATATACACTGGGTATCGGGGGACTCTGATTGCACATATCTAAGTCCTGGCATCTCCCTATCTGCAATCGGTGCTTTGATTGTTGATACGCTCCACTCACTTGGTCTACTCCAGGTGAATCATGTTAAAAATATTAAGGATAGTACTTTGGACCTCATCTTTACGAATAACAGCGACGAAACTCTTTTATTGAGGAGTCTCACTCCTCTCGTCCCGGAAGACTCTTATCGCCCTTCTTTAAACCTTTTTTTCAATTTCAATTTTAATGAAACATTTATTTTTGAATCCTTCAGATTTGATTTCTCAAAAGCTAATTATAGCGATATATGTGATTTGTCCTATTTAAAATTTTGTAATGTTATGACCTTATGTCTATGAAAGATTTTGTTCTTTGGTGACAACAAATAAATAAATAAAAAATAAAAATAAATAAAAATGATATGAGATAGAGCGAGATGGAAGGTTGTTGGGTTTGGCTGTGAGTTGGTTGGCTGGGTGTGTGACTGTGTGCAGGGTCAGGTAGTGGATGGATTTTTTGTTTGGCTGTGAGTGGAGAGGGGGTCATGGGATGGAGCTAGAGCTGAAGAGGGGGTGAACGATTTGCTGGAAAAAGAAATATTGAACAAAAACACGTGACCGGGGTGAACGATTTGCTGGATGATTTGATTTAATATAAAAGAAGATAGTGGATGGACTGGTTTTTTTGTGTTGCTTTGCGAATTGGCTGTGAGTTGGTTGGTTGGGCTTGTGGCTGTGCTTAAGTAGTGGTTTTTTTTTTGTGTGACCGATTGTTGATCTTGGGAAACGACGGGAACGCCTTCCCACACTAATTTTGTATATTGTAGGGAAAGGCATTAATAAATTATGTTTGATTCACACAGCTCTTCCACTATAATTTATTTCATTCTGAAGATTATTATTGGCAGCTTCTTGATATGCGATCAAAAGTTTATTGGCATTATCCCAATAGACATAATCGACGGGATTACTAGAGTACACAGAGTATGATTTTCCAACTTTCTTTATAACTTTCTCTGTTGGATGCTTTAGTAGAGGTTGAATAACATGTTTGTACTTGTATCCTTTATTACCGTTGACTTGTTGAGTATACTATCATGGTTTCTTAAATGGGCTTTTGTTTTTTGTAATATCCTAAGATATTCATTTAAGTCTGAATCGGTATACTTATCTTTTTTAGGATTCTGTCTGAAAATTAGTTCCTTAAGTCCATCCGTTCCAGAGAAAATGTCATCATCGATAACGAAATTCTGGAGATGAAAATTCCAAACTTTTCTTTACACTATGAAGTTTGTCTGAGGGACTTTGAAATTGTAAATGACGTTTGACGGTCTCTTCTACATCTTCCGCTGTATCATTATTTTTATTATTGATTGCCTCAGTCTTAATGCTTTCAGCAAATGATTTCAGTGGTTCAATTGTGGGCTTAAAAGTATCTTCAAAACTCGGTTTTTCTCATAATTTTTTCCGCCTTTAGGAGCATGTACTTTTTCTTTAAGGCCTCTTTGTTCTTACAAGATTTTTCATTAATTTTTCATCTATACCTATTCATATTTGAGCAGGATTCTATAACAGGTAAAACGGGCTGTTGTATTTTCAAAATGGGGTGTTGCATTTTCCAAACGGGGCTGTTGCAGTTCCAAGTAGAGCGGTTACGGTTTAGGTTCTATTCGCTTATGCGGATGCTTGACGACTGAGCAGTACAATTGCTTCAAATGATTTCTTATACCTTCCTTTAGCGATACTTAAATGCTTTCATCATTATTCTGAATCAAATAACTTTTTACTCGATTTTTAAACGCGCCCTCAATGCTCACATTCTACTTCAAGAACTGCCTTGAGCTCTCATTATGACTATTCTTTCTCAGATGTCGAGACCAATTTCTTTCATCCATATCTTCATTGCAGACAATGACAAACAAACATTGCAACCAAACTTCTATTGTTTTTACTTGATTTTATTTATGAATTTTCTATTCAACACATGCGTTATTATTTTCAGTACACAATTCAGCTTTCCTCTGCGATTCAAACATGAGCATAGATAAACATCGTGGAAGTAAGCGAAAGTTTAACTGCTTCTCCCGGTCCAAAATGTGATTGCATTTAGTTGGATGGATTTTATGATGATTCGGTAGATTCCGGTCGCAGATTCGACTTATGGGCGGGTTGGATGCTGTTTGTTTACATTATCAATTTTGCTGGTCGCAGAGAGGCTTTGGCCCAGGTGCAAGAGGTATGCAGTGACGTCATCGCTAGTTCTGTATTGCCTGCTAGATGGCATTGCTCTCTCTGGTGATGTACTTGCTAGGATGGTTCGGTTCTGTGATGATGTTCTCGCTAGATGTTTGGGCTGATGGTTTGGTTTGGTTTGGTTTTTGCTCGATTAGGTGTGATTCATAGAAAGAGTTTAATGGCGCGGTTTATTCAAATATGCTCTATAACAGGGTTGTTGCAGATTCAGATTCAGATAGAAAATAAAATTTTTGTATTTTCGATTTCATTATTCCTGTCAAACTTTATTTCATTGCAATGAGGCGTTGTTTTTGAGTATAGCCAAGTCGTTCATGTGAATGAAAGTCATGCGCGTGTACTGGGCCATACATTCCTTCCTATGAAAGTATGCGTGGCCCATCACATAGTGTGTCCTTGCACTATGTCTAGATTCAAAATATTACGCGAATTTCTAAACAACGGTGGCACAACTTAATGGGTAAGTGAAAATAATTTTCATTTTAGCTATTTAGGATTTTGAAATGAAGGAAGAACCAACAAAATAAATAAAAATATCTCACGCAATAGGAAGCATTGCCCGAGTTCAAAAGCTGGTTATGCAAATATTTTTTCTTCGGGGACAAAAAAGGGATTTTTTGATAAGGAGAAAAAAAAGTTATTTTGGTGTTAAGAAAAGGGGATTTTTTTTCTGAAGACCTGGGAACCCTGCCGGTCACGCGTTTTTGTTCATATACATATTTCTTTTTCCAGCAAATCGTTCACCCACTCTTCTGCTCTAGCTCCATCCCATGATCCCCTCTCCACTCACAGTCAAACAAAAAATCCATCCACTACCTGCCCACAGCCTAACGAAAAAAAACCACCTACGCAAAGCCACACACCCAGCCAACCAACTCACAGCCAAACTCGCTCTATCTCTCTCGCACATTGTCTCCCTTTCTAGTA
This sequence comes from Cheilosia scutellata, assembly GCA_955612985.1. Lineage (NCBI taxonomy): Eukaryota > Metazoa > Arthropoda > Insecta > Diptera > Syrphidae > Cheilosia > Cheilosia scutellata. The sequence goes on from OY015314.1 coordinate 18,528,953, forward strand.
CAGAATTCCCAGGACCAACCGTCCCTACTCACGTACTTTATTTAACCCACATCAGGGGTGGGATTCTGTAAAAAAAACGAAACGAAAACCGCTTTCGTTTTCACTAAACCTGTCTCTATCATATCTCCGGCAATAGACAGAGACTGCTATTGTCGAAACGATATCTTTCGATCGTTTTCAATTTACATAATCTGGCCCCAGGTTTAAATAAATCAAGGCAAGTTCAACTTCTGACAATACAATTCTTTGGTATGTATCGATAGCGAAATACATAAGTATGCACTATGCATGCATATATCTCTTCTTTCACGTGACACGAAGAAACGTGCCTTACTTGTTCCTTTTCTATCTTTATCGCTTCTTCAGTAAAACAAAATCCTATCTGCTTCTTCACATACTTTATGAACTCTCTCTAATCTTTATAAATTTGCAACTAAGTGGTGGACGGGACATGTCAAAGCCCTGCCTTTGGCCTACAAAATGACAGGAAACTTGTAGATATATTCTGGAGTGAATTCCTTATTTCAACTATAAAGCAATTAAAATTCTAGTTATTTTACATTATTTTCCTGGTTGCGTTTGTTTTTTATATGAGAAGCCAATACATGGATTATACCCATCCTGTACCTTTGGGAGAGGATAAGCTTTTATAATGTGCTTATTGTTAGTCTTAAAACGTGGGTCAGAATGTTATGTCGACCGATTTTTTTAAACAAAAGGTTACCTATATGATTTAACAATGAGATGAGATACTCGTAAAATTGGCCGTAAAACCTATCTGCCATCAGCAGTTTGAGGTCATTGGACCATTAAAATATTTAAATTGAATGGAACGGTATTAATCGTGTTTTTTTAGAGCCCTGGTTACATTTTTCGAATTAACAATGGCGAAATTTTTCATTAAAAAAAATTTATTGAGGTTTACAGTATATTTAAAGTGATTTGTATTAATCTCGTAGTGTTTCTGCATAGTACGAAGGACATAAGGAACAGCGGCGGCTGTATCTCTGATTTTATTAGGAATTTGTAAGTACCTAGTTTTATCCCCTGAATGTGTAGAGAATCTTGTATCATGACATTAACGTCGAAGTCAAAAATATGTAGCCAGCTAGTATTAGAAAAGGGTTTTTGGATATAAATCGTAATGACTAGGTCGCAATCCTTTTATATACATATCGCTTTCTTAATAATATAACACCATTTACACTCTCTTTATAATTGCTTATATCTCCATAGCGGAATGATAAAATAATGGTATTTTTGAACGTTATTTTTGGTTAGATCTTTTTTTTTCTCTATGACAAATCGTAAATTCGGGAAAAGAGCCGGTAATTGTTTTTTTCCACTTTATTTTAGCATTCGCTGAAATTGAGGCAACATTTTTGCGACACTTGATTTGAATTTGTTTGTTAATTTGGACTATTTCATTAAAAAAATAAAAAGGGTAGAGTAAAGGCCTTAGCCGAACCGGAAAAGGGACAAATCAAAGCTTAAAGGACGCTCGCCTATTTATTGTCAAATTAGCGAAGAAACTCGAGAGGAGCCTAGACGTTATATCAACATTTTTAAGTAGTGAGTCTAACTATGGTTAAAAACATGAAAGGCCGCATAAACAGTGCGCTGACTAATGCGGAAAGGCGGCTTTTATTTAAAAAAAAAGCGTAAAATTCTCACAACTCTTTTCCACAAATCGGGAAAAAAGTGGTATCAAAGCAATTTTTACAACCATTGGTAGTCTAAAAATCTAGAAGAAGTCACCCATTAACCTGTCGAAAAGCGCAAAGCCGCCGTTTTTGTCGCGCTCATGTGACCTGTGGACTATGTATTTCACCAACTTACAAATTTGTAGTTTCAAACATTTTTCAACAAAATTTGTGAGTTTTTGATTTTTGATTTTCTACTGCGCCACCTCTCGCGAACGTCTGACAAACATCCGAGAGTATGACTGTCCTGAAAAAGCTTCTCAATTCAGCCGTTCGGACTCGGCATAAAATTGTAGGTCCCTTCCATTCGTTCCAAAAATAGAAACTCACACAAAACGAATGGTTGCGAGAAGCTAGGCCTTGGGTGTTTACCACCTGTTGCGCCGCCTATTTATTTTTTTAAACTCTGGGCATTAAAAAAATTTTCGTTGTTTTAACAAATTTAAATTTGTGAAAGCAATTTCGTTTTTATTTCACCATTACAATAAATTATTTGTATTTTACAGGCAACAAGTTTTGGAACTTTCACAGTTTTTGTGGAAAAATTACAATGTAAAAAACCAAACGAAGCCAGAATGCATACAATCATCCATGCTATGACTTATGTCGAAAAACGTCGACAACTTTATAACTAATTTCATAATCATAAACTAAATGACTTCCGACGACCGCGACCCCAGTCTCAAGTCAAAGGACGTAGAACCAATTGAAATTTATATTTCTTTGGTTGACTTGTCAGACAAAAATTCCAATTTAAAATCTTATGATGAGAAAATTCTCCTCATTATCCTTGCTGGCGCCAGTGACTCGTTCACTTTAATAGAGATACCTATATTGATTAAGATATTAAGAGAAAAGATATTAACAGTATTGTGATTCAATCGATTGAGTGTTGTCGTCGTCGTCGACAAGAATATGGACGCCGGCCGCTAGGAGTTATCCTTTTCTTTGATTCATTTTGTGTGTGTCTACGGAAGTACATATTATACTTTATACATTTCTTAAAACTAAGCATGCGTCTCTCTAATGGGATTTTAACTACTTTCACGATGACAAAGTTTCAGCATATGAAGCAACGATATAAAGATGGATTTATCTTGAAAGAGTTCAGTAATTAATATTCAAGTGTTTAATGTGTTCTACTTCGAATACTAGGTACTAATTAAATGAATGCATAAGTTAGCATATGGCTTCGGATTCGGACATGTAATTGACCATTTCACCCTTTAACGTAGAGAATCACCATGTGGAATTAATGAGGTCCTTATAGAGACGCAAACACAATGAACATTGGCAGCTGGGTACATGCTTGATGATTGATTTTCCCAAATTTCAAAAATATGTAGGTGTAATAATTTGCTATGCATTTAATGTTTCACCGAATTTTGCAGAAATGGACCACTCGACTGTCGACTAAAAGGTCTTTACGATTTAAGAATAGATTTATGTGGAAAAAAATTGTAATAACCTTGCTCACCCCTACTAAAATGCATAGAAACATTTTCCCCGAATGAAGGGTGTTTAATCGATTTCTACAGAATTTTGAGTGAGATGCATATGCTTTACTTGCGTTTTGCGTATATGTGCACTTTTGCAAGTCTAGCCTTTCAAGGATTCGAATTATTGAATCAGCAGTCAACAGTGTATTTTAGTCCATTAAAGGTTTTTAAATCATCGCAGATACAATGTTCAAGGTGAGTGGTTTTGAAGAGCCCAATCGGATGAGCAAACACAATAATGTGGAGTAGAATGAATATTGAAGTATGAGGATTTCGAATACCATAATACGTAATTATTTTTCATAATGTATATAAAGACTGAAGGCAAACCCCATAGGCTTGAACATAGGCCTCAGTTATAGCTATACCTATGTAAAATGCAACCGAAAGAAAATTGTTTTGCTTTTTTGGAAATCTTAAGTTTAATTGTTACACAATGGGTCATATGAATAAAACGTAGCAATTGCTTTTACTCAGACTAAATGTCAAAATCGAAGCAATTGCTAAGTTTCGTATGAATAAAAACTGATTTGAGTTAACTCCAACTTTTGACATCTTCGAAAAGCGGCGCCACCGACCTTTTACTCAGATTGGTATGAATAAAACGTGGAAGACAAAGCAATTGCTACGAAAATTCCGAGTCTGCTATTTTGTTGACTCAGAGCATTTGCTAAATATTTTGCGCGCACATTTTTTTTGCAAAAACAGTCTAGCCTTGTGAGTTGCAGTGTTTTTTTATAAATACATAAGTTAAAATAATTTTTGCTTGTGAAAGAAACAAAAATGGATGCGATAAGTTGCACATTTTAGCTGTTTTCCCTACTGTTGCTAACGTTCGTGAAAAAAAAACAGTACATATAAGCTAAGAAGAATTGGTTACGATAACAACTTTAAGCAACTGTATCGTTTCACGCGTCGAAATGAAAAGAAGAAAGATTTAGAAGAAAATCTGGAGACGCGGGGTGGTGTTCCTTCAAATATCCAGAAAATTAAATCTTTCCTACTGCCTCTGACGTTTGCACGAATACCACTATTTGATCACTATTGGAGATAGAAGTAGATGGAAATTCCTCATCGTCAGCTGCAGAGCAATTAATTTGTAATCGAATATAGGTTATGCACTTATGCGTACCAGTAAGCTCTTCCAAATACTCTTCTTCATCATAGATTTAACTTTTTTTTCGTATTTATGTGAATTTTTTTTATTAAATTAGTTTATCATTTGTTTATTTTTCCTCAAAAATTGTTTTTTTTATTCTAAAATTCAAATTCAAATTCAAATTTTGACAGAAACTGCAAGAGAAGGACACATGCAATGAAGTAAATGCTTTGTTCGAATTTTCGAACTTACTTTAGCAAAGTAAGTTTTTATTCATACCGATTCAAAGCAATTGCTAAGTGCTTTTACTTTGCTACCACCTTTTACTCAAAGCAAATGCTAGTTTTTATTCATACGACCCAATCTTGGTCTTAAAATGTTGCTTTTGAATTATAATGTTAGTTCATAAAAAAAATGAAGCAATTGATCTACAATTTTTCTAGAAAACGAATTTATTAATTTTTCCGTATACGTAGATAACACTTTTCTGAAGTCAATTCCACAACAGGTTCCACTGATGTTTTGGGCTGAGTTGCTACCCAAAGTGAATTTACGTCGATGCAAAAGGCGAAGCAATCGACATGAATAAAAAGACGTTAATTTAAAACGTTATAAAATTCAAATTTATTTTTGTACTATGTACTTATTATTCACAAAGAACACTGGTTTTAGCTGATGGCTTTGGCTGTTAGATGATTAGCGAATAATCCCCGAATCCATCCTTCCAAGAAATCTTGGTTTTTATTTACCTTTGGCCAGCTGATCAGGCCTTCCAGGGTCAACAACCCTTCTTGTACGTGTTGGTTTTATATAACAAATATTCTTATACATACATAAACAATTACTTCCAATAACTCTAACACATACTACAATAAACAATTACATTTTTCCCATTGCGGGTGTTAGTTGGAGTGTGATGCACTCATAATCTATTTCGTTTTACTAATCGGCCATCATTCATTACCGATTTTCGGAACAATAAGATGGTCTGCTGCATCTGCAATCGGCTAGAGGGAGATAGCATGCTTGACTCCTTGTTGGTGTTGCACATTGCACATCTGACGTTTAGCTCATTGTCTCGCGTGGTTTTTTATTGTTCGGTAGTTCGGTGGCGTCTTCGTCAATTTTCGTGAAAATTAATTGGTTTAATTAATTTGTTGACGTGTTGATTTGTGTGCCTTTTATGAAGTGTGCCTTGGGCTAAACATTGATCTTGTGCAAGCTGTGATTACAGCTAAAGTAAGATGCATATCAATGTTTAACCCAGTGCACAACTTCGATCCTGCTGGGCCAGTGTTAACTTGTTATTTGCCCAGATAATTTGTAGCATGGTGGTGGATCGTGGTCTTATTGTTGGGAACCAACAACTGCATTCCTATGAAATGCTGGTTATATGTTTCAATTTTCTTCTGTTTCGTGTTTTTCGAATGGATTTTTCTTATGAATACCTATATATAACTGCCCCCTTACTGGCAAGAACTTTTGACGAAAATCGAATCTGTTAATGTAGAAGATGTATGTTTTCGAGTTTATAACTCCCCGAATTATGTAAATGCTGGACAAATTTCGCAATCCCATTAGCAACGGTATTTGCATAGATATCAACAGAATATAATAAGACGCACAAAATTGAAATTGCTCAAATTTATTCTACCAATCAAAAGTCAATCTACCTACCCCTAATACTATAGCACTATGTTTTTTCGTCAACAACCTTTCAATCAAAAACTTAGTTTTCCCATTTGCTTCTGCTGAAACAAATGGCACGATTTTGATATACAATCTTCTCCATAATGCTCGAAGCAAAAGCAATAGCTATAGCTACAAACTATAGTTGCCATCACATGGGTCTTCAAAGAAAAAGTCCCACTCATTCCAATCAAAAACAAAAGAAGAACGTCAAAAACATAGAAGCTAAACAGCAATCCATAAACCAATAAACCAAAACGGGAGAATGACAATTTCTTTTCAATAACCAAACAAATTTCTTCGTTTCGTATTCTTTTTGTTTGTTTGGTCGGTCTATGTCAGATCCAAATAAATCCTCTCACTCAGCATCAGCAGATGTTTCTGGGAGGCACACGCCATATCCTCTAACCATATGCGTCACACCTATTTGATTCGAAGCTGAATCTTTTTGCGTTTGAGCATCTTTTAGACTTGAGGGATGGTGAACTTTTTTTTTTATTCGGATTTGTTTCGTCTCGCATGCACAACACATTCAGAAACAATTGAATCAAATTTCCATCACAGGAATGATGATGATTGAAAAGTACGACGGAGAAAAAAGGACTCCCCCGAAATCGAAAAGACATATTTTATTCCTTAGCCATACACGATGTCAAGTCAACACATACATACGCCGAAGAATATTGAGGAACGATATTTGTCATTATTTTGTCTTCCCAGCACGAGAACAGACAGACCTACAAATGGGAAGAAAACAGCAAATAGGACATAAATATTAAAATTAGCCTTACATACCGGAATTTCGATGAAGTGAAAGTTGAGAAAAGTCACTTTCTTTTAGCCGAAGGTTACATAGTAACATATCTAGATGCGGGTGGTTGAGAGAGGAGGTTTGGTTCGGTTAGCCTGCTGTAGGTTACGTGTGAAATTATGTTCAGGAAAGTGTCTGTGTTCTTCGGATTCCTGAAGATGGATTTGATGTTGTTATGGGTATATGTAATGTTGTAATGAAAAAATCATAACATAAGAGAAGCAACTGAAAAAGTTGTGTTATAGTCCAACAAATCTGCAGGCTGGTAGGGAACTTATTATGAACAGAATAAAAGAGTGGTAATTTGTAAAATGGACATCAATATGTTTCCTAATTTAAGAAGTTTTTGGCCTAAAATGTAGCTTGACATGACGAAAACAGTAAAATTGAATACCTATTAACGAGACGTATGAGAATAGCCTCTCAAACAAAACCTTTTAAAAACAAATTTAAATATTAAACAATGATCCGAATTATTTATTTTCCACCTCATTCATTATAAATCCCCGCCTGGCTTGTCAATCTCCTAATTGAATTGTAATTTAAATTACTCCTATACCTAACCCATAACCCGTATATACCTTTAAGATCAAACCAACATCGTTTTTAAACAAGAAATGTCAATATTGACCTAAAAAGCTAACAATGACTGTCCTCAGCAAAAAATTTATATTATTTACTTGCCCTGCCTTCAGTTTTGCTTTGCCTTATTTTATTTCATTTTTGTATTTCCTTTCACGTCATTAAATTTATTTATGTCGACATTTATTTTTCACTAATGAAGATGTAAACAAACTCCGGCCGGCGCTGGATGATGGATCCATGAAACGGAGATATTATTGGTAGCTTTATTGAAGTCTTCGTTATTCCTGATGAATAAATTAAATTATTTATTTATTTATTTTTTCCAGTAAATAGATGCATATAAAACAAATCATTGAATCATTGGGTGGTAGGTAAATAAAAATACCGGCCGAGCGCTAGTCTCTTGTAATCTTCGCAACTTGCAGATGAGAAGAGAAGTTCCATGCGAGTTCTTTTGAAGCGGATCCGTCTATTGATAGTTTCAGTTATCAATGTGAAGTGGACCAGCCACTAGAAATGATAGCAAAGGCCACTTCGGAATGTAGGGGTATAGGTAGAGATGTACCCAACGACTCAAATCAACAGCAATACTTTCGTATCCATTTAATAGCATTCAAGCTTCGAATAGGATTTAGCTGCTTTCAAAAGTTTGTTAAAGCGATATCATTGGAAGCTTCAGTTCAAGAGGTATTTCACATGACAATATGTTGCTACACCAGTTTGAAAAATAGGAATGTAGCCGTTCAGAAGCATACATGACATATTGACATATGTATATCCCAACCATTTTTAAGGTTCCGTTTCCATGTGGAGGAACCTCATTGCTTTCCTTACGATGTCTGTCTGAATAAAATATGAAAATGTTGTACCTAGGTCTATCTCAAGAACTAATTGACGTAGAAGGCTGGAATTTGCACACAGTATCAGGTATAACCTCTGGTTAATCGACAAATACCAATATTAACAATACATCGGCTGGTTTGGGAGTTATTCTTAATTTCGTGGAAAAAATATGTTCATTCGCACAAAGAACTGTTTATTTTTAGATTTACAAAAAATACATGTAATCCTTTCTTTTAGATCATCTTCGTAGGTATATATATTATAGAAGATATTTACAAAAAAAACCATGCATTAATTAAGCGGCCCATAGACACTACAATTGTGTCCGCACCGGTGTACTGACACCGGTGTGCCATTCCGCCATACACATCATACCGATCGAGACACCGACACCAAAAATCAAAAACTTTTGATTTTACTCGCACCGTGTCTGACACCAAAATCGGTGTGTTAACTAGAACGACTAAAATCTAGAATGGACAAAATCTCGAAAATGAATTTGATAAATCTCGAATGGGTCAAAATCTAGAAAGTACAAAAATCTCGAAAGACTATCTCGAAAAAAATCTCGAAAACAAAAAGTAAATTCGAGATTTTTTCTTTGCACCCACCCCATATCTAAACAGTAAACCCAAGCAGGAGGGTTGCAGGGGGGCAGCATGGCCCCCCATACGTATCGAGATTTTTTTTCGAGATTTTTGACATTCGAGATTATGCTTTATAGATTTTTTTTTTCGACATTTTTACATTCGAGATTTTTTGCTTTCGAGATTTTTTTTTTTTTTGCGAGATATCGGGGTAGACCCGCGCACCTGCCCACACACAACACACATTTCCATACACCGACACCGGTGCAGACCAGACACAAGTGTAGCGTCTATGAGCCGCTTTATGGCAGTGGCTGGCAGTGGTGGTTGCTGTGGGAGAATAATCAAAATTATTTTTGTTCGATAGGAGTAGGAGGCGGATCTTAAGTGAGATGTGAGAGACATAATTCACATAAGATTAGGATTTTTGCAGATGAGAATATGAGAAATGAGATGTGCTTACCTTTTGTGACCTTGTGAGGTTTGATGGGAGATCATGGTGAATATTTTTTGTTGTACATCTCGGTCTCGGCCGATGTCATGGAGGATGGAGGCTTGTGTTCTGACCTCTATCCCCACGATCATCGTTCATCGCATTGTTTCATATTCGTTGTATTGTGTTCATGTATGCATTTTTTTTGCACGTGTGCTCTCTCTGTTCATTTGTATTATTACGAGTTGGGTGGGGCCGATGATTTTGCAATGAAATATCTTGCTCGCATTTTTAGGGGGTAGGTCAGTAAAGGTATGTATATAGTTAGTTTTCGAAGATCCAAGTAGGCATAGGTCGAAACTGACGAGTTACGACGACCGACCGACGCGACGTTAGGGAACAATACCTTAACTATGCATGCATTTTATTATGAACTAACGTACGGAACCTTCGGTGCGCGAGTGACACTTGCACTTGGCCGGTTTTTAAATATCATTTATGTATTAAGGAGTACGGACGTATCGGAAGACTTGGGCGTGTGTCAATTGGGCTAAATAATTATTATCCTCGGATAATTTTCTGTCGATTATGAAAGTGTTGAAAGAAAAGTTCACCAAACTCCAATATTGAAACGGAGATAATTGAAATTGAGGGTTTTATTTCCTCTTCAAGCTAAACTCAAACAAAAGTAAATGTCAAAAAATTAGCCTATAGGCAGCATTGGATTTAGGTACCGTTAGGCTCAGGCCTAGGGCATCACCACAGATGGGGCACCACAAAAACCGAAAACAACTTAGTTTTGTCAAAATACTTGTGCCGGCCACTGTATTAATTAAATCAAAATCAGTGTTATATTTCCTCTTTAACAATCAATCAAAACTCAAGCAAAACAAAAAACGTCAACAAATTAGCCTATAGGCTTTCTCCCGGAGCAGGATCATTTTTTTGGGGAGAGTACGATAACTTAGGCGCCAAAAATTGATAACGGTTTTGTGTAGAGAGGTTAAATATAAGCATTTTTTACTACGGGAGAGGGGGGGGGGGTCTATCTCGCTTCGTTTAAGCGGGAGGAGAAATTTAAAAAAAAATAATACTTAAAATGAAAAAAATACATATATATAAAAAAAACAATGGCAACACTTATAACAAAAGACTATCGTTTTTGAAAGCCCGGAATCTGTTCTTTCATATTATTAAAAATCAATGGCAACACTAACAACAAAGTACTATGTATAGCATTTTTCATATAAAAGTAATTTTCCATTTTCTCACAAATTAGAAGACATAAATCAATTCAGTGTTCGATTAAGAATTGATTTAGGCAGTAAAAACTACGAACAAATTATGTATCTATATTCTCAATATTGAAAAAATCAGCATAAAACATTTTTTTTACTTTTTTTCCTTAAATTTCAAGTTTGAAAGCATTTTTTTCAAAAATTGTTAATAAAAATTACTTGATTTAAAAATAATATGAAAGAACAGACTCCTGGCTTTCAAAAATCCTAAAGTTCTTTACTATAGGTATTGCCATTATTTTTTAATACTTTATTTTCATTTTATGTTTCATTTTTTTTGAAATTACCCATCCCGCCTAAACGAAGCCAGCCCCCCCCCCCCCTCCTCTTACATTTAACTCCTCTACCGTTATCAATTTTTGGCGCCTAAGTTATCGTACTCGTGCCATTTTTTTTTGACAATTGAAAATTCGTTTTCCACCACGATAGTGTCAAAAAATTATCCGAGGATAATTATATAGCCCAATTGACGGACACTGCCTTAATGAGGCATATTTTATTAAAGAATCTGTGAGTTACTTAAAATGTCTCATTGTGAAGTCTGAAGTGTCTTTAAAAAGCTTCCCCTTATTGCTCTAAATCTCGTACCTCTTTTTGACACATGTAAAGACATAAAAAAGATTTTACACCGTTTCCATCCACTTCCTTCCTCGCAGGACTGAACACCTATATTTTCTTTCCAACAACCACATCAAGTGCATTTTATTTGTTCTTGTTCTTCCTCCAGAGCTTCCCTCCGAACGGTCACTATGAGATTTGTGCATTCTATAGATATTGGTACCTACAACTCCATGGATTCATTCTTATAAAAAAAGTTTTAAATTGCAAACTCCAAAGGTATCACGAAATCAGTTGCAAAACTCACGATTTAAAGCTACGCCATGGAACTAGAGAACTCCATGCACTATTACTTGTACGTGTTTACGGGACAAGTTACGCCATGATATAGCAAAGCAATGTATCTTAATTATGGTCCTTGGTTAAGTCGCTCTCTGAATTCTTAATTAGCTGGCAATGGTTAAGTACAAACAAATAAATAATCCAACACCATAGTGTTGGGTGTCGATAATTTGTAAGCTGTTGCATGCATGACCGAATGAATCAGTAAATCAAAGCGAAACGAAAGGATAATTACTTCACCAGGACCAAAGACCACAGTATGTCTCTTGATTGGCTTTATTTTTAAGTCAAGAATTCTGCGCAAAATAACGGGGTTTTTCATATCGAAATTAGCAAATTAAAAATCAATTTCGCAGTGCAGGCAAAGCCAATGTCCTTTGATTTCCAATCGAACTACCTAGCTACATATATTGCCAGACTGAAACACAATTTAAGTATAAATAAATTCGATTTTATGCTAAAATCAATTTCCAATTATACCTATTGCGCGTGATTTCTTTCATTCAGGAGTAGGATTTTCCTTTTTTTTTTTGCTTTGCACAAATAAATTGAAACAGCAAGAAGGAAAATGGAAAACAACAACATTTGCAATATTTATTCTTGGCATTTTTTTTTTATTGTTTATTTTTTCAATTTCCTTTATTTTTTTGCAGAGTTTGTGTGTGTATTTTCTGTTTTATCATTTTGTGTCTAACTCTAATGCTGCAATGATCTTCGACCATGGAAATATTAATTGTTTTCCAGCGATTGGAATTTAAAATTACTGAACTGGGATGGAAAAAGTATTCGAAACGAAATCGTGAATGGTCACTGGGTAACAATGGACGTATTGAAATACCATACTGAGAGCATTGTTGGTGAAAATAAATAAAATAATTTGAATGCAGTTCAAAGGAAATGAACAATTTTGCTCGAAATGACGAAGATGAATTTGATTTTGGTTTTAGATGATGCTGCTAGTGGTTTGTTTAGTGGACTTGAGTGGCAGAGACAGCTCAATAACATGCTTGTTGGCAATACAAAGATGTAGCAAGGGGTTCCCTAACTGTGCGTCGCGACGCCATGGGGCGTCGTGGGGCTATCCTATGGGCGTCAGTATAGATCGGTAGTCGTGGGTGGGTGGAGCTTGAATCCGAAAACACAGCATTTTTTTTGATATGCAATTTTGGGCATGAGTACGATAACGGCTTTTGTATAGAGGAGTTATACATAAGTGTTTTTTACTATGGGAGGGGGGGGGGTCTATCTGGCTTCGTTTAGGCGAGAGGGGTAATTTAAAAAAATGAGGCATAGAATGAAAATAAAATATTAAAAAACAATGGCAACACCTACAATAAAGGACTTTTGAATTTTTGAAAGCCTAGAGTCTGTTCTTTCAAATTATTTTTAAATCAAGTTAATTTTATTAACAGTTTTCGAAAAAAATGCTTTTATGCTTTTATACTTGAAATTTAAGGAAAAAAATTATGTATGCTAATTTTGTTCAATATTGAGAATATAGATACATAATTTGTTCGTAGTTTTTACTGCCTAAATCAATTCTTAATCGAACACTGAAAACCAGATTGATTTATATGTTCTAATTTGTGAGAAAATGGAAAATTACTTTTATATGTCACAAGGTTTAGAGTACAAATTTGCACCTTGAAATGGGGGTATTGGTATGGGGGGCATGCTGCCCCCCTGCTTGGGGTCACTGTTGGATTTTGGGACGGGTGCAAGGCTGAGAATGTGCAAACTTTCTTTAAATTATATTAGTTTACACAATGTCAACAAGATTCTTCAGTAACAGTCTCTGGCCTAAAAGTTCACATTATGACCCGGCAAACGTTGTTCTGCCTAAAATAGTTATTTTAAATATTTCAAGATTTATTTTGATATTTTTGTTCAATTATTTCCTTTAATAGGAATGAAGGCGGATAGCGTCAGTGGTTCAGCGGCCATTATCGGACTTACATATACGCACCAACGTTTTTATATAGGTAATCTAATATAATTGTACCCGCCCGGCTTTGCCCGTGCACATAAAGTTAGGTTAGGTGCTTAGGTCTTATATAATAATGTTCTATCGTAAAATGCGAAAAATGAGAATAAATCGATTTTCTGGAATTTTATTTCTGCGTAAACCTGAAATACAGCAATACGAACAAAACAAAAAAAGAATCATCAGAATACAACGTCATCGATTTTCACCCCATAGGGAGGTGCCACGCCCCTTTGTCTAATGTTGACCAATCTTCAGAGAAGCACTCCTGGGCCAATACCCAAGATTGTTTGTAAATTTGAACTCAATCGATTCAGTGGCTTTTGAGCAGTGTTGTTCCACGACGCGTCGTTTTTAATTGTCGACACTCTGATGTCGACAATAGCGTCGACTATGTCGTCAATGTCGTTTATTGCGTCGTCTATGTCGTCAATGTCGTTAATTGCGTCGTTAATGTCGTCAATAGGATTGTCAATGTCATTCAAAACAGCTGTTAGTGCAACGTCTCTAGCTGTACTAGTTACTAGTAATAGTAAGCATACGCGCAGGAGCAGAACAGGACTGCTTGAATATGAATTTATTAATAAATTAGAATTTAATGACTGAACGACTTTGAGTTGGTCAAGTTAAATAATAAGCAAGCAGCGTGTTGCAATAATTGCAAAATAAATCTTTTAAACACACCTGATGGCTTCAGACACTTTTTTTTATTCATCTACTTAGAAATGTGTGCAAAGTTTCAAATAAAAAAAACGTTTACCCATTTTAAAATAAAAAAGTTACCTATATTTTATATTTCAATTGTATTAATTTTATAAAAACTATAATGTATTGCTTGATTGAACTTTGTCGACATGTCGTGTCGTCAATTTTGAATTAACGACACGTAATTGACGACGCGTCGACAATTGCGTAGTCTACATGGCGTAGTCTACGCGGCACAACACTGCTTTTGAGATATGTTTTGAATGTTTTTTTTGTATGGGAGGTGCCACGCCCCTTTGTCCAATTTTGACCAATCTTCACAGGAATACTTCTGGGCCGATACCTAAGATTGTATGTAAATTTGAACTAAATCGATTCAGTGGCTTTTGAGATATAAGATTTTGAATGTTTTTTTTGTATGGGAGGTGCCACGCCCCTTTGTCCAATTTTGACCAATCTTCACAGGAATACTCCTGGGCCGATACCTAAGATCGTATGTAATTTTGAACACTTTCTTTTATATATATAGATTTAGAAAAGATTCCTAGCTATGAAAAATGCTATAGTACTTTATTGTTAGTGTTGCCATTGATTTTTAATATTTTATTTTTATTTTAAGTTTTATATTTTTTTAAATTACCCCTCTTTTGTGTTTTAAATGAAATAATAACGCGACACTGGTATACTTCTAAATTTTACTTCATTTATTTTAATTCAATGATGGCTACTAAATTTATTAATTATAATTAAATTGCGGTTTTACGTTAATGTACAAAACTAGGATAATCGGGAAAAGCGCAAATGACGGCCATGAAGTTGTAAAACCGAAGGCCGATCTTCGTTCTGTTTTGACAGATCCCCATTTCGATTAAATGTTGAGATGCGATAAATGTTAAGGGTGAGTTAACATTTGTAGTTCGGACGCAACACTCCTCCACCCTTGCTTTGAATACTTTCTGAACGTCGAGGCATGGTAGTATCCGTTGTTTCAGTAGGCACTGGCACTTGTACCTCGTCGCTGATGTCAGAAGTGTTAGCTGTTTAATTATCCGGTCTCATTTGTTGGCATGTAGAACATAGCTTCACGGCCTGCTCGATGTCCTCATCAATCTTTGGCCATCATACGTAACTCCTCGCTAGAGCCTTCATGCGGACTATACCGGGATGGTTTGCGTGGAGCGCGGAGAGAACTGCTGATTGGTAAAATTTGGGAATCACTACTCGTTGACCCTACACTAAACATCCTTTAATGTAGGAAATGTCGTCTTTTCTGCTGAAGAATATTTTGAATTCTGAATCAACTGAATTGGGCCAAACCCAACGCCCAGTGCAAAACGCGTGAAAGAACTTTGTCTCTTTTTGTCCCCTTTGATATATCAACAGCCTGTATTATAGGAGTGTCTAACATTTCAATTATTAAAATAACTTCTTCTTCTTCTGCAGAAGGTCTAAGGAGATGAATCGGCAGTCGGCTAAACGCATCGGCATGTGCGATGTATTTTCCAGGTTTGTAACGACGGTCGTAATTATTAGCGTTTAAGAATATATTCCAGCGCAACATCCTTGGTGATAATGTATTTGGAGTAGGCTTTGAGGAAGAAAACAATCCTAGTATAGGGGTTTATGGTCCGTAAAGATTACAAAATATCGACCATCAAGAAGTCATGCAATTTTTTTACACTTGCAATGATGCTCAGCGCCTCCTTGTCTATCTGAGCATAATTGCGTTCAGAGACCGAAAGAGTCCTTGAATAAAACGAAATAGGGCGCTCAGATCCATCTCGTCGATGCGAAACCCTAAGAAGGTAACTGAAGGAACATCAAAAATGCATTTATCTTTTTTAACCGCAAACCGTATTTTTCTAATCTTTGGAGTACCTCTCGAAGAATTTTTGCAAGCCCTTCCGAATTTTCTGCTATGAGATCATCCAAATAAAACTCTACCCCTTTTACTCCCTTTAATAAATTTGACATTGTTTTTTGAAATTCGGCTGGTGCCGAAGAAATCCCGTATTGGAGTCGTTTTACTTTATAAGCTCCTTTAAGAGTAATAATAGTTTGTGGTTTGGCTGTTTCATCATCAACCGTCAACTGCAAGTACGCCTGCGCTAGGTCAAGTTTAGCAAAAACTGAACCACGAGGAAGGTTTGCTATCAGGTCATGCATCGAAGGAATGGAGAAGGTATCATTAATTTCACGTCTCAAGCTCCTCTTGTAATCGTGAATCACGAAGTCCGCACACGAAACGTTCCCGCTACATGCGATCGAGAGACGTGGCAAAATTGCAATGAATTGTCATTATCCGAAGGTCAGCAATGTAATCGACGATTTTCTCGTCTGGCAGCAGCTGGTCTCTCTTAAAAAATTTGAAGAATGATGTGATCTCCGAAGGTGGGGGTGAGAAATTATCAGAGAGTGTTTTACAAAGGGAATCGTAATCAAGATCAGTTACCGTAAAACACCCTAACCTAACATTGACCACTTTTGAACTTTAACACGCTGTTACTAATTACTGTTATGTCGTATTAAGGATCTTAAATAATTGCACTACGGGGACTGCCATTCACTATTATAATGTTTAAAAATCCAGAGTTTTTTTATTTTTGTTAACAAAATTATTGTTAAATTAGTAAGCGGTCAAAGTAAAGCATCGGTTGCCCTAACATTGACCGGGGTTATGGCAGTATGCAAAACAAAAATTATTCGTTTTATGTTTTTATTATTTAATAAAAAAATACATAAACACAAATCCTTTTTAATTAAAATGTACAAATTAAACTCAAAATTACAAATTACTGACGTCTTTAAGTACCAGAAATAATAGAAACAATAAAAATATAAAGTAAAAAAAATAAAAAATAAATATACATACGTAAATACTTTTAGGTTTTATATGTTTCAGAAAATATTTTTTTCAATCAAACTTGTAGGTAATGTTCTCACATCTGTAAATATATTCAATTCAAAAAAATGTTAAAAAGCTGGAAAAGGAACTTTTTCACAGAAATACTAAAAAAAACAAAAAAGTGTTGATTGCCCTCACAGTACACATATTAAAGGTAATATATTGCGCATTCTGCAATGGCGGCCTATGTGACCCTAACAATAAACGTATAGAAATAATATGCGCGCGCATGAGTTTTAATGACTGACAATGTGACTCTATTCGTATCTCTATGGAAAAGCATGCCTTTGGTTTACCGACATAGCCTATTTTCAAAACTAACCTGACGACGCCGACGGTAAAAAGAAGTCCTCTTACAAAATTTCATTCGCCTAGATCGATTCGTTTGGACGCTATCGTGTTTTCAACAGACAGACAAACGCACATGGCTAAATCGACTCAGAATGTGATCTGATTCAGAATATATATACTTTATGGGGTCTCCGGTGACTCCTTCTTGGCGTTACAAAAATGTAATGGCAAAGTGATTATACCTTCCCGTGGGGGTATAAAAATAAAAGCTAAGCTAAAAAATAGGTATATTTTTTTAAAGAAATTAACATAAAATGTATCTATAATTTAAAAAAATGTGTTTGTAGAACGTTACACTACGTAGCAGTTAAAGGCATTAAAGGAAATCGTTATAAATATCTTTAAACGCAGCAATACCAGCGCTTGGTCAATGTAAGAAACCCGCCATTTTTAAGCGGTTCCCAACATTGACCGGGCGGCAGGGCTGCCGAAAGTACTGCAATAGCAGTATTATACTGCTCAACCCAAAACAAAAAATGTATCTAAGAATGCGAATTAAAATATGTGCCCTAATTTGAGTGAAATGCATTTGTGATACTGAACGCGCCCACTTTCCAGTTGTCATTCGATCTTAGCTATGACACTGTGACGTCAGTGACCAATACGTTGTTAGTTGCTTATTTATTTGTGTCTGTTGGTTTCTATATTTATGTTTAAAACTGTGCAAACAAATGCATTGATCCAAAGCAATTAGCTTCAAGTCTTGTCCCACTAATGACTCAATTTCCAAATTTTCTGCTAGGTATCGATGAGGAGTCCATTAGATGAAGAATGGCGAAATCTGCTTAATTTAGAAAATATTTCAAAGCTACAGAATTTTGGAACCACGTTTTAAAACAAAAAAAAAACGCGTTGGGTGAAAAAATGTTTCTATTAATAAAAGATTTTATTGGTTCGGTCCTACCATTTACACATAGAAGCGCGACTGCTAAAAGGAAGTTTTTGGAACTAAATCTAATAAAAGATAAGAAAAGAAATGCTTTAATGACGGGTACGTAAATTCAATTCTTATGTCAAAAGATTTAATAGACAGTAAAGAATCCGAAAAATGGGAACCGTCACAATAACTGATAAAATTATAAAAAAAATCAAATAAAAAAAATCGTTCATTCTTAAAGAGTACTGCCCGGTACTGCGCAAAGGAATCGAATTATACTCCCCAACAAAAATCTGAAACGGCAGCTCTGCCGGGCGGTCAAATTTAGGAAAACTCATGATTTGTATGAAGCAACTTTTTCATTTTTACCTACTTTAAATTACTTAAGAATAAAGAAATAGTGCCGATTTCAATGCTATTTGATTGAAAATAAAGTAAACTACTTACTTGTTTGATTATATGTATTAACAAAAAAACAGCGTATCTGGGTGTACACTAGGGTGTGTCATATTTTTTAACTTTAGACTTTTACTGTCTAATAGTTTTCAAAAGTTGCATTGCTGACTTAAATGAAAAACTACATTTATAGTTTTTATTTTGGTTAGTACTTTTGGCTCCCTCAAAGACCTTGAAATTTCGAAAAAATTGCTAGGCAACATGCTATTGGTGGGCTATTTTTTTTTTTAAATATATATCCAAAACTACAGTTAAGCCATGCTCAAATAATGTAAATGCATTAATTTTATACTGTTTGTCAAATACCGACAGATTTAAAGACAAATATATTTTACAACTACTCGTTCCGTACACCGGTAAACGCTTTTCGAGTAGTACAATCTTCTTTAAAATATAAAAGAAACAGCCGTCCGTGTGCACTCATAGTCATAACTCGAGAACGGATCGTTCGATTTTCACGATTTTGCGCTTGATGGATTTGTTTTGGCCCAAAGAAGAAGATAGGGAAACAAATTGGGCAAAGAGGCGTGGCACCTCCCATAAAAAAACATACAAAATCTTATGTCTCGAAAACAACTGAACCAATTTAGCTCAAATTTGCAGAGCATCTGAAGTATTCATCCGGGAGTTTTTTGTCTGTGAAGTTTGGTCAAAATTGGACAAAGGGGCGTGGCACCTCCCATACAAAAAAAAACATTGCAAACGCTTTTTCCCGATATTTCGAAAAGTAATCGGTTGATTAAGCTAAAACTTACACAATAGGTCTGTTTTATTGGCAATATATCTCAGTGAAGTAAAGTAAAGTTGAATCTTTAACACGCAATTACAACAACTACACGCTCTTTGACACTTTCGAGACTCTATGTAGTCGTTGTAATGGCGTGCTGAAGATTCTACTTTACTTTACTTCACTGAGATAGATTGCCAATAAAACAGACCTGTAATCGGTTAGGAAAAGAAAAGTACACGTGGATCAAACGTTTTCGAGTTTTCCGATAGATGGCGCTGAACACCCAAATCTTAAAATTACACTATATCTTGACATTTGCGACAGCTTTAGCTTTGAAATTTGGTAAATAGAGGTTTATTGCCTTTAGAAAGCACTAAAAAAACTATGGGCGGGATAGAGAAAAGGGGCGTGTCACTCCCAATAAAAAACTGCAAACGTTATTGCTCGACACTCATGCGAGCTAAAGTTTAAAATTTAAAACATTGATGTAGATTGTCGTCATAGGCAATTCCTGAGTACGGGCAAAGCCGGGTAGCTACAGCTAGTGATAATAAATAATAATTGCATTAAGCTATATCTATGTTTTTTGTTTTATTCCCTAAAAGCAATTAATGTTTAACGATTTCAATTATTTTTTTTACAAAATTTGACATTAAACACTATCTGAACAATAAATCAACAAAGTACTAAAAAACATTTTCTCCAAAACTTCAGCTGGTTTGAGGGAGCCAAAAGTTCATAAAAATCACAACTTTTTTTATATATTCTGAAGCCTAAGAACCCAATTCAAATTTTGGCAGGTATTAGATTAAACAATTAACAACTTTTTTTTCGCCATACTAAAGTGACACACCCTAGTGTACACTGTACAGGGATAATTTTTCGAACACTCTAAACCCGGCCGAACGTTATCGGCGGTTAAATTTAAATCTGATGGCTGAATGCTTCCATTTTTTTTTACAACTCTTGTTAGTAAACAGATGTTATATAAGTGAGGTACGAAATTCACATAACTAGGACAGGAATGTCATAAGGACAGTTTAGATACTTCGTAGATTTTTGGTCAATGTTAAGAAACCGGTCAATGTTATGGTTTTTACTTGGTGAAATTAGGGACTCTAAAAGGTCGAATAACCCCGCTCCGCAGACTGTTAAGAACGTTGCTCGCCTACGGTTTGCATACTTGAACGTACTCTCATCGCATCGTACTCTCCCCAATTTCGGTGTTTCGTATTGTCGTTTGGTTTCAGTGTTGTTGTTGTTAAATTCCAGCTGATTGCCTTCATTCGCTCCTGGCCTGCATAAGCTTTTGCCGTCGGAATTTTGAGTTTTACTCGATCTCAAAATTAAATAGCTAATTTGCATTTCCCGACGAAAAGTGCTATGCAGGTAGTGGGTGGTATGGTGGATTACGATGGTTGGTGCTGGGATGGTTTGTTGCATTGCAATAATCAGCGTTGCCAAGTTTGTATATTAGATTGCATGAACAATTTGTCAAGATATTTTTTTATTTAATTAAAAAAACTTATTTACCAAATATTTCAAGTTATATT
Source organism: Cheilosia scutellata (assembly GCA_955612985.1). Taxonomy (NCBI): domain Eukaryota; kingdom Metazoa; phylum Arthropoda; class Insecta; order Diptera; family Syrphidae; genus Cheilosia; species Cheilosia scutellata. The sequence goes on from OY015314.1 coordinate 18,549,961, forward strand.
CGTCAACTAAATCTGTCGGACCCAAAGCCTTACACGTTTATTACACGAATCTCTCGCCGAATGTGTGACCATGTAAATGCCCCATAACTTTCAATTATAGTGATGTTCACTTCTGATTGTTCGATGACAACACTTCGCTAATGAAATATAAACAGATAAAAAATATTTTATTAAATGGTTTACACAACAAAACAAAAGTACATACCAACTAACAAAAAAAAATCTCCTTATACATTTTTATTCAACATTTCGAACGCAAGTTAATCAATAGAAAGCCAATACAAAAATCCGACAAGGAAAAAAAAATCGTTAACCAAAAATGAAAGCCCGATTTGAATAAAATATCGCAATAAAATAACAACCAATATAAACCATAACCAATCCATGTCATGTACTAACCACCGACTGTCGACAAATAAAATATTCAGCCCTAAGTACCCTACCCGCTACCCGAACCCGAAGGCAAATAAATAAACAAGAGTAAAACAAAACAACAAAAAATACTGAAAGGTAAAATACAAAAATGTATGGTAGATACATACATACAAATAAATGGCAGAATTATTAGGTCTTTTTGCAGTGGATTAATCCGAAAGAGGAGGTTAAATTGATTTAACCTTGAGAGTCGCGTTAAATTGGTAAAGCGAATGCGGTTAAAGAAGCGCACCACAAAAAAAAAATGATACCCACCTTCCAATCACCGACAGTCGAGACCCCTGCGTGGGTTTTTATTTTTGGGGAGGAAGAAATAGGATAATTATTGTTTGATTATCGGGATTTTGAAACGGATTTAATTTTAATTCAGATTTGAAACGTTGAAAACTTTGCAACTGGTTAGGTTCATCTAATTATAGTGCTTATGCGAAATTAATTTTATTAATAGGATGGATACGGAAGGCAGTCTGAAGAGTATATCTGGATTAAAAATGAGCAACGATAAATTTTTAGATATGATGCTGAGTGGTTCGTTTTTGTGGTTTTGTTTTCAAGGTTGTAGGTTCAAAGCAGAATGAATGAGTCAATGAATGCACCCTGAGGTAAAAAACAAAATTGCACTAGACATCCTGATTAAGGTGGAAACAAACCGATTAAATATTTTGTAACTACATATATGCGTTTTGTAAAGGCAAAACCAACATTTATTCAAGTTACAAAGGTTTTAAGTTTTCGACAACAGATGTCATAACCATTGAATCTAAGTTCAACCAACAAATAAGTTAATTTTGACTACCAAATGCTGGCCACCAGGGTATCCACATAACAACAATTTTAATTTCCACCATTAAAGAAACGAGACACGAACTATAAACTATATAAATTATGGTTTTCCTTATTTTAATTATTTTGTGTGGCTCACTGCACTCTATTTATATCTGCGGGAGATAGATGCGAGGCTACTAATCAGACAACAGTTTGATTTTAATTTTTAATTAGTGAAAAGTTTCATGCAGTGTGAACTAAATATGTTGAAAACGCTATACCTATCTCGGAAAGTTTACAACAAGTTTGTGTTGCTAATTGATCTTACATCTAATCTTATGAAGGGGAAGGAAAATTCAATGAGAACTTAGTAGGTACTAATAATCACTTCTTGTGAACTCTTAACATTGTTTTTAGATAGTAAATTTATCATCAAGGAAAAATGACTTTCGATTCGAGTTCCGTCTAAGAGATGAAGCAGAAATATGCATTTATCATTAGTTAGTTATATTCCTATTAATCACTAATTTAGATTTCAAATACTAAAGGGAAAACCGTAAAATAATTCAATGGGAGTAATCCAGCTTAAGGAAAATTATACACAGATTGGATAAATTCGACTAATAGACTAATTTCATTATAGCGTTTGACATAATAGACGGCAGCCATGTTTTTCTGAATCTGTTTCAGTTTTGTGTAGCTGAGCGAGCAACGTTCAGAACCAGAATTTGCTACAGAACGAAAAATCTTTCTGTTCCTGTTTCTTTTCTTTATCACTTGGTGCCTTAAGTGGCATATTTCAAGCGTTTGACAGAACTTAAGCTGATTATTTTTGTTAATGTTTGACACTAGCTTATAATTTATTCGTTTTACTGGCTTAACACAATTTCCAATCAAAGAGAATGATCAAAATCAAATCACAAGACTTTACAATTACACGCACCGCAACCATTTTGAAAAAATCGAGCTCAATGGGACCTGATGTTTAGTGGCTGAACATAACACTGTATTGTATTGTTGTATTAACATGCTGATTTGTCAAATTACTAGATTACACAAAGTGAATGTTAAGCTATAGGAAAATCACTGCACTTAAGGCACCGTGTCGCCGTCTGTCGCCGCGGTTTATAAGGACACATTGGAAATGTCAAACTATTTCGATTTCAATGACATCAGTATAGCTATGGAAAATCCCCATCATTCTTAGTCGCATTTTGAGAACAGCCCAAATTCAATGTCAATCACTCAACATAACTTACAGAACAGTCATACAAAAAATGTTGCCCTCCTTCTTCCATGACAATGCGACGAAATGTGCATCCGCAAAGGGGAACCCATTGAAAAACTGAAAGCTTCAAACCCAATCCCATAGGTCCTCTTCCATAGTTTTTAGCCTCTTTTGGAAGAATAATAAACTCTTTTTGCATCTTTTTTTATATTGTGCCAAGCAAAAAAAAGAGCCAAACCGACGAAACAAGAACCAAAAGAAAGGCACAAAAAAAGCAAACAAATCATCAACATATTGAATATACAGAGAAAGCATTAACCCGGACAAAAAAAGGACAAAGAAATATGTATAGGTAAATGAAGCGCCTCAACCGCCACCGGGAACTGGGAGCAAGAGCAAGACCAATGAAAGGAGTTTAAGAAATTTGATAAATCTTTTTCATGGTCGTGGTCGCCATCCGTCGCCATTAGACTGTATCAAAATTGCAATATGCTTAATAAAGTAAAAAGGACAAAGTGAGGAAAATAAAAAACAGAGAATAACCAGATGAAGAAGAATAAAAACAAGTATTGAATAGACTTTTCTTTTATTAAGATTTGGTTTTCTTCGGAAACTGCTCCTTGAATGCACTCCAAGGAGTAGTTTCTGTTTTGACTGGGCTAGCTTCCTTTTTTTGCTACCAATTTATTCTAAAGGCCTATTAAGATTCTTTACTCTTTTAAAAATTTGTTTGTGTCGCAGTCGCAGAACAATGGAGTTGTCACGGTTACCCATGAAACAAAAATGTTAATGGGTCACCACACCATAAATAGCGAACCGCTCTGTTTCGAGAATAAAAGAAAAGGGTTCTAGTAAGGACGATCAACTTTGATATAAAATAAAATTCTTCATACTCAAAATAACCCAGTCAAATTCCTACGCATCCAATTTGGAGAATGCACCTGCTTGATTAGATTACTCACCTTAAACCTTTAAAAAAACACCTGAACAACCATTCACTCAAACTCTTCTGAACTGCCAAACTATTTTCGAAAACTGAAAATTATCTACTCGTCCTTCCGGTAGATTAAACTTCTTCATTTGTAATAATGAATTCAACTATGCACTTTCAGATGCAGTATAGGAAACCACCAATTACGGCAGCATCCCAGACAATTCATAACCAAATTGCCAGATATATGAGTCAGATATAATGTAACCGTATCACAGATCCTTATAATATACTATCTATATGCAACCTAGTCCAGCTCCAGAGATATCAAAATTTATTCTACCTGCAAAGACTTCCGGGAGGTTTTGCGAGGTATGTGAGCGTCAGAGAAGATATTTTACATAAATTGCAGCTGTCTACGAACTGTGAGGTTGAGTGCAGCCACATTACCTCTTTTTGAATTTGAAGAAGTTGATTAAATTATATATTTGTCGAGATGTGCATTATTTTTTGAAGGAGTTGCCAGAGAGGGGTAATTTACATAAAGTTCAGGTGAAAATGAGAAGCCCATACCCAGACCCACTCAGTGGGAGATCTTTCGCTTTCATACGTGTTGCCTCAAAATGCAATGATAATTAGGTACTGTACCGCAGCGCAGCTAAGCCGGGATACGATAGTCTAAATGTATTCTGGAATAATTTTGTGTTATCCTGGTGTAAATTATTTATACATAGTCTTTGTTGTAACATAAATATTAGGTCAATGGGCTCCTAAACATTAAGTCGTCAATCATTATCCATTATTTTGTTAGTTATTAGTTACAAAATTAGTCTATAGGCTAATCCTTATGGTGAACACAAAATAATTAACCCACCACTTGATGATGGCATTAAGGATTCAGGTTAATATTCGATTATTATCAAAACCATCTTGGAACCTGTAATTTACGAGAGTATGTGTGCTTATGTTTGCGGAGGAGTGATAAGTGGAAATAATAATCGTTATATGAAAACATTTCAAGGGTACGATGGTCTTTTCGTAATGGGAGAGGCTGATGAAGGCAACAGGTGGTCAAAAGGTTAACCTATGTGTTGTGGGGAGAGACACAACAAACACAAGCTCACCTTTATGTAATGAATGTCGAGTGGAGGTGTAGACCTCTGGAGTAATTTTAGAAGACTATTAGCAATACCTTGGTATGTGACAGGAAGTGTATTAAATGTGCTTTGAATAGTTAGGTTTAGGTACGTTTCGTTAGCTTGTTAAATGTAGATATTAAGGGCACGAGTACGATAACTACGGCGTCAAAAATTGATAACGTTATTTTGTAGAGGGGTTAAATACAAGCATTTTTTACTATTTTTTTCTATTGGAGGGGGCGGTCTATGTGGGTTCGTTTAGGCGGAAGGGGCAATTTAAAAAAAAATTATACTTAAAATGAAAAAAAAAATTGAGAAACAATGGCAACACTTACAATAAAGGACTTTACGATTTTTGGAAGCCAAGAATTCTTTAATATTATTTTTAAATCAAGTTAAAGCTGTTAATAGTTTTTAAAAAAAATACTTTCAAACTTGAAATTTAAGGAAAAAAAAATTGTATGTTGATTTTTTCAATATTAGGCGTATTTTTTTGGCAATCTATAGCTAGCTCACTTTTACTTTTACATGCAAAACCAAAAGTGGGTATAAAAGTGGCTATAATTAACGCAGTAATAAAGTGGAGATAGGAAAGTTGAAAAATTTCATTCATAGATGGCGGTGTTGTAAATAAGGAGGAATTATTTTTCATCCTTGAACGTTGAGAGCGGCTATTTGTCACTAATGGGTTGTGTTCGTTGATTGTTGTCTGAATTGGTAAATATTTTGCAATTCTCTGATTGGTTGAAATGCATTTATACTTTTTAGTACTTCATATTCTTACATAATATTATTTAAAATACGATTGAAAATGCTACATAAACTTTGTTGAAAAATAGATATTTATATGTACTTACTGCAATTTGTTGTATTCAAGGTAACAAAATGCAACGTGAACATTCAATAGATGTAATAGACGCGATTCCTTTTTGAATATTTTAAAGATAATCACTCCTGTGCTGAATTCCGACCGAATTTGAATTCGTGCGGATTTCGAGTTTTCTTTGTGATCAGGGCCCTATTTCACCAACCACTTTTCACTTTGCACTTTGCAATTTTGCAAAAAAAATAATTCCTGCAAAGTACAAGTGCGAAGTGTTTCACTAAAAACGCAAAGTTCTCACGACTTTGCATTTTGCACTTTTTCAGACTTTTTTGCAAAGTGAAAAGTAAAAGTGTTTCACCAATTAAAAAGAGAACTTTGCATTTGTAATCGTGTTTTGCAAATTTGCAAAGTGAAAAACATATGCGTGTATTTTTGTATATTTAATTGCACCCAACACGTAATATAGAGCAAGTTTTGTTGTCGTAAAATTGTTTGTTGGGTTTAAAAAAATTGTTTTCTAATACTGTATGAATTTCGATTTAAACTGAAATTTGAGCAATATTTAATATAATATTCTAAAATAAAGCGTCCAAGTTCAGAACAATTAAAACAAGTAAAAAATGTATCATCGGCTTGACCGATGCTTTGATACCCTCCACTGATGCATACAAGTCATATGCAAAATGTTAGATATGTGAGTTACTACGTCCATGGTATAAAAAAAGATTCTACTATGTAATAACTTAAAACTTATTCATTTCTAACTATATAGCAGCAAGTACATAGGTACTTATGTTCACCCAGTCATGTACTTTTTTTTTTGGCATCGGCCTACATAACGTTTCACTCCTTCATTTGAACTCTGTACTAACTGTAATTTACTATGCATTGATAAAAACGTTAGTGCTTGTATGTTTGCTTTGCTTTACATATTTTAAACAATAAATATGAGTCGCGGTGAAAGGAACGAAAAAAAGTTAGCTGTCTTGGAGGTCATAAAGAATAAAAAGGTAATTTGTATATTTACATAAGTTTTAATATATTTCATATTATTGATTACTTCTCTAATTGAAGGAAATTCTTTTTGCTTCGTTCCAAAATAATTCGGTATCGAAAAGGCAAAAAGAAGAAGCTTGGGATGAAGTTTTAACCAAAGCGAAGTCCCTTGGGATGGCGTCAGCCAACCGAAAGTGGACCTTTGCCAGAGATAACATTTTTGGTTTGTGGAAAAGTCGAACTTTAGTAAGTAACAAAAAAAATAGCGGTTTTGTTTTATGAAATAAATATACATAATGTTTTATATTTCTCAGGCCAAACGAGATAATGCAACAAAAACTGGAACTGGGGGTGGAAGGGCGGTTGTTCTTGATATTGTCGATGAAACAATTCTGGACATAGTCGGGAGTGATTCGCCTACTGTTGTAGGGCTGGACTTGGTAGAGGCGGGTGGCGATGGCGTTGTCGTACCCCCTTCGGAACCCAAATCCAAACCAACTCAGATTAAGCATCCTTCTACAAGGAAAAGAAAATCAGAGGATGACGACTTAACATCTTTAAAAAAGCAGCTGTTGAAGGTCGAAATATACAAAACTTCACTGGAAGCACTTAAGCTGGAACGTGAACTGAAAGTTCCATTATCAGAGTTCACCAAAGCGTTGAATAACACCTACAACGAACTTTCTTGCTTAAGTGAAGAAAATATATTAAATTTAACGGATTATTAGAATTTTTTTCTTATTTTTCTTTATTCCGAAAAAAAATGTCTTAAATTATTTAAAATTGCAAAAGCATTTTCATTTGGTGATTCAATCTCTTCTATTCCGATCTCCTCCATGTTGTTTTCTTCATCATCATCATCGTTGTTATTGTTCTCCCACGTTGATTGTTCTCTTTTTACTTCTAGATTATGTAGAACGCAGCAGGCTAAAACGATTTTACTTGCAATAGTGGGCTGCAGGCGGAGATAGTTTAAACATGGAAACTTTTCCTTCAATATTCCTAAAAAAAAATAAATGTTTGAGAATGAAAGACACTCGTACATTTCACATACCAAAACTATTTTCAATTATTCGCCTAGTCTTTTTATGAGCTCGGTTAAAACGCTGTTCCACTGGATCTTCCGGATTTGTTCTTAGTGGTGTTATTAACCATTCACTTAAAGAATAAGCGCTGTCTCCTAAAAGTACTGCATTTGGAAATGGTCGATAACCTGCATTGAAATTCGCAGCCAAACGGGAATTCCTTAATACCCTTGCATCGTGAACACTACCTGGCCAGCTTACGTTAATCGCATAGAAAGATCGGTCCGGCCCACATACCATCATTGCATTCAATGCATGCTTCCCATGTCTATTAACAAACTGCTCTTCATTTTCCCTAGGTGCATCAATGTTGATCATCGTACCGTCAACGCATCCAGCTACACAAGGGAATCCACCTTGAGCAAAAAATTGGGTAGCTATTTCCGAAGTATTTTGTGGCCAGCAAATGGTGGTTGCAAGCAATTCCTCGATTATTGCGCCCGAAACTCGTTGTACTACTCTGCAGACTGTAGCTTTACTTACTCCGTGCATAGCAGCGACTCCATGATATTGCCCTCCATTTCCAATCCAACGTAGTGTGCATAGAATCTGTTGCAAGGGACTTAAGCAATTATTTCGTTCGCTGTCAAACCTTAGCCTATGTCCAATTGTTGACAAAACACGTTCAATACTAGTCTTCGTTAAACGAAAACTTTCCAGGGTTGAAAAATTATCTCCAATTTCAAAATTTGTCCTTAATTTTACAACCCTTTGTATATTATTCGTATCTTCTTCGTCTTCAAAGAGTGCTTCGAAACGGTTCATTTTTTTTTTAATTATATTACCAACTGTTCACAACAAAAGCTCAACTGCAAATGATTTTTTTTCTTTGCATATTATTGACAAACTTTTCACGATTTTAAATGCAAAGTGCAAATCTAATTTGTTTGGTGAAACGAAATGGACGAATTCTTTGCAAATTCGCAAAACTTTGCACTTTGCAAAAACATGCTTTGCACTTTGAAAATTTGTGTTTGGTGAAACGAATTTTGCAAAGAGGAAAAATTTTCAACTTTGCAAAGGAATAATTTCCTCTTTGCAAATTTGCGTTTGGTGAAACAAAATTTGCAAAGAAAAATTGCAAAATTGCAAAATGCAAAGTGAAAAGTGGTTGGTGAAATAGGGCCCAGTTCGCTAAATTTAGTTTTTTTTTTTTACAGTAGCTGACTTGATTTGTTTCAATTAAGAAATAGGTAATTGGAAAACAGAAGTCAATGCGACTTAAGGTAATCAAAAATGCATGTTTGGTACACCGAAAATTCGAAATCCGCACGAATTATATTTCACCCGGAATTGAGCACAGGGGTATGCACATAATTTCACCGCATTTTCCCGTAAACAAGGCGTATTAAATTTTGATGCTCATATTAGATCAACAAAATAGACCAACAACATTTTTCAAGCTATTTTTGTTTTGTTTTACTCCACCTTCAAACAAAATATTTTTTAAAAAGGTTAAGTAATTTAATTTCATAAGATGATGGATTTTATTGTTTTAAAAATTATAAACAAACAAGGGGTCGTAAACTAAGCGAAAGACAATACCTACGATCAACACGCATTTGCACGTTTTCCTGAATTCTGCCAGCAGTATGAATACGGCTGCAATTTCGAAATACAGTTCATTCAGTATTAGTTAACGAACCTTTGTAGTCGATACAATTTAAGAACGATTTTCAGTTTCTCCAATGAGTATCAATTTTTTGAACATACCATTTTCCAACTAATATGTCAAGTTGAAAACACGCGTACCAACTTCCAAATAAAAATAAAGTGTGCTAAAGTGAGTTAGGGAAGTTTTTTTGAGACTCGAAAAGTGAGTATAGTAAAGAGTCTCAAAAAAATACGCCTATTGAGAAAATAGATTCATAATTTGTTTGTAGTTTTTACTGCCTAAATCAATTCATAATCGAAAACTGAAAACCAGATTGATTTATGTCCTTTAATTTTTGAGAAAATTGAAAATTACTTTTATATGTCGCTCTGCTTAGAGTACAAATTGCTACTGCGCCTTGAAATGTGTATGGGGGGGGCAGCATGCCACCCCCCTGCTTGGGTTCACTGTTGGATTTTGGAATGGGTGCAAGGCTGAGTATATGCAAACTTTCTTTAAATTATATTAGTTTACCCAATGTTAACATTCTTCAGATACAGTCTCTGGCCTGAAATTTCACATTGGTAGACAAAATTTTGCTGATTTGCATTTTAGACAATTTATAACGGATTCCTGGCTTTGAAAAATATAGTTCGTTGTTGTAAGTGTTGCCATTGTTTTTTAATATTTTATTTTAATTTTATTTATAATTATTTTTTTAATTACCCCTCCCGCCTAAACGGAGTAAGATAGACCCCCCCCCCCCTCCCATAGTAAAAAGTGCTTGTATTTAACCCCTCTACAAAATACAGTTATCAATTTTTGGCGCCGTAGTTATCGTACTCTCCCTGTTTAAGATTTCAAGAGCAGATATACAGTGGTGGAAAACTAATTATAAACAAATAATTTTTTCTGAGGATTTAATTACCGCTGGTTTATTTATCAACAATTTCGATACGACCTTAGTAAACATAAATAATAGCGTATTAATAGTTAAACCAATCTTGAATAGGAAAAGTACAAATGCAAAATCTTAAACAGAAATGGAAAGTACGAAATTCTAAAAAAATTAGCAAATGGTTCGAAAAGCTGATTGAGAAAAACGGAAAAATAACAGGTCCAATCTTATTGGAAAAGGCGCAGCAATTCGCAATTCAATTGGATATTCCCGATTTCAATGCCAACAGTGGGTGGCTTCGCCGTTAGAAAAAAAGATGAAACATATCTTTTAAAAGACTTCACGGACAAGCCGGATCAGCCGACGCAGAAGCCGCGAATAATTTGCAGCGATGGTGGGTGTAGGGGCGTAGTTTTCCCTGGTGGCACGCTTGCGGAGGGCCGGGCAAAAGCTCGTCGTTCTTACTGCTACTCATCCTCCTGCAAAATAAAAGAGGGTTGGGGTTGAAATACTGTATGGGCAAAATTCTGTTTTCAAAATACTGTATTTCAAAATACTGTATTTCAAAATTCTGTATGAACAAAACTCTCTATTTCAAAATTCTGTATGAACAAAACTCTGTATTTCCAAATTCTGTATATCAAAATTCTGTATTATCAAAACCATTTTTTTTAAATATAAAATTCTTGTATAACACATTTTTTTTTTATTTTACTGTCTCCGTGAATCTCAGCATAGATTTATGAAAACAAATTGCGACGAATACCTTTTTGCTACTGCAATCAAAGCTTTACCTTTAGCGGTTACCTATGTGAAGTTGGGCCGCACTTTTTCAAAAAAGGTTTAGACTTTTACAGTTTCATAGGCTTTTCGTTTGTAGTTCAACCGTTACAAAGTTATGACCATTAGAAAAAATTAGATTAAATTAGCTGTTATCTCCAAAACCACATTAACAAAAATAATGAAATCTTCTTTTTTCAAAAGTGCTCAACCCTACCAATCTAACAAAATACAAATTTTGCCCATCGCCCTAACGGTTAATGATTTATTTGAGATTTAAGCGAAATTTAAACTAACAATTTTCGCGCTCATATCTCAAAAACTGTTGAACTACAAACGATGAAATTATACATTTCTATTCTCTACAATACTCTCTACCAATGATATCAAATAGAAGCTAGCCCACACTACTGGGCAACTTTTATTAGCAATTTAAGCGCCCAGATTATTATCCCCATATTTCCAATACGGAACTACTTTATTCAAATAAATCTATTTTTTTCTATCTACCTGTCTCTTTTTAACTAAACTATCTAAAATAATTTACCACGAAAAGGTAACGCCCTAACCCCAAATTATGTGTAATTAAATTGAGTTCTTAGACCCATTTAAGCAGTTGAATATTAGGCTTGTGTAGTTCACGAACGAACTAGTTCAATGAACTAGTTCACACACTTAGTTCACTAGTTAAATGAACTAGTTACGGTTCACGGTTATTATTTTCAAATGATTGGTAAAATCATTTTTAACCTCCAAATTATTATATTAAATTTTATATGGAAATTTTCTTGACTTCGTAAAATGACAATAAGCTTACATCTTACAATACGAAATTGTCTGCTCGCACGCTTGTAAGATTTTGTCCCAGATGAAAGTGTGACAATTATCTGACAATTACTTTTCTGACAACGTTGTCAGGTTGAAAGTTGTGTCTTCACACGGTTGTCTGATATTTGATTATGAAAAATTGGTATATCCGTTGTCAGACAAATTAAAATTCCTTAAAGTTCCTTGGTTTTTGCAGTACGGATAATGGAACAAAATACTACACTTGCGACTACGTGTTAGAAGACTGCGAGTATGATGAATTGGCAGAAAAACGGCGTAGTGTTTGGACCAAGGAGTGCGGGCGGCCCGTTGTCAGCAGAAAGGATTCTACTCCAAATTCCAAGCTGACGGAACTTTATCGCATTTTTTTGTGAATGGACTCACAATTCGATGGAATTTTAGCTTTGGTGACTCCACACATCAATATGCCAGTATGCGCGAGCATCCAGGATTCCAGGGTACTCATTCCGTGCACGAGATCGTCTTTTATTTGCTTCACGTAACTCTACCACCATCGTGTCGTCCATCGTTTATTCTGCACAAAGTTTGAGAACTTTCGGTACCTACATTTCATCAGGAGCTCACAAACTATAGTTGAAATAAGGACTAGACGTCAACGTAATTGTCATAAATGACATTTGACAAAAATTACAGTGGCCTACTTTGTGCTTACGGAATATTTAAATTACAGTCACCCACAAAATCTTGCTCATTTATTTTTTTTCTAATTGATGATTTATAATGTCGAATGTGGTATTATGTAATTTAAATCGTAAACAAATATGAATTCAATTGCTCGCTTTGAAATTCCTGTAAAAAGCTTAACATTATTTGCAAAATCTTTTCTGAGGAAATCAGTTTTGTTTAGGGATACTTTGAGGTTGACTCGTCGAAGTCTCTCGAAAATTAAATTGAGGTGTTGGATATGTTCTTGTAAAGAGGTTGAAAATATAATGATATCGTCTAGACTCTAGATATACATAGCATATTTTTCCGATATAGTCGCCTAAAACTTTGTTCATCATACGCTGGAATGTAGCCGGTGCATTTTTAAACTAAATGGTATTCTAATCCATTCATAGTGACCAGAAAGTGTAGAGAAGACTGTCTTCTCACGGTCTTCTTCAGGATCTATTTCGATCTGATAAAATCCTTTGGTAAAATCTAGAGTCGAAAAGTAATTTGCATGACCCATTCTATGTCATCGATAAGAGGTATTGGGTATTTATCCTCTTTAGTGATTTTATTCAATTTCCTATAATCTATTACGATTCTCCATTCTTTGTTTCCCATTTTGTCTTCTTTCTTTGGGCACCCAGATAGGTGCGTTATAAGGAGAAGTAGAGTGTCTAATAATTATTCCCTGATCTAATAATTCTTGGATTTGTTTGTTCACTTCATTCTTGTGAACCTCAGGATAGCGATATATCAGTGAAAGGGAGTTTCTGTTTGACATGAGAAGTAAAGGAGAGGTTATCTCTTTTATGGAAGAATGCATCTTGGTATTCTTTTAAGGTTTTGAAAATTATTTGTTTTTCTTCTTTATTCATGTGATCGGTGTTCTTAGATTCGAACTCGTCGAATATGGTGTCATGTTAACCTATTCATGTGTGAATTTCCATAGCATATTCTTACTCGTCGGTTTCATCAAATAATAGTGGGATTTTTATTTTATTTAATTCAAGTGTCTTAGTTTCGTAATCGATCTTGCCTTTATTTGGTAAAAGGATATTGTTACCAATAATGCCGTTAAAGCAAGGACTAAATGTCATTAGTTGAAATAGACAATCTTCATTCACTTTGTATATAAATCTTTCTTTTGGAAATAATGCTTCCTTTGTTATTCGTACTGGGTTACCTACGGTATTTATAGTCAATGGTTTTTTCTAATTCTAATATATTCTTTTGGTATGTCTTTTTCGTTTCACTATTTGTGGCTCGTAATATTTTAACATTTTTTCCTAGTTTATTATTTCCAAATTGAACTAAGTTGTTATTTTGAGAGTTGTTCGAAGGTCTGTAATTTTGTTGGTGTTGGGGTATGTACATTTTTGGTTGGAAACTTCTAATAGTGTTTTGATTATATGTGTGTACTTTAGTTGGTCTATCTTGAAGAGGGCTTGAATTTACAAATCCATCTTGGGTAAGCTCGTGAAGAGCTGCCTGTAAACTCGTAGGCTTGAGTGCATGCAAGATTGTTCGCATATGAACCGGAAGTTTTTCTTTGAAAATATTAAGTGCTGTTTCATTATTGTTGTTGACTTAATGTCCTTTTTCCACATGGACACTTTTTTGGTTTAGGTCGCATAAGATCTTTTGTATGTTATTATAGAAGCTAAGGACATCACCTTTTAATTGTGTTTGTCTTAAATCTTCGTATAACGGAATACTGTTTTTAAATCCGCCAAAGTTGTTTATAAGCATAGCTTTTATGTCCGTCCACTTTTGGAGGTGGCTATGAATTTCTATACATATTTGGGCTTTCCCAATAAATTTAGACTTTAAAATATTTATACACATGATCTGGGACTGATCATCGTACTGGTTAAGTGTAGGGACTATACCGTCGACATTTGTGAGAAAAGTATACAAATCTTCGGTTCTACCGTCGAATGTATTCAATTTCTCAACATATTTGAGAGGATCGAGCGTTAAGCTCTTTTTGGGTGCGGTACTTGGGGGGTCAGTACCCATATTTATTTTTATTTCTTTATCTAAATTTATTTTCAATATTCTGATAATCAATTCTATCCTCTGGTTCACTGCTTTCTATTTTAAAATTATTTTCACTTTTATTTGTATTGCTTAGATTCTATAAAATTATTATTTATTTTACTGCCCAAACTTAATTCTAATTTATTAATATATTCAAAATTTGTAAAATTATTTATATTCTTAGTTTCTAAATTAGTCTTACGAAGGTTCTCTGGTATACGTTGGTTTCTGATGTTCGCTATAGTTGTAAATCTTCTTCAGATGAACTGCTTTCCTCGTCAAATCTGGGGTGCGATTCTGTAAAAAACGAAACGAAAACCGCTTTCGTTTTCACTAAAACTGTCTCTATCATATCTGTGGCAATAGACAGAGACTGCTATTGTCGAAACGATAGCGTTCAATCGTTTTCGTCTTACATAATCTGGCCCCTGGTTTCTTTTTTATTCTTCTTAATAAATTTCTTGATTAAGCTCATCTACTTCTATACACGTTGGGGCTCGGAAGCTGCCCTTTTCTTCTTTTGATTATTTTGTTTTCTTGTATTTGTAATTATATCTGTAAAATATCTTTTGTAATTCTAATGTTTGTGTGTGATCAGTTCTCCTCTATGGAACTTCGTAGTATGGTTATATGCACTAACATGAACAACTAACTGATCAAGTTTTTTATTCACTGAAGTAGCTTTTGATGTCTTTATTTTCGCTAAGGACTTCTTCACTTTTTTTCCGCTGAATTGCAGTTGCAAATTGCAATAGTTTAAATGTTTTAAGATCAATGTTTGTATCGTATTCACTTTTTAACTATCGCGTTACCGTTACTTTAGTCGCTATTGTTCGCAGTATAAATATATACTATAGTATAAAGTGGGTGAGCTGTTTTTTTTTTTAGGTACAAACCAAATTTCACAATCACCATTCCTTTCATATAAGAGCTTCATTGCCTTGCCACGTGCCAACACGCAATTAAGGTTAATTTACCAACTACGTTATTGTGAATGTTAACAGCCATCTGTCGAAAATGCCCCCAAGGATGCAAACCCAAGCTAATTGTATGTGCCTATATTAATTCCAGACAAACAAGTACTATTATTGTATTTCTGTTTCGAGGAAAATGTTCTGGTCAATCTTAATCTGTACATTAATTCTGCTTGCCTTGTTTCGATGCTGCCAATTAGAGAATCACTCAATGTTTTGGCAACAGGTGTCGATGTCGTCCATTTAAATGTTTGCTCAGCAGAATGGGTAATGAAATGTCGTCTGGCACACTTGCTGCCCTCAATTGACTTTTTTGGGACATGCCACATACAAAACACAATATATCCATTATAAGCTTATTAGATTTAGTGACAGAATTGTTGCGGGCACTTCACTTACTTCATTGGCAAAAATATAATATAAGTAAAAGGAAATTCTCTCCCATCTGTCAATTAAAATGTATGTTCTTACGAAAGTGACATATTCTCTTCTCCCATTGGTATACAAAAAAAAATCTGTTATCCACCACATTGTGCAATTATGCATTCCAGTCATAAGGCGTTTATAGCCATATATGCACAGGCTCTTCTTGGTTAGTAGAGCAACCAAAAAATAAAGATGCAGAACTATCAACTCCGAGATCGTAATAGATATTCTCACTCCATGAGGGTGGGATAAATACCCGCAACGGTTCTTGCATTTTTTTGCGTTTAGCTTCAGGTATTTCATCCTCGGCTCCTATATTTATAGGTTCACTCTGAAATATAGGAGCCGAAAAAAAAGAAAAGAATCGAATAATGAAACACATATAAATCCATAATAGCCAGGCCAGGATATGTGAAACACACAGGAATGCCAATAAATCAATGAGGAAGTACCATGCAAGAATGTTGGCTTTTGTGTATTGCTGACAGCGACAACGTTGCTGGGGTGTAGGGAACGCTGGCGGTAGCACCCAAGCTTGGCTACAGGAATTATCCGACCTTGGCTTATCCGACCACTACGTGTAGTGTGACAGAGGGAAGGATACAAAAGAAAATCCTGAATTCCGCTGGAGGAGATTTCATTTAACGGCGTTTTTGTTTGCATCGCTGTACACATACAGACTTTGTATACACGCCATGTGGAGCCGAGTGCTATTACGTGTCGGATGGAATTATATTTCATCTAATTGTGGTTCCGGCTTGGGGATTTCTGTTGGATGTTGCGCTAAATAACTAGGCATCCTTCGTTTGGTGTTTACTGATCGTAATTCGAATTTCCTGTTAGGTTAACAGTAGGGTAAAAGCTTGGTATTTGCGGGTAGTTGTGTGGAGGTTTTAACAAGAGTTTAGCAAGGTATAATGACTAATGTGGTGCTGGTGAGTCTCTTGGGTGGATTTATCCATCTAAGATTGTTGTATTTTGTGGGGTTTGTGGTCTAGTTTATTGGGATTGGAAAAATGGATCAGTGGCGGTGCCTATTTTGGTACCTACACATTGGTAGAAAAAAAATCGCTTAAATCTTTTTTTGTCGTCCATACATGAGGTAGGCCAGTAAATAGAGCCAGCAAATTATGCGCTAATTTATAATAATTATTATCTATATATTCTATATATATAAATGGATCCTGATTTGTGTTCGGGCACGTATAACATGAAAACCACCGACTCGATTGAGCTCAAATTTACAGACAATTTAGGTATTGGCCCAGAAGTGCTCCTCTGTCGATTGGTCACATTGAACAAAGGGCGTGGCACCGCCCATACAAAAAAAACCTTCAAGAACTTATATCTCGAAAACCGACAAATCGATTGAGTTAAAATTTACCAGACAATCTTAGGTATTGGCCCGGGAGCGTTCCCGTGAAGTTTGGTAAAAATTGGACAAAGGGACGTGGCACCTCCCATAAAAAAATATATTCTATGGGGTGAAACTCGATGACGTTATAACCCGATAACCGCTGTGCCGATTCCATAAAATCGATATTCTCATTCTCATTTTTCGAATTTTACGATAGAACATTATTATTTAAGACCTAAGCAATACAATTGCTGTGCACGGGCGGGTACAGCTATATTATATAAAAACGTTGGTTGGTATGTAAGTCTGATAATGGCCGCTGAACCACTGAAATTATCCGCCTTCATTACTATTAAAAAAAATTATTGAATACATCTTGAAATATTTAAAATAACTATTTTAGGCAAAACGACGTTTGCCGGTTCAGCTAGTATCTAGTCGAGGCCAACACAAATTGTGATGACAATCGTACCCCCGGTTCCATATTAAATGTATGTAAAATTTAAATTTTACATTTGCGTGCAAAAATCGCAAATATAGTAGTCGTGATCGCATCCTGCGCAATCACTGTGTGCCCATAGGTTGCAGGAATGACAAAGGACCCAAACCTCACCACAATGATCGTCTGAATACATTTGAGAACAGAACATGCAACTCACATCATTGTCTTCTGCTGTTGGAGTGCGTCCGTTGCCACTTTCGGAAAGAACGGAATCACCAGAAGATATTGCTGTGTTGGATTCAGATGATGTTTCCAATTGACGAGCATGTCCAGTGTTCAAACCACGCCCACCACGTCGACCACGTCCACCGCGTTCCCCACGTCCACCACGCATGTTATTTTTGACTCCACCTCGGCCTCTTCCTCTTTGACTGATGTTTAACAATGACTGTTCAAGGCCCGTTTTGTATGGGGACCCTGTTAAAAGCGCAGAAGATGAAGCTTTACGTCCTCTGTTTGATGTCTTTTTCTAAATTATTGTTGACACATTCTTCTGGGGACTGTCCGCTATGAACAAACCTTTGCAATGTGGTCTGAGGGACCGAAAACCATTTTACAGCTTTCTTCAGGCTCAATTTTTTCCCCCTTACGCTCTTGATAGCATCAATCATTTTGTTTCTTTCCCAGGACTTTCTTTTTGGTTTGGGCGGTGTTTTTATTTGGCTTCGTGGCATGATTTTGGCTGAAGGTAAAAAAAAAAAAAAAAACATTGCAAAACAAAAAAATGCTTAACGGTAATATGGAACCCGGTTCCATATTAGGTTCCTGTACGAGTTCCATATTACAAGACTATATATTTTAATAAAAACACTGTTTTTCACAAATTATACAAAGATATTAAAATATTCTTACCTCGAAAATAGATACTTCAACAACTAAATAATATTTTTATATTGTCTGAAAAAAAAATCACGACGCGACATGAATGTTCGGGAACAGCAAAAACAATAAAAAAAAGTTTTCCAAATCGCCCTGTTATGGAAAATCATTTTGCGGCGAATTGATCGCGGCGAAAGGTGTGTATCTGGCTTATTTGAGTATTTGGTATGAGACTTTGCAAAGTGTAACTATTTGGTAATAGATGGCATTAACAGTTTTGGTTTTATAGAGGGGTTCCTATTTACCAGCAGGTTCCATATTACCACCTTTTCCTACAATTTCAAATAATAAACACTCAACAAAAAAAAATTAAAAAGCAAGAAGCTCATAAATAAAATTTCAAATATAAAGAGCAACTCAATTACGCCTTCGAGGTAATACATTGAAAAAAAGTTTGATGAACACTCTGCATAATGCAGACAGGCTCCGTCGGGTCCGATATATATTATATAATTCTTCTCTACGTGTGTTGTAATCGAACTCCTCCTAAACGGCAGGACCGGTTTTAATGAAATTGTTTTTGTGTGTTTGAGTGGGTCCAAGGACGGTTTAGATTCACATATATCTGAACATTGCCCGATTGAAGCATTTTACAAAACCTGACGGGATTGGACAAAAGGGCGTGACACCTCTCATAACAAGCAAATACATTTCATATCGGTCAAAGCACACGGAGTACAGAATCAGTCCGGACACATCGGTTAAATAAAATTGAATTGGACAATGGAAATGTACGAGAAGGCAAAACAACGTTTGCCGGGTCCGCTAGTATATTATGTATAATTATTTCAAAAATTTCCATATATGTAACAGTCTATTGTGAGTTGTGATTGGAATATTGGAAGCAGCGTTACCGTTGATGGATTTTGAAAAGTCGCAAGAAAAAGGGCCATGGATAAAAAAAATATTGTATCGGTAATATTTTTAAAGCTAAATGATTTTTCAGCCTTTTCCTCAAACTGAGCACGAAGAAATAAGTGCTGCAAAACAGACCATTGCTCAACTGTTCTTTTGGCAACACTTTCAAAGCAAAGCCATCTAGTTTGTGCTTAATAAATAAATAAATCAATAGGGACGCAACAGGCGGTAGTCATCCTAGGCCTAGCTTCTCGCAACCATTCGTTTTGTGTGAGTTTCTATTTTTGGGACGAATGGAAAGGACCTACAATTTTATGCCGAGTCCGAACGGCTGAATTGAGAAGCTTTTTCAGGACAGTGATACTATCGGATGTTTGTCAGACGTTCGCGAGAGGTGGCGCAGTAGAAAAAACCTTGAGATGTAATTTGTATTTTTTCCGGGGATCGAACCTGGGATCCCTCGCACAGTAGTCCAGCACACTAACCACTGCGATACTGCGCCCACTGCCACTCACTGCAACAGTTTGTGCTTAGGCACACCAAAAATAGTTTGAAGCTCTTTGCAATCTTTTTGTCTCTCAAAAAATTTAACAATACAAGCAACAGCCGAATTGTTCATTAAATCAACAGGCAGACACAACCAATATGGAAAAAAATTGGAATTTTGTTTTCAAAAAATGCCACTACACCGCTTTTTTTTCGACCATAGCCGACGCATTATCGGACGTAAATCTAATGAAATTCTATAAGGGAATAACGTTTTCCTCCAATACGGATACAATTACTTCAAATATTGTTTCACCTTTCGGGGTTTCCGAAAGGTGAAACATTTGTGAAAAAGGTCCAACATCATTCAATTTTATAAAAGTGGTATCATTATGCCAAGGTGATAAAAAAAGTGCCAAATTGCAACTTTAGTCTCAGAACGGTCACGCTGATTGGAAGAGCCCATAAAAGAATCAGACCATTACATTCGGAAACTTAACTAAAATTTGATTTTAAACTACATGGAATTACTATTCCTGCAAATTGTACAACACCATCAGTTGCAATTTCGAGGGATTAAAAATAACATCACGTAATCTCATTAAGCATATCCCCCAGATCATGATTTCTATTCGAAATATTTCAAAACATATAATCCTCACAAATATAATCATTTAATACTATAATACTAACACCTT
This sequence comes from Cheilosia scutellata, assembly GCA_955612985.1. Lineage (NCBI taxonomy): Eukaryota > Metazoa > Arthropoda > Insecta > Diptera > Syrphidae > Cheilosia > Cheilosia scutellata. The sequence continues at coordinate 18,570,361 of OY015314.1, forward strand.
GTACAATAATAAGCCCATTCAGCCCTCAGCACCTAAAGGCTTTCGATAATCAGCATCATTCAACATTCGGTTAACCAATTCAACCGATAAAAACATCCACCCTCTTCTAGTACTAGTCGAATTTAGAGATTAACAATAAAATGTATTTCCAGCATACAATTTTCAAATCGTTTCGATTTGAAATCCTTCTCAATCCTTCAGTCGCAGCAACATTTGTTTCTGGTGGCATGCAATATTGCAACGAACCACCTGTTCGAAGGACCAACATTTTGCCCCATACTGGGGTACATTTGCAGGGAATAGGTCAAATTCTCTGGGTGCAGGAATTCAGATTGCAAAGTGTTTGTTGTTTGTGGATTGGATAAATTAATATTCACTAACGTTATCTTCAGTGGAACAGTCTGCGCTGCAGGGTATACCGGAGGCTGTGGCTGCCGAACGAGAAAGTAAAAATTGGCAAAAGTATATAGTGAAATCGAGTAAAATCATAAACTACCCCAGAGCCCTCGAGCCACCAAATCCATCTCCTCGGGGCGCTTGTATTTCTGAGCAGAGTTCGATTAGAAAAAGCGTTCACGTTCGTTGTCCTGTCAAAATAAATACCCTCTCTTCGTCGTATCCCTACTCCCTAGTGTTTGTATATATCCTTTATACACATAGGAAATGCCAACGAACTATTGTGCGAAGTAATTCAATTTTATATAGCGACAACGTTTGCTAAGCTACCTACCACAACCAGCAGCAGCACAGCAACTCTGTGGTATGTCAGAAATTGAGAGGAAAGCAAAGTAACCACCACATCATAGTCATCGTCATGATCCCCATCCGTCAGGATAAACCATCATTCACATCCGCCGAGTAGAGAAATAGTTTCAAAATGCAAATTGTGCTTTGGTTCGTCAGTCTCAAAATGCAAGGGGTTCTGCTTCTGCAGTGGGGTATGTGGGAAGCTTTGAAATAGGAGCAGGTCAATGCGATAGCGATTTTCCATCATCGCAGTGAGATGGGTAATATAAACCAGTTTAGGTGTATACAATATACATTATACATATATGGTTTTCTGCGTGAATGGATTTTGAATAAAGACCCAGATTTAGCATTTTGGTAGATGGACTGTTAGGAGAGACAAAACTGCATTGTCGGCTTATGTGCAGTTTTTCCCATCACTCTTTCAACGGCCACAGCTCAGCGTTTAATAACCGAAAAAATCGCGGCTAAGAGATGCCATGTTCCTGGGAGTACCTATTGAAACCAAATATATATGTATTGAAAGTAGGTACTTGAACCTGCAGGCGATTTTTAGAACAATGCCCCTGCAGGCCGCAATATTGCTGGTAGCAGAGTATTATTCAAGTGCTTTGACAAGATCCACTCAGAATAGTAGATAGCAAATTGAGTTAAATTTTGCCTGATTCATTTTCTATCTATAGTACATTATATATAATGGTTTGCTACATTCCCTCCAATTAATCTAAACCCAGAAGGAATGACATTTGCGATATCTCCAATGACAGTTGTTGAGTTTTATTTTTAATTCGAAAAATTGCGAAGGAACAGTGCACAGAGAAGAATACGCAATTGGGAACTGGATGAAAACTATACACAGCAAGAAGTATCATCAGTAAAATACAGTCAAGCAGATAAAAATGAATGAAGTGGGCGCAGTAGCGCAGTGGTTAGTGTGCTGGACTACTCAGCGAGGGATCCCAGGTTCAATCCCCGGAAAAACACAAATTACATCTTAAAGTTTTTTCTACTGCGCCACCTCTCGCGAACGTCTGACAAACATCCGAGAGTATGACTGTCCTGAAAAAGCTTCTCAATTCAGACGTTCGGAGTTCGGACTCTGCATACAAAACGAATGGTTGCGAGAAGCTAGGCCTTGGTTGTCTACCGCCTATTGCGCCCAGTGATGCCATATCGTGGGTAATTACCCATTTCGTGGGTATTTTGCATTTCAAAATTAGCTTAAAGGGCGAAAGGGCATTTTTATATCTCTCAGAACAAAAAAAGGGTATTTGAAATACTTCATCTAATCTCTTAGCAATATTAATTTTATTAAATTATTTCTATATCTCAATGCAATGCAATGCAATAAATAATGCATACTCTGAAGCAATCCATTTAGATTCATTCAATGAATGCACTCATTTTCAATTTTGCAAATGCAAAATAAACATCTGTCTGTCATTGCGTTGTATAGGCCTGTTTTTTTCCACATCTATCTCAGTGAAGTAAAGTAAAGTAGGATTTTTAACACGCAATTACAACAACTACGAACTTTTTGACACATTCGAGACTCTATATAGTTGTTGTAAATGCGTGTTAAAAATCCTACTTTACTTTACTTCACTGAGATAGATGTGGAAAAAACAGACCTAATGTTGTTCGTGTTGGCTTCAACATAACCACTAGCTCTCTTGGTTCGGAGTGGAATAATTTTAAAATCTACACTTTTTTTGAAGTGACATCTATTGTTAAGAAGGGGGCAACAATTTGAATTTCAACCGTTTTACTTGCCAAATCCACTAACGCGTAATAGGATTCTCTAGCATTCTTTTCCATAGAATGCTAGAGACTCAAAAATGGTTGTCGCTTTGCCTCCTTTTCCCAATGTCATCTACTGTAAACGGTAACACAATTTATTTCTACATGTTGTCAACTCAAAAACATATATTATTTATGCTTTAAAAAAATATAAATAGGAAGAAATACCATTGGGCGCATTCAATAAAAAGAGAAGACTGTTTTTGTTAATTTTTGTACTACTATGTAGGTATGTAGTTTTATTATGTATATTTTCGTGGGGAATATCGTGTTTTTTCTAACAACGGCATGGGCAAAAAGGGTATTTTTGATAATCGTCGTGGGAAAGTCAGTGCGAAAAGTCTGGCATCACTGATTGCGCCGCCTATTTATTTATTTATTTAGATAAAAATGAATCGGCAATATTTCAAAACCAGAGAACCTCATATAAAAATCTTTTTCGCGAACCAGCCACTAACTTCAGCAACAAACCTAGAGCCGCATTTTGTTCTTTAGCGTGGGCTTTCGTCAATTGCCGAAAAATTTCTCTCAGAATAGCAGGCGACCGACGGTTGAAGCTTGAACCGAAATGAATGACCAACAAAATTATAGAATTTCAAGTTGCGCACATAGTTATTTCAACTCACCTGTTCGCATTTTATTCTTTCGCGCGGGTTTTTGGCGAATCGTAGATTCTCATGCTCCATTGGCATTTGCTACGCCGCGCACGCGACGTCAACCATTTAAAATCGACAAATTTGCGAAAAAAAATATATTAAACTAAATAGCAATTAGAAACTGCCAGCTGAACCATGCAAATTTCTGTGACTAAAAGAATGCTTGCTGAAGAAATTGTAGAACACCCTAACATCCTCCCGATTAGGCGGGAGGGGTAATTTAAAAAAAAGTGTACTTAAAATGAAAACAAAATATTAAAAAAAAACAATGGCAACACTTTATGCTAGTTCACTAGTTTATTTAGTTCGCGGTTATTATTTTCATACAAACGGAATAAACTAAATAAATAAAAAAAAAGTACACACGATTGTAAGATCTTACAATATTGTCAGATCTGTCAGTGCTCTGACAATGACTGACAATGAGCTTACAATAGCCAACTACCTTACAATACAAAATTGTCCGTTCAGATGGTTGTAAGATTTTGTCCCAAAGTCTGACAATTTCATTGTCAGATGGATGTCTTACAATGGTCTGACAATGACTTTTCTGACAACGTTGTCAGGTTAAAAATTGGGTGTTCACACGGTCGGAAGATATTTGAATATGAAAAATTGGTCGATCTGTTGTCAAACATTGTCAGATAAATTCAAATTCTTGTGGGTTGTTTTTTGTAGTACGAATAATGGAACAAAATATTGTACCTGCGAGATTTTAACTGCCTACGTGTTAGAAGACTGCGAGGATGATGGATTGATACAAAAACGACGTAATATTTTGAAGAAGGATTGTGTGGCCCGTTGTCAGAAGGAAGGATTCTACACTTAATAGCAAGCTGAGGAGCCGGAACTTTATCGCAATTTTTTGCGAATGTACTCAACACAATCCATTGAAATTCTAGCTTTGGTGACTCCACACATCAAGACACTAATATGCGCGCGATCATCCAGGAAATCGAGACGGTTTCATTGGCAACTTGTCCCAACTTTTTTTTCCCTTTATTACCTCTACCTCTTACCACAGGGCTTCTTTGGGTAGTTTATACTCTGCGCATCCAACAACCCCATTCACTCTGTACTTTCTTCCTGTACATTTTTTTTTTTTTTTTTTTTTTTTCGACTTTTGCAATTCCAATTAGAATTTAAATTCCAATTTCCAAAGTTGTTCATATCAATATCTTCTGAATTACTTTCCATCGTTTAAAAGCAAACTTCGATTTCGCTCCTAAACCACTGGTTATATTGTCTGACGATGAAGAAATTTAAAGTAATTATCAGCTTCCATAAACAACGACATCTGACAATATCCAATGAGTCTTACAATGTCCTAATTGTCTGACAATAAAAAAAATTGTGTGTTTAGACTTGTTCAGACGATCATCAGCAACCTGACAATTTCATTGTCAGATGGATATCTTACAATTGGCTGACAATGACATTTCTGACAATATTGTAAGACAAAATAAGTTCAGACGGTTGTAAGACATTTGGGACACATTTTTCATTGACAGATCTGACAATCGTGTGTACTTAGCTTAACACAAGTGCAATTTATACATTTTATACAAGCCAGCTGGCAGCAGCCATAGAATAATGTTTGACCTTTCACCAATACGTGAGTGTAATCGGTCAGAATCAGTTTTCTTGTTCCATTGGATTTCAAAATGAGTGAATCCTTGAGTAAAGCTAACGAAAATGACATAAACAGACTACGGATACAGACACAGAAGCCATTCTTGTCATTCATGAGAGAACAGCTCAGCTCACTCACTTATGTTTTTTTTTATTTTTTTTATTTAATATCTTAATTTTTTTTTTTTTTTTGTATTTTGAATTTGACTATTTTGAACTAAATTTAACTAAAATGAATTGGCATTGGCACCACCAGTGCCATGAGGACAACTCCAACCGCAGGACTTGAGGCTATCCTCAATCTGCGTCCGCTAGACATTCATGTACAACTATCGGCCGCAATTAGTGCAATGAGAATCAGCCAATCGGTAAAATGGAACTTGAGTGCCTTGAACCTGCACCAGCCACATTAGCCCACCACAATGGAATAGTTTTCATAATTTTTTACACATTTATTACAATTTATTACAGTTAGCCCCAATTTTATTACACTTGCCGATCCCGAGTTATAGCATGGTGGTGTAGGTTTTATTTGAACCTACACCACCACTCTATAACTTTTGATGCAATTGAGATATCTAGTTGAAACCTGAACCAGAATTTTTTACAAATTTATTACAGGTGCACCAATAAACTTTACATCCAAAAAAACAGCAAATTGTAACTAATATTACAGTTATTCACATTTGTGAAATATAGGCCAAATATCAAATTTTCCTATAACATAGAATAATTTATTACACCACACCGCCTAAGGCAATATGACTTATTATAGTCAATATGCCTTCAGAAGGTCGCAATAAAGTATCCATCACAACATGGATGTGCACTTTTGCCCCTTTATCGAAATAGAAGCGTTAGAAAATCGCCTTGAAAAATAAAAAAAGTTGAATTTCCCTGTAACATAGAATAATTTATTACACCAAAAGCGCCTCATGAAATAAAATTCATTATAGCATAGATGTCTTCAGGAGGTTCCAATAGACCAGCCTTCACTATATGAATGTGCACTTTTGGCCCATTATCGAAATAGGAGCGTTAGAAAATGGCCTTGAAAAATCAAAAAAGTTGAATTTTCCTGTAACATAGAATAATTTATTACACCAAAAGCGCCTCTTGTAATAAAATTCATTATAGCATAGATGTCTTCAGGAGGTTCATTATAGGATAAAAGAGATCGAATAACTTTATATGATAGTTGATTTTTATTATTGGTTTTTATATTGTTTAGTCTGAAAAAAACGCGTTCCGCACATGCACTTCCATGCGGCAACGCTAAAAGCTTTAATATGAATTTGAAAATATTTGGAAACAGTTTCTCGTCTAAAGCATTTTTAAAATTTTCTATTACTAGCCAAAATGTTGTTGCATCGTGAGAAAATTTTGAGTCAATTTTTTCAATTTCAAAGATTTTTCTAAGTTCAGAAAACAAATCATCCTTTTCACTTTCAGGAATTTGGGGAAATCTTTTCACTAGGGCGTTAAAGTGCGGGGTAAAATATCGGATATATTTCGATTTACTTTTAAAAAATTTGGGCCAGTTATTTTCAGAGCGTTTAATTTTTCTGATTAGTTCTTTTGAAAGCTTTATATAAAATTTTTGGCATTCTTCTAAAACAATCATCTTATCAAATTCATTTAAATTGCGCAGGTCTTCGTCACACTCAATTCCAATGAATATATCGTCTAATACCTTTTGATTTGTCGATAGGTAGCAAATTTCATCGGATGTTGTTAAACTACTAACGTACTCTTCATTCAAAAAGTTTTTAAGAATCGTTTTATGAAATGAGTTAAAGCTTGAAACCATCGTGTTTAATTTCGAGGATTCACTTTGAAACGCTAAGTTTAGTCTGTCCGTATAAGTCAAAATGTAATCCAAAAATTTAAAATATACTTTCATTTTTGGTTCTGTCAGCAAATTATAAAGGTATTTGGCACGATTACATTTTTGTCTTCGGTTGCATTGATTACAAAAAAATGTGACAACACTGCCCAGTTTTTCAATAAACATGAAAGCATTGGTTCTACTCTATCTGTCAACGCACGCACGCAGCAAAGCAGCATTGTCAATTGGCTATAAGAGTTAGGTGGCCAGCCCACAAACCAGTAAGAATAGACCGTCGACTCCTCCCACATAACGGACTTTGCCTACAAGCTGCCGGCGGGCCCAGGATTTTTCATGTATTGGTGCTGCACAAAATCAAAGGAGCGCGCATACTTGAAAAATCCTAGGCCCATGGTATAGCATGGAAAATCATTGCCGCCATTAATTTTGACATTTACACGTATTCACAGACAAGGTAATTTCTTCCGGGGGGAATCGGGTAGGTGCACGGGAAGTCGGCGGTCTATTCTTACTGGTTTGTGGGCCAGCCGCTGACTGAAGCGCTGACATCTTACCTCGTTTTCGATAATGCTATAGATTTCATACACAAGGGCTGCGTTCTATGTTGTTAAAAATGATTCAGTTCAGTGAATATGAAATAAGTATTCGCAGATGAAAGAGAAAATGACTTGCACTTTCAATCAATTTTAAACATTTTAAGAAATGCTTTTTTTTAAATATTATGTATTAAAATGTATCAAGCTCATAAGGTGCCAAATGAGAACTGAAGGTGCCAAGGTGCCAATCGGACTGTAGGGTGCCAAAATGGCACAATTATGCCACTTCGGCAACGCTGGTTCGGACTCTGCATACAAAACGAATGGTTGCGAGAAGCTAGGCCTTGGTTGTCTACCGCCTATTGCGCCGCCTATTTATTTATTTATTTATTTAGATAAAAATGAATCGGCAATATTTCAAAACCAGAGAACCTCATATAAAAATCTTTTTCGCGAACCAGCCACTAACTTCAACAACAAACCTAGAGCCGCATTTTGTTCTTTAGCGTGGGCTTTCGTCAATTGCCGAAAAATTTCTCTCAGAATAGCAGGCGACCGACGGTTGAAGCTTGAACCGAAATGAATGACCAACAAAATTATAGAATTTCAAGTTGCGCACATAGTTATTTCAACTCACCTGTTCGCATTTTATTCTTTCGCGCGGGTTTTTGGCGAATCGTAGATTCTCATGCTCCATTGGCATTTGCTACGCCGCGCACGCGACGTCAACCATTTAAAATCGACAAATTTGCGAAAAAAAATATATTAAACTAAATAGCAATTAGAAACTGCCAGCTGAACCATGCAAATTTCTGTGACTAAAAGAATGCTTGCTGAAGAAATTGTAGAACACCCTAACATCCTCCCGATTAGGCGGGAGGGGTAATTTAAAAAAAAGTGTACTTAAAATGAAAACAAAATATTAAAAAAAAACAATGGCAACACTTTATGCTAGTTATAGTTTATTTAGTTCGCGGTTATTATTTTCATACAAACGGAATAAACTAAATAAATAAAAAAAAAGTACACACGATTGTAAGATCTTACAATATTGTCAGATCTGTCAGTGCTCTGACAATGACTGACAATGAGCTTACAATAGCCAACTACCTTACAATACAAAATTGTCCGTTCAGATGGTTGTAAGATTTTGTCCCAAAGTCTGACAATTTCATTGTCAGATGGATGTCTTACAATGGTCTGACAATGACTTTTCTGACAACGTTGTCAGGTTAAAAATTGGGTGTTCACACGGTCGGAAGATATTTGAATATGAAAAATTGGTCGATCTGTTGTCAAACATTGTCAGATAAATTCAAATTCTTGTGGGTTGTTTTTTGTAGTACGAATAATGGAACAAAATATTGTACCTGCGAGATTTTAACTGCCTACGTGTTAGAAGACTGCGAGGATGATGGATTGATACAAAAACGACGTAATATTTTGAAGAAGGATTGTGTGGCCCGTTGTCAGAAGGAAGGATTCTACACTTAATAGCAAGCTGAGGAGCCGGAACTTTATCGCAATTTTTTGCGAATGTACTCAACACAATCCATTGAAATTCTAGCTTTGGTGACTCCACACATCAAGACACTAATATGCGCGCGATCATCCAGGAAATCGAGACGGTTTCATTGGCAACTTGTCCCAACTTTTTTTTCCCTTTATTACCTCTACCTCTTACCACAGGGCTTCTTTGGGTAGTTTATACTCTGCGCATCCAACAACCCCATTCACTCTGTACTTTCTTCCTGTAAATTTTTTTTTTTTTTTTTTTTTTTTTTCGACTTTTGCAATTCCAATTAGAATTTAAATTCCAATTTCCAAAGTTGTTCATATCAATATCTTCTGAATTACTTTCCATCGTTTAAAAGCAAACTTCGATTTCGCTCCTAAACCACTGGTTATATTGTCTGACGATGAAGAAATTTAAAGTAATTATCAGCTTCCATAAACAACGACATCTGACAATATCCAATGAGTCTTACAATGTCCTAATTGTCTGACAATAAAAAAAATTGTGTGTTTAGACTTGTTCAGACGATCATCAGCAACCTGACAATTTCATTGTCAGATGGATATCTTACAATTGGCTGACAATGACATTTCTGACAATATTGTAAGACAAAATAAGTTCAGACGGTTGTAAGACATTTGGGACACATTTTTCATTGACAGATCTGACAATCGTGTGTACTTAGCTTAACACAAGTGCAATTTATACATTTTATACAAGCCAGCTGGCAGCAGCCATAGAATAATGTTTGACCTTTCACCAATACGTGAGTGTAATCGGTCAGAATCAGTTTTCTTGTTCCATTGGATTTCAAAATGAGTGAATCCTTGAGTAAAGCTAACGAAAATGACATAAACAGACTACGGATACAGACACAGAAGCCATTCTTGTCATTCATGAGAGAACAGCTCAGCTCACTCACTTATCTTTTTTTATATTTTATTAATTTAATATCTTAATTTTTTTTTTTTTTTTGTATTTTGAATTTGACTATTTTAAACTAAATTTAACTAAAATGAACGAATTAGTTCAGTAGCGTGATCACAAACCACATACCGCTGACTTCCATGCACCTACCCGATTCTCCCCGGAATTAATTCCCCTGTCTGTGAATACGTGTGAAATGTCGAAATTAATGGCGGCAATGATTTTTCATGCTATACCATGGGCTTAGGATTTTTCAAGTATGCGGTCTATTCTATGTGGTTTGTGAGCGTGATTTGAACTAAATTGATCGATCACTGAAATTAACTAAATTGCTCAACCTTACAACACTTACAACAAAGTAATATAGCATTTTTCACAGCCAGGAATATGGTTTTAACTTGTCTATAATGCAAATCAGCAAAATTTTGCACTTTCCATAAATTACATTCAAATACCTCTACATATGCACAACGGGTTGGGGTTGAAATACTGTATGGTCAAAATTCTATTTTCAAAATACTGTATTTCAAAAATCACGCAACCACCACGCCACTGCCTCTGTCTTCTGTCTATTTTACATATTTTATTTCTCAATAAATTTTAAAAATTATTTCAAAGCTTGCTTTTCGTTATACAAACACTTTTTCAAAATATAAGGGTCCGCCAAATAACTTTTTTTTTTTAAAATGCTATAAAAAAAAACTACTGAATATTTTCTCAAATTTCTTTTTTTATTTGAAAGTTTTCAAAGTTTTTTTTTTCGAGGCAGCCATTTCTTCTGGCCATGCAGTAGCCTACACGATCGGTCCAATTTTTAAGCACATTATCGATTGTGTGCAGCTGTATTTCACCAATGGCTTCACGAATATTGTCCTTTAAAGCGTCAATAGTCTCTGGCATGTCGCCGTAACACTTATCTTTTACGGCACCCCACAAATAATAGTCCAACGGTGTCAAATCGCAGCTCCGCGGTGGCCAAACGACATCAGCTCTGCGGCTGATAATGCGATCTTCGATCGCAGGCCCACTTAACGAAGCGAAAACGCATTGGATGGTCAGTTGGCTTCAACTCCTGAACCAATTGGACTTTGTATGGCGTCATACCAAGGTCTTTATGCAAAATTCGTCTCAATGATGTCTGCGAAATGTTCAATTGTTGAGAACGACGGTGAATTGATGTTGATGGCGCTTCACGCACACTTTCTGCCACAGCCAGGCACGTAGCCAGGGGGGGGGGCTTGAGGGGCTGAAGCCCCCCCCGAAACGCTAAGCAAAAAATTAAAAATTAAAACTTTGTAATATAAATTCAAATCTTCCACAACCATTCAAATGTAAATATAACTTTAAAAAATGTCATTAAAAAACATGCACCAGAGAGCCGAAAAACTCGACTTCTAAGCCTTTGTGAAACGCAAGATTCATTGAAAGGTATGACAGTATTATTTCCTTTGAAGAGCTCTTCAAATGCATCTCAATAAGTCTTGAAGAAATAACCAGCAGAACGTGGGCAATGTCTTCGAAAGCATCAACACTTTTGGCATCGATCCAAAAAAGTGATTTCCTAGTAAGCCTCGTTGTATGCGAAAAACTATTCAATTTAACGCTACCATTATCAGTTTTCCTACAGCCAAATCCTTAGATTTCGACCGCACAAAATAAGTTCTGAATTCTCTTAAGAACATCAGAGAAAATGCCGAAGATTTTTTCAGAGAGGCTTTTCAATCCGACGAATCCCAACTTGCCAAGGACTTATTTGAAGTTGAATTAAGAGCCCCAAGAACTTCATTGAAACAAACAACGTGTTCCAATCCAGAAACCTCTTCTACTGGAGCCTATTTTAGAGTGTCTATACTGATTCCTTGCATAGGAAACATCGTTAAAACAAAAAAACAAAAAAAGACGTTCTACCATCATGTCATGTCAAAAAAAAAATCAAGACGTCTTCTGCTTTGAAAAAAATAATTTTAGTATGTTCGTTTAGGTACATACGATTTAAAAACTAATAAGAAAAGGAGCTTCGGCATTTGTTCTCTAAAAAATTCAACAGAATTTGTGGGCCTACTAAAGTGTTTTCAAACATTTACGCTAAACCTCCTTTGAAATAAGAACACATTTTGAAGAAGTTGTTCAAAATAATTAAATTCTTACCTTTGAAAGGATGTTGTGTTAGTGAGGCGGCATAGTAAAAAAATTGTGCACTTTGTGATGAAAGCATGAAATTTTTACCATGGAGGACACATTATATGAAAATATTGGGGCACTTCAGATTGCGCCCTAAAGGGGTAAAGGGGGGGGGGGTCAAATTTTTATTTTTCATCCGATTGACTTCAAACTCGGTTTGTGTACTCTATGTAAAATAAAGAAAACTATTTTCTTCGATTTTGGAAATTCAACTCTTAAAGGGGTAAAAAGGGGGTCAAAGTTTAAAGTCAAATATACATAGGTATACATTTTAATGTATTGTGGTATAAAATATATTGAGACAGGGGCGGACTAAGAAGCAATGGCACCGGGGCAGTAAAGCAAGCTTACACCCCTTACAAATTTTAGGAATAAACATGAACAAACATTGACCCCCTTTTACCCCTTTAGGGCGCAATCTGAAGTGCCCCAATATCTTAAAATCATTTTCATATAATGTGTCCTCCATGGTAAAAATTTCATGCTTTCATCACAAAGTGCACAATTGTTATACAATTTTATACTATGCCGCCTCACTATGTGTATTTAATGGGGATTGGGGTCTGGCCAATGGTGCAAATTGGACGGTCGGAAATCTCGCACTTCAAAGGTTGTCCTCATTCCTTAATTGAGGGCCAAATGAGAGATAAACCCATAGTGGTAAACAAACGATAGTGAAGTGATAGTGGTGCAAATTGTGGAGGTTTGTAGCTTTATAACTTTGTTTGTGAATTGCGCTCCGTCAGTCCACAGAATGTTCTTGAGGAAGTGTCCGTACCGGTGCTAAATGGGAAGGGTGTAACCTATTACTCTGGAGAGTTCTGGGAAGTTCCAATTGCACAGCTTGTCTTCGGACCTGACTAAGGGCTTGACTTCCACAGCACGCAAAATCCCACCCTCAATTTCTGCCGCCACCGCTGGGTCTGAACGTTGTTTTTTTTATTTCGAGGAGCTCACCCGGTATCAACAAGGCGCTGATACGCATCAGTACCCGGCTACGATTTGGGTATCGGCCGGCCGGCGTTGGACTCCTATCTTGCCAACGAGCGTTTCCGTTTACAAACACTATGTCCGCGTAATCACGTTTTGAATACGTTTTGTGGGATCAACTTATCAATGTTAAGCTTTTTTTCATATTCGACAATTAACTATTAACCATTGCTCATAATTACGTTAGTTTATTATTCTGACTTAATTTTGTTTGACCATTTTTTTTTTTACAAAAAACCGCTTTTACAACAACTTCTGTTGATCGTACGTAAAAAAGTTGCTTAACATAATTTTTAGAAAATTTCTCAAGGATAAACATTTCATAAAAAAAAATAAAAATTTATTAAGTAAAAATTTTGAGAAAAAAGAATTTTAAGTAAAAAAAATGTAACAACAAATTTTCAAAATATTGAGTTTAAGGAGCCATAACTCTTTTGCAGCTGCACATATGTACCTTATGACTTGTATGCGCTTCTAAATTGTCTTTTTAAAATGCTCTAATAATTTAGAAGTTATAGCGTTTTAAGTGGTAACACCTACAAATTAGAGGTCACATGCTTTGAACGGGAAATATGGTGAAAATAGACCCCCCCTGGCATACAATTTTTTGTTCTACGGAACTTCAGGCATCTTCCCTTAAAGGATTATTCTGCTTAACTAGAACACCCTGTATATAGTTTTTTGTTCAAAGAATTCCTCGTAAGATTTGGAAGCAAGCCCCCCCCTGAAACAAAATCCTGGCTACGGCCCTGGCCACAGCAGCAATTTTCTCGGGTGTACGCACTGTTTTTGGCTTTTCACGCTTTGGTTTATCGATGAGGATGCCAGTTTCTTTCACTTTTTTCACAAGATAACGAACATACGGAGCTGACGGTGCTTCTCTTCTTCCAAAATCCGTACGCAATTTTCGCACACATTCTGCAACATTACCATGATTTTCAAAGTAATGTCGCGATATTTCGAAGCGTTGTTCAAGCGTATACACAACCATATTCGTTCAGCGGAAGGATAAAACTAATTATCTGTCAAATCAGACATGAGCTAAGTGTTACCATTCGCGAAATAAGCACTAGTTGAAAAAAAAAACGTTAGATGGCGGACCCTTTAGAATTGGAGCATAAACAGCATTTCGAAAAACAGAATTTTGCATTTACAGCATTTTTCTCCTCTACTAAGAGAAAGATAGATATTGTTTTCGTACAAAATGTCGAACACAAGCTCTAGATTTTAATCATACCTAATTACGATAGGGGAACTCAAAAAATTGGGTCACGCATTTCAGCCCGTCCGTACGTCTGTCTGTCTGTAATTGAGGTGTTTAATTATATGTGACAAGAAAGCTAACCACCCTTCATGATCAAGTTCTTGGTGTATTGCATTTGCGGATGTTAGAAAATATTTTATTCCGTCAAATTAGTCCCGAAATCCTTGTAAAAACAGATGCCCACACTCTAAAAAATGCGTGTAAAATTACTATGAAAGTGTATGTAATTTTTAATGTAAAAATAGGCAAGTTGCGTATTTATACACACAACAATAGGTAAAAATATTAATATACACATTTTGTGTACCTTTAATAATATTAATATACACATTTTGTGTACCTTTCAACAACTATTGTTCAATATAAACTATTATTGTTTAAACATTACTCTCAAAATGTTTATAAATAAACAAATTTTGTTTAAATATAAACACCTTATGAAATTTACACAGACAGTGTTTGAAGACCAACGACCAGTGCTTATATTTACACCCATCTGATAAAAGTTACACATTTTATGTGTGAAAATTTGCAATTCGATTGTGACGATTCATTTGCGATTGCGAGTTCATACATGATCAGACCTTTGACTGAAGCAGTTGAACCTCTTGCGCTCCCAAGTTCCATCGCATCGTTTTGTGCCTGTACGGTTTCAGAAGTCTTTTTGGCGTTTTTAATAAAAATAATAAATATTATAAATATATTTAATATTTGGATTGTTTTATTTCGTTTAGACAGGTTCACTGCAGTGGAGGGTATCAAAGAATCGGCCATGCCGATGATAACACTTTTACTTGTTTTGAATAGTCTTTCTGATCCATGTACAATTTTGTGTAATTGTACACATTAAATATTGAATCTCTATACCATTTTTAAGCTTTCTAAAGCAAAATCACACAAAAAAAATCTAATTTTAAGCGTCTTCATACACAATTTTGTTGGAATTTACACATTATATGTCGAATTTTGCTACAAATTTGGATATAAAAGGTTTGAATTTACACATTTTATGTTGATTTATAAACATTTCTTTCTGAAATTCTGTTGAATTTTAAACATAAATTATGTAAATGTACATTTAATTTGAACATCTTAAGTGTAGAAATACGCATTTATATTTAAAATCTATGTTTGAATTTACACACCAAAGATTTAAGATTTACGCATTAAATGTTTAAAATTGATACGTGCGTAAAAATACTGCAATTATGGTAGGCAAGTAGATTCCTCTCTTAATGATAGTAAAATTACACGATTTTTTCTTAGAGTGCACTTAACCATAGAACGTCGATGTAATTCAGCAGTTCCCCATGAACGGACTTGTTTTCTTCTAATTGAAAAGTCTTCTTTGTATCCTTCTATCCTTATCCACGAACGACTTTATTGTATGTACCTGTACCTATCAATAACATGCGAAAAATTCAAAATTTTACAGCACAGAGATTCCTGGTGATTACAGTGATAAGATAGAAACGTTCGAAATCATCATCTTTTTTCATACCTAATCCTACGAGCCCATTATTTCTGTCCATCATTCACAATCTATTGTGATTCATTTATAGGGTTATAAATTGGATTGTTTTTTTTTAAGGAATGTATTTTTGAAAAGCAATATACTTCACCTCTCGATTTCACTTTTTATGGGTATAAATGTCAATAATTCTTCTTTTCCTGTTAGACTACTATTAAACCTGTCAAAAATCTACAAGAAAAAAATTTAATGTTGAAGAAAGAATTGGTTTATATAAAAATTAATGAAGGAGAAAAAAAGTCGCTTTTATTTTATTTAAAAATATTTAATTGAAACTCTTGCGCGGTTTCCTAAAAATGGAATGGCGGTCGCCCGGTCGATCGCGATCGACCGTTTGCCCAGCCCTGGCCCTGGGTAAGATTATAGAAGGTATGAATATTTTTCTAATTAAGTATTTTTTTAAGCTTTGTAGTGCCTTGTAAAGCACATGCTGATGTTCTGTTCTCAAGTCGAGGTGTAAGGGATTTTGTTTGTAGCTCGAAATATGTCACTGATTTTCTTGTACTTCTTGTACCCAATATGTAGGTATAGGAACACGTTCTCGTATGCCATTGAGAAATATGTTCCATTAGTTAGAGTTACCACAGGTTTTATGGGGGTTGGGGTATCTTAATCGGAATTTTTCAAATACATATTCGCATAGTTATGTCCTTCCTTCAATTCAGAAGAGCAGACGATATGTCTTAATCAATATTTTACACGACCTACACATGTGTCGCATTTAAACCTCCTTAACCGCTTGTACCTTCATAAAATTCCAACTCATTCCAACAACAACCACAAAATTGTATTTGTTAAAAAATAAAATACAAATACATGTGATAAATCCACTTCGCTGTGAGAAAATAAAAGAAGAAACATTTATAATCCAATTAAAACTCGCAAATAACATCAAAGTAGCACAACAAAAGCATATTAACAGGATAACAAAATAATCCTGAAAAAAAAAATGATTCCAAAACACTCCACGTCAGTCAGGAGGATGTCAACAACGCGCTTATACAAAACTGAATGGGCAATACCAGCATTCCTAAAATCTCTTTCTCGCCAAGTACAAGTACCACCAATAACAACCGCACAGAGCCACGGCCATGACAACGACACACAGCACCATAGTGATCCGTAGGCAAAATATTACCACTTTATCAGCGTCAGGATACGTTTACTTATCGAAACTGCTTTTCGCATTAGGAGATATATTATGCTAGTATACATGGCAAGCTTAAGGTAAGTGAATTTAATTTAACGTACGTTCACCAGACTGCTTCAGACGTAAACAGATGCACACAAGATGTTGTCGAGAGTGTATGGTTGGATTCGCTAAATGTTTTTTTCCCTGAAAGGGCATACGTTCTTCGAAAGTGAGCTCCATAAGTCGATTATTGTTAGAAGACGTGCTCCTCAGGGGTAGTTCTGTCGTTATGCTAAATAGTATTGTCAATTTAATGTATTTTTTTCTTGATGTAACTTGATAAGGTCTTGAAGGGGTTATGCTTATGATATGTTTGTGTAGGAATGTTTATTTTGACAGGGAGGCTTTTGCATTTATGGGTCTGAGAAGCCGTGGGAACTCTCAACATTATTACCTAATTAGTCAGGCCAATTTGTGAGTAGAATATGTAGAGCGAATGTACAACAACGTTCCGTGGCTCGATTCTAACCCAGAGCATCAACGCGGTAAAGGAAGACCCGGCCGGCGCCAGAAGTAGAAAATGGCTACAACCAACTTGGAGTACAGCAAACAACAGTTGGCAAAGTACCGGACTAACTGAAGAGGCTGTTAGAGTTGAGGCCCTGGTTTACTCCGAACTATAGCGCCGCTTAATAATAATACGAAGGAGAAGTAATTTAATTTTGAGCTGGAAATCTGAGCTTTTTCGGGACCGTAGTGTAATGCAGTTTAAAGAAGACCAAACTATTTAAAAATTCGACAAAAAACCTAGACTAGTTTCGTTTAATGCATTTTTATTTTTATTAAAATCCTCCAACTCGAGCATGTGAAAAGCCCCATAAAAATGAAAAAGCAATTCTTCGGCAGTTCCGAAAATTATCGTTCTTTTGACACCTCATTTGTGTCTAGTTCTAGTTCTAGTTCTAGAACTAGTTCCTATCAGACCAGCTACAAATTGTGCCCGCACAACAATTGCTAGTCCGGATTTTATTTGTTACAATAGACAACAATTTTTTCTATATATTTTTGACAACAAAATTAAGCGATGAACCTTCGTCCCTTGTGAATCAAAAGTATATTCCTTCTCGTAAAGTCGCTGAAACACAACAAACAACATAAAACCGAAAAAAAATCAATAAACTCAAAATTGCTTACAGACAACTCGTAGCCACATTACGGTCTCTAAAACCACTCGTACAGTACCTACATCATCCTCATCCTCATCCTCAGAATTAGAAAATTCAATAAATTTACAGAAACAAAAAAATCGTAGAAATCTATGTAGATATATTTGAAAAAAAAAATAAATCAAAATGATTCGCTGCCCTTAAAAAAAAAAAATTATAATATCCAAAACTACCCCTCGCCAACATAAAGGACAACAGTTTTGGGTGGCAAATTTGATTCCTCAAAGAGTTAAGGCAGTTCAACTTCTTCTGATTGACTGTCTCCTTCTCCTAGACCTCATCTCCTTGGCAACAAACAGAAAAATTGATAAGAGAATAGGTATAAAAAACTCACAGCGCTCTTTTGAAAACTCAGTCGTCGCTGTCGTAGTAGTCTTTGACTTTGTCTCCTTGGACAAGAGGCAAAGGCATCTCCTTTTGCACTTCTTCAAGTGTACAAGATTGAACAAATATTTGAGAGATAATTTCCGACTCGTCGTCGAAAAGTAGTAGGAATTTTACTTAGCTTCTTATTGATTGTAATAATTCTGCAGGCTGTGAGCAAAAGAGAGACAGCACATGGTTTCCCTCCCCCAATCACCGGAAAAATATCCAAATCACACTCTATAAAGGACGACTTTCATCCGCAGTCCCCTCAGTCTAGACATGTTATAGATTTTTCTCTGTGCTGCTCGGTCTTGGTGACAAACAAGCAAATAGCGATATCCTTTATAGAACTTTGACCTGCCAAATCTATACACTACACTTACACAAAAGCATAGATACACAGCGATGTAAAACATTTTTAAGTCATCGCCAACTTTTATGACTGGCAATGTATATATCGCAAAAAAAAAGGATGCAGGTCTGGTTTCGGTTGGGCTCAGGATGTTTTATCCAAACAAGGAAGGCAAACGAACCATTTTTTCGGATTTTTTTCCCCTGTAGAGTGTGTGTGCAAATGGATGCAGGATGCAATGCTATTTTAGTGTCGCCAAAGTGGCGCCAATTGACGAATGGAAAATAACACAAACCAACGCAGCCGGATTGGGGGCGATAAACAACAACACAATCACAGAAAATGGGATGGAAAGTGTTGAAGTATACTCTTGGCAGGGAAATCCACGGGGAGAAGAGAACATGATTTAAATAGTGGCAAGTGGCAACACTAAGGAGTGATGACAAAAGCCATTAAATACATGGAACTGGTAAAGCACAAGTTCCCTCTATACTGCTGGATCAAGTAAAATTGTACATTCATAGGTTGGACATTGTTTACACGATTGTTATGGCCGTTATGGGGGATAGAGTTCTCCTCTGCGAACTATATGATGCGGCACTTTCATAGTGCGTAAATTTGAATTACATAGTTCTTGGAGATAGCTCTTCGATGAGCATCGAAAGAGAGTATAGACATCAACAATAATGTATGGCACTAGGGCAATGTTCTAGAAAAATTTGCCGAAATGATGATACTTAAGAAGTTTTGGTAGATTCTGTTAAAAAGTTTACGATACATTTCAGGTTTCCCATATACTCCGAATGAGTGAACTGATTTTAATGTGCATTGATAAGCTTTGCCACCTCGAGCAGATTCCAAGCTCTTTTCAAGATCTCCTGCGCAACGAAAGTTGTACAGGAGATTCCTCCTCCCGATCCCTCAAGAAAGGACTCCACGTCCAAACGACAAAGGTCGATTGACCCAAAAAGAGTGAAGGTCAACTGTAGCAGTTCCTCTCTCCCCTCAAAACAGAACAAACCTTAGGTTAGGTTAGGTTGACGGGTTGGTAGAGTAGGGTGAACCCTACTGTACCTCACTTAGGTCCTCGTGGACCCATTGTGATGCCCTTTCGTGGGGGATTAACCATTGGTGTTGGGTTGGTTAGCTACGTGTCCATCCTTCATGTATTTACTCGACGCCGTCCAGCCATCCTGATGTCCTCAAGAACTTGTAAAGATCGGAAAGTGAGATATCAGAAAGTTCTTGTAGGTCATGGAAGTAGTAACTTCCAAGTGTTCTGTTCCTCAAGTGACAGAGACTCGGGCAGTGACAGAGGAAGTGAGGTGTGTCCTCATGGACCTCTTCGTCTCCGCAACCTCTACATATATCGTCATCTTTGAGATTTAGTTTCATTGTATGATTTCTTAGGAAGTTATGCCCCGTTAGGGCCCCTACCAGCTTAGACAGCGATGACCTGTCAAACTGTAGAAGTTTGGTGGTTCGGCCACTGTCATACTCTGGCCAAAGCTTCCGTGATATTTCACAGGTCGTTAGTTCTTTCCACCTTTTGTTGGTTTTCATACGAATATGGTTCTCGACTCGTTCTCTCAGGTTGCAGAGTGGGGGCTTGATGGACTGTAATGCTCTATCATGGTCCATTGTAGATCCCTCTCTCGCCAGTTCGTCAGCTTTCTCGTTGCCGGCTTTGTCACTGTGTCCAGGGACCCAGCAGAGATTCGTAGTGTGCTGCGAGCAGAGAGCCTTGAGCTCTTCGCGGCAGCGGTGAACTAGCTTAGATTTAATTTCAATAGCAGAGATTGCTTTTATAGCCGCCTGGCTGTCAATGAAAATGGTAATATCATTACGCGGTATTGCCAACAATGACACCTGTCGGGCCGCTTCCGCGATTGCCAGAACTTCTGCCTGGAAGACACTGCTGCTATCAGGGAGTCTGATTGAGCATTGTATATTTAGTTCCTCTGAGAATATACCGGCACCGGTTCCACAGTCCATCTTTGACCCATCCGTGTAGATGGATATCGATTTCCTCTTAGTGGGTTCATTTGTGGTCCATTCATCCCTACTCGGAAACGAGCAAGAGAATGGTCTATCAAAGTTTAGATGGGGAGACATATAGTCCGAAGTGACAGCGTTCCCCATATATTTTCCTTGGATCTGTGCATGGCCAAAATTGCCTGGGTTCCAAGTTTTAGTTTGGCTAATCCTTAGGGCACTTTTGGTAGCAGATTCCTCCATGTATAGGTCTAGAGGAGTTAGATTAAGAATTGCCTCCATTCCAGCTGTAGGTGTGGTTCTCATTGCACTGGTTGTCCCTATACATGCTAGTCTTTGTATTTTTGTCATTGATCTGAGATTGGTCACCTTGCCTGCGGCTTGCCACCAGACTATACTGCCATATGTGAGTATTGGCCGCACGATTGCCGTGTACATCCACAGGATTATTTTGGGGTTTGGTCCCCATCTCCTGCCAAAGATGCGGCTGCATGCGTAGAAAGCGTTAGCTGCTTTCTTCACTCTTTCATTGACATTCGGTTTCCAACTAAGTTTCCTATCGAGGATAATTCCTAGATATTTCGCCCTATCTGTCACCTTTAGGGGTATTCCCTCAAGAGTTGGTGGTTCGAATTGTGGTATAATTCTTTTGTTTGTGAACAGAACAAGCTCAGTTTTCTGGGGGTTAACCCCAAGGCCACATTCTTTTGTCCACATACTGAGTATTCTTAGTGAGCTTCCTAGCAAGTCGCTTACGGTCGATAGAAACTTTCCTTTTGCAAGCAGTACCACATCGTCTGCATATGCAGTTACCGTGACTCCCATATTTTTGAATTTCACTAGTATCTCGTTAATAACCAGAACCCAGAGTAAGGGGGAGATGACTCCTCCTTGTGGAGTGCCTCTCGAAGCGGTTACTCTCAGGTCTGTGTCACCTAGTTTCGCATTGATGTTCCTTTCGCTAAGTAAATTTACAATCACATTAGTGAGGGATTGATCAACGTTTGAATTCTGTAGTGCTCTCTTCACTGCACACGTTTTAACATTATTGAAGGCACCTTCAATGTCCAGGAACGCAGCTAGTGTATATTCTTTGTCTTTTAATGACTTCTCTATAGTGCTAACGACCTCATGCAGTGCAGTTTCCACCCCTTTGCCTTTAATATAGGCATGTTGAGCGGAGGAGATCGCATTGTCGTCTAGTTGACTGCGTATAAAGATGTTCATTAGTTTTTCAAAGGTTTTTAAGACGAATGATGTCAGGCTTATTGGCCTAAAGTCTTTGGCGGTGGAGTGGCTGGCTTTCCCCGCCTTCGGGATGAAGACGACCTTTACGTCTCGCCATGCTTTGGGAATGTAGCCGCATTCCAGACTGCGAATAAAAAGTCTTTTTAGGACCGGCGTAATTATGGTCTTAGCTTTCTGGAGCATGATTGGAAAGATCCCGTCGCTTCCAGGGGATTTGAACGGGGAGAACGTATCGATTGCCCAGTTAAGTCTTTCTTCAGTTACCAGTTCTTTTGGAACTGCCGCTATTGTGGTATCAGATCTAGACTGGTTTGTCTGAGTTGTGGTACAACCTGGAAAATGGGTCTGTAGCAGCAGATTAAGAGTCTCTTCGCAGGATTGTGTCCACGTTCCATTATTGTCTTTCAGATAACCAGGAACTGCGGATTCTTTGCACAAGATTTTACGAAGTCTGGCTGACTCCGTGGTGCATTCGATGTCACTGCAGAACGTATGCCAGGCTATGCGTTTAGCATTAATTACTGCCTTTTTGAATTTCCTCTGGCCGGCCTTGTATATGTCCCAGTCTGTCTGCGAGTTTGTGGCTTTAGCCAGATTGAAAAGGGCTCTGGTTCTTCTTCTAATTTCAAGTAGATCCTTTGTCCACCATGGTGCAGATTTCCTATTCTTCAATGTCCGTAAAGGACAGGCCTTATCATATGCCTTACTTAGAACTGTGTTTAGCATTTCGGTTGTGGCATCGATTTCGGCCGGTGTCCCTATTCTTTGTAGACTTAGTTTCCTGCTACTCTTCCCTACTTCTGTTAGGAATATATCCCAGTTAGTCATCCTGGGGTTTCTGTATTTGCCCAATGGGGCAATTTTCTCGTCAATGAGGAATTCTATAATTCTGTGATCAGAGAAGGATGGTTCCATGGACACTTTCCATTCCCGCACAGTAAGAGTTTGTGAGTTGCTGTAAAGAGTTATATCTAAGACCTCACGCCTATTCCTCGTTATGAAGGTTGGTTCGTCGCCAACGTTGGCTACTAATAAGTTATTTCTTATAATAAATTCTAAAAGGGACTCACCTCGGTCATTGATGTCGGAACTACCCCAGAGTGTGTGATGGGAGTTGGCGTCGCAGCCTAAGATTAAGTCCCATTTTTCGCGCTCTGCAGCTCTTAACAATGAGTTGGATAGATCGGAAGGTGGGTTGTCCGATTCATATGGCATGTATATTGCCGCCAGTATCAGCGCACTTTTTCCTGCCCTGTCCCATTTAACAGCAGTTTGGTCGGCATCGCTGAGGCTAGGTAAAAGAAAAAGTTTAATCTGTTTTCTGGCGACAATACATGTTCGAGACTTACCGTTGTCAGATGTTCTGTTATAAATCAGTAAGTCTTTAGAGCTCAGCCCTTTTATTTTCCCCCGAAGGATCCAGGGTTCCTGTATTAGGGCAACATCGATTTTCTTGGTTTCCATAAGGAGAACCAGATTGGCGCTAGCCGCCTTACTGTGATGAAGATTTATTTGTACTATCTTCATCACGGGCAGCCTTTTCTACTCCTCTCTTCTTTTCATCATCTGCCATGAGCCTTAGTTTACATCGCGTTATGCCTACGCGGACCTTAAACTCATGCTTACGTAGCAGGGGCAGTGATTTATGGCTCAGGAGTATTGTCACATCCATACCATTTTCGTTGTATTCGCCCGTTTCCAGGACCTTCCACTCCCTGCTTTAAAGTTCCGGATTGAGGAATTGCAGGTTACGTTCTATCCTGTCTGCGGGTAGATACGGTCCCCGAATGTGAATTCGGCCTTTTGGTCTGGTGATATTTAAGATCTAATTCTTGTCAACAACGCGAAGTTCGGCATTTGGCCAAGTTGCGCTAGTTTTGCTGACGAAGGTCTTCAACCATTCCAGCGTTTCTTTATCGTCACATTCTATGACTTTGAATCCTTTGAAGGTGGTTAGCTGTCCAAAGAGTGGAAGCTTGCCATCTGCCTTCACGATGGCTTCATTCATTCGCTGTTCAACGAGTTCCCATTGGCTAACGGTAAGTCTTCGCTTTGGATTACCAAGGTCGATTATTGCGACACGAAGACTTTCCTTCACCTGTTCTGCGTATTTTCGTTTTTTGGCCTGCCTACCTACAACCGGGGAGATTGTGTCATCATGCCTACCTCTTTTAGAGACTCCAGGAACGTTCTCGGATTTGGACGAATCCTTATCTGGGACAGTTCCAGGTAGCTTGGGATCGTTCACAGTCGAAGTGAAAGGCAAGCGGCATTTCGCCCTCGCTGCTTCCAATCTCATGCCGGCTCCTCCAGAGGCACGCGCCCTAGGCTTGCTCAATTCCTGTTTTTTAGCTAACAGAACCTTCCTGGAGCAGCAGGGTGCCTCCTCAGCCTTGGACGAATCCTTAGCTGAGCTGACGCCCTGTTTTACAGGTTTTGACCTACTCAAAGCGGAAGGCAAGAGGCATTCCTCCCTTGGTCCAGTCAAATTCCCTTTCTCAGTCAGGTTCCGTTTCTTTTCCTGTTGGCTGCTGCGCCACGCACCGACGGTAGACTTCATCGTCTCTCGGGCCCTAGCTAACATAGACGTCTCCCTCTCCGTTAAGGAACTGGGGGTACGTCTCCTAAGCCTATGTAGCAGCCGACGTGCATTCCTACGCAATTTCAGTGGATCTTCTACTGTAGGTGTGCTGGACAGCTTGTTGCTTTCCACCATGCTCGCCGCAATGACAACTGAGGCTTCGGTTTTGTCCAAACATTCAGTGTCCTTTGGTTTACATGGCTTATCCACAACAGTAACTGCGCTGTCCAAGGTCGAGTCTGCCTCTCCCGGTGAAACAATTTTGTCCCCTTTGTCTGCTTCGTCTTTCGCGGGGTCTAATGCAACAGACCCGTGCCCCGATAGGCTACGGCATATCACAGGCATTGGTGGTCGCATAAGAACTCCCTCGCTCGAGATTCTTGGGGAGTCAGTTTTCGGTAGGGTATTAGCACAGGGCTCATCACCTTCCAAAGCCTGACTTTCCAAGAAGTCAAGAGCGTTTTGAAGCCGTCGTTTGTCAGCGTCTCCTAGTTGTTGTCTTTTCTGCAGCTTCTTTATCGTCATTTTACAGTTGACAACCAAACCTTACAGCGACGTGATCAAAGCACACCTGGTCCTTGTTGTAATAGACAGAAGCGACATCGATGGCAGCATCACACCTGACAAGTGGAGGAAAGTAGAAGTCAATCTGGCAACCAACTTCCTGCGTGTCTTTAAAAACCATCCAGGACCTCCTCCCTCCTGTCGCGACGGCGGATGGCATCAGGGTCATGTGAAGCTGATCGCTTGTGCTGATCAACGGTCTGCTGACCTTTTTAGAATAGCAGTTTCGTCGCTGGGCGAGGTGTGGAATGGGGCGCAGCTTGAGGTCGTAAGCAGGGAAGAAATTCCTAGCAGACCGAGAACTCGCTCCTGGATACCTGCCGAACCCTCCGACCCCGCGACTATACTTCGCATTATCAGGGCAAGCAACCCTCAACTTCCAACTGCCAACTGGAAGGTTGACGGATAAGGTTAGTAATAAACCGACCAATACAGACGTGACGGCAGAGTCGGAGGAAGGCATTCCTGCCAAAGAGGATGGGCGATCCCCTGCCTCTGCTAACACAGCAACGGTCAGTAATACACCGACCACAGCAGTGAAGGCAGTGGCGGAGGTTGACAATCCTGCGAGGACCCCTCATCTCCAGCACACACTAGTCTCAGGGATAGATCTAGATATTGACAACCTAGGACTTTCGGACCTGGATCTAACCAGCAGACACAGCAGCCCATCCGATACTGACATTTCACTATGGTCTGGTCAGACACGGATGAGGCGAACACAACACTGTGGTGGAGGTTTCTGGAGGTAAGTGTAGCGATGATGCTGCGGTTACTTCAGATTAACCTACACCACTCCAAAACGGCCTCGGCCTCCCTTCTTCTGCGGATAACAAAAAGCGTGATGAGACACGGAGAGTAATGTAGTGTCTCAAAAAAGATCCGTCTGCTTTTACACAGATGGGTCCAAAACGGAAACAGGAGTAGGGGGGTGTTTTCTCCCAAGATTTAGATTGTACGATCTCATTCCGTCTTCCTAATCACTGTAGCGTGTTCCAGGCGGAAATCATGGCGATCAAGGAGGCCCTGTCGTGGCTACGGTATAATGTAATATCTGCTAAGGATATCGTAATTTTTACCGATAGTCAAGCCGCGATTAAATCCCTGAATTCGGACATCTTCAAGTCCAAAACCGCCCTCAATTGCCGCTTATCTCTTAACGAGATGGCGGAACAATTCAACATTCTCCTTATATGGGTGCCGGGCCAGAGGGACATTCCGGGGAATTGCAGGGCCGACGAACTCGCTAGGCATGGCACAACTTTGTCGATTCTACCGGTAAAGGAGAATCTATATATTCCTCTCGCTACGTGTAAACTTTTAATTAAACAAAATGCAATAAGCGCCACCAATCGAAGGTGGTCACACCTCACACTGCACCACGTGCTCCATCACGAAACAGATCTGGCCCATGCTGGATCTTAAGCGCTCCAACAATCTTGTAAAACAAAAAAGATCCAACATAAGCACATTAGTAGGTGTCATCACGGGACACTGCATTATTGGGAGACATGCTCTCAGACTGGGCCTCCCTTCCAATGATTTCTGTAGAAGCTGCATGGACGAGTAGGAGGAAGAGACAATTCTTCACCTCCTATGCACGTGCCCAGCCCTCTCAGCACGCAGAAAACTACACCTCGGAGACTATTTCTTCGACAATCTTGGCGAACTCGCTAATACAAGCATAAGTTGCCTCCAACGCTTCATTCTCAGCTCCTCTTGGTTCAATGGGTAGTTGTGAGATCATTAGATCCTGTGGTATCACAATGGGCCTCCTCTGGCCTAAGTGAGGCCTGCCACTCTAACCTAACCTAACCCACCCCAAAGAAACAGAAATGTGCAAGAGTTATTCTTCGTTTAATCTCAGCGCTGATGTCATTGCCTGAGTTCATAGCGGCGCCTAGGTAGACAAAGTCCTTTACCACCTCAAAGTTATATCTGTCTATAGTGACATTCTGTCTGAAACGTCGGTGTTGGGTATCCTTTCTTGATGACAGCATATACTTTGTCTTGCCCTCATTGACCGCCAGACCCATCTTCACCGCCTCCGTCTCAATACTCACGAACGCGCCAGTGACATCACGTTGCGTTCTGCCGATTATGTAATGTCTTCGGCGTAGGCGAGTAGATG
Organism: Cheilosia scutellata; assembly: GCA_955612985.1. Classification (NCBI taxonomy): domain Eukaryota; kingdom Metazoa; phylum Arthropoda; class Insecta; order Diptera; family Syrphidae; genus Cheilosia; species Cheilosia scutellata. The sequence goes on from OY015314.1 coordinate 18,597,585, forward strand.
GACGGACTTTTGAAAGAAAGTGCCTCTGGTGTTAGCGTTTGATTTTTGCGCTATTCTTTCAAGAACTATGTTGAAGAAGTCACATGACAGCGTATAGCCTTGTGTAAATCCTTTTTTGACAACGAAGGTCTCGGTGAGTTCTTTACCGACCTTGATGGAGTAGCGTGCATTCTCCATTGTCATCCTGCACAAACGGACGAGTTTGGCAGGGATGCCAAAACTATAGACATTGCTCAGTATAGCTCATCTCTAAAAATGCTGTCGTAGGCGGCCTTAAAATCGATGAAAAGGTGGTGGGTATCGATTTGAACTTCCTGAGTTTTCTCCAAGATCTGACGCAGTATGAAAATTTGATCGATGATGAACTTTCCTGGCCTGAAGCCACACTGATAGGGACCATCAGGATGTTGACGAAAGGCTTCAGGCGTTCACACAATACGGCAGATGAGATCTTGTACGTGATCACGATGTTAAGAGGACTAATACCTCTGTAGTTGGCGCAGTTCAGAGGGTCTCCTTTCTTGAGGATCCAGAGCAACATAAGGTAGAATTAGCAGCATGATGCTTTCTTGTCTTGTGTATAAATTACTTCGCTATTCTTTTCCTTCGTTCATATGTAAAATAGTACAAAGTTTTCTGTCCAACCGTCGATTTAGTGTATACGTCAATAGTAGTGCTTTGAATTCTAATTTCTTTAACTCAGGTTTTCCTCAAGGTTCTGTCCTCGGTCCAATATTGTACAATCTATATATCTCAGACTTCCCACAACTACCTTTATGTGAAGCCGCTATCTATGCGGATGATACAGCAATATTTTCATCGCATGAATTTGGTCTTAATATTGAGACAAATCTAAACAATGCGATAAGAATATTAGAAGCACATTACAATAAGTGGAAGATCAAGTTGAATGCTGATAAAAATCAGGAAATCTTTTTTACTGGATGAAAGAAAACTTGTTTTCTTCCTAGCCAGAAACTTATTGTCAATGGTACCCAGGTTGAATGGGAATCCTAAGTAACATATTTAGGTATATATCTGGACTCTAAATTGACTTTTAATGTACACATACACAATACGCAAACTATAAGGAAGGTAAATATTGCTCTTAAAGTTCTTTATCCCTTCATCAGCAGGAAATCGCAATTATCGGTAGAAAATACGATAATCATCCACAAAGTTATTTTCCAAGCAATAATGATGTATGGACGTCCAGTTTGGGGTAATTGTGCTAATTGCTATATTAAAAAACTACAAACTTCTAAAAATGATGCTAAATCTCCCATGGCATCATTCAACCGCTGACCTCCATGTTAGAAGCAATGTTGAATTAGTCTTCAATAGTATACAACAACTTACCAATGCATTTATTACGAGATGCGATTATGCAGATAATCCTCTCATTAACGAGTTGGCTTTAAGTAACAATGCCTCGTTTTTTGTTTTTTTGTGATATAACTGTTTAAATAATTTTTGCTTATTTATTTGTTAACTTATTTATTTATTTAATTTATTATACCCTCCACAGGAAGGTATATTCACTTTGTCATTACATTTGTAACGCCAAGAAGGATTCACCGGAGACCCTATAAAGTATATATATTCTGAATCAGGATCACATTCTGAATCGATTTAGTCATGTCCGTCTGTCTGTTGAAAACACGATAGCGTCCAAACGAATCAACCTAGGTGAATGAAATTTTGTGAGAGGACTTCTTTTTACCGTCGCACACTGGGGCCGATTGTATGGAGAGCATGCTCAAAATGCAAAATTGAAACTAACTGTTTTTTATGAAACAATTGTTTGGCTGTGAAGTTAATACAACTGTGCATCATTACTCAAATTTTCGCAGTGCTGGAAGTAAGTTGTGTAATAAAGAATAAGGGGTAAAATAAAGATTAGCTGTTATTAGCAATACCGAGTGTTTGTGCGTTGATTATTTCAAAGTAAAATTAAAGAAAATTCTGATTGAATTAAAAAAAAATTTAAATATGTCTGGATTAAACCAAGGTCAGTGTATAAGAAAAACGTATTAAAAAATAAATAAAATGTTGTTTTTGTACCAAATGCTTAATAAAGCGAGAAAATGTGGCGTAAAATGTTCAATGCTAATTTTCTATGATTTGCGCGAGAGGCTTTTTAAACTGAATGTTTTTTATAATAGCATACATATTCCTTATTAAGAAAGCCAGAAGTGAAAGCCTCTCGCGCAAATCACAGAAAAATAACATTAAACATATCACGCCACATTTTCTCGCTTTATTAAGCATTTGGTACAAAAACAACATTTTAATAATTTTTTAATACGCTTTTCTTATACACTGACCTTGGTTTAATCCAGACATATTTAAATTTTTTTTTAATTCAATCAGAATTTTTTTTAATTTTACTTTGAAATAATCAACGCACAAACACTCGGTATTGCTAATAACAGCTAATCTTTATTTTACCCCTTATTCTTTATTACACAACTTACTTCCAGCACTGCGAAAATTTGAGTAATGATGCACAGTTGTATTAACTTCACAGCCAAACAATTGTTTCATAAAAAACAGTTAGTTTCAATTTTGCATTTTGAGCATGCTCTCCATACAATCGGCCCCAGTGTGGTCGTCAGGTTGGTATTGAAAATGGGCTATGTCGGTCATGTAGTTCTGGTACCTCCCATACAAAACCACTATTAGACCCATGTGTCTCTCTGTCTCTTGAAAGCACGATAGCGTCCAAACGAATCGATCTAGGCGAATGCAATTTTGTGAGAGGACTCCTTTTTACCGTCGTCAGGTTGGTATTGAAAATTGTCTATGTCGGTCAAGTAGTTCTGGTACCTCCTATACCAAACCAATATGGCATGGCAAACATTTTGCATGACTTTTATGCAGTGGAGGGTATCTAAGCATCGGCCAAGCCGATGATAACACTTTTACTTGTTATTTATTTATTTTTATTTACTTGGTTTGTTTTGTTTATTTATTTATTTCTTAATTTAGTTATTTATTTATTTATTCATTTACTTATTTATTTATTTATTTATTTGTTTATATATTTATACAAATATTTATTTTACATTTTTATTTATTAAATGAATGCAATTAAATCATTTTTATATTATTAACATAACAATTTAATTGAATTGATTCATGTGCTATACATTACATATACAAATGCACAAATGCTTAAAATTATTATTATTACAAATTTATTAAATTTGGTTGGCCTCTACTCCAGAAATGCGTTTCGCCCCGATGTGGTGGGTGGGCTCATCAGTAGACGACCACCACATCTGATCTAGACGCACTGTTTGCTCGATTTTCACCGAGACTATGATGATTTTCCAATCAACAAGTGACTGTGAATCATACCTCAAGACGAATCTTTGGTTCAAAGACAATCGCCGAGAGGATTTGTTTTTTTGCCCAGGGCCTGGCTTGTTTAATCAAAATATTTTCAAAACATAAACATATTTATGAAGTGAATAATGTTGGAGTGTACTATGTCATCACAAATTTATTAAATTTGGTTGGCCTCTACTCCAGAAATGCGTTTCGCCCCGATGTGGTGGGTGGGCTCATCAGTAGACGATCACCACATCGAGCAAAGAGGTACTTTAGCCCCAATCAACTTCTCCTTCTCTACAAAGCACAGGTTAGACCAGGCCTGGAATATTGTTCCCATATATGGTGCTCGGCCCCAAAACATTCACTTAACCTACTTGACATCATACAGAGACGAGCAGTTCGACTAATTGGAGACTCTAAACTCACATCAAATCTACAACCGTTGGTGCACAGAAGACAAGTCGCTGACTTATACTTGTTCTATAGGTACTTCCATGGTAGATTTTCTGAGGAAATCAAAGACATTATCCCTCGAAATGCAACTCTTGGGCCCCCCACAAGACAGGCTGCTAATGCTCTTGACCATATAGTACACTTGACAACCGCGAGGACATCAACTTTCCAAAACTCCTTCTGTTACAGGACAAGCAAACTCTGGAACTCGCTTCTTGGGGATATATTTCCAGAAGTATACAATTTCCAGCAATTTAAGTGCAGAACTAACATACATCTGCAATCATCTCGGGGCGCTGTTGAAGCGTTATAGGTTCGCCTTTCCCGGGAGAAGTACCTATTTAAAAAAAAATATTTTAGCTTCAACTTTATCTGTCTATTCGTCTGAGTGATAGTAAAATCCGTTGCACCCATTTGAAATTCCTATTATGCGGTCCAAAGCCATGGCGAATTTCGAATGCAATTCACCCTCAGTAAATTCAATCTTCACTAGAAAATCTCAACCCCCCCATAAACACACTCAATCGTACGTAAACCGTTTAACAATAAACATTACTATTTACGGAGGGATATTATGCGGTGAGATGTCCACCCACACTCGCCCCTTGTAATATCCGTTGTGACGGTGAAGTTTTTTTTTCAAAGGTTTTACGCTTTAGAATGCACTTAAATGGACTAACCCCCTATTTAAAAAACATACACCCAACAACCCTAGAGAGGAATATAAACGAGGGTACCTATCATTTTTTTTACTAGGGCGGGCGTCGGCGTCGTGTCGTTGTCATCGTTGTCCCAAATTCGACAGACGCATTCATTTTCTGAGTAGAATGTTCCTTGGGCTTAATGGGCAAACACTTGAAAGAATCACATAAATCAAAATTGCTAGATATGAAGATACAGATTCAGATAGTGAATGAAGAGGAGAAAAAGCATCCCCACTACTGCAACAAGGGAGAAACATGATTATTTTTTTTTTTTTTATAGGCAAAAGACACACACTTTTCTTGTTCTTTTTTTGTGTTGTATATAGACTTTCTGAGAGATGTATTATTTATTTTGTAATAATTTTGTTGTGATTTCAGCGAAAATATTTGTCCCGATGACTCATCGTTTATTTTTCGTAAGAATATATTAGCAAGTCCAAACATCTGTACTAACATTTTATATAAATTCGTTAAATTCCTTTGAACATCTTTATGATTCAGCATTTCAGCAGATCAGCTATAATCAGATGATTGTGTTTTTAATTACTTTTATAAGACCGTTTTGTGCCTCGAGGATTCATATAAAACATCCCGTCCTTTTAGAGATTCACTCATATTCTTTTGAACCCTTTTCATTCGTATGTTCAGCTGTTGAAGTTGGTCATAAAGTTTGCTGCTGATGGCCTCTGGGTTTTGGCTGAAACTTTTGCAAAACAGCCCAAACATACACATTACCCAACGATGAAAGCGCATCATTAATATTACAAATAACATCTACATTAAGAAGTCAATACATAAAGTAAAGTTGTAAAGCAGGGCTGGGCAAACGGTCGATCGCGATCGACAGGTCGACCGCATGCCCATTTTCAGGCGACCGCGCAATAATTTTAATTAAATGTTTTTATCTATATATATATTATAAAAAACCGGCCAAGTGCAAGTGTCACTCGCGCACCGAAGGTTCCGTACGTTAGTTCATAATAATATGCATGCATAGTTAAGGTATTGTTGTCACTCGTCACTTTCGACCGCCTACTTGGGTCTTCGAAAACTAACTATGTAGTACATACCTTTACTGATATTTCATTGCAAAATCATCCCACCCAACTCGTAATAATACAAATACAAAACAGAGAGAGCACACGTGCAACAAAAATGCATTCACGAATCACGTTCACGTCATGGAAGATGGAGGGTTGTGCTCTGGCTCTGGCCTCTATCCCCACCAGAGATGATAATTTACTTCATATGTAGTAGATCTACTTCATTTTTTAATTATTCTTCATCTGCTACGTAGCAACTCATTTCTACTTCGTTTATTTATGGTTCAAAATATCATTTAAAATAGACAATATTGATCCAATACATCAACAACAACGAAAAAATCAACGAAATATAATTATCAGGGAAAAAATGTGTCATGTAATGCACTAAAGAATATCATCTATGTGTTTCTGCCACACTACATATCCTATAGATCTATAGATCCCATGGGGAGAGTACGAGTACACATTTCAAGGCGCTAGGGTAGCAATTTGTACTCTAAGCGGACCGACATATAAAAATAATTTTCAATTTTCTCAAAAATTAGAGGACGTAAATCAATCTGGTTTTCAGTGTTCGATTAAGAATTGATTTAGTCAGTAAAAACTACAAATAAATTAAGTATCTTCTTTCTCAATATTGAAAAAATCAACATAAAACTTTTTTTTTTTAATTTTTTTTCTTAAATTTCAAGTTTGAAAGTATTCTTTTCAAAAACTATTAACAGCTATAACTTGATTTAAAAATAATATCAAAGAACAGATTCCTGGCTTCCAAAAATCCTAAAATCCTTTATTGTAAGTGTTGCCATTGTTATGAAATTATTTTTTTGTAATTTTAAGTATTATTTTTTTTAAATTGCCCCTCCCGCCTAAATAAAGCCAAATAGACCCCCCCCCTCCCATAGTAAAAAGTGCTTGTATTTTTTGGCGTCGTAGTTATCGTACTCGTGCCGATCCCATTGAAGACCTAACTTTATCATTTTGAACATTACGCCAAATGTCTGCTTCGTTTTTTGTAAATCTACTTCGTTTTTTCGGCCAATTTGCTACTTTTTTTGGGTTCAGCATTATCATCCCTGATCCCCACCACAAACCAGAGAGAATAGACCACCAGCTCCGCCCAAAAATGAGAGATCCATAGAGCCAGTTTCAAAACTGGCTCTATGGAATTCTCTTTTTTGCCCGAAGCTGGTGGTCTATTCTCTCTGGTTTGTGATCCCCACGATCATCGCACTGTTTCATATTCGTTGTATCGTGTTCGTGATTTACCACACCACTGCCAGCCACGCCCACGACATTCCAGATTCCACTCATATCCAACACGAAATCTCCCCATGCAATCCAACAACGCATAATGCATCGAGACCGAGAGCGGTAAACACACAAGCCACACCCTTTTCGGAGTAATTCTCTCGGTTTTCTTGTGCGTATATAAGTGTTATGCGTATGGGCGTGTGGCCGTGTGGGTGTGGTGACATTAACAATGGTGTATGAGATGGGTATGCATTGGGATTGGAATGAATGTTCCAATTGTGGCGATTGATTGAGTTTTTTTGTAAATATCTTCTAAAATATTAACTTTTCGACATAACAGTCTTCAGCACATATATAGCTACGAAGATGATCTACACGAAAGGATTACATGTATTTTTTGTAAATCTAAAAATAAACAGTTTTTTGTGCGAATGAACATATTTTTTCCACGAAGTTAAGAATAACTCCAAAACCAGCCGATGTATTGTTAATATTGGTATTTGTCGATTAACTAGAGGTTATACCTGATACTGTGTGCAAATTCCAGCCTTCTACGTCAATTAGTTCTTGAGGTAGACCTAGGTACAACATTTTTTATTTTATTCGACATCGTAGCGAAAGCAATAAGGTTCCTCCATATGGAAACGGAACCTTAAAAATGAGTTCTAAAATGTGTTCGGATACGTATAACTTGAAAACCACCGACTCTATTACGCCCATATTTACAGATAATCTTAGGTATTAGCCCAGGAGTGCACTGAAGGAGATTGGTCAAAATTGGACAAAGGGGCGTGGCAACTCCCATACAAAAAAAAAACACTCAAAATCGTATAAGTATCTCGAAAACTGCCGAATCGATTGAGCTCAAATTTACAGATAATCTTAGGTATTGGCTCAGGAGTGCTCCTCTGGAGATTGGTCAAAATTGGACAAAGGAGAGTGGCCCAGCCCATACAAAAAAAACATTCAAAATCTTATATCTCGAAAACCGCGCAATCAATTGAGTTGAGACTTACAGACAATCCTATAGGTATTGGCCAAGGAGTGTTGCTGTGAAGATTGGTCATAATTGGACAAAGGGGCGTGGCACCTCCCATACAAAAAAGATCTTCTATGGGGTGAAAATCGTTGACGTTGTAACTCGATAACCACTGCTGGGGCGATTCTCATGATTCTTTTTTTGTTTTGTTCGTATTGCTGTAGGTATTTCAGGTTTACGCAGAAATAAAATTCCAGAAAATCGATTTATTCTCATTTTTCGCATTTTACGATAGAACATTATTATCTAAGACCTAAGCAATACAACTTATGTGCACGTGCAAAGCCGGGCGGGTACAGTTATATTACATTACCTATAAGTCCGATAATGGCCGCTGAACCACTGAAGTGAGGCTATCCGCCTTCATTCCCATTAAAAGAAATAATTGAACAAAAATATCAAAATAAATCTTGAAATATTTAAAATAACTATTTTAGGCAGAACAACCTTTGCCGGGTCAGCTAGTTTTCATCTAAATGGAAAATGGCGTATTCGAGATATTTTTAAAGTACCATTTTTAGCAATTGGGGTGGAAATCGAAGGACGCATTCATGGTTCAGAAAACATTGTTTTGCAACTGTTTAGCTCAAATTTAAGCAAATGATATTACTATAGATTTAAGCATTACCTGCCAGTTCCATTTTTATCATAATCGAAAATGGCGTTTTTGAGATACGAGCAGTTTTTTAAAGTACATACTATTATTAGGGATTTGGGTGGATATCAAAGGACGCAGTCTTTTTAGAGAAAAACTGAGTTTACTATCAAGTTAAGAATGACAATAGTACCTTAAAAGTTTTCGATAAAAAAAACAAATTTCAAAACTGCCGTTGCCAGACTTTTAAGCGAAAAACTGGGTATGCAGTCATGTTAAGTATGCCTACATTAACTCAACTCTCAATTTGTTCAAATCGTTAGAGCCGTTTTTGAAAAAAAATCTAAATTGTTTACTACATTATTTCGTACCTAAAATTTTTATATGGAAGTACCGTTAATATTAGGGCTAGCATAAAAAAAATCTATCCTAGCGGGAAGCCCACAAACTCTAATCTAAATACGAAATTTGAAACAAATCCGGCCAAGCGTTTAGATTCCCCAGGGGTGGGACAGACAGACATTCGGACGGACAGAATTGCGAATTGTAATATAAGAATTGATCAAAATCTCGAGTTCGAAATTTTGTACGAAAATTATATTACATACTACGTATACGAGAAAGTAAAAAAATACCAACTAACATTTTTTTCTAAACAAAAAAAATTTAATAAGGTTTTGTGACCAATATTGTCAAGTGGACCGCGATGTTTTGTAAAAGGTTACTAGTAGTCCGTCACATGAAAAAGTTTGCCTACCCATGTTGTAAAGTGTTTTCCATAAATAAAAAAAAATATATTTGTCAGAAGTGGGATTCGAACCCACGCCCTCAGAGAGGACCAGAACGCTCAGCAACCCTACTGTCAAAGTGGGTAAGATTTCTCTTGAGTCTGGCGCCTTAGACCGCTCGGCCATCCTGACATCTGATTGAAGTAGGTCGATTTGTCAACGAGTGTGATTACATTTATTTATTTTTAACAATTTCTTTGGAATTGGATTCTATTTATAATAATAATCTGATACGCATAACTTCCACCTGACTTTTGCAATTTTGTGCGTGTGGCGATTTGTATACAAATTCTTTTTGGATAGCACAGTTTGACATTTCGATTGGCAGAATTTATTTATAGCTTCTATAGTTCGTTAAGTGGTTCCTAAAGATATGGCATGGTATGCTGCTGAGACGTGTGTAAGAAATGTGTTTTTATTAAGTTGTAAAATTGCTAACACAAAATTTCTTGTAGTACGAATTAAAGAAAAAAAACTGTCAAATGCCTGACAGGTGTCAGAAGACAAAAATGTCTTGAAATTCAGATTTTTTCTTTGCGTTTTCCTTTCCTATTTGGCTAACGAGAGTGCAAAAAACATTTTTATTAGGTAAGAGGCAGTGGAACAATTTTTTGACAAAAAATGTTTACTGGTGCACTCGTCTGAGGAATTACATCATCATCAATTTACATAAACAAAACACGAGTAAACGTCGTTAGACTAAAGGGGATATAAGCACTGGTCCGATCCCCACAGGCCACAATACCCATTGCCAAGGCTGAGGCGACAATTTTTATATTGTTCTTTGGGAATGCTAGCCTATAGATAAACATCGACACACTAGAAAATCCATTTTTGACCACTTATGTTATGTGACTTCTCAAACATAATCCGACTCTGCAAATGCTGTAAATGGGAGTCGGACAGAATCCCGAAAAATGTAATCTCGAAAGCCCAAAATCCCGAAAATCCAAAATCCCGAAAGCCCAAAATCCTGAAAATCCAAAATCCCGAAAACCCACAATCCCGAAAAACCAAAATCCCGAAAAGCCACAATCCCGAAAAAATCCAAAATTCCGAAAGTGAAACTAAAAATTTTATTGTAGCAACAAAAATATAAGCCAAATTTATTTAACAAAATAAACAAAATAACAAACTTCAAATAAATAAAACACAACAAAAACAGTTTAAGTCTTATTAACAAAAACATATAAAAAACGATCCATGACAAAACAAAATCTACCTAATACAAGTTCATATTGTACGCAATTCCTGTTAGAAAACTTATTTGAGAACGCTCGTTACGTTCCGCGTAAAATGTTGTAATTTTTTTTCCTTCGTCACGTGACGTTTTCTTAGTTGTTGCATCTCACCGGCAATTATTTTAGCCAAACATGTTTTCACACGGATTTGCTCTTCACATAAAATAGCAATCAGTGAATATACACCAATGTGTGAATGCCCAGCGAGAACTTTCAGCCGGCGGCGGAGCCACGCCTCTACGTTGTTCTGTGTCCGCGACAGATTTTGTTTCAAAAGGTTACAAACCGACCAAAAATTAGGGGAGTACGCAGGACTACCTGGAAGTCCGTAACGTTTTCTTTTTCTATTCACTTTGTATTACGATGTTCACTGGCTAAAATCTAGTCGGTCAGCTATCACACTATAATTATGAGATCAGAACAACTGAATGCACATTGTACATTGCGAATTGCAGCGCAACATTACAAAACATTATTACGGTAAATGGAATGGACAAACACTATTTTACATTCAAAAAAAAAAAAAAAAAAGAATCTCGAAAACGAGAGAGATCCCGAAATATTATATAAAATGAAATAAAAATGATCTCGTTTTCGGGATTTTTTTTTTTCAGGATTTTGGCTTTTCGGGATTGTGGATTTTCGGGATTTTGGATTTGCGGGATTTTGGTTTTCGGGATCGTGTCCCCAATCCGCTGTAAATAAATTAAAGAAAATGTGGCTGTTTCCCTGGGCATGCCTGCCTATCGCATAGCCTTTGGTTGTAATGTAAAATTTGTTGCTATTGCGAGTTAGTCTCTTTTATGTCTTAAAAATATGTTGGACATTTTTTGGTCTAGCTTAGGGGTCGGTTATAGACTTATATGTAGTTATAGACATCAGTAAAATGCATCTGAAAAAACACGAAACAGAACAAAACTGAAACATTTAACAATAGCGATAGCATATCATACGAAATCAGTGGAATACTTCGTGAAATTGACTGACAAGTTGAACAGAAAGAGTTTTACGTACGGAAAAATTAATAAATTAATTTTCTAGAAAATTAAGACATCAATTGCTTAATTTTTTTTTGGCATACAAACTTTATAATTCAAAAGCAACATTTTAAGACCAAGATTGAGTTCAACGATTAAGTTTAAGTGCTCCAAAAAAGAAAAACAATTTTTCGATTGCATTTTACTGATAGCTATAACTGACGCCTTAGGTCATATATTTGTTAAGCAGTGTTACATTAATTATGCTGGCTTCATCAAAATTTTGGTCTTCTGAGCAAATGGCTGTAAACGGTACGTTCTTAGTCCTTTACCGGATGAGCCAAGAGCCTAGTCGATTTAATTCGTCAGTTTCGCAATTACCTGATTAGCAGCTAAATTTAACGTTTAGTATCTCATACATATTTGTACTGAATTGGACTTCACTGAACCTACTGTATGTAAGGGATATTATAGTTACATCTGCAAGCATCTCGGGCCTCTCGGGGCGCTATTGAAGCCTTATAGGTTCGATCGACTTTCCCGGGAGAAGTATTTAAAAAAAAACAGAGACAAAAACTCGTCAAAAGACGACTTCGGCAAGTAAGATTCATTACTCGTTGCTTCCATATTTTAAACCATAAAATTCCTGAAATGTCAAAAATCCTCCAAACAGAATTCCCAAATTAAATTATATTCCCCAACTTCTTTCTGTAATATTCATTCAATAATTAATTGATATGCAACACACACACCCCATCAACAGGATGAAATACAAACAGCACACAAATATGTCAAAAGTTATAATGTCAACCTCAGTTGTTGTGAAAAACGTTAACCTTTCTCATGGCAACTTAATTTTAGGGTTCAGGTTCCATTTCAATTAGGGGTAAATTACGTACTAGAAGAGACATTAAATGCAAATATAACAGTTTCGTCTGTATGTGGTGAGTTTGCGCATCTGATGGTCAACAAATATACAGCTTGGCTACATAATTCAGTTGTGAACATATGAATGGGCAATGGGCATTGGTTTACTCCCTTTAGCCGCCAAAAATCTCATCACATTCTCTATAGCGAGTGATACGAAGAGAAGTGTCACTCGCAAACCGAAGAAAAAAACAACAAATTATCCAATGTTCTTCCTCGGCATAAGATTAACAACATAAACTTCTCTAAAAGTTTGTCTTTTCGTAATTTCTGAAATTCTTTTCGTTTTTGTAATGTGTAATAACAAAACAAACAAAACGCTGTGTAGGAGGGAGGTCTGGGGACATAAGATCTCTGGGACATCATTGTATCTAAAAAAAAATGGAATGAAAACTTTCTTTCGACTTTCTTTACAAAAGAAATGAAAGCCTAGGGAGCTGTTGCATTGTGATATTTTCTTTGGTCTTTATTTCATATTTCCCCCCAACAAATGATCTATGTAGGTTGTATATGTGGGAATCTGAAGAAGGAAAATAAATGCACTTTCGGTGAGAGCTCAGTAGTGCCGTCAGTAAAGTAGATATTTAAATAAAATACAATTCTATGGGGATGATAAATGTGCATGGAGATTGGGCAAACTTAAACTTTAGCTTCTGATTTCGATAGAAGTTGGACTGTATCCTAATTTACATGTAGCAAAGCTGATAAGATGGGCGCATAGTGGATCAATGCTTAGTATGCCATTGATGCCAGAAGAAGGGGTTTCGACTTCCGGGCATTGTCAGGATTCTTCCACTGCCCCTCCTTTCGCGAACGTCTGAGAAAGATTCTCAATTCTGCTGTTCGGAAACGACGTAAAATTATAGTTCCCTTTTATTCTTCACAAAAATATAACTCCATTGGTAGTGAGATTTGAGAAGCGAATGCTGCACGCCTTCTGCAACGGTACACGCTAGAATAGGAGAATTTCTTTGGTTTTTCAAATCCAGTGCGCAAAAAGGATACGCATAATACCTATCGACTTCACGGTGCCATTTCGAATGTCAATTGTGAATTGTCGTCGCCGACAACGACGACGCGACATATACTTTCAATTAATGGAACACGTGACCCGTGCGCTTTCACAGTTCGAAATCAAAACCCCGGAATGTGCAAATGTTGGTCTTAGGTGGTGCTAGGGGTATCGGGCTGGCTGACTGCAACGGCTTGTGTGCGTGGATTGTGACAAGACGAGCGAGTAGTTGCCTGATGCCGACAATCAGTACTCTGGGTGAAGCTAAATATCCAATGAAAGTGTGGTTTATACGCCACTTTCTGACACAATATCCGACGATAATGTTCGTTGTGTACTTTGCGAGAAAATGTGACAAAACATGTAGAAGAATAATTTGAAAGTTAGGAACTGTTAGCATAGTACAGAGTTTGTGTTTGCACAAGGCGTTAAGGGAGAGACATTGACAATTGTGAATGTTACATGGAGCTTAAAATTGCATGCATTTTTGAGGATGAAATTGAAATTTTTCAAGGAAGTTTTTCAATAAATCATTTTTTAGGGGGACAGTCTTGCATTGCGCCAGTCACTTGAGATTTTCAATTTTCAATTATGGGGCTGTTGGATTTGTTGTGTTGCAATTTTATTTGAAATATGCCATAATCTTTATATGAGAAGAATCGTTAATTTAAGAGCTAAATTAAAAATGCTGGTTGTGTTCCTCTATTATCTTATCGTTATTATGTTATTTCTGATTAAAAACTAGAAGCCGGAATTGTTTGTAGCCACTGAAATTTAGACCGGCCTTTAATAAAGTCGCTTTCAAGTTTACAATCGTTTTACTATAACGTCTGCCGCTGAAATTGTTCTTGATATGAAATTTTGATTAGGTTAGGTTTGTGGACTGGCGAGGAGTACTCCGTGCCACACTCAGGTCAATACTTCCAGTTTTTTGTCTAGTATAAGTCCCAGGTGCTTTGCTCCATCACAGATCCTGAGGGGTGTGTCGTCGGCAGAAGGTAGCAAACTGTGGTATTTTCCTTTAACTTGCTTTAAATTTACTAAGTTCATCTTTTTATCGCTTAAGACTTTGATAATTTCAACAAAATTCTGTTCGGTTTAAAAATCTTCAAATCAGTATTTAATATTTGTACGTTCGACATATCAAACTAATTTAACATTGCCCAAAAGTTATGCTCTATTTAATGTATTCAATTTTAATTATGTACATGTTCAACGTCCATAACCCACAATTAGCAACAAGCAAACGACAACCGCACTTCATCAACCGAAATGCATGCATGGCATTGTATAGATACATAGATACATCCATTGTGTTAGATTACAATAATCAGAACAATAATTAAATCGTAATTTATTGCACAGTATGGTTTAATTGGGTAAGGTGTTCTCATCTCAGACTCTCTATGGTCTATGCTATGTTGCTATGACCACACCCTACCGATGGGAATAGTGTAAATAGTCAAGCCTTCATTGCATTCGAATCCCTATTGTTCTCATAAAACGGTTTAAATTGCACCTGCATTACGTTGGACACATTGTCAGCATTCTTGAGGACGGACAATGGGACCAAATCAACACATCTATATCTCACTTTCACGCATTTTGACAGAATTCCAAAGATTACCAAAATGATTGCCGTTTCGTATCATGGATGTTTAGGGAATGCTGTTTCACGATTTTCCGTGGTATGAGGATGCACATAAGTGGATGTGCGTGAAATAACCCTCATGGTGTCGTAGTGTCGAGGAGTTATATGGTAATTGCTGTTTACATTTGCATCCCGATGAAGAGCATTGTTATATAGGCTTCCTGGTTGTACTGCATTTTTGCTTCGTAATTTAACATTATCATACCGCTAATTAAGCACATGCTTGCTGGTGATATAGTTGATTTTATTCCTGCACCATGTATGGCACTTGTGTTTACAGTAGTTGTCACATCTCACATCTACTGAATTATTTATATTTGTAGGACCTAGTAATTTGTGCGTGTAGCAGGTCTCTGTTAGTTTGGGGGATGATGTAAATGGGAATTCAAATCCTGTCAGAGTTTGAAACCTGTAATGCTTTGCTGACAAAAATGTCAAAGTAATGCGAAATGCTTCGTGACTGTCAAATATAATTCGGTGACTTTTCAAAGTGTTAAAATGTCAGTTGCAATTATACACATTCCTACAGTGAAAATTCGATGTTTGTCTGGCTGTCAATGGAAGGGAAATTTAATGCGTACATAATGGATAGATTGGAATATCAAGTTTACAAAAGTGTCAACCATGATTGCATTATATGGGCTTTCACTTGTGCCAAATATAGACGAAAATCAACGCGACGTATGCTCTGTCAAATGCCTGAAATGTTACAATAATCGTAATAGGGTCAGACATGAATTTCCAATTTAATCTTACAATATGGCCTTAGAAGCTCGATTACTACCATGAAATCCATGAACTTGAAGACATATTGCAGATTAGAATAATAAACCAACAGATTTTTTTAACGCATACGAAGCCAATTCTGAGTTGACATTTGCAAGTGTTGAAGTTTCCGGCAAAGAGAACGAATTGTGGCCGCTTTCTATAATTTGCCAAATATTTTTATTGAAAGTTTGGGATTTAGGACTTCTTTGGAATCAGAATTCATTAATTTATCTCATTGTTTTGGGAACTCCTTACCCATCACCTATTACGTATTAAAACTTTGTAAAAAAGTGGTCCGTCCCCATGTAAAACTTAAAAGCACTCTTAATTTTCCAAGACTTGCAACAAAATATGTATACTCAGTCCTAACCACAATATAAAATAAATTCAATTTTCTCGCAGCTTACACGTACCTACAGTTAGGTATTACCTGAAAAATTGACCCGTCTTCATAAAAACCATAATCATTTTACATTATTTCACCCGCTGGCCCAGTGGGGCGCTTTGTATGGGGGAGCGGAAAAAAATCTATAAAATCTGAACTAATAAACTTAGAGCAATTAAATTTTGCACACCTATTTGGATCGGGCAAACACACATTTGGACAAAATTTTGAAAAAAACAAAATAAAAAATTTTGAAAAAAAAAAAAAATTGGAGGTAGGAAAAATGAGGTTGAACTAAAAATTGAATATCTCAGCCCTCCCTCAACGGATTAATTTTATTTTGCATTTAACTGAAAGCCCTATATTTCTTCTTAAAGTAAAGTCCTGGTTCTTTCCAATTATTATTAGAAAAGAAATTCTTACTTTTGTAACATCACCAAAGTCAAAACCGTGTTTTTTTTAGTCTAAACCAGCGAGACCAATTTATACACTACGTTCAAAGTGGACTCAAAGGGGCTCCAATTCTTTCAAAAATAGTTAGCTGAATACTGTAGCTTTCTAATAAATGTAACCACTAGACGGACCTTAGTGGAGCTAAAACTGTAGCTCAAGGGAAAGAACAGTAAAGTATTAATTTTGGGGCACTTGGTACTAACCCTTATATTTTATATACATAGATATATGTATATTTATTTTTTTTTTTTTTTTTTGGAAGCTGAAGATAGATATTATTCATTAAAGAAATTAAGTTTTAGCAAACGGTTATAAAAATGCTACTTTTCTTGTCAAAGAGTTATTGCAAGAAAATACATGAAATCTAAAACTAAAAGAAAGGGCAACTTTGGTGCGATGTAGCTATCTCGAAAATTCTTTGACATAAATTTCTCAAATTTTGGTAAAACATAGAACAGATATATATCTTTAAAAAAAAATCAATATTACGAATTTCATTTTTAGCATTTATTTCCGCATTTTCCCCACTGTGCGGCGTCGCACACTGGGCCGGCTATATGAAGGCCATATAGCTCCTGATTTAGGCCCGTTATATTTGCGAATGTTTCGTAATTTTGGAAAAATTTTCGAGCAAAATTCCCATCATTACTATTTCCGAATCCTGGCTTAGGCTTCTCCACAATGAGGTAGATTCTGTTCTTAAATTCACGCTACAGTCTTATTTTATTTTCATCTACAATTAATCAAAGGGCACGGTAGTGCCCCAGCCAAGTTCTCTAGTAAAGGCACTTCCCCTTTTTACAGGAACAAACTCAGACTGTTTTCGACCCCCTCTAACTTTGGAACCGATTGAGCCAAAAATTTCAAACTTGAAACATCTATCAAACTCACTAAAAAGGTCCACCTCATTTCATCTCTATAGCATTGCATTAGTGGTTCTCAAAATACAGGACTTCAAAATTCGCAAAAACCGTAACCGTAACCGTTTTCGGTTGGTCGTCCAGAACCGTACGGAAGAACTCTCCGATTCGGGATGCCAATCGAACAAGCAAATAGATCTTATTTGAGTTTGAAGTCGATGTATCGTTGTATTTGTGAAATTCAAGCGCAATTGCATCATCATCATCACTACTTGATGACGAAGAAGATGCTGAAGACGATAAAATTGAATTACAAACCTCCATCGGAATATCCCTTTTAATATTATTTTTCGAATTAATTACTTTTATTGGATTTAAAATGCAAAACTATCAAATGCGATACAAAAAATTTGCATTCAGCGATTTTGGCGTTTATAGTGTATGAATGTGTTAGTGCTTCTGGTTTCGATTCTGAATTCAAATCCAGAAGCAAAATTCTCTTCTTTTCAGGAGAAGAACTGTCATTGAGTGCCAATTGAACGCTTTCAGAAGCGTTCGGATTGCTTCCGGACGATTCTGGATTACCAATCGAAAACGACATTAGATGAACATCAAAATTATGAAGCACTTCCGGCCATCCTAGAATCGTGCAATCATCCTTTGGTGCTGTAACGGTCGGGGTATGGATCGAGAATCCCCTGTGGTGGTAACGGGTGGCACGCTCGCGATGCTCGGGCTAGCTCGCCGTATTGGGGTGGGAACTTGTTACCACATATGATTAAACCCATCAAAAATAAAAAACATTATCGTGCCAAAAAAACTGTCTTCCTACACACGCATACACTCATACTCCCAATCAATCTTACACCTGTCGGGCACCTGATATTATTAGCACCTGAGAGAATTGCAGGTTAGCTGTTATCCTACATAGGCGTGCCCTCAACCATTGAAGCTACGTATTCTTCACACCATTGTCAACGGTTGCCTTACATATTTTCTCGTTGACCCCTCACTTCCAAACTTTATCACTTACTTCTCTCTTCTTATAATCATCTCTTCTTCCTTCTTCCTCATTCCTCTTCTCACCGAACTATCAAAATCTTTAATCGCTCATATCAAACGCAAAATGATCTTACACTTCAGGATGTATTTCATATTTCATTATGCCTAGCTAATAACAACGCGGCGGCGTAGCATATAAACTATTCGAAAAGAATTATAATTATGTTACTCAAATTCATTTAAATTGTTTAATAAAGCATTAGGTAAAATTTAGATCGAACGGAATTATAGAGAGAATATCAAACTAATAAAAGCAATAATGTACTTACTGTGACCAATTACGACGTCCAGCTGTTTTTGTGCGCACAAAAACCCTGATGATGTTGTCACTATTAGATTAGTTTATAAGTCCAATTCGATATTCTCTTAATAGGTATTAAAAAAAACAAAGCAAGTTCGATGGATGCTACTTAAACATCGTAATTAAAACGTTACTTTAAAGAAAACTTAAGACAAAATTTCAACAGAAAGAAAATCGCGGCACTAAACTATAGATTCGATTAAATTATATCCTTTTTTTTTTCAATTAAATTCGACACTATCTTGAAGATCGCAGAGGATGGGTTTTGTTGGTGATCTGCTTCTGCTTGTGTGGGTGTGGGTTTTTGGGGATCGTCACACACGTTGGATCGACCCAAACTTGGTTGGCTTCTGGCGGGTTTAGAGTCACACAAACGCGCGGTTCGAGGGGATTTTGCAGGTGGATAAGGCGAGGATTGCGGCTATTGACTTGATCCGACAAACACTCGCGGTGCTCCGAAAATCACTAAATCAGCGGTGAGAGGTAATAGCAACCGACTGTGATCTGTGACTTGCTATGACCTTCGGTGTTCTTGGGGTGCTCCGAACGTGTTTTGCCGCCACCGAAAGCAGGTGCTTGCAAGATCGCAGGGCAAGGCGTTTTATTGCTGTTGGTGTACAAAGTAGGAGAAAATGTCTTCTCCACAAATTCCCCACCGTAACAGGGCCGGTTATCAAGAAGAGTAATCAGTACTTTTTGCTGGACCAAAGAGTATTTGATGGCTACTTACTTGTTTGGCGCTTGAAACGCACTCAAGAGGCACGTTTGCTTAAGATTTTTCGTGGTACCTGGGGCCCAATTCCGCAAGCGTGTATATTTCGCTCGTGCGCACATTTAATAAAACTCACACTCACCGCCCATGTACACCAATTCCAATTCATGCGATTCATGCTGAGTGAATGCTTTTTTGTCAGCCGAGTGAGCTGAATTCAGTTTGACGTTTGGGTTTTCATTCTCATTGAAAATGAACCGCGATTGCAAATAATTGTTCGAAAAGTTTGTGTTTGTACTTTGCAAAAAAATTAATTATTAAAAGTAAAAATGAGCTCTACATATAATGCTATTATAAGGAGACAAATTAGACGACAAAACCGGTATATTAAATTAATTCTAATGAAGTGGTTGTGTCTTATCATTTATGTTTCCATAGGAGAAAATTAATCATTATCCGAAGACATATCAGAATCTCTCGTGATCCATTGGAGGAAACAACAGAGCAGCAATTCATCGATTTGTTTCGTTTTCCAAAGCACCTATACCTATTTGGAATTACTTGGAAAAATTCAACATCTTTTTTATGCAAATGAGCGACAATCTGCAATCAGCATTTCTACTCGTCTCCTACGTGCTTTGCGATATTTTGCCACAGGAAATTATCAGCGAGCAGTTGGACAAGACTTTATGGCTTGTATGTCTCAAACATCTGTTCATCGATGCATCCATGAAGTGGCAGAAATCCTAAATGAAATAGCACATGAATATGTCACATTTCCAGTCGAGCAAGAGCAAGCCACAATTAAAGCTGAGTTCTACAATGTAGCATCTTTCCCCGGGATTGTGGGACTTATAGATGGAACTCACATTAAAATAACTGCACCAAAGTATGACCTTGAATACGCATATTACTGTCGGAAAGGAGGTCATTCGATAAATGTGCTATTAGTTTGCGACTCAAAGTATTTGATTCGTTATGCGAATGCAAGGTTTCCGGGGACCTCACACGATGCTTACGTATGGCGCCGTTCACTTATACAAGAATTTATGAAGACAAAGTATGCGGAAGGAAAAAGGAATTTTTGGTTGCTCGGAGATAGTGGATTTCCACAGCAGCCGTGGTTAATGACGCTGTATCGGAATTTTAAAAAGCAGATTTCGTTGTCTTTCTTCGCACAGAATACTCATGTTCGATTCTGTAAAAGCGGGAAAAATTATAAACGCGTGTGTTGTTCTCCATAATATTCTTTCAAAAGCAAATATACCTATCGATTTAATAACAAATGAAGAACTGGAAATACCAAGCAACGATGGTCAACTTGCTCATTTGGACGACGCTAATACGTTAAGACAAGGACAGATAATAAGGCAGAATATAATTGAAACAAACTTTTCTTAATTTTTTTATGAATGAAATAAATTTATTGCTTATTTTGCATTTTACGTTCTAATTCTTTTTCTTGAAAAGCAACCTCTCTTTGTCTTAGCTCAAGAAGTTTTCCTTCATACTCCTTTTTCCAATTAAAGGCCTTTTCTTGTAATTCGTAGCATTTTTTGACGTAAGATAATTTGGCTTCTTCAATTTTTATTATCTTTTCATCCAAGCAAGACATCTCTGGATGCTTCCCCGATGGCCCATTTTTCCTTTTACGAGGTGTTGGTCTCGCAGCAGCTACAGAAGACGGCCCTGCCACTGCTGTGATGTCGTCAGCAATCAAATTTAAGCCCATCTCTAAGGCAACGTCTGAGGCTTCCACAATCGCTGACAAATTTACATCATCCTCAGGAGTTTCTATAGGTTGCGACGGCTGACGGGGAGTAGCTGTCGTTCTCTGAATTTGTAAAAAATTCACAAAATAAGTCATTCGAAAATGCTAAGTCAGTTTTACTTACCATATCAGCTTGGCCTTGGGCTTGGGGTGAGATAAATAGCTCCGGAACATCTGCGCCGCTTATTGAGGCGGGAGCTAACAGCGCAACTACGCGCTCTTCGAATGGACTTAGCTGTTTAATCTTTTTCGTCCCATTCACTCCGCTTCTTTGGAATGAAGCCTTTATTAGCGCTTCGCGCTCTTTAGCATGAAGTCTAAATGTGAAGTAAAGAAACATCACATAAATTAAACAGTTTGATTTACTTACTTTTGATCTCGCCAATACTTGCGCCATTGGTTGACGTCTTTCCACGCACCTCCTATGGAATTTAAATTGACCGCAAGCATTTGCCATTTAGCAGATTTTAAATGTGCCCCATCTGATGATTCAAATCTGGCATTAAAATAGAAAATTTGTATCTACATGCATAAAAGAAAATATAATATTGCTTAAATAAACAAACCTATCATGAGCGAACTCTATATTTTCTTCCATATAGGTCAACAAATGCTCCTTCTGCTCATCACTTGCTTTTTTCATTTTTTTCATCGGAACAAGCCAGTGTACACATTTTTTCGTGCACACAGTAAGACTCACTCTTGCGGAATTGGGCCCCTGGATATATCACGATTTGCACAATTGTAATGTTCGTGTAACAGGCGTTGCTGTTGGCGGGTGTACGCTACAGTGCATACACTGGGAAAAGTCCAAAATTTGAGATTTTCCATTCAGGGGGCGTGGTATACAGTCGGCTCCCGTACTATAGATTTTGTATCTGCCAGAGAATTACAGATTTTTCCATCAACCATGGTAAGCATGGGTTTGTGACTTACAGTGAATTCATTTCCGTGTAATTGAATTGAAGTAGGTACTAAGTTTTTTTATTTCGTCTTCAATGCTTTCTTGTTTTTCCTTCACAAGTTCATCTGTTTCCTTCGAGTATTTAAGACTAATGAGTCCACAAAATCTAGGCGAGGAAGGTCTCGGGTTTGGCCATATAACAACAGGGATTTCATTTGCTTTGCATAATAATAATCTGAGCGGTACTAGGGAAGTTAAAAACATATACTTATCATCAGAACAGAAGACTCTGAAATGAGATTTTGTTTGTACTGCGTATGGGTCGAACTTCCGTCGAACCCCCATTTAGATATTAAAACCATCTCATCAGATGAACTTTTAGACCGCGATTCAACTACACTTTGTTGCACATTTAATAAACGATGCGCCGGCGGTATGGTCTAGTAAAGATTGAAGAGGTCCTTCGGCCGCAGTTTCGCTGATTACAATATTATTTGGATAGCAAATTTTCTTTTCCGCCTGAACTAGCTTGTATGAGGGGATTATATTATCTTTTGCAAAGTTCCTTACAATTTCATACTGTTTTCTTAAGAGTTAGGCTTCTATAATCATGAAAGCGCCTCTCGTGTGGACAACGTTTTACTTTTATAATTTAAGGTAAAGTCAAGGCAATCTTTCGCATACGAAGGTGATTCTGAAACTTTTTTAATCACCTCAGCCTCTAATTTTTTTCCTGTAGCTCGCAATGTCATTTGGGCAGCATAGCTCAAAACCTTTGCAGGTACTTCAGTGCGCAAGTTAGCCGTTTTCCTGCGTTTGGAAATTTTGCTGTTTTTTTTTTTTAACTAAAAAGTATATACATAATTATTATGTACCTACTCTGTTGATGAAAATAAAATCTAGCGCAATTTAGCGCTTTTTGTGAATTTGTTTATCTCCGAGTAGTTCAAGCGATCTGGCAGAACTGAAACGGGTAAAATATAAAGGAGCATAATGGAATGGCTTGATTCTCTACTCAGTGCCACTTCGCAGTTTTATTCGTAAGTAGAACTTCATTAATAAAGGAGAATGCTAACTTTGTTTCGCGAAAAGAGTTGGTCTGGTCAGGCAGGCAAGGTGAATGAACTGAAGGGCGAAAGAGCAAAAACTGTAAAAACAACACTTACGTTTACGTCCCCCAAACTTTAGGTAATAAATTTAAGGGTTGATTTCTTTATTTAAAAAAAGAAAAAAAAACAAAAACATTTTGTGGGCGTTATATTTCATTGGGTCACTAACAGATTTGTGATACAGTAATGGGCGAGATCGGCGCAGAAAAATTATTTTTAGTGAGTACTTATGGACATTTAAATTGTTGAGTTTCGGTTACCAGACGACAACAGAAACAACTTAGCCAAACGCCCAAACTACTTATTTATTTTCTTTGAAGATATTTCCATTTATTAAAAAAAGGGCTTTCGGAGAATATTTTGCCATATTTTAGCCAAGGTGTGGACTGGTAAAATTACGTTACTAGGGTTGAAATTGAAACTGAACAAATGTACGCTGAACAGTTTCGGTCGGATTGCTAAGAAAAAGTTTTTTAATTGAAACTTTTACATGGCTTTGGCGGTTGCTATAGTAACGACGACGGTTTTCGCATAAAATGTTACACACTGACATATACCCTATTCAGCAAGAGGTGGGCTAATTTATGAATATAGCTCGAATGTTTGGAACTATAGTTGTTGTACTTTTTTTAAATGAAAAGTTTATAGACACATCCAACTATCTGTAATATATGCTCTAGCTATGACATGGAATTATCATGAACTGCAAACACTAATACAGCAAAGTGGACATTGTTCAAAGGCCACTGGAAATGTTTTTGATAAAGTAGCATTTTTTTGTACATCCACATGGTCTTATATCCTTAGTCAGCTTCAGGGCTATAGTGAATAAATTCCATTTGAAATTTTCCTTCTGACAGTAAATCAGGTTATTGAATATAATAACGTAGGGGCTCACTGGTTGCACTATTTCCACACAGCTCTCGTGAATTTCTCAAAGGGATTCCAGATTGTTTAAATAAATCTTCATAAATCAGCATACGCAATAAAAGTTAAGGTTCTAAAAAAATCGCACAAATTAATGGTCATGGCAGGGAACCGATTTTGTTGACGTAAAAAATAAAAAAAAAAAAGGCAAAACTAGACTGTAAAAAAGGAATAAATGCCTTTTATTAAAAGAAAAAGGTCTTAAGTCTTGTAATAACACTACATTTTAGAATTTGCCGGCACCAAACGCCTGCGATTGTCCCTCAGGAAAGCTTTGAAAGAGCTAAAAAAGGTACATAGGCAGAGACAAGTGGAGCCCAATTAAAAGCGTCTTGACATCGACTGCAATATCTGGAGGCAATTTGAAGTTCTCAGCGCGTTTACTACATTATTTATTTCTTTGAAGGTCTTGTGTCTTCCATTTGCAGAAAAGCCGGCGCGTGCCCATTTCACACATACCCGGCAGCCGGCTAACCGGTACCCGGTCGTTGGCAAAACCGATCTTATGGACGGTTTCGGTTTGCAGGTGTGAACGTGCCCATAAGAATGTATTCCCTTCGACCGGGTAGCCGGTACCGGTTAGCCGGCTGCCGGGTATGTGTGAAATGGGCCTTATGCTATCTCGGATTCGGATGTTTGCCAAACGTTCGCAATCGCTTCGGCGATATTATTTTTTTAAATTGTACAGTCAAGAAAAAGTGCACATGAACTTGATAGATATGACCAAAAAAGCCAAAAAATGGCAATGTTGGTAAAAAAGGCAATATGAGTAAAAAAGGCAAAAAAAACCAACAAAATCCGCAACACGCAAACAGAAATGCACCAAGGACCAAAAATCATTCGGGTGAGTAGAACTTGGCCTCTCCAATATATCACCCATACCGGTGAAAGCCTAGTCCTTGGTGGTATAATGTAATTTAGCATAACTGTAAGCAGCCGAACCCTCCCACTACCCTTATCCACCCTTATGACCGAAAATCGCATGACCCTTGGGTCAGTCCAGCAGACTAGTGGAAGGGATGCCCAGGCCTCCTGTGGCTCAGATTGGCTGATATTAAGCTCCAAAGACAAGAAGCATAGGGGGCGCTAATCGGTTGTCTGGCAGTGTATATCGCTTTTTCATATTGTTACATTCGGCTGGGATTCGAAAAGATAAAACACTATTCTGTTTACTAAACTTTAATAAATCACTTTTATTACGAGAATTACATGCAAGCAATTCTTTGTACCTTGTTCAGATTCTAGATACAGCGTTTAAAGCGTTTTTTTTTTTTTTTTTGTAAAGTAGCATTCCTCATTCCATATTGCTTAAATAAATAAAATGTATCTACCTACCAACATTATAATGTACATGCAATAATTAAATGTGTACTCTCATTATTTACAAAAAAAATGCAAGTCAAATTCAACCGCATATGTTGCCAACCCTCACATCCTCATTTATCCTAGAAAATAATGAAATCGTTTGGCTCTCCCAAAATCTACAAACGTATATTGAAACAAGTCCCATCGCCACAAAATTAATCTCCGAGTCCCAACCACCACTATATCCAATCTCTGAACTGTTTCTCTTCTCAGAATAATATCATGGTGCTGGATAAATATTTGTTAATATTTTGCTATTTTAAATGTCCATACCCTCAGTTAAAAAGGTGAAAGTTTATACTGAATGGTATGAAATTGTAGCACTTTCAGAGGAAAATCCTCTCACAACTCATCAATGTTGGATAGAGTGTTTCATTAAACATTTGGGTAAACAACACTGCAAGAAGTCACCGCTAGTATGAAAAAGAAACCAAAAATATAATCAAAAGAGTTTTATATATGTAAGTATGTGAGTATTGAATGGACTAACTCTTAAAATTCAATTTGACCGCAACCATTGAAGGCTTCTCTACAAAAAAAAAACAAAAAAAATTTTGGATATGTTATTAAAAGCGAACTTTTATGCGCTCCTTGTGGTGGGAAGAATTTGCAAATATGAAATTGACCCGGAATGTTATTTTGAATTTATGATAGCAGTTTTCGAGTTTGAAGCGTTCCACTGTTCTTGAGACGTTAATAAGTATTAGCTATGTTTGAAGTTTGACTGTATAGCTATACATATTTTTGGGAAACACTTGAAAATATAAAGTACTAGCGCACCCCCTGCACACTTAGTAGTGCAAAAGAAAAAAATTAAATCAATTTCAAATTCATTTAAAATAGTGATAAACAGTTTTTATTGTAATGCTCTCTAGTACACAACATTTAACAGACTTTGGCTCGATTGTCGAAGAACAGAGTTTGCAATGTTTTTTTTTGTATGGAATTTGACCAATCTTTACAGGAACATTCCCTGGCCAATACTTAAGATTGTCTGTAAATTTAAACTCAATCGATTCGGTGGTTTTCCAGATATAAGATTTTGAATGTTTTTTTTTTGTATGGGAGGTGCCAGCCCCTTTTTCCAATTTTGATGAAAACTTTAGATAAACCATCTACACGACCATACGAACAAACCCTAAAAATTTAATCGAATTCGGTTTGACCGTTCGTGAGTTATACCTAAAGTGATAACCCAGTTGCAACAATTTTTTATATACAGTTTGTCAAGGAATTGTTTTTACAAAGGAAAACAACTGGTAATTTAGACAGTTTCTTTATAAAACAAAAGAGCTTCTTTGATGTTTTACTTCATTTTTTTTAATAAATTTCTTTTTATTAATATGTATATCTACTAACGAACAGTTACAAAAAATACTACATTATGAAAGTAATAAAAAATACGCAAATATTAGCTTGTCAAGAAATTTGTAAAAACATTCTCGTGACAGACGTATATAGATTTCTTGTCTCTCTTCAAACTCCAATATATGATAGCTATTTTATATGACTTCTTGGGCAAACTCAAGGAGATGGCTTTCAGAGAAAATGAGATTGTTGCCTTTGATTCTCGTTGGAGTTATAAGTCTTTCCAAAACTGACTTTGTAGTAGGTACACATCCCACTCCATTATAGGAATTAGATATTTAATATAAATAAAAATCACTTCTGGCGACAATTGACAAAAAAGAAAGACGACAACCCCTCAAAGACAAAATATTAGACAATCGTCTTGATGCACACTTAGATCCCGCTTGTAGAGTGCCTTACAATACATGTCATTATGTCAAGCACTATATTAATGTTGACAACAATAGCAGCTAATTCTTACAAAGATTGTCAATCCAACAAAAGGATACTAATAAGAGCTCTCATAATCAACATCACCCTTACAACGCATAAATGTCGTGCGTTCGTCCGCTCTAGAGCTTTGTTTTGCGTTAGGGATCCTTTTTGAAATACGATATGTATTACCAATTTTGTATTCGAATTTCACAAAACAATTCTGTAAACATGTTTACACTCGAATGTAACTAATGATTCGCCGGATTATCAACGACAAGGACGAACGACACGACGACGTCGAATAAATTGTGCACAAAACAATTTTCACATTATCCAATGGCAACACATATCTACATTACATATATATGAGTTTCGGTCCTGGAAACGGATTCATTGGTCCAAAATCGACTCGTTAGCGACCAGCGAAACAAAAGCGGGACACGGTCGCATGGATTTCATTATTTATTGCGAAATATTTGCCATTTGGCGGTTGAAGGCGTATATCAAAGTCGCTATCTATACGGTAGACGCACGTGGAATGGCATTCCTTTTATTAAAACCATAGAGAAAAACTCCCCGAGAAATGATTAATAGTTGTCGTATTGGGAATTGTTCAAGATGCAATTCAACGAAAGGGCAGACCAGTGTACAAAGCAAGTATGAAGCGTGGGGTGGACTTTTTTTATTGGCCAACTAACAAAAATAAAATCCCTGACCTCGTCGACTTTTTTATAGCAAAAGGGATAACCAAAAATCTGACTAAAGTTGAAGAATACTATGATCTATGCTCAGACCACTCAGCAGTCACTCTGCAAGTAGGTGTAAATATAGAACGACTTCTTAGGTTAACTAGTAACAAAACCAAATGGGACGTTTTCAGAAAAGACTGCAAGGAAAATGTTGTATTAAATGTACCGCTTCAGACACTACTTGAAATAGAAGACGAAATTGACAATTTCGTGGAAGCGTGGAAAAATACTCCTTGTCGCAAGATAGCAACACGGAACAATAAAGTCAAATACAATGGGATTCTGTAAGAAACGAAACGAAAACCGCTTTCGTTTTCACTAAACCTATCTCTATCATATTTGCGGCAATAGACAGAGACTGCTATTGTCGAAACGATATCGTTCGATCGTTTTCATTTTACATAATCTGGCCCCTGAATAAGAGAATAGAAAAGAAGAGAGTGCGCAAGAGATGGCAACAATCTCGAGCGCCCCCTGATAAAACCTATCTGAACATTTGCATTAAATTAAAAAAAATGCTACAGGATTTAAGAAATCACGAGAATTCTACATACTTACATCGAAAGTTTGACTGCTGATAGGAGCTCGAACTGCTCACTATGGAAAGCCTTGAAGTCCATAAGGTAATGCACTCGCCACCATTAAGAAAAGCTAACGGTGAATGTGCAAAAGGAGACAAAGAAAAAGCGGATTTATTTGCCGAGCATCTAGAAGAAACCTTCAGTGTTCGATTGACAAACATTGATCGAAGAACCGAATGCCAATTCGACAACTATAAAATAAAAGCTGTATCTCTATCCGCGCTTAGAATGGCAATAAGAAAACTAAAAAATAACAAGGCTCCAGGATATGATCTAATCACTGGCGAAATTTTGTAGGAGCTACCGAAAAAAGTATTAGTTAAGTTGCGCTAAATTGTAAATGCCTCATTGAGACTTTTATATGTTCCAAGACAATGGAAAGTCGCTGAAGTTATTATAAGTAGTTTCGAAACCGGGGAAATGTGCAAACGATAAGAAATCATATAGACCCATTTCCCTTCTGCCGATAATATCTAAAGTCTTCGAAAAACTTCTGTTAAAACGAATACAACCAGTAATTGAAGAAAAACGCTTGATCCCGGATCATCAAATCGGTTTTCGGGTCAAACATTCCACAATCGATCAGGTGTATCGAATAACAAATGAAATTGAAAAAGCTCTGGAAGGGAAAAAGATTTTGTTCTAGCGCTTTTCTCGACGTATCGCAAGCCTTTGACAAGGTATGGCCACGAAGGCGTAAGGTATAAGCTAAGGACAGTCCTACCTGTGAAATTGTACATAATACTAGAATCCTACCTTGAAAACAGACTCTTTCGTGTTAAACATGAGACTGAATTCTCAGAATTCAAAGAAATCTGCGCCGGTGTTCCACAAGGAATCGTTTTCGGTCCTATTTTATTCTTGCTCTGTACAAGAGAAAACTCCAACGAGCTCTAAACAAAGTTTGCAATTGGACAAAGACCTTGCGAATCGTCCTTCACGAAACCAAGTCAACGCATGCCAATTTTACATACAAAAAGGTAAGCAACCTACCTATTTACATTAACTCGATACGAATACCGTTCACAAACGAGGCAAAATATTTAGGAATGAACCTAGACGCAAATCTGAAGTGGAAGCCACATCACGTTAAAAAAAAGCGCGACGAGCTCGAAATCAGACTGAGAGAATTGTATTGGCTACTCGGAAGATACTCGGAACTAAGCATATACAACAAACTGCTTCTGCATAAGCAAGTGCTAAAACCGTCTTGGACATATGGTATATAACATACGGTATAGAACTTTTCAAAACAAAACACTAAGATCAATCGTGAATGCTCCATGGTATATAAGGAATAGTGACATTCACAGAGATTTAGGAATTGCTACCGTGAGTGACGAAGTAGCAGACTTTGCTCGCAAACTTTACCTTGAGCGCCGACTACAAAGAACAAGACCGTTCAAACTAGAGCCGTGAGGAAAAATCGCATATATAATGACAGTATTAGTAGGTGCATTCGCTGGAAAGCTACCTACCTAACGCGATTAATAAATACTACAGAAGCATAAACTACTTGTTAAGGTAACTTAGTCATAGTCATCACAATTTCTACTACTCGCGGCCGGTCACCATAGTGCCTCTCTGAGGCTGACACCAATGGCAATATCGGGAAGCCGATCCAGAGGATTACCACTTTAAGATCTCGGGCTGTGTTTTTGAGACAAGTATTTAAAAAAAAAATGCCTCGAAATGGCAAAAATCAAATTGAAAAGTACGAATGAAATGGTTACCGGTGGTCCTCTATATGCGGCGTCATCATGATTTCCAGTTAACTTATAGGTCGAAGCCTGCACAAGCGATTGAAGCTATGTGACTAAAATGACATAATGATTATGCCCAGCCCAAGCTTATTAGTTCTTGGGCCACTTAAAGGCTACGGGGTTATTTATTATCTGATCTCAATCACAAGTAGACAACATTAATTTAGTTGCCACCTAAATGTGCTCCATGTGCGCAACATGTCACTAGCTTGAAGTTAAATTACTCCATAATCCCACAACATTAAGACCACTTGAACATGTATCCAATATCCGGAACAAGCTTATACCTACATAGCTAGTCATCAGACAGGCAAGTAGGTCTATATGCCTTTCGTGTACATCCCCAAGGGGCATTGGCATCGGACTCTTGAGAATTCATCATCATCATCAGTAGTGGTAGTAGCAGTTGCAGCAAGCAACAGTAGTTGATGTACCCAGGTGCTACTAGCATTAAAGTGCACGGATAACGATGAATGTGAACATTTATTTCCTGTAGTGACATTTAATTAGGGCAAACGCAGACAGAAATAACATAATTAAGCAAACTGTTGCAATGTAGGATTTGCTAGGATACTTTTTTGATGGGTTTTCTGTCTAATGACTATGCACCAGCACCATATGCTACAGCAAGGATTGACAATGTATATAGGTATTTCTGTTGAGTATTCTTATTCAGACGCCATTTTACCTTGCTTTAGATGTCAAGCTACGGTTCGATAGAGCACACAATTCTTTATATATATAATTCTTCTGTCCGTGTTTGTTACCGTACTCCTCCTAAACGGCTGGACCGATTTTAATGAAACTTTGTTTGTGTGTTTGAATGGGTCTTGGGATGGTTTACATTCACAATTGGACCCGGTAGGTGGCGCTGCGATGCGATTCCACAAAAGTTCAAATAGTAACCACACAACAATCAATAAAAAATTAAAAAGCAAAAAGTTCATGAATAAAATTTCAAATAATAAACACTCAACAACAAAAAAATTAAAAAGCAAGAAGCTCATAACTTTCTCGACACCCGTGGGAGCTAAAGTTGTAAAATTGTAGACATTAATGTGCATTGTCCAAACAAACAACCGCGCGAAGTGTGGGCGGGATTCCTGGGCACACGTCTAAGGAAATAATGGTCGAAGCTCACTGAGTACAGAAACAGTCCGGACACATCGGTTAAATAAAACGGCCGCAGAACAATTGGCAGACAATGAAAATGTACCTACGAGCAGGCAAAACAACGTTAGTTGTTTCATATAAATTATTCAGTTGTTCTCAACCCTTTCAAACCGCCCAAATCGCACGTCCTTAATCTAATCATTTTCTAAACAGCTACATGATTAATTTTATCAAAGGACCAATTAATCTAATTAATAGAACCCCGGTATGCTTTTACTCCCGGCCTTTTCAATTGCCATATACTTTTTCTTCTTGTCCTCACTGTGCCTCGTCAAAAACAGAGATCGGAAACCGCCAACAACGTTAGCACAAGTTTTAACTCGAAGGATTTCATGAAACCTGCAATATTCTTATACGTTTTACGAGAATCTCTTAACTCATGGAAGCGAAACATTAAACAGAAAACAGGTCGATTCCGAACAAGGTCATGAGATCAACAAGCATAGACTACCACCTCGGTATAAAAAAAAGTCGCATAAAGGCAATCAAACAGTCCCTGAGTTGGATGTTTATATTCCCAGACGGAAATGTAAATATATGTATGTGTATGTAATATTTTCCCACTAATTACATACATATATCGCTGGGAATTAATTAAGGGATATAAAACATTGACATGATATGCCATTGCGCTCTTGCGTTGATCTGTTGACTCTTGCCACTAGGGACGCACCAGCAACAGTAATCTCTTTTCGATTTGGCTACGTATACGGGTGGAATTGGTAATTATTTGCGGATTTCTAGGTCTCAAAGGTTTTTGTTATTAGTGACGTGGTTTCGTTAACCAAGCAGATCCCATGGGAGTGGATTCTGCTATACGTGTATCTTATATCGAGTGGTGCTTCATTCACTCTAGTCGCTGCCATGTGTAACATAGTGAAGAGTGTGAATGTAAACTCAACGATTAATTGGGAGTTTATCCCCAAAAGGTTTGCTTGAAGCGTGTATATAGCTTCCCTATACGAGTATAGCTATTAATTTGAATTTTAGTTGCAAAAAATAAGTGAACCTGAAGCTTCAGTAGGCCCATCGATGAGCCGTTCGTATTTGTCTATAAGAAAAATAAAATGTGGATTACCCTTAAAACATGTTAGAGGAAAGTAGGTAGGGGAGACCGGGGCTAGTTGACTTCAGGGGCAAGTTGACTCACTGCCATTTATTTTAACGAGAAGAGATGAATTGCATGTCCATTCCTGTTTTTACATTCAATACCGATACCTGCTTAGTCTCCTTTTGTATCTCGTCGCTAGTGCATGTCATTCAAGAAATATTTAGGAAAAACGATTTTTTGCTACCGTAAGTAACTTTTTTGTTTTCTCTTATTTTACTCTTTTCGGCCGTTTTTGAGCGTCTGGCGCAGATTTTTTTTTGGAATATAGTGTATATATGTATTAGTTGTCCATGCATGTCTTTTATTTTTTGTTATTTTCTGTTTTTGCTTCTGAAAAATCTTGTTATTTGCCAGATGGTCGGGTGGGGTTAGTTGACTCATTTTTTTCGGGGCTAGTTGACTCTAGCTAGTTAACTAGTTGTTTAATTTTAAGTCCTTTAAGTGCATTTTTGACATTTTCCTATGCACTGAAAGTGCCTCTATAATTATTGTTTTGCGTAATTAGTGACTAAGAATATAAGTGATATTCTTATTTTTTGTTTTACCACAGGAAGTGACTTTTAATTTATTTATTTTGTTTAATTTAAAATCATAATTTTTCCTAAGCACTAGAAGTATGTACCTCTTTAATTTAATTATTAATTAATTATTAATTATTATTATAGTTAATGGCCATTAAGTGCCTTTTTGTTTCCACCACAAGAAGTGGTTTTGTGTTTTATTTTTTGTAAGAATTCTGTTTTGCATGGCGTGGGTCAACTTACCCCATAACGTAAGTCAACTTACCCTACCGGGGTTAGTTGACACAATCGAGGTGCTCTAGTAAAATTAAGAAAAAATGTCCCTCATGTTGTTTTTTATTTATAGCGTATTTTTTTGAGAAGTGAGTATAACAAAACCAAAAGTGAGTATAACAGTTTTGCATGTAAAACCAAAAGTGAGTATAACAAAACCAAAAGTGAGTATACCTGTTTTGCATGTTAAAGTAAAAGTGAGCTAGCTATAGATTCTCAAAAAAATACGCCTTTAATTGAATAACTTTGTTTAGAAAGACCAAATGATGCTTTTTTTAATGATATTTTAACTGTCTTGATATCAGTCTTACAGCCCTATTATGGCTATCAAATATCAACACGATATTTGATAATAATTGATACGTATCAACAAAATGAATGAATCGGTATTATGGTTATCAACCTATCAACATTTTTGATGAATTGTGAATTGTATTAAATTTAAGATCTATTGTGAATAGTCTTATCGATAAACTTGGTATTACGGTTATCAAAAAATTTGATATTCATCAAATTTTCTATCAACCACAAATTTCTCGTTGATACGTATCAAATATTCGGCGCATCAAATTAAAAAATGTATATCCTCGTTTTTATTGTTAAATAACGACTTTAGAGCGAAATGTCTTTGGTAGACATCCCAAATGTACTCAAACCACGAGTAGCAGCGATTTTAAAATTATTTACTCAATAAATAAACTATCAACTGAGCGTTGGGAATAACTTTTACATTTGCATTGCACAATCAACAGTGTTGTTCGTTCTTTTGATTTGCGAAAAAAACAACTTTTGTTTATAAAAAACAACAATATTATTTAACCAACACTAGTAGTCAGCCATACAACAAAAACTAACTACAAATCAGAAACGTCAAACGTCAAAACAGAACCCATTCTCAATGAAATTTCGATAAGTATTCACAATGAGGTAAAATGTATCAATTGATACTCATAATACCAAACTATCAATGAATTTATAGATCTTATCAAGTATCAACTAATTGATATTTGATAGCCATAATAGGGCTGTTAGTTCAAGAGAAAAAGAAAAATATGTAAATTTTGAGTCAACTAGCCCCGGTCTCCCCTATGTATTTCTTTCATGAAACTAAAAATCAATAAATTCACGGAAAAAGTAGAAATATAGAAAGAGATTTCGAACGACTTCCTAATTAAAGCGATTTAACAAGAAGTTTTCACAAACATCCGTGTGCGTGAGTTTTATTTTTTGCTCGACTATTAACAAAACATCATATCTAGGTATTGCATTTGGTTTGTGTTTTTTAAGTGAAAATTTGGGACTTCTTCGTCAAATGAGTGCGCTATCATGAGTGTTTATCCCTTTCAAAGGATTAAATGCAGGATTAACGCTTGCACACACATCAACTCGTGTAAAAGCTTAACTTCTCAATTACCATTTTTTCTTGAACATGCTTTTGTTCTATCATTATACATCTGTATATTTCTCTTGTTTATGCTATGGTAGGTTAGTTATGTTATGTATGTTCAAGAAAAAATATAAAACCAGCATACACAAATCCAAATCCAAAAACCAGCATACTACATACATAAAGTGACCAACTGTACAGTTTTTCGCTGTATACTACAGTTTTTCAGCCAGTCGATACAGCTCGAAATTGTAAGAAAAGCACATACAGCGAAAAGATGAGAATACAGCATTTATACAGTTTTTCCTACATGAAAAAAAAGACCTAGACCTACCGAAATCAAAAAACAAATGACTGTTTTTTGCACTCCACGGGTGCACTCTGTGCAATATAAAGCAGTGAAGGTGTGAATGATACGAGTGGAGTATACTTGCCCTCGCAGATTTTCTGACCGCGCATCTCATTCGCGTATTCGTTCTTAAATGTGATCGACTGTTTTCATATAGATATAATATAACTATCTCTTCCTCTAAATTTTAATTTTGTCTTTTGGTTTCGGCGAGTATTATAAGAAAAGTCGCGCAGCGAAATGGTGTGGCAGTGGCGTTGTGTCCAAGTGGCAGGTGAAGAGGCTGCAGTTTTTTTGCAGTTCAAACTCCCACCTACTCCAAAATCCAACAGAAAACCCAAGCATGGGGGTTGCAGGAGGGCAGCATGCCCCCCCCCCCCCCTTAGATACATACTCCACTGTTTATTCATTTCCAGTTACTATTTTGGGCTTTACTGCATGTCAAAAAATGAGCCCTGCAAAGGAAATAACACCCAAAATGACGAAACATTTTGCAACAAAAAGTTGTACGAGTTTTTTAGGGCGTTATTTCCAAATTGATTTGGGCGTTATTTCCTTGGGCGTTATTGTTCAACGCCGCGTTAAATCACTTTCATACCACTTCGCCGCGATTTCATCGCCACACCACTCCTATGGCACCTGCCACGGTCACCACACGACCGCCACGCCACTTCGGTGCGCGCCTTGTCTTAGAAATGTTATTTGAATAATTAAAAAATCATAATAACTTGCTGTTAAATTGCTACAGTTCTTATACAGTTTTTCGGTCTCGGTTTTACAGCGTCCACATGTCAAAGGGTTGGTCACGTTATACATACATCATACAATAGGTCTGTTTTTTTCCACATCTATCTCAGTGAAGTAAAGTAAAGTAGGATTTTTAACACGCAATTACAACAGCTACGAACTGTTTGATACTTTCGAGACTCTATATAGTTGTTGTAATTGCGTGTTAAAAATCCTACTTTACTTTACTTCACTGAGATAGATGTGGAAAAAAACAGACCTAATACCTGAAACGACTGCAACGTGAAGGAAGTCAATGAGTGGTGTATGATTCGAACAAAAATTTATTTTCCTGCCTTTCTTGTCCTGGATTCGTTTTGGTGGTGAATTATGTTTGCCTTTTTTCTGTATGAGGACGGGGGTTTGTATTTTCTTGACTCACATTATTTTCAGTGCAAATCCAGGGGTCTCATCGCGTAACTTTTCGGACGATCATCGTCTCGACGATTGAACAAAACGACGTCGTTTTAAGTTAGCTTCATGTAACAGCACAATCGCGTCGTTCAATCGAATCGTCCATCGTTTTCGTTTTGAACAGTTTGAGCAGGGCTGTAAACAAACTGTGACAACTGGAAACCAATAAAATGGGTATATAATTTGTGTGTGTTGTTGTCTTTTATGTGGAAATGTATGTATAGGTAAAAAGGTAAACATTTTTCGTTGCAGCAAAAATTTTATTGATAGGGGTTGTAAAATAAGAGAAAATTGGTGAATGCATTTTTCAAAAACCATTTAATGAATGCAATTCTATGATTGTGTACTCCAACAAGGGTGTGATGTGAACTTTCTAGTGTACCAATTTTGATTAACTAAAATGAAGAAAATGGATATTTTTTCTATATTTTTACATTTCACCACACTAATGCAAAATGGAGTGTACTATTTGTCGAAATTATGAAAAATTTGATTGAAGTAATATTCTTTAACATTTGTTTTGCTTTTAAAAACCCTAAATGGAAACAAAATATAGTAAAAACGATGAAACGATTGCCAAAGAGCCATCGTTCAATCGAATCGTTTCGACGACGCTACTTGACAGTTAAATTGTTTACGTGAAGCAACAAGAAACGATGATCGTTCAATCGTTTCGACGATCATCGTTTTTTGGTTGTTACACGAAGTAGCAGCATCGTCGAGACGACGTCGTTGGATCGTTTTAGCCTTACCCAATGAGACCCCAGTTCTGAGAAGTGAGAATGAGAACGTATGCTCGTGGATGCGCTTGCCTTTTTTTCAGATTTGTCAAGGCAATAATGTTTAAAACTAGAGAATACGTATACCTACTGTGTTAAATGCTGCAGAAACTCGCGCTCAGCGACAATCAAATTTAAACAGACATTTTTTAAATATCCAGGACAAGTGAAAGAGGTTCTTTTAAGAAAATTCAAGCCTCGTGATCATACAGAAAGAAAGCAAAAATAGTTCACCACTGTTCCTAAGGACGTTGCTATAAACGACATAGCCTATAGCAGTCTCACAGTCTTAAGGAACATTTTAAAAAAAGTTTCATCGAAATCTGTCCAGTGGTTTTCGAGTTTTTATCAGCCAAAGAAAATGCCTACAGTTTTATTATATGTATAGATGTGTGTATAAAATCCAATCTAATCGAATAAAGAACATTTTAAGGATAATCCACATGCAACGACATTGTCGATGTGAATAATTTAAAGTTGCCACAGTCATGATAGACTAAGAGCCCACAGTAATTTTTGGGTGTGATTGATAACACCAAATAACTCACATAATTAGGTAGGTCTTAAGTAGGTGTTCCTAAATGTTACCGTCTTGCATGCTGTAGTGGGGGCCATTGTGAGTAATACCTGTTATAATAATATCAAAATCCTCTTATTGTTGCCACCCTACAACAAATATCCATATTGCTTGTGCTGCCACCACAAATATCTTTTCTTATAGTATTAAGTACAAACTGTCATGAATTGTCATTAATAAATAGTCTGTGCAGAATAACCAACGTGTTCTTTAATAGGTTATGGGCCCAGTCCCGAATTCATAATTGTTAAAATTATAATCTATAGTTGCGTTGCACAAGAATGGCTGCGAATTACGTGCTAAACGTTCCCAAACTGAAGGGAAGAGAAAATTACGATGATTGGGCTTTTGCTGCCCAGAATTTTCTAGTTTTGGAGGGAATGCTGGACTGCATTACACCGGCAAAAGAAGTTGTGCCCACCGAGGACGTCAAAGCTAAGGCCAAATTAATTCTAACTATAGATCCTTCTCTATATGTTCACATTAAAGGTGCAGGTACGACGATGGAACTGTGGACTCAACTAAAAACGATGTTTGATGACTCCGGCTACTCTAGGCGAATTAGTTTGCTGCGAAATCTGATCTCTATTCGATTAGAAAACTGCGATTCTATGACCAGCTACATAACGCAAATCATAGAAACTGGACAAAAACTAAGGGGCACAGGATTCGACATCAACGATGAATGGATAGGAGCACTAATGCTAGCAGGTTTGCCTGAACGTTTTTCTCCGATGATCATGGCGATCGAACACTCGGGTGCAAAATGTACTGCAGATTCCATAAAGACGAAGCTGTTGGACATGGAACCAGAAAGCAGTGGAGTTCAGAGTAGCGCGTTTATTAGCAAAACTTGGCAAAGAAATAAAAAGGTTGGTTACACGAAAGACCACGATACACTCACGAAATCTAACCTCAAAAACATCAAATGTTACAAGTGCAAGCAAACCGGGCACTACAAAAGCCAATGTCAAAATTTTGCCTATTCCGACAGCAAGCGAAAACATTCGAATGCTTTTAGTGCTGTATTTCTAAGCGGACAGTTTAGCAAGTATGATTGGTACATCGACTCTGGTGCAAGTATGCACATGACTGCAAATAAAAATTGGATTACAAATGCTTCGTACCAGAACTGCATGAGAGAGATAATGGTTGCAGATCAGTCTAAGGTACCGGTGCTTTGTTCGGGAGATGTGGAAATTACAACCGATAACAAAAATTGCATGTACGACATCACAGTAAAAGATGTGCTCTGTGTTCCGTCGTTAACGACGAACCTGTTATCTGTCAGTCAGCTGATTAAGAACGGCAACAAAGTTTCTTTCGAAAAAGATGCATGCTATATTTATAATAAACAAGACATATTAGTTGCATCAGCTGTTATGGCAAATGGAGTATATAAACTCAATATATGTAAGTACGATTGCCTATTAGTCAAACCAGTGGCATCTGCTG
Organism: Cheilosia scutellata; assembly: GCA_955612985.1. Classification (NCBI taxonomy): domain Eukaryota; kingdom Metazoa; phylum Arthropoda; class Insecta; order Diptera; family Syrphidae; genus Cheilosia; species Cheilosia scutellata. Next base: position 18,636,931 of record OY015314.1, read on the forward strand.
AAATATGGCATAGAAGACTAGGACACATAAACAGTAATGATATGACTAAAATGAAAAATGGTGCGGTTGAAGGTATTTCTTATTCAGATAATAATGCTAATATAAGCAAGATGAACTGTACAGTGTGCTGTGAAGGAAAACAGTCAAAGTTGCCATTTTTGCATGTTGGTACCAGAAGCAAAGATGTACTAGAAGTAGTACATGCAGATGTATGTGGTCCAATGGAGACAAAATCAATCAGTGGGTCCGTCTATTTTCTCATTTTCGTCGATGATTATAGCCGAATGGCATTTGTTTATTTTCTTAAATCTAAAAGCGATGTTTTTGGTCGTTTCAAGGAATTTAAATCAATGGTAGAAAATCAGAAAAACAAATGCATTAAAGTCCTCAGAACAGATAATGGTGGTGAGTTCTGCAATAAAGCTTTTGATGATTTATTGAGAAGCGCAGGGATCATTCATCAGAAAACAAACCCGTACACGCCAGAGCAAAACGGCCTTTGTGAAAGATTTAACCGGACTGTGGTCGAAAAGGCAAGGTGTCTTTTATTTGATGCCAACTTAGAAAAGCGTTTTTGGGCGGAAGCCGTAAATACATCGGTATACTTGAAGAATAGATCCGTTTCGTCGAGCTTAGAAAACAAGACACCGTTTGAGTTGTGGACAGGTTGTAAGCCAAATTTAAGTAACTTAAGAATATTTGGTAGCTTAGTAATGGTCCACGTCCCGAAAGAAAAAAGGTTAAAATGGGACAGAAAATCAAAAAAAACATATACTTGTTGGTTATGCAGAAAACACAAAGGGCTATAGAATATACAATCAGCAAAACAACGCAGTGACAACAAGCCGAAATGTTATTATAATGGAAAAATCGAAAGAAGAAAACGTAAACATTTTTATTGAAAACAAAACGCGAGTAAAGGAAAGTTTGGATTCAGTGGGGGGAATGGACACCAGCTCATTTCAAATTAAGGAAGAAAGGGAACAGAAATGCGGATCAGACAAGGCAGAGGGAGAGGATCCAGAACAGCATGAAATTCCTGAAGGTATATCAGAGTCATCTGAACAAAATGAAGATGATGAAGATAATTCTTCGGACACGCTTGAATCTGAAACTGAAGAGACAGAAACAACAGCAGAGATAAAACGATCGGTCAGACAGAGACGCGAACCTGAACGATACGGCATAACAAACATGTGCGTAGCAAATGCAAATACCACCGCTACAGGACCTATGACGTTGAGTGAAGCTATTAACGGACCAGATAGACAACACTGGCTGCGAGCGATGAACGAGGAGCTAAAGTCATTTGAGGAAAACGATGCTTGGGAGTTTGTGGAGGCGCCTGAAAATGCAACCATCGTGCAATCTAAATGGGTCTTCAGAAAGAAAGTCGACTGTCAAAATAAAATACGCTACAGAGCACGATTGGTGGCGAAGGGATATACCCAAAAACCAGGTATTGATTTTGATGAAACATTCTCGCCAGTGGTTCGATATTCAACATTAAGATTATTATTTGCATTATCAACTAAATTAGATTTATACATTACGCATTTAGATGTAAAAACAGCCTTTCTAAATGGTGTTCTTGAGGAAAGTGTTTATATGTATAAGCCTAAAGGTCTTCAATCTTCAAGTGATTGTAAAAAGGTTTTAAAGTTAAAAAAGGCAATATATGGCCTAAAGCAGTCCTCAAGAGCATGGTATAAAAAGGTAGATGAAAATCTTGAAGCTATGGGTTATAAGAAATCTAAATTAGAACCATGTTTATTCACTAAAATTGAAAAACAGTGTAAAACTATTGTGGCATTATATGTAGATGATTTTTTCATTTTTTCTAATAACGGAAAAGAAACTAATAATTTGAAAAAGATTTTAAGTATGAAGTTTAATATTAAGGACTTAGGTCAAATAAAACAATGTCTTGGAGTATTGATAAAAAACAAGGTTTTATAACGTTAGATCAGGAACAGTACGTCAATGAGTTGTTGAATAAATTCAAAATGTCTGACTGCAAAATTGCTTTAACTCCTATGGAAGCTAAGTTGAATATTGCTAAGGGAGATAAATGTGAAGTCTGATGTATCTATCTGTGTTAACTAGACCTGACATTGCTTTTTCTGTAAGTTTTTTGAGCCAATTCAATAATTGTTATACTGAAGAGCATTGGAATTATGCTAAAAGAATTTTAAAATATTTGAAAAGAACTAAACATTTTGGATTGAAATATGTAAACGGAAAAGCAGAACTAGAAGGTTTTGTTGACGCGGATTGGGCCAGTAATACAGTTGACAGGAAGTCATATACTGGTTACTGTTTCAAGATGTGTGGTTCTGCAATTTCGTGGGAGAGTAGAAAGCAAAAAACAGTAGCTCTCTCAAGTACTGAGGCCGAATATATGGCCATATCTGAAGCATGTAAAGAAGCTATGTATTTGAGAAACTTAGAATTTGAAGTAACACAAAATATAACTACTATAACTTTGTATAACGACAATCAGAGTGCACAGAAGCTATCGGTAAATCCTGTATTTCATAATAGATCGAAACACATAGATGTTAGACATCATTTTGTAAGAGAAGCTGTTGCAAACAAAATTGTTCAAATTAAGTATTTACCGACAGCTGATATGCCTTCTGATTTGTTAACAAAAAGTTTATGTAATTCGAAACATTATAGTTTTGTTAAGCAATTAGGTGTTATAGAATTGTGATATGTATTTTGATATAGTGGGGGTGTTATAATAATATCAAAATCCTCTTATTGTTGCCACCCTACAACAAATATCCATATTGCTTGTGCTGCCACCACAAATATCTTTTCTTATAGTATTAAGTACAAACTGTCATGAATTGTCATTAATAAATAGTCTGTGCAGAATAACCAACGTGTTCTTTAATAATACCATGTCAAAAATGCATTTTTTCCTGAATTACAAATAATTGGTATAACAACTTTAATATAACTTTAATATAACACTTAACTCTACATTTTGAAATTATATTAAAGTTGTTATACCAATTATTTGTAATTCAGAAAAAAATGCATTTTTGACATGGTATTACTCACAATGGCCCCCACTACAGCATGCAAAACGGTAACATTTAGGAACAACTACTTAAGACCTACCTAATTATGTGAGTTATTTGGTGTTATCAATCACACCCAAAAATTACTGTGGGCTCTCGGTCTATGAGGATTATGATCGTTATATCCATTCCACTATGTTTAAAAAAGCTTTTGCTTTTATTGAGAGAGAAATAAGTATTTTGAACGCACAAAACGGGAGTTTCTACTCTGCAAAAATGCACTCAACATTGGATTAAAACTTTTTTTAAATTGTGTCTTATATTATTTTAGCGATGTAGGGGGCTACGTTGAGTTTTTCAATTATTTGAATGCAATAAGAGTTGATGTTTATCAACAAGATAAATGCTATATCCATGGCAAAGCGGTACAAAAATTTCAAAAATAGACAAATCAAATCAAAACAAATTGATATACCTACCACCTCCATAATGTCAATATGCAAACAATCACATGCTTATCGTATCATCTCAAGTGTTGGGTCACTCTGCTACTAGGTATATGTTGGGAAGAAGAGCTAAGAAATCCGCTTAATAATAATTTTCGTCTCTAGCTGTGTGTGAAATTTGAGTGATTCACAAGGATATAACATATGTAAAACGTTATGCCGCACCGCTGCTGGGTGCATAACAAAAAAGGAAATACCTCCTGCGAAAACGGAGGCCGGCAACGACTATCCGAGTACACAGAGTGAGCCACCACGAAGCAAACTTTGTCGAGAACTCGAACGTGACCAGAAGACAAAATGCATATTGAGCGATGGCTTTTCGATACATTACCCCCGATGTTGTTGGTATGTGCATAGGAAACTATTGTTGGTTTCTTGAATTTTGTATCCTTCTGTATAAAGGGTGACCTATTTGAATACAGTTTGATTGTTTGTTTTGTTGGTTTTTTTTCCAGACAAGTCTTGATATTAATATTGTTTTGAGTCTTGCAGATTTTGTGGTAGTGATGGATTTCAATATAGCTTTCAGCGCTCTTCTTTGGAGGCTAAAACTTAACTTGGGTAGGACTTTAAGCTAGACTGACTGTGTTAATTAAACTGTTGTACACGGAAATAACTTCCAATCGTCCCAAAAAAAAATAAAAATATCTGGCACAACCGAATGGTTGTGAGAAGCTAGGCATAGAGTTGCGCCATCTATTGTACACGGAAATAACTAAAAGAATGAGTCGTCGATTTTGTATGTGTAGTTTAGTGTTTAAAGTTGTAAGGAAGGAATGGCGCTTTTAATGTATCATTGCTTTACGTAACAAATAATTTTCTTCTCTTATGCAACTGAAAATTGAAACCCTTTTCCCGTTTGACATTTGCCACACATAAATTAATGAAAGGAAGGAATACATTCACTTGTTCTAGTAATTTCTTCACATAAAAATACCGCACGAAGCTTTCATAGTTTTTGTTCCGCATTTCAAATAACTTTCACCTTTCCACTTCAAATTCTATGTCAAAATTGGGGAGAGTACGATAACTACGGCGCCAAAAATTGATAACGGTATTTTGTAGAGGGGTTAAATACAAGCACTTTTTACTATGGGACGGGGGATCTATCTTACTCCTTTTAGGCGGGAGGGGTAATTTAAAGAAAATGATACTTTAAATGGAAAAAAAATATATTAAAAAACAATGGCAACACTTATAATAAAAGACTATATCATTTTAGAAAGCCCAAAATCTGTTCTTTGATATTATTTTTAAATCAAGTTATTCCCTTAAACAGTTTTTGAAAAAAACAATTTCAAACTTTAAATTTTAGGACAAAAATTGGGGTGAGTAAAATAAAAAATGCTTGTATTTAACCCCTCTACAAAATACCGTTATCAATTTTTGGCGCCGTAGTTATCGTACTCGTGCCTCAAAATTGACGGCAAAATACGAGAAGTGAGGAAAGATTTTTGTTTATTTCCAATAAAAATTTAAAAGGTTTCTCTCGTCGTTCTGTGTCGTTGAAAAAATATGTTAAATTTCAAAAATTTTAATTCACGTTCCAGTAAAATTAACTGATATGCAAATTACTTTTAACTACGGCATCGTTCATCATAGGTATTTATGATGTTTGACATGTTACATTACAATAGATTGGTCCTTACTGTATGTCGTTTCAGGTGGCGGCGCGGTCAGTTCGCTTATTGAATGGAAGGGAATATGTTAAAATAAAATAAAAACGGCGAAAGTTGATTTTGTGAAAAAATGTTAAGTGAACGAATATTTTAATACTAATTCCCCCTTTTGGAATGAAAACTGCATCAACTTTTAACTAGCGTTGATTCTTTCCTATACCACGTGTCTACTAAACTTACCATATCTAAAAGGCCGAAGAAATCAGCCAAACTTTTGTTGTGAAAAACTCATTTATCAACTCTATAGTTAGTCGAAAGATTTTCTGCTTTATAAACATTTAAAGCCTTTGTCCTTACCAAATGGTACTGTGCCCAACATTTATTGATAGTCACATGTTTCCACGCGAAATGACATTAGGAGGAGTGTTTGATCTACAAAAACAAATATGTCAATTCTAAATTCAATACTAAAGTCTGAAACTCAGTGTCAGATCCCCAAACTGAAAGATTTATTAAAAAAACACGGGTTTGCATTTGTATTTTTCGCTATTTAATAGTAGGTACAGTGATGCCAACGGAAAAAGATAGCAATTTGACAGCTGACAGTACGGGTTTAGTAAAGATGGTGCGCTATACGAAAGAACAACGCATTTTTATTGTTGAGCGCTATTGTAAAAATAAGGTATGTCAGCTACACAGCCCACAATTTTCGAACAAGATCATCTTTAGTGATGAAGCTCATTTTCATCTTGTTGGCTTCGTTAATCGTTGTTCAGAAAACCCACGAGTAAGAGCCAGTGCACACTTGCGTTTTTTTCCCGGGCGGGAACGCAGCGGGTTCGCGTTTGCGTGTTGCTGCGTGTGTTATTACCCATAAAAATGACGCGAGGGCTCGCAGCGTGTCCGCCCACTTGTGTGCACCACCCAATTTAGGTGTGTGTACTGTGCTGTAATACGGAAGTGTTGACACACAAAAGTGACGACGACCGAATTACGCCACACCTTAAATTATCATTAATCAGCAAAGGTGTCGAAGACCGATAATGTAAACAAAAAAAAAACTAATCCACTGCATTGGGTTAACCTATTGAGAAATAGTGTGAATAAACGAGCTCAATACAATCGGCTGACCTCGGGAAATAAATGGAAGATGTCGCAATATGAAGAACCGTTCTTCTGATATTCTTATATGATTTAAAGTTAGTTTCGTGTAAAAAGCAAAACTGCACCGTCCAGCTACCGTTACGTATCCATACAGGAATAATAATAAGTGGATACCAAAACAAATTATAAATAAAAATAAAATAAATCCTGTTGTACTTATTTTTATTTTCAATTTTTATCCCGCGTGACTGTTTAGTGCGGATTTTGGGGTAGAGGCATTTTCGGACCATTCTTCTTCGAAATTGCGGTTGGTCAGGCAGTAACAATTAATGGTGCTCGTTATCGTGACAAGATAACCCAGTTTTTAGTTCCTAAATTTCAAGATATGGATTGCTAGAGAGACCGTATAGAAACCAGAACTAATCTTCCCAATCGTCACGTCGGTCGTCTCGAAATTAAGAATTGCGAACTCCTTTTTCAAAATCAATAAAATATAATTTATTTCATACGTTTCAGTTATTTTTAAAATAAATTAAATTGAAGCTATAGCGATTTTCAATTGTTTTTCCATGAGCACATTTCTCGAACGATCCGTCACGCCGCAACAAAAAATCTCAACTCTCTTTCTTTCTTCCAAAATTGTTTCTCTCCTCTTCTTTTCCATCTCTCTTCAGTTTCATTTCCTATCTCGACGTTGCCAGATTGCTAACAGGATGTAAACAACATGTGGTTGACATGACATGACAAGACGGTGCCACACATGCCATACAGCCAGAGAAGCAATTCAATTACTGCAAGTACACGGCATGTAGCAAGCCACATTTGTATGTAGTTAAGAATGTCTGAAAATTGTAGCTCAATCGTTTGGGTTTTTTATACCCGGTACCACACTGTGGTGTGGGTATATTCACTTTGTCATTCCATTTGTAACGCCCATAAGGAGGAGTTCTAGGTATGACAAACTATATATATTATTGATCAGCATCACTTTCTTAGTCGATCTAGCGATGTCCGTCTGTATGTCCGTCTGTCCGTCTGTCTGTCCGTCTGTCCGTCTGTCTGTCTGTCTGTCCGCACGGCCGTAATTTAAGAGGTATCGACTTCAAATTTGGTACGTAAGCTTTTATCCACCAAACTGAGGCTAAGTTCGAAAATGAGCAAGATCGGATGAAAACTACTACTACCTCCCATACAAAAATATCGGATTTATATAGCTTTTTGATGATAAAAATTTAATTTAAATAGCAACGTGAAGCTAGCAAGTTTAAACTTTGCACATATTGTTTTAACAATATTTAAAATTTTTTGACAAAAAATGAGCTTGGTCGTATAAAAACTACCCATACCTCCCATACAAATATATAATTTTTTAATACTAAAATATTTTTATTTTTTATACCCGGTACCACACTGTGGTGATTATACCCGGTACCACACTGTGGTGAGGGTATATTCACTTTGTCATTCCATTTGTAACGCCCATAAGGAGGCGTTGTAGGTATGACAAACTATATATATTATTGATCAGCATCACTTTCTTAGTCGATCTAGCGATGTCCGTCTGTCTGTCCGTCTGTCCGTCTGTCTGTCCGTCTGTCTGTCTGTCCGCACGATTACGGCCGTAATTTAAGAGCTATCGACTTGAAATTTGGTACGTAAGCTTTTATCCACCAGACTGAGGCTAAGTTCGAAGATGAGCAAGATCGGATGAAAACTACTACTACCTCCCATACAAAAGTATCAGATTTATATAGCTTTTTATGTTAAAAATTAAATTTAAATAGCTACAGTAAAGATAGCAAGTTTAAACTTTGCACGTATTGTTTTAATAATATTTAAAATTTTTTGACAAAAAAGGAGCTTGATCGAATAAAAACTACCCATACCTCCCATACAAATATATAATTTTTTAATACTAAAATATTTTTTTATTTTACAATAATAGGCGTATTTTTTGGAAATCTATAGCTAGTTCACTTTTACTTTTACATGCAAAACTGGTATACTCACTTTTGGTTTTGTTATACCCACTTTTGGTTTTACATGCAAAACGGTTATACTCACTTTTGATTTTGTTATACTCACTTCCCAAAAAATACGCCTAATATAGTACCGGGTATTTGAGCTTCGGCATAGTCGAAGATAATTGTCTTACTGGTTTTTTTTTTACAATAATATAGTACCGGGTATTTGAGCTTAGGCATAGTCGAAGATAATTGTCTTACTGGTTTCAAGTTATACGATTTTAAAGGTTTTTTTTATATGGGAGGTGCCACGCCCCTTTCTCTAATTTTAGGATGTGTAGAAGCTAAGGTATCAGCATCAAGAGGATCCACTATCAGTGAACATCTAAACAGAAATCCATGGTCAATACCTGGACAAAGAAATGTGCACTGGTAGTATAAACCCACATAAAACGGAATTAATTCTTTCTACCAACAAAAGAGCAATTCCGGAATTTAGCCTGCCAACAATTGAAGGGATTCCGCTAATAATTTCTGATAGTGCTAAATACCTGGGAGTTATCCTATAGGTCGAAAATTAAACTGGAATCTCAACATTAAAGAAAGAACCAAAAACGCAATGAAAGCATTTTATGCCTGTAATATAATAATCGGAATAACACGGGGTCCTATCCTAATCCTAAAATAGTTATGTGGCTCTACACGGCTGTTGTAAGACCGATACTAACATATGGTAGTCTATTCTGGTGGCAAGCGCTGTCAAAAGCCAACAACCTTAGAACCATGACAAAAATTTAAAGAATGGCCTGCAAAATCAGTCCCACTGCAGGCCTAGAGGCTGTAGTCAAACTTAAACCCCTATATCTCTTTGTACAGGAATCTGCTGCAAACAGCGCCCTTCGGTTAAGCCAGACCAAAAATTGGAAACACAGCCTGACGGGACATGCACAAATTCTGAACAAATACACGGACAATAATGTAGATATGCATGGACTACACTACTCACCGGCTAGATTTTACAAGACCATTTACCACGTGTTTTCCCAGCAGGGACGAATGGTGTGCCGATCAACCAACATCCATTGGATCAACCATCCCTATATACACGGATGGATCAAAGATAGAAATTGGCCGGGTTTCTACTATCGGAACGTTTCGGACTATCCAGTTCAATCAGGCTTCCTGATTACAGCAGCGTATTCCAAGCTGAGGTACTGGCAGTGACAACAAGCTGCTAAACAGGTTGCAATGATGGCGATACCTCATGCAGATATTACCTTTTTCATTGACAGTCAAGCGCCAATAAAAGCGATCTCTGCCGTTGAGTTAAAATCAAAGCTTGTAAGTCGCTGTCGCGAAGAACTACGGATTCTTGTCGCTCAGCATAACGTAAGACTATGCTGGGTTCCCGAGCACAGAGGTGTATCTGGAAATGAAAAAGCTGATGAGCTGGCTACAAAAAGGTGAACTAAACCAGGCCGACACCACTGTAATGATTCCCCCCTGTAATCTCTGACAGACGATTGGGAACAAAATTCCCATTCTACAGCAAACAGAAAACTGAAAAAAACTTACAATGAACAAGAAATCATTGTCCTTGATTGTGGGTATTATCACCGGACACAATTAGCTGAAATACCATATCAAGAAAATGGGAATCAGTACAGATGACCTGTGCAGAGGATGCGGTGATGAGGAGGTGCATGAGGACACCCCACACTTTCTTTGTCACTGTCCAGCGCTCTCCCACATAAGAAATAAAATCCTACGTAGTTACTTCTTCGAGGATTTAGAAGAACTTTCAGACAGGTCTATTAATGACCTACTTAAATTTGTAAATAAAAAGGGTTTACCAATCCGTAGGATATTCATAGGTTTCCAGTGTGAGGGGGTCATAAACCCCTAGAATCATAGAATTTTAAATTTCCTTCAGTCAGTGACCAAATATGTAAATGAAAAAATCAACTTGTTCTTTTATTAGTCTTTATTGCTCGGAATCCAATAACTTAATGAGTCAGTGCTTCACTTACTTTAACATGTAAACTTACATAAAGTAAAAACAAAAAAAACTATTATATATTTAACAGAGAAATTATGAGTATAGGAAAAATACCATAACCGGTTCTTATTTATTTGTACATGGTAACAACTGACAATATGCATCTTCGGCGTCATGTGTCCATCATTGCTGGGAGCTGTGTTGTGCTTTGTATACTGAGTACATAATTTATGTGATGTGGGATATCAGCGTCATGTGTCTACCATTGATACTGTACGGTACACGCAGGTTGGGAGATTGTTCTTCGCATTGTAATGTATATACATTCTTGGTATACTGCATACATAGCGCATGTTGTTTGGCGATAACAATAGGATGGTTGTACCATTGTAGTATACGAGTACAGGTTGTATTGCAAGTTGTTGCTATGCTGAGCATGTGACTCTAGGGCATCACAACGGATCTACATTGATCTAAGTGTGGCACGCACAGGTTTCACCTGTCTTACCAACCCACTAACCTAACACCTAACCTTCTCTAATTTTAACCAATTTTTACAGAATCACATTTGGGCACAACACAAAGACTTTCCCAAAATTTGAACTCAATACCCATAGTCAATCGGTTCGATCGTTTTTGAGATATAGGAATTTTAAGGTAAATTTGTTTGGGAGGTACCACGCCCCTTTGTCCAATTTTAACTGAACTTCACAGAAACCTCCTCTGGGACAATTAAAAATACTTTCCCATGATTTGAGCTCAATCGGATTTTTTGGCTTTCGATTTTTACCAACATTGGTGGTGCAAGTATATTCCCATATAAATGGAATAGAAATGGAATTTCGATTTTCCGACTTTTCATTTAAGGTTTTGCGTAATAGTAATTAATTTCATATCACATAAACAAGATGACCGACGAATATGGCTATTACTAGTCCCTCACCATTAGTAGACCATTTAATATTTAGCATCCCTGTTTTCTTTCGTGATAGGTTTATGAGATGTTTTAAATGTACTATTATACCAACAAAGTAGAATACAAAGTAGTCTGTTGTATTCAATAATAGACTTCGTTAGGAGAAAAACAGAAATGTATTTCCAAGAGGAATCTAAGCAATCACCTAAAGTTGTCTGGTGATGAAAAAGAGTTTTAATTCATGAAGTGCTCAGACTCCGATTTGGCAGAAATCTTTTTTTTTTTTTGCTGGTTGTTCTGGTTCTGGTTGTTCGTTTCTCTCCATAGTGGCAGTATCGCAAGCATAACACTGTACCCCATGCGGCCAGTCGATATAGCTATAATTCCAACCGAAGTGTTGTTGTTCTCACATACTCACCAACTCCATGTAGATGAGTATTCTTAACTTACTTTTTCATATTCAAACAACGTCATCGATCTGATATTTGTGGCTTCGTACATATCTCTAATTTTCAGATGTTTTAGCACATTAAGTATTTCCCAAGGTCTTCAGGTGTTGTTTTCAAAAAATCTCCATATCCTACATTATTTTGTTAACAAAAGAAAATTAAACAGAAGCTTCTCTGAATCTACACAAACTATTATATCGTTAGGTATCCAGCCGTAATTAGTACAAAAATAAGCTTATTAAATGTGCTCCTTCAAGAATAAACTCATCATCATGTATGTTTACCCATATGTTTTGAAGAACTCCACTGTGTCACTGGCTGCCTCTCTACCACAGTTAGTTGCTTGCCAACTTTGTACATTTTTAACTAAATTGCAACTTCGCGAATACGCATCCATCCACCCATCAGTATCATCATCATCCACACTATGATATGGTTGTCTTTCAATTGTTCGAGTACCTTCAAAACACTGTGATGATGAACATTTTTATGCCTTTCAATGAGCTAATGGCTTTTAGCATAAAAAGTTTTAATTAAAACTTCACGCACGTTTTCACAAAGTAAATTTGAAAACATCGCCTCTCAGCGTTCCCTATATCCAACTGCAACAGCAAGAAACTGATGTTTAGTTCACAAGCAGAAACTGTGAAATAGGATCCTCTGAACTGAAGGCATGGAGTGGCTTCACTTGCAGGGTATAGGCACATAACTTGTATACAGCAGCAATATGGTACATATGTCTGTATGAAAAGACAGTCCATCCATGCATGTAGGGATGTAGGCACATGTAGGGTTTTTAGGCGATTCCTCTCGCTTTCTCTTTGGGAGTTGTTTGTCCTCCTGAGAGACAGCCAGCGCTGCTGATTTTATTTTGAATCAGCGTTGGTTTTTTTTTCATGTATTTTGTTTTTTCTTGTAACAGTGTATAGAAACAAGCATGTGTACAGGAGACAATTTTAGTATTAGGTTACAGTAACAACACTCATGCATAAGCTACGAGATGTGGGCTGATTCTCTTACGCTTTTGGTTACCAAGCCGATGAGAATACCATCGTCCTTTCCTTATGTTGAAGCTCATATATATAAGTTTAGTTAAAGTTCTGAGCAATTCGTGTCAGGTAACTAGTTAATAGTTTAAATTACCTCTGCCTTTGAAAGTGTCAAAATGGAGAAGTTGAAGTGAAGGCGTTTCCCTTGATGGCGCTGGAATTTGGTTTGTTTCAGCTGGGAATGGTATGAGAAAGTATCCGTTAAGTGCTTTAAGAAAGTCAGAACATCATAATAAAAAAAAGGTACTATCACATTGAGCCTTATTAGATCTTTTGAATTCTCCAAGACTAATTCTCTGTTTGTAAGAAGATTGCTTTTTTGCTTTTATGCGCGATCAAATAAGTGGGTCTTTCGTGACACGAACATAGTGTCAACCATTGCTACCTTTTAATATAACTCAAGTCAGTAGGTAGTTCAACTGCATTTCCTGAGTACATCTTCCATTTCAATACCAAATATAATTATGTATAGGTAGGTACTCGTAGCGATAGCCTAATCTACAAAATGTTTAAGCACGTACCGTCCATATCGCATACGATCTGTATGTAATGTATGTCCTTTACTAAATTTCTTTTTTTCTTATCACTGATCAACGTTACAAATAAATATGTTCAATGTCATTGGGGAACATATAGGAGTAAGTAAACGAAATATATTGAACCATTTACGTTCTTTGTTCACTTTACAACCGCAGACCAGAGGGAAACTTATAACCTTATCCACCGTGCGTCTGTATAATAGTCCTTTGGGAAATCTTCTTTGACTGTGTACAGATGGTGGAGTTTGTTTTGTGTTTTCTTTTTTTTTTCTTTTTTAGCTTTTGTTCCTTCTGTTCGTTTCATTCCTGAGGGCGGGAAAGGCGCTCCACCTTTCTAAGCAGTTTTGCAAATAGTTTTCGTTTAACAAATGGCCAGATGTAACAGTGTGTTGGTGGGGTTGGGTGGAGGGTCTATTTTTTTACAACTTTCTGCAACTCTCCAGTTCGATTTTCTTCATTGCAAAATTTAGCTCCTTTTTCTTTGCAATCCGTCGGGAAATGTGCAGGGAAAGGACATGTTGCACAGAGTGTAAATCTGCATTGATGTGGAATTTACTTGATTTTGTTTGTATATGCCCAAGAGTTCGTCTCGATGGAGAATCTTAAGATATGGGTTTGTAGGAGTATATACTCTTTGCGAAATTTGACCGCGTTTGTGGGTGCCCATGTATATTTTGTTTTATATATTTAGGTAATCGTAGCTTAACTTTGTCGTCTTCAAAACTCAATCTAAATAAATCCGTCGTTAATGATTGTATGGGGACAATGTGTAGCGTAATACCACAGCATCCCGCTTACTTACTTTACTTTTTGGGCCGCTTACAGTCCGGGGTGTACCACGGCCTCAACCAACAAGCCCCTCCAGTCAGCTCGGTCCCTAGCTAGCTTACTTCAGTTACGCATAGCAAGTTGGTTGAGGTCGCCGTCCAATTGTCCTCCCCACCTAAGGTTGGGTCTTCCTCTGCTACGTTGTCCCTCAGGTGTGCACCGTGGACTCTCATCGAGCTGGTGCGTTGCTGTCCATACGCTCCACGTGCCCCAGCCATTTCACGTTATATCTTCAGCTTTTTGACCAGGTCAACTTCGCTGTATAGCCCATAAAGCTCGTCGTTAAATCTTCTCCTCCACACTCCATCGATAAAAACTGGACCGAATATTGTCCGAAGAACCTTTCTCTCAAAACATCCCAGGAGGTATTTATCCGATTTTGACAGAGACCATGCTTCTGCACCATACAGCAGGGCCGGGCTCATTAAGGTCTTATATAATATATTCTTTCATTTCGCTTACTTAATATATTTGCAAGACAAAGTTATGGAGTTAATTGAAGTGCAGGTTACATAAAACGCTGCTTCTTTAGAAATATGTATTTTTTCAATGCGTGGCTGAAATAATAAATTCCTTACTTTATTCCTTTACAGTAAATTTCTGTGTAGATGAATTGTAACATACTCGCAATATGTTAGCAATTGAACCAACTAAACTAAAGGAATACATACCCCACTTACCATGCAATAACAATATGGCTACTACAAATAAACTTTATACATTATGGGAGCAACACAAGATTTAAGTGAGCCAAAAGGATCAAACTTCACGTTCTCCCTAGCTACAATTCGCTTGTTCAAACTCCTCTTCTACCTTTCAGCAATCCAACTGTGTGTACTAAACACACAAAAACAAAAAAGTTACGTATACGCCCGAGTAATACCTGGCGGAGCAAGCATATTGTTAATTCCACCTCAAATAACGCTTAGAAATTACCATCGCTTCAAAGAACATTTACGGTAATGGTGATGGATGCAAGGTACAACAACAATGGTTCCTTTCCTTTCGTCTTACTCTAACAACTCAAACGGCCCCCATACTGCTGCAACCACTACCGAGTGGGTATGCCATTACCGTCGAGGATATTATGATAACTCGTAGTCGTATATAGTTTTTCTCATTGCAAACGAATTTAGTTTAATTCAATTACTATCTGAACTGCGGATAATTAATGTTTATTTGGTGTATCTGTGTGTAAGATATTAATCTAAAAGCACGATCATGAACATGATGATGCGAGCATGATGTGAATGCTAATACGTTCTCTACTCATCCCTAAAGGCGGCTGTTTGATTAGACATTCGTGGATGGGAGACTCAATATTGGGCTTGTTTATTTATTTCGCTTAAACGAGCCGCAATTCATGAAAGGGAGAATTTCGTTCACAAACAAAAAAGGACGTACATATATTTGGGATATGGAAATAGCATACAGCAAATATTCCAACGGATGTGCAGATTTCAATGTGAACTCATCAAATTAGGAGTGATACGCGATTGGGATTGCTATAATGGTATCAAAGATTATTAATAATTTTGGTATTTTGATGGAGAAATCTCGACGGCTGTGTGGACTCTAAAAGGGTTAATATTTGCTCTTTAATTTCAGAGATTGTATTGATTGATGGGTATTAATATTGTTTGCATGAGGCATGACCATGAAGTGTATTCGAATTAGGCAAACATTGAAATTGATGCGGAATGGTCCGCTTTATCATGGTAGATATGTTTTTTGAATATATTTTACCGAATTTGCGGATCGGAATATCTTACTCCCAGTTTCACAGTGGGAGTTTAAACTATACTTTTGGTTTAAACTTTAGTTCAACAATTCATTCGGTTTCACAGATCCGTTTAAACCTTGAACAGAGTTCATTCTGCAGTTTAAATTAAACTACAGTATTTTGCCGTTTAAACCTCAGATCAACCGATTGTCAAAAATATTTGACGTTGTTTTGCGTATTCTTTGAAAGAAAAGACAAAGAACGATTTTGGAAAAGTCGTATAAAAGCTAAATACTGTACAATACTGCCGAATTCTATTCATAAATCTAGTTAAACAGAGTTCAATTGAACTGAAGTTCAGATTAGATTGTGAGACACGACGAGTTGAACTTCAAATTTAAAATCACGTTCAGGTTCAGTTGAACTATAGTTTAAACTTCCAGTGTAAAACTGGGGGTTAGTCTCGTTTTTCTCTCATTTAATTAGACTGGTTTCGAATGGTCATCCTTGGCGATTCAAAGACTTGAATGATTACACGCAAAATATTTATTATTATTATATTATTATAATTTATTAATCAGTAATGAATTACAGAGTTAATATATAAATATAGCACTAGCTGCTAGGGCTTACGGCTAATCTAAAAATACCTTAAATAATTAACTTAGTTTCTAATATTCACCCCTATTGTCGTCATCGTCTGTCGCAAACGACTGGCGACGTTTGTCGTGTCGAGTCGTTTGGAATTTGGTATTGCGTAACTGAAACGACTCGACTCTCTGAACTCTCACATCCCACATACATTCCACAAACTATGACACATTGGATTTGACATAACAGTCGACGAATTTATATTTGCTCTGGTGTTTTGTTTGTGACTTGGTTAATTATTTAATAAAACAAATCAAAAATGAATAGTATGACATGTTTTTTTGAAAGCAGTGACGAAGAAGAAAACCAGAAAAAAGTGCTGGTAAAGTTAAGGAAGGAAATTCGAACCAAATCCAATCCATTGGATTTGCCTGACGTTGTGAGTGGTAGAAATAATTTAAATTGCATACATTGTGTTAATAACATATTATTTTCAGATTTTAAATGTATTTTAGACTATCGAAGTCGAAGGTGGTCCAAGACAATTCAGAGATAAGGCTATGTCGTCCCATTGCCGATTAACCTCACTTTTGTTAGGCCTTCGTGAATGATTTTGCCAAAGGAATATTTTTCTGCATTTCGGTCACTAAATGTAGAAATTGCCTTTTATTTGTTATCTCCATTCTGCAAAATAACTATAATTGTCTTTTTGTTAATTAAAAATTAAGTACACATACAGTCAACTCTCGATTATCCGGCATTCTATTAACCGGCAACCCTATTAACCGGGAATTTTTTTTTTTAATTAATTAAAATTTATTAAATTTTATTTATTTAGAAATCGATTATCCAGGATTTACTCTATTATCCGTGATCATTTACAATAATTTTCTTTAATTCTTGCAAACAAAACCTAACATGCAAGTTTTTGTGTGCTTTTTTTCCATTCTTCTGTGAATTTTTCTCATTCAGCAAATCGATTTACAAAGAAATGGAAAAACATTGCATAAAGTGTTATTTCTTCTTTGGGAATATCATTTTCGATTATCCGGGATTTTCGATTTTCCGGTATGCGCTCGGTCCCGAGCACCCCGGTTAATCGAGAGTTGACTGTACATTTTTTAACACATTATCACACAGTCGTCCGCAAAATAGTCGACGACAGAAATGTATCATTTCCACGACAAACGTCGTCACAAAACGCCTCACGCAATACCGACGATCGTCGTCGACAAATACAATCCACATTTTTTGACATTTCAGACGCCATTTGTCGATCGTCGCCGCGACAAAAGTCGTTTATTTTCAGTCGCCAATACCAAACAGTCGTGTCGTTTTTTTTTAGAGTCGTAAACGACGACGACAATAGGGGTGATTATATCGTAGACAGTATTAATGTTTTCAATGGATATTGTTTTTAGTAGATCAATTAAGTTTAGGTTGGAGAGTCTTTTACAGATATTGTTAATTTGCTTACATACTAAGAGATGACCAATATAGTCAACGGAGGTCGATCGGCACATAGTTGGCAAAGTGGTGGTGGATCCTTGGTGAAGAGATATGAATGCGTAGCGTTCGGATTATTTTGTACTAATCAGCTAATTTTGACAAATATCGATTCGGTGACTTTATGCCCCACTAAATTGTGTACGATTAACAGAACATGAGTTATTTAGGCCTATTCGGCAAAATCTTTTATCTGTTATGAATTTTCTGTTATGAATCACAAAAGATCTCGACCATAAAAGATCTTTTATAAATCGTATTCAAGTTTTCGAACTTTTATGAAAATCTGTTAAGGAAGTTCGAAACTTGAAAATCTGTTACGAAGCTGTCATTCACCATTCGTTGAGTTTCGAAGTTTCATTGAATAAGTTCGTCTACTTTCCATTAGAAATATTTAACGAAGCTGTTTTGAACCTACTCCGTTACTTGTTTCCAAACCGAGTGTAAAATATTGTAGTGTGGATTGAAAAGTACTACTTATTGACCACAGTGCCATATAATGGAAAGTAGACGAACTTATTTAACGAAACTTCGAATCTCAACGAATGGTGAATGGTCTAAAACGAAACTAGTACATTCTCGATTGTTCCGGTTGGAGTATAGAATATTCGAGAAGCTTTAGTGGGGAGTATAAATAGGGTTGCGAAATCCGACGAAAGGGCAGTTGATTTTTAAACCGTGTAAAGTAAAGTTCGAAAAGTATCGGTAGTGATATAAAATAAGTTGAAAGATTGCAATAAGTGTAAAATTTGATTTTAAGTGATATTTAGGCCTATTCGGCAAAATCTTTTATTCTGTTATGAATCATAAAAGATCTCGACCATAAAATATCTTTTATAAATCGTATTCAAGGTTTCAAACTTTTATGAAAATCTGTTATGGAAGTTCGAAACTTGAAAATCTGTTACGAAGCTGTCAAAACAAACCGCAGAGTTTTTTTTTATGCATAGTCGGTAGGCACCTGATCAAATTTGTGCAAAAAAAACATATTTAAATGCAGTCTGAAAAGAGTATGTTTTGAATTATTACAAACTAAATAATTGTGTTATAAATACTGGAACATCTTTTTAGGAAAAATACAACAAAAAACCACGACAAGGCAAAAAGGAATATATTCTCTTACATGGATCAAAATCCATGGATTTCGATGCACTGGGCTGCGATGCGATAAACCAAAAATGTGTTCCTATTGATGCCTGATATGAACTGTATCCATAAAATGTAGTGTCGCGAGAAACTTGAAATAAATATCCAACTTTACATCGTAATCATTAGAAATATACAATTTACCTGAATTTGAAATGAAGTGAAGTGGTTGTATTCGTGTTTTGTAAAATGTTCCGATTTGTTCATTAGAATTCTAGCATACACCTTATCCAATCTAACGCACATCAGGAAGATCAAATGGATTACTATTTAATCTTAGTTCCAGCAAAAGTGATCGGTGTCTTCGTCTAAACCAAAAATATTCATTCATTCATTCAAGTGGACCCTCCATTCCTCCATAGCTCTCAATTCTCCGCTATCGTCTCAGTCATCAAGGGCAATCCCCATACGTGTAGAGGAGAGATTATGAACTTGATCTAACCATCTCATACTGGTACTGATGGTACGGATTCCATAGCACGCCGTGGGATCCTGGTTGGGGACATACGTTTAACATGACCAAACCACCGAAGCATGGACCGCTCCGTCCGGAGCTCTATATTGAGTTCCTCGCGTATACAGCGGAGGAATCTCATTTCAGCAGCTTGTATCCGCGATCTTATTCTTTTGGTCATTACCCAAACCTCATGACCATAGGTAAGAGTTGGAACAAACACCGAATTAAAGCAAAAATATAAATTTCTACATTATTTTCGGTTACATACCCACTAGTTTATACACAAGTATTACATTTGTCTTCTTTTGTAAACATTTCGTTGACGAAAAATTATATAGATATCCCTTTCAATTCAAAATTTTTTAATTCATAAAAATCTTTTATGATAAAAGTCACAAAATTCAGTCTTTTATTCTGTTATGATTTATAACAGAATTCATAAAAAATTTTTGCACGCAGAATACCAATTCTGGAAATCGTAAAAGATTTTTTGACAGTTCGAACTTTTGTATGGAAATTCATAACAGAATAACAAGAAAAATGGATAAAAGATTTTGCCGAATAGGCCTAATTGTCTTGTAATAAAAGTGATTTATTAAAGTTTAGTAATCAGAATAGTGTTTTATCTTTTCGAATCCCAGCCGAATGTAACAATATAAATGGACGTGTAGCAAATGGGACCAAAGACACATTTTCAAAAAGAGCAGCAGCAATATCACATTCCTCAGCTAAGTAGCAGTAGATTGTTCTAGCTAATGCATTGAATATTTATATTCGTTAAAGCAAAACAAAAACAAATCTCTGGAAACACAACTCCGGATCACAAACCTCTGGTTTGTGCTCCGGGTGTTTGACGTTGTAGACGTAGACTGCAACTATCACAAGAAAGCTTATCAATTCAGGCGCTCGGCTTTTGATACAGCATAACTCTTGCAGGATAGCTAGATTTACATGGAACTAGTAACCCGTTCGAAATTGGTAGCTCCATTCCACTTTTCTCAAAAAGAAAATGCACAAACGAATAGTTGACAGAAAACACAAACCTATAAAGGCAGAAACTAGGCTGTTGCGACAGTCCTATGTGGAAATTATTTTATTCGTCTTTCTTGCCCAACTGTATAGAAGAACATTGGTATGATTTGAAAAGCCCGCTATACGTAAGCCTAGTGCTCACATTTTTATAACTACATCATGTTTAATAACAAGTCGATAACGAGTTAATTTAGAAACAATCACCCCTATTGCCGTTGGCGTTTGTCGTATACGACTTATCTTTCGTGTCGTTGTAAAACAATTATCAGATATTTTTTTAACTTTTGGTAACAATTTTATTTCCTTTTCTATGTGTTCACCATCATTTCAATTCATTTGTCTCAAAAATGTTAAAAACAGCGAATAAAAACCGAAGCGAAATACGAGTCGTTTACGGCAAACACCAACGGCAATAGGGGTGAATTTCTTTTGTCTTTCTCAGTTTGAACCCAAGGGTCGGTCTCTACCCGCACCTCCTCTCAATGAAGATGTTCATGTTGTTTATCCAAATGAGTTGGCCTTTTGTGTAGCAGGTCAATTGAATTAAATATAAATAAAATTTTGTGAAGCAAAAGAAAACCACCTGTTGGGATATTTTTTTTTTTTTTTTTTTCAGCGTAACAAACTTTTTATTTGTTACTCATTGGAAAGTAAAACCGCTCAAATTCATATAAAACTATGTGCATAGCGCTTCCGCTTTATTTCTTAATTTTCTTAAGGTAGAATTCAAGTTCCTTGCCTTCAAGAACGTAGCCATCGGCACGACCGCACTGTCCAGGGCGGGATGAGATACAAGCTGCAAACAAAAAAGAGAAACTCACGTCATGCTCACAGTTTGTCAAGGAAAAGTTAAAAAGTATTAAAACAAACATCAGAGTAACTATGACAAGCATAAATCATATCCACCGGCTAGAGCTTCACTCAGAACAAGTTCAGCTCTATAAGTTGATGGTCGCTTTAGAATTTTAACATCACATGAGAGAACAAAGACAACTATGTGTTTTAGCGAGACGCGTTTGCTTACCTAAGATACGTCCAGAGATGAACTGATCTTCCAAAGCCTGTTCGACCTTAGCGTACTTTTGGCGATCCAAGTATTTCTTCATCACACGGTCGCTGCGCTTCTTGTTGAGAACATCTTTCTCATCATCCTTCTGAGCGTGCTTAGGGTCACGTTTACGTCCCAAAGGCAGAATGTAATGCGATTCGTACCATTGTCTGAATGGGGTGGCATCAATGACAACGATGGCGTTCTTTACCAGAGTACTGGTACGAACCAACTCGTTGTTGGAAGCATTGTACACAACGTCGATGACACGGGTCTTGCGGGCGACACCTTCAGATGCCCAGGCGAAATTTCCACTGTCCAAACGGAGGGCACGGTATTTGATATTTCCACCACGAGTGCGGACTTGGTGGATACGTGCACCACCGAGCTGAAAGAGACAATTAAAAGACCATTAATCAATAGAACCACAGGGAAGGACTATTTTTGTCTGTCTTGTTTGGATTGATCAGAAGTCCGAACATAATGGTTTTCTATCATCAACAGTGTACAGGTGACACGCAGTATCATCATTTCAACCGGAACTAAATATATTTCGTTCGTTTTCATGTTAGTACTTACTTTTGTGTTAGCCGCTGGACGTCCTAACTCGAACTTCCTCTTCTTGCGGAGGGACTTGCGTTTGCCACCAGTGGCCCGTCGCTTATGAGAGCTATCACGACTAATACCTGCGGAAACACAAAACAACGCATTTTAATTACATTTACTCGCATTTAATGCTCGAACTTTAAACAAATCTACAGCAATGTCGAATTTCTCAAATTCCACAAAGAAAATACACAGAACTATAACCAAAGTGAATGAACAAATTTGTGTTTTGCGAATTTCTCATGGAAATTAACGAATTCCTTCAAAATAATTACACATATCAAGAGTTCACATTGTATATATTCGTTTTCTGATATTATCTTCAAGTAATCGTGGTAAATTTTATTCGATGCACATAGATTTATTTAGGAAACCGAAAAAACCGCACTCACCCATCTTGGAGTAAAAATAGAGAAGGAAAGAAGGCAAAAAAGGAACACACGAATTTTCAGCTCGTGTCAAAATTGTTTGTAGTAGATTTTGACGGCAATTCCGCTGAATAATGGCGGCTGAATAATCTGGTACATTTTATTTGTGAGGGTAGTAGATCCGTGATAAGAAGAATCGATTGTTTATTTCGTTTAGGTACCTACCTACCTAATACGCTAACAGCCGTATTTATAAACGTGTCGTAGAGGTTGCTTAACTTTACGCACCCTCTAAAATGCCCTTACGCAGGAAAACATTATTTATAACCTATTTTCGAGTTTAAGTAACGTAGTTTTGAGGTCGCGTAACTTAACACACAAAAATTTGCGTTTAGAGGCTGCGTAGAGTTTGCGTAAATTTGTTTTTCTTTGCAAATAGGTCTGTTTTTTTCCACATCTATCTCAGTGAAGTAAAGTAAAGTAAGACTTTTAACACGCAATTACAACAACTATATAGAGTCTCGAACGTGTCAAACAGTTCGTAGTTGTTGTAATTGCGTGTTAAAAATCTTACTTTACTTTACTTCACTGAGATAGATGTGGAAAAAAACAGACCTAATGTCATTTTCGGGGTGGAATCGTAAACAGTGATTACAAAAATTTTCAAATAATCGCATTATGTTCATTTTATTTCGAGTTTTATTTTAAATCGGCCTTGTCTTCACTGCTTTCAATAGCTTTTCTGGTTGTAGTCTAAAAAATCGAATATGTTTTCTAATTAAAAATTCGTGTTAAATTATTGCGACAAGTTCCATTCGTGGTGGTGTTATTCTTTTTGTTTTGATACGCATATCCTTTAGAAACTTCATTTCAGATCTAATTTATTGGTGTTCCTTGTGCGTGATTCAAAATTGGATATGATTTCTTCATCTAAAATATTTTTTTACACAAAAAGGCGGTCAGAAAACAGCTGATATCCATGGCTGATATTGGTTTCGGTAGAAGAAAGTGCTAGTTTTCTGTATTTTTTGTAATAGTTTCTCATATATTTCCCTTTATCTGGACACCAACCCTGTTTAGTAAATCAACAGTGGAAAAATGTTTATAAAAACAATTTCAGCAAAGTAGCGTAGAGGTTGCGTAAATTCTTACGCGATGTTTAACTAAACAAGCTCTCAGAGGCATTTTAAGGAAATCTAATAAATACAGCTGTTATTTATTTTACAAAATTCTTTAATAGCGTTTTCTATTGGGTATTTCAGATTTTGATCTGAGATTTAAATTTTTATGTTGGTATTTTTGTTTGTATTGAGGTATCCAAAGCACGCTCTGTCACTTTCACTGATAATTCACATTATGATTGTCATACATTAATAAATTTTAATAAGAATTGCGATTATTTAGGCCGTGTGTCAATTTTCTGACACAAACGAATTTTTCAGCTGTCAAAAAATTATCCTGCTCCTCATTTGTCTTTTGCTTGAGTTTTGCTAGAATGTAATAAAAAACTGACTCTGATAGGAAAGAAATTATATTTTTGACAATCGAAAACAAAAAGGAATCTCGATTAAAAAAACAATAATTTTTTTTATCAAAAATATTGTTATCTATTTGTCCAATCGAAAACCCCATAGTTTAGTTCTATATTAAATATTTCTAGGGGAATATTAAAAGAAGTATAATCTCCATAAATGACTGTCTCAATCTTCGGTAAAATATTTTGATGGGGACGGCAATAGCAGTAAACGTGACTTTAAAGATTATCAGCCGTATTTATTAGATTTCCTTAAAATGCCTCTGAGAGCTTGTTTAGTTAAACATCGCGTAAGGATTTACGCAACCTCTACGCTACTTTGCTGAAATTGTTATTTATAAACATTTTTCCACTGTTGATTTATTAAACAGGGTTGGTGTCCAGATAAGGAGAAATATACGAGAAACTATTACAAAAAATACAGAAAACTAGTACTATCTTCTACCGAAACCGATATCAGGTGTTTTCTGACCGCCTTTTTGTATAAAAAAAAATATTTTAGATGAAGAAATCAAATATGTTGTATGTAGGCATCTACCTAATGGAAACACCCTTTAAAAAAATCCGTGCCTGAATGTTACTGAGCTCTATGTTGCGGATCCTGGCGTCATGGAGATAGAAAAAGAAGAAACAAAACAAATAGGTATCATTATACCGGATGACCATTTATTTCATTTTTTGTGCACAATTTTCCCATGACACCCATAAAACTAGATTATTTCATCCAATTTTGAATCACGCACAAGGAACACCAATAAATTAGATCTGAAATGAAAAATTTCTAAAGGATATGCGTATCAAAACAAACAGAATAACATCACCACGAATGGAACTTTCCGCAATAATTTAACGCGAATTTTTAATTAGAAAACATATTCGATTTTTTAGACTACAACCCGAAAAGCTATTGAAAGCAGTAAAGACAGGCCGATTTAAAATAATACTCGAAATAAAATGAACATAATGCGACTATTTGCAAAGTTTTCTAATCACTATTTACGATTCCACCCCGAAAATGACATTTGCAAAGAAAAACAAATTTACGCAAGCTCTACGCAGCCTCTAAACGCAAATTTTTGTGTTTAAGTTACGCGGCCTCAAAACTACGTTGCTTAAACTCGAAAATTGTTTATAAATAAGATTTTCATGCGTAAGGGCATTTTAGAGGGTGCGTAAAGTTAAGCAACCTCTACGACACGTTTATAAATACGGCTGTATCTATCTATATATTTACTATGAAGCCAGGTACTTTGCTTGCGATAAAATTAAGCCCCATCGGTTTATCCCCTAACGCATAAAATTAAGCACAGCAGTTTAATGTAGCAGTACGCAATTAAAGCTGCACAAAAAGTACATTAAGGGTATTCACTTAATCTGATAAATTTATGCAGCTAGTTAAAATTTCTGCGGTGTTTTATTGAACACCCCTCGGAAAAGTCATTGCGTAAATCGCGTAAATCGACGTAAATCTGGAATCAAACAAACAATTCATACGACTGTCTGTCAAAGTTTGACATTTGTGATTTGCGAAACTTTCTGCAGTTTATGCAGTTTACGCTTATTGTCATTGGCCTATAACGTTGGCAGTTCAGTAGAAAATAGTCGGTATATAATTGAAATAAATTTATATTTTAATCATTTTCATAAAGAAACACGAGTTCTGATTTTGGTAATTATTTATTTATTCCAATTACAAAATTGGCAAGTGGAAAATTAAAAGAAAAGAAAAAAATTACTTGTCAATGAAACAGCGCTTATCAATAGGTGTGTTTTTTTGGTATTCTATATAGGCTTCAAAAAGTTTACACCAAAAAAACACATCACAATATTTGGCAGGACGGTGCCTTATGACATTTCTCAAGTTTATTTTATTTATTCGTATAGAAAAGAAACCACTGGACAAATGTAAATAGTTGAATTGTCAAACAAAATGTCACTTTGACCTTAATTGACAGGAAAAATCAATCGGCATCATGTTTGTCAATGAATAGATACATTTTGATATACAAGGTAGGTAGGCCAAATCTTTTTACCAGGGCCCACCCCTTTTCGCATGAATGTTTTTTTTTTTTTTGTAATGAACGATGATTTAACTAACCCTTTGCAAAATAAATTTGAAGTCATTTTATACGCATTTAACATTTTGCGTATTTTGCAAATTTTCGGCTTTTTCCATAGTCAAGGCTAATGATGCCTAACATTTGAATTGAGGATGCCATAACTTTTTTATGGAGATTTGTGGTCTCACTCTTACATATCATAGCCTTGACTGTAGAAAACGGATCTTACTCTCTGAAGTCATGCAAAATTGCATGGCGTGGTAATGTAATGCCCAAAACACATGTGCAGAAATTCTGAATGCTTCATGCCCAAAACACATGTGCAGAAATTCTGAATGCTTCACTGCATGCAGTACTGCAGATGAAACACATGTGCAGAATTCAATTTGCAGTGGTTGCTGTCAATGAGGTGAAAAATATGTGAGTGAAACAAAGACGACAAATAATTCCCGTCTCTCTTTTCCTCGTATGCATCAGTAACGGATCCATTTCGCTGCAAAACTACATTACCGATATCGAACTTTGTCTGGGTGATATGGCAACATTTTTCGACTCAGCTGTGCCTTGAATCACCCACAAATGTCATGACTAACGTCAAATGTGAAAAATTTCAGTCCAACCACTACTCGTCGAAAGTGCAAAAACAAATTGCAAAATTATAAGTTATACAAATAATAATACTTTCCCTCGGAAAATGTCTGTCCGTGTGGACAATTTTTCATTTCAATCTATGTGCCAGAACCTCGCAAGAGTTTTGGCCAAAATAAATCCAACTCCGTGGGAAAAGGTAGGGCCAACATTGTTATCAAGTGAAACGATGGTGTACAGATT
Organism: Cheilosia scutellata; assembly: GCA_955612985.1. NCBI lineage: Eukaryota > Metazoa > Arthropoda > Insecta > Diptera > Syrphidae > Cheilosia > Cheilosia scutellata. The sequence goes on from OY015314.1 coordinate 18,663,838, forward strand.
TATTTTTTCCTTAAATTTCAGGTCCATTGCCTCTATCGTTATTGTCCACAAGAAAATGCAGCGGGGGTATTTTGTTTAGATGCAAAGGCTCAAGACGCGGTAATCGCTTTGGGACTGTACTTTTTAGAAAGCAAATGCCAGCATGAAGACCAAATTGTTCCATATCTGCTGAGGTTGGCAAAGTGTCTGCCCAAGGCCGTATGGATTGATGACTCAAAGTGGAGTAAAATCGATCGTAGGTCAAGGGTGACGTCAGCTTGTAAATAGTATTTATAGATTTTACAAACTTTTTGCAGGCGTCCCGTCGGCGGAAAAGTTCAGCTTTTGCCTAAACACCTTGCTGTCTGACATTGCATCAAGGTGCCCCGATTTAAGGGATGAAATTATAGTGAATCAAGTGGAAACGTTGAGTGCATTGACGAATATAATTAAATCTAGTAAGGAAAGTAGCAATGCGCCGCCACCGATTATTCTCTGTAAGGCAACTGTGCCTCTGTTGTTTGGGTTGGCGAGATCAATGGGGAGATATGCCGCAGCAGATCCGCCACTTCTGTGTAGGATATTCCCGCAGGAAAAAATGCCAGTAGTGAAGAACAAAGACACCGCTGTGTTCAGTTCGAATGAGCGCCTTGGTAGTTTCAGTCATTTTCGTTCGATAATTCCTCGTTCAATGTCTGGAAGTTTGAGTCTTGATTCAGCGGATTCCCGGATAATACGCCGCGTTGCAGCTGTTACCCAAGCAAATACAGTGAAGAAGCCATCCTTTCAAACATATTTCTCAGTACCGTACGATCCGAAGACACACTTCTTTACAAAGTACGGATCTAGTTTCAACCAATTCCCCAACATGCGGGTTTGCGATTCGCCCACAAAACAGTCCAATGGCAATCAGAATACCACAGCATTCCCAATTCAGCATCTACAAACGATCTTCGCCATGGCCAAGAAGCTACTAACAAAGGAGACACTGGAGCACCTTGACGAACAGGCTAGTGATATATTTGCACTGCACCAGATCAAAGGCTACTGTTATAAGAGCTTTTCGGAAACTCTCAATCTAGTCATGGTCACACTCTTGCGAGAATTGCTGCAGAACCAGAGCGACTTGCCAACACCCTTCACCAAGGACGTACAGGAATTTGTCAAGCGACTGTTTCTCAATGGCCAAACAGAGCTGCAAAACAAGCAGCAGGACCACGAAAAGGAGAAGAAGGAGGACAACGGTGGCATACCAGTCGTGAACAAATACAAAGTGAACGTCATGGCGAATGCAGCATGTGTTGATCTTCTAGTCTGGGCGATTCGGGACGAAACAGGTCAGTTGATAGGTCCACAATGGTTCTGGTTCCGGTAGCTAAATTTTTAGATCTTTCACAGTCGATGAAGAATACAATGTTCCTTCTTTGCAGAACGGTTTAAATTATTTGATCACGAAAGGTTAAAGGGTTTTTGATTTTGTTTTGCGTTAGTTTTTTTTTTTTCGTTTGTTTTTGCGTTTTATCCGTTCACTCCCTCCTGACTCCTGCAGTTCCTATGTTTGATGGTTTTTTCGTTATCCGACTGCTTCTGCTCTAACTCTTACTAATGCGTATGTTTTTTTCTTTCGCAGAGGCAGACAAGCTCTGCAGTCGCCTTTCGCAGAAATTGAACTCGGTTCTTAGTCACAAAATTGTAATGGATCACATGCCGCTGTTGATGGTGTGTCTGGAGGGCTTGGGAAAACTGGCACAGAAGTTTCCAAATATCGCCGGCACTTCTATATCGTATCTGCGTGACTTTCTCGTCGATCCGAGTCCGATATTGGCCAAGCTGCACGTGTACTCCATGATGCAGAACATACAGCAGCAGACTCAGAAGAAAGATGTCAAGGAAGTGAAACCGTTCAAGATTGTTGTTCAGAATAGCACTGAACTGCGAGCGGTTGATGCTTTTGGGGATGGCAACAAATCGGTTATTACCAAATCGGGACAGGCAGCTTTCGAGGCGCTACGAGATGCAGCTATTGAGAATCTGAGCATTGCCTTGCGATCGGCGCATTCTTTGGATCAGTTCTGTGTTCCAGCGCTAGTGGCGAACGTGTCTAATCGGCTGTTCACAGCAGAGAAACATGAATCGTAAGTTTGCCTTCGGAATTGCTCCTTAATCCTTTTCACATTATGCTATGTTTTTCAGAGAATCGAGTCTGGTAAGCTTGAACATTATAGTTATGCTAGGCCACGTCGCTGTAGCCCTCAAGGACACGTCCAAGACTACACAGAACATTCTTCAATTCTTTATTCAACGCTTCTGCAAGGTTCCATCCGAGCAGAACGTTCTCATAGTCGATCAACTTGGCTGCATGATCATATCCCAGTGTGAACCGCATGTGTTTGACGAAATCATGAAGATGTTCTCGAGAGTCACGGTTCAAGCCGCCTCCTTGGCTTATACTTCGAACCCCGATCATCAGAAACAGTTCCACAATGTGTCCGATGCAGTGGTCAATGCCTTGGGGAATATTGCGGCGAACATCCAAGGCGACTCTGAGATGCTGGAGCTTCTGGGAAAACTCCTCGAATTGTTTGTTCAGATTGGCTTGGAAGGCGAACGTTCCTACGACAACACACCGGGTGCACAGAAGGCCAGTTCGAGTGCTGGTAATCTTGGAATGCTCATCCCTGTCATCGCGGTGCTGGTTCGACGTCTACCCCCGATCAAAAATCCAAAGATGCGTCTGCACAAACTGTTTAAGGACTTTTGGGTGTACTGCGTGGTCATGGGATTCACAAACTCCCAACTCTGGCCCTGGTATCAAGGGGTACAGCAAATTGCAGCAAAGTCGCCTCTACTCATATCTCAGACTGCACACAAGTCTGATATGCGTGAGTTGAACTACACCACTGCGATCAAAAGTGATTCGGTCAGTTTGAACGAGTTGAGGAGCCAGATTCTCCTGCTCTTGGACCATCCTCCAGCCGAGGTGACAGCCTGCATCAATAAGCTAACGTTTGCGCAGTGCACCTTCCTGCTAAGTGTATATTGGCTGGAGACATTGCGAGTGGAGAACTCGGAGGAACCGAGTTTGGAGCCAATTTTAGGATATCTCTGCGATACTGCCCTGCAGAAGGACAAATCAGGAATCTGGCAATGCGTTAAATGGTAAGTTGGACGTTTTAATGAGGACGTACATAATATGTCTAATTGTCTTCCTTTAGCATCGCTGATCAGGTTTTGGAAAAGTTCCGTAATGTTCTCTTTACACACGACGATGTCCGGGAGAAGGTCCTCGAGTCACAGGCTACCCTACTTCTCGTCTACTTCAACCACATTCACAAGCAGATACAACTTGTTGCCGACCAATATCTATCGCAGTTGGTCGACAAGTTTCCACATTTGTTGTGGAATCGGCGAGTACTCTGGTGCATGTTGGACATTCTTCAGCTTCTCGCGTTTTCTCTTACTCTGGATCCAAACGAAGAGACTCCGACCCTGCGCGTGGTATCAACGCCATATACTCTCCACTTGATGGACTCCCTTCCTGCGAGGGAAGGAAGACTCAAGGACTTTGCCGACCGATGTCAGGGCATAGTCAACGAGGCCATGAAGTGGGCTCCACGATCCACCCGATCCCACTTGCAAGAGTATCCCAATCAGATTCCCACTCCGGTACTGGCCCATCACAGTGGTCTGGCACTGGCTTTTGATTCGGTGGTCAGCAGCAGTACGCTGTATCCCAACGCCCTTCCGTCAATCAGTAAGAGGCCGCACTGTGTCAATAGCGACACTCCAAGATTTGTGTCAGTCCTTTGCCTCCGAAGCAAGTATGCCGGAGAAATTTCGGGTATGTTATCGGCGCTAAACGATAAGGAGAAGGCGGGCATAGCCGACCGACTGGTGAAAGACGTCTGGGATGCTTGTGCTGAGAAGAGTGATGCCAAACATCGTGGGGCGCTATGGAGAGCAACAGCGTACCTCATACTCTGCTCTGGAATAAACCGGAAATTGCTTCATGCCATTTGTGAGTTGTCTTCCTTTAAATGGAGGTTTTCAATTTTTCGAATAATTACCAACCTTAATTACAGCGACATCTCAGGTGGAGCTCTTCACAGAGTCTGCCATGGAGACTGCGGTGGAATGCTGGCAATGGGTGCTAACTGCACGTCAGGATCTTGAGCTCTGCTTCATTCAGGAAATGGTAAGTGCGTGGCAAATCACATTCGAGAAGAAGTTGGGCCTGTTCTCCGATGAGGTCCAGACAACTAACCCTCTAGCGGCATACGACGGTTGTAAGTTGGTCTCCAAGCCAATCCTGATAGCGCCTCACCTGATCTGGCTGCAACTGCTCTCCGAGATGGTTGATACCGCCAAGTATTGCAATCGCGACAAAGTGGAGATGTTCTGCCTTTTGCTCCACCGCTGCTTGCCGATTTCAAAGAACAACAAGCAAAACCGGCAGGTATCAACCGTTGGGTGCCGCTTCAAGCTGTTGCAATGTGGCCTGTCCCTTCTGCAGGGCAACACGATTCCGAAGTCACTTGCCCGGAATATTCTTCGCGAAAGAATCTACAACAACGCGCTAGACTACTTCTGTGGCCCGCCGACTTGCCCGAATCAATCGAAAGAGCAGCTCTTAGACGACATACTGATTCTCCTGAAGTTCTGGCAGACAATGCGCAGTGAAAAGAAGCATCTGATCACCACTGAAGTCGGTGAATGCGAGGTGGCGAGTGTGGTTGGAACCACAGCCTCCAATCAGATGCTATCGGTGAAGCAGAATCCCGAGACGGCGTCGCTGATCAGTGCAGGCGATGTAGCGCGTTCTATGTCAGGCACCGGCAATTGGTATAACACGATTCCGCACTCGACTTCGACACTTTCCAAGCGATCCACTCGATCGAAACGACTTGCTTATCAAAAGGACGCATACGACAAGGATTACATGAAGAAACGAAATCTAATTCTTGAGCTACTGGCTGTTGAACTGGAATTCATGATTATCTGGTACAACCCCAACAGTCTTCCCGACCTGGCTATACCCGGAGAGGAGCAAATCAACGAATGGCGTGCCAGGCCGTATAAAATGAATGTTTGGCGTGACTACACTCGCCTTGCATGGTCCTATAACCCAGCATTGGCGGTTTTCCTGCCTTGGAGGATCAAGAATTCCGATTCCATCGAAGACGAGGTTACACGACTGGTCTGCGCTGATCCCATTGCGGTCGCGCACATACCAGAGGCCCTGAAGTACCTAGTTAACACTAAGAATCTACTGCAGGAGAGTCCTGATTTGGTGTTCATTTTAGCTTGGTCAGCGGTGAACCCAATTCAGGCGTTATCGTACTTCTCCAGGCAGTATCCATCGCATCCGCTGACCGCGCAGTATGCAGTCAAGACACTTTCCTCGTATCCCGCCGAATCGGTTCTTCCTTACATTCCACAGCTCGTGCAGGCACTGCGCCACGACACAATGGGCTACGTGACCGAGTTCATTAAGAACATTTCGAAACGGTCTCAGATCGTTGCGCACCAACTCATTTGGAACATGCAGACCAACATGTACATGGACGAGGACCAGCAGCACAAGGATCCCAATCTGTTTGAGGCGCTTGAGCTGCTCAGTCAGAACATCATATCATCGTTTTCGGGCGCGGCGAAGAGGTTCTATGAAAGAGAGTTCGATTTCTTTGGCAAAATCACGGCTGTGTCCGGAGAGATTCGATCATTCCCCAAAGGTATTGAGCGAAAGAATGCTTGTCTCGCCGCTTTGAGCCGTATAAAGGTGCAATCGGGGTGCTATCTGCCATCCAATCCAGAAGCCATGGTACTGGATATTGACTATAATAGTGGAACTCCCATGCAGAGTGCTGCTAAGGCGCCGTACTTGGCGAGGTTTAGGGTTTACCGCTGTGGCATCACCGAGCTAGAGTCGCGAGCGATGGAGGTTTCTAACAATCCGGTGAGTACTCGGCTTTCTCATGTCTTCGGCATAAGAGCACTTGTTTTGTTTTAGAATTCTCAAGAAGACGCCCATGCTACGTTTGGTGTAGAATCCTGGCAGGCAGCAATTTTCAAAGTTGGCGACGACGTCCGACAAGACATGCTGGCACTTCAGGTTATTACAATCTTTAAGAATATCTTCCAGCAAGTCGGATTAGATTTATTTTTGTTTCCCTACCGAGTGGTGGCCACTGCGCCTGGGGTGAGTTGCAGATGTCCTTACTCACAGCTGCTTTTTACGTATGTGTTGCTTTTTAGTGTGGTGTAATCGAATGTGTTCCAAATGCCAAATCACGCGATCAACTAGGCCGCCAGACAGACTCCGGACTCTATGAGTACTTCCTACATCAGTATGGCGATGAAAGTTCCAAAGAGTTCCAGGCGGCCCGTGCGAACTTTGTCAAGTCTATGGCCGCATACTCCCTCATTGGTTATCTGCTGCAGATAAAGGATCGTCACAATGGCAACATTATGATCGACAAGGATGGCCACATCATCCACATCGATTTTGGTTTCATGTTCGAATCATCCCCCGGAGGTAACATCGGTTTCGAGCCCGACATGAAGCTCACCGACGAGATGGTTATGATAATGGGAGGCAAAATGGAGGCTCCTGCCTTCAAGTGGTTCTGTGAATTATGTGTACAGGCATTTTTGGCCGTCCGACCCTATCAAGATGCAATTGTCTCGCTGGTCTCTCTAATGCTAGACACTGGCTTGCCCTGCTTCCGTGGACAGACGATTAATTTGCTAAAGCAACGTTTCGTAACAACAAAGAACAATCGAGAAGCTGCTGCTCATATGTTGGCCGTTATAAGAAATTCTTATCAGAACTTCCGAACAAGAACCTACGATATGATTCAGTACTATCAGAACCAGATTCCATACTAAGGTGGTTAGTAAGTTCCAGTTATTAATATTGTTGTTGTTATTTATTTTAACTTAATGCGGAAATAATTTATGTTTTATGTTTTAACAAACATAATCGGGTGCGTACTTTTAAGCGGATGGAATCTATATGTGTTATTGTTATAAAATAAAGTTGTCCTTATATATGTATTTCTTGTGTGGATGCTTAAAACCAAATAAGAAGTAAAAATGCAATATTAGGTACCTATGTGTGTTGAATGGTAGAATTTTTGTATTTACTAGACAATCGACCATAAAATGTTTTATATTTTGGGGGTAAGTACTCCAGCTTAAGCCAACGTGCTACCCACATGGGATTTGTATGTCATTAGGCGTAATAGGAGTGTATACCTACCTATTTGATTATTTTGAACGGGTTTGAAGGGCGTCCATTTTTGACATTGACCGCGTTCCATTGTCCGCTAGATGACTAGGGGCTGCTAACTCCAAACTAACATTTCAGAATTTACGCTAGAGCTCTAGCACATTTTTGAAATATTCTGGGAAATTCAATCGAGCGCAAAATGAATTGCTAGATTGAAAAAAAAAATAACGAACTGCCAAAATAAAAGTGAAAGTGCAGAAATCAAATATTTTCAATTTGGTGTAAAATGGGAAAAACTTCCAAGTAATTAATATATCTACATTGTATTTCCTTATTTAAATTATAGTGTATTAATAAATATGCGGCATAATGGCACAAAATACATTTTTGACTCTCATGAAAATTAAATATACGAATTCAAATTGGTTCTAATGTCACTTTGCCGCTAGATCTCTAGCGCCAGCGTTCCTCCATCAGGGATATTATGTGCTAGAAGCTAAACGACTAGCGGTCTATGGAACGAGGCAATTAACAATGTAAAATTAAATAATTCGATACTAGCTCAGCTCACATAGTTCTTTTACAATTTGCAATTGTTTTTTGGTATTTATAGCTATGGACAATATTTGAACATCTGAATCTACGAGTCCATTAAGTTAATTTCCTTGTAAAGCTATTTTTATATCAGAGGGATAATGAAATTGTGGTTCTATGGTAGTTTGATTAATCTTAAATTTTTAAATCGAAACTTATTTTCTAATTGGAAAAACAAAACGAATACCTTAAGAAATTATGTACGTATATATACTTATACTTTCTATCTTACAAATACTTTGTCATATATTTGTGAAATTTTGATTTACATTTTTGAAAATTAATATTCAATCAAATTTCACAACATTCGGTAAATCTCATTTCGTCTGAACACACCCAACACGAACCCAGTATTTTTTATTTCACTTCCGCACTACCTGCCCGACCGACATAACATCTGTAGCTTTCCACTGGAAAATATAAAGTCGATGTCGATTTATAACTTTTATTTTGTATGAAAGTGCGAATATCGAGCGATCGTTGAAATTTTCCCTCGCGAAAAAACCTATCAAATAATTAACCATTGTGCGTCAAATAATTGAAAAATTAATCATATCATAATTTCCACTAAATTAAGATAGCAATTCATGGCAAAAATGCTGACAAAATAATTAAATCGGATGACTATTAAAACAAAACAGCAGCTGAACACAATGGAGTTCACATCTTGACTCGAAATAGTCGCGTTGTATATTAATTTTCTGAAAACGTGTTTAACTTTTTGCCAATCAATTTGAAAATAAGCAAAAGTATTTGTTGGAATAAAGAATAAAACTATTCAAGAGCCATATAAACAAAAGAAATTGTTTGCCCAAAAAACTGCAAATTAAAAGGAAATTGGTAAAGAGAAACAAAAAGTGGTTTTCTTCGACGCATTAATTGTAATTTTAATTTTGATATTTCAGTGGAAAAAAGTGGCTGCAATCATGGAACTTTCTGGCAGCCGTGACCCAAAGGAGACGTATCGGTGAGTTGCACATTTAAGAGTTTCATCAATTGCTCCTTTTTTCGTTTGGCACGTACCTACGATATTGTACAAATTGAAAATGATGAGGAAAATTATCCAAAAATAAACTTACCATATATACACAGTATACACTGGCTGTGCATCATCCCCCCGTGATAGTCACCGCTCCACCCGACCACAGGCTACCATATCTCATACCATTATCATGAGTTTTTCTGTTTACTGTGGGGAAAATACAGAAAAAAAAAACAAAATGTGGACATAGTCCGAGAATGTATTTTTTTTTTCTGATTGTTTTTGTTATTTTATCGCATTCTTATTTGCCTTTGCTATGGTTGTGCAAACAATAAACTTAAAACTGAGAAAAGGGTCACAGTCACAGAGGGTGGTTGCAAAAATTTATAATTTAGAAAAAAACTACGCAATTGGTTGACATGACAGTCGTTGGAATAAGTATTTTGTGTTGCGACGTAATGCTGTTTGAGGTAGGTTAAAAAACTTTGCATGCACATACGTACAATGTTTTTTTTTTTTTAATTTCGTCACTCGGTTTACCAATCAGAGATGACTCATAGTTGGTATGAGTGATGACGTGACGTCTGTTTTTGTAAAGCAATATAATTGAATGACGCTAAAAAGGCTAGTTATCAGATCCGGTCTTTAATTTGTGTTGGAAACCTAATCTAATCGATAAACAAAACACAAAACTTTAAATATTCTGGCCGGGAATACCCGCTCTATTTCATAGCCCAATATGGCAGTATTAAAATTATTGTTTTATTTAATAATTCTAAGAGCCAACCACCTCCGACTTGTATTGATCGCAAAAATCAAAAGGTTTTCAACAGGTTTACAAAAAAAAAAAAAAAACTCCCAGACGCTTAAATCGATGACAGAAAGCCGCGGAAAGCAGGACACAGAAAAAAACTGCATATGCTATCAAGCTCAGCGCAAATTTGATGCATGATAAAATAGCACGCACTTATTGTTACCATAACAAAGAAGACTTGCTGTTAAAAAAAGTCTAGGTTATCGCAGGACATGATACTATACTTTATTTTCGCTTGTTTACAAGAAATTGTATAAAAATAACTTGTTGGCCGATTGGAATGCGGATTGGCTGGTTATTGACCTTGCAGATAAAGGCCATGAAGCAGTATATTGGAGTAAACAGTTGCATAAAACGTAAATTTTGTATTATCAGCCTCTATTACGCCTTTCTCGTGCTGGTGCAGTTTTTAAGTATTCTTCATGTGGTGCACATTTAAGCTATTGCCTCTATACTCATACATAAAACTAACTTTCATTTCAGTTCCTTGTATGTGGTTGCAAAACAATTGGATGATGAGAAGAAGCCAATTGTCTCGATGTGCCAGCTGTTCGATCATGACATCGAAGACAAGCGTTCGCAGTTGGTGCAACTGTGTAAGGCAATCATCTTTATGGACTTTCAAGCGGTTGGGAAGAAGGCACGTGAAATTCTCTGGCGCAAGGGGTACTACGAGTTCATTGCTTTCGTAAAAAAGAACTGGAACAAAGAACAGAAAGGAGAAAACGCCGAGGAGAATCTCCAAAAACTGGAGAAGTTCCTTTTCAGTGGAATAACCAACTACAAACGTATCGCGTCGAAAATGGAAGAGATCTACGACTTGGATCTGAAGTTCCTTCTCAATTTTAATGTTTTGACAGAAGGGGCCGATGGAAGCGACTATAAGATTACTGACGGCGAAGATGTCGTCGGAGACTTTGTGGTTGACAAAAGTCTTGAGGCGGTAAGCTTCGCTTTGGATACCATTCACTCTGCTTTGCTGTCGTTGGGCGACCTTCATCGCTATTTTATTGATTTTAAAATCGATTCCAAGCCGAAGATAACTAAGAAGATGGCGGCAAAGTTTTACTTTGAGGCGTTCAAACTGAATCCGGCCATTGGAATGTCTCAGAATCAACTGGGAACCTTGTATTATGGACAGAACTATGATTTGGACTCAATTTATCATTACCTGTACTCTCTGGTTTGCATTGTGCCATTTGAGTTGAGCGAAAACAACGTTTGTAAGTTGTTCCAGGCGCATGCTGATTTTCTGGAAAAGTTGGACGCAAACAAGGTGGAGTTCAACTTGAAGGACTTCTACGCGCGGTTTTATCTGATTGTGGACATTTTCTTCTTTGACAAGGAGGTACCAGACTTCAACAGCCTCTGTCATTGTGTTTTGGTTGATTTAAGAAAGATTCTCTGTTCGAAGAGTATAAATATCAATGAAGCAAGTGTTTTCAAAATTGTCAACATACTTTTCTTTTGTTTGTCCAAATTGAAGATGATCAACTCGCAAAAGGTTTATTCACTGAATGCCTTTCTAGTCGCAGTATGCTCTGATCTCATGGACGCATGCATTGTGAATCTGGAGCAGGAGATTCTGGCCAAGTCGAAGGAGAATGAAGCGTTCCACGAGATGTACGCGAAGAAATTTGAAGAATTCGACATGTCCGTAAGGAAGAGCCGCAACGAGTATAAGAATTGGCTGGCAGTGATGGGCGACCCAGAGAAGAAGACAAAAGTCCCATCGGACACTGATGACCATGAGGGAACCAATGGAAAGCGCGAAGCAAAGACGTCGGTAATCGTTTCTAAGAAGGATAGTGATGAGAAGAATCCCCAGAACTCTACACGCAGCAGTGATGAGGCAAAGGAATCCGACTTAAAAACACCTTTGTCCAGCAAGAGCAAGAAGAAGGGAATGAAGTTGCGTCGTCGTCGAAGGAAAATTGCTCAGAGCGACGACAGCAGTTGCTATGATTCGGAATCCGACATGGATACAGATTTCTCCTCCGAAGAGGATGAGTATTCGGACTTGAGTTCCAATTTTGAGAGCGATTTCAGTGACATCGAGGACGGAGGGGTGGTGCATGTGGTCAAGCAGGTCAAGGTCAAACCGGAAGACTCGGAAGAGGATGAGTTGGAGAACCGAAATTACCCCACATTCTCGGACAACGAAGATATTGTCATTGAGGAGGAGAAGATTATATACCCTGGCGCAGACTTGTCACAGGAGGTTGACAGCGAGGAGCTGCTGAAAGGTTTTGAAGTGCTAAATATGAACAGCGCTTCGCTTGCCGCCATAAATTTCAAATCAGACAACGAGGAGGAGGTTAAAGTCGGAGAGCCACCTAAGAAACTCGTCTATCGTAACAAGTACACGAAAATCGATCCAAATGTCATTGTTGATTTTGTGCAGACAGAGCCTACTATGCGGGCACTTAAGATCCTCTTCGACTGGCTGAAGATCAACCATGAGATTCTGTTTGGCTGTTATCACTCGAATCCCGAATTTATCCACAAAATCATGAAGCTACTGAACTACTGTAACATTGATGTGTTTACGAGGAAAGTCTTCTTTGAGCGTGAATTCCTGTTGGCGGACAATGTCCGCGAGCCTCTAAGTGAGCTGTTCGATGTGCGTGCGACTGTTCCTCTGTCCGAGGACTTTGTTTTGAAGAACTTTGATTTGTTCCAAAGCACCCAGATGCAGTTGGACTGGGAGACAACAATTCGCGAAAAAATCACCCCCAACGAGGAAAATATTTTGAGAATTTTCAAAATGGTCGACTTTGGCTTCTTCATTTGCAAACAGAAGAAGTTCAACTATAGATTCTGCGTCAAGTCAAGGAGATTCACTGAGAACGTAAAGAAGAAGCGCGAAGAGAAGAAGGTATCGTCCTCGCGTCGTAGAGAGCGAAGGTCAGCAAAGAACTCTAGAAAGAGGGTTGAGGGGCGCACCAGACGTTACAGCGATCGAAAGAATGGAATTGTACGAAAGAGCTACACCAGCAACGAAGAGAAAGACACCGTGGAGGAGTGCAAGCGTTTGCCCAGGAAGGGATACTTGCGTAATCGCAATTCAGGCGACAAAAATGATAAGCTGCAGTCAAGCAGTGGGGCAGATGAAGAACGCAGTGAGGCACAGAAGAACGAGGTGAATAAGAAGTGCGAAATTATGGGCAAATTGTGGCTTAAGAATGAAGTGGAGACATTGGAAGAAGAGGTTTGTCGGGTTATATGTATGTGCTGGTGATGTGTTGACTGATGGTTTGTATCATTTCAGCTTCGTAAGAATCCATTGAATATGATCATGACGCCATTTGTGGTTGTAGACGCCAAGGCACTGACTGAATATACAGGAATAGTCAAGAATTTAGTAAAGAGCAAGAAATTTATTGTTCTCATCCCAAATGCAGGTGAGTTTCTTTAACAAAGATATCTAAATCGATTATGACATTGTTTTTATTTGTTCTACAGTTTTCAATGAGTTGGACGATTTGAAGAAGCGCAGCGAGAATGCTCGGAATGTGATCCGCTGGCTAGAGCAAGAGTTTACCCATGGCAACCGACATATGCGCGCCCAGAGGGATAACGAGAATATGACATTTAATTTGGTGAAAATTCCAAGGAAACTAGGTAGGTGGCTCAATGATTTTGTGTTGTTTTTTATTTTCACTGACATCGAGGCAGAGTCGTATCAATGACAATAGCCGTTTTTTATTACCAGCTATGATCCATATAGATCATCGATTTACATGCACTTACAACAACAACATGTGATCCTGCTTTTCATCGAGATCACGAAATATGATCTGAAAATTAATTCAACTATTTCTCGTTGTTTCGTGGCGTTGTTTATTTAATTCACTAACCCCCAGTTTCACAGTGGGAGTATAAACTACACTTTTACTTTAGACTTTAGTTCAACAATTCGTTTGGTTTGACAGGTTCGTTTAAACCTTGAACAGAGTTCATTCTGTAATTTAAGTTAAACTACAGTACTCTGCCGTTTAAACCTCAAATCAACCGTCAAAAACAACAACCGAAACAACAAGCGAAATGTCAAACTCAAATATGAGCAAGTGCAATATGAGCATCGCATTGTGACGTCACATTGTACCGTGTGGCTGCAAGATGGCTGGTGGCAATACGAAATTTGTCATAATTGGTATTGGATTTTATATGTGAAAAACAACTGCTACCACAACTCAATCTTTTCATGAAGCGTAGACTGCCAGCAAAACAACCACACACAAGCGGTGGTTCACATTCACAAAATTATTTGAGATTCTACAAGATGTCTACATCTGTGTCTTCGGGGATATGGGAAACATCTGTCTTTGCATGCATATGCCTTTCAGGCTAATGGATCAATAGTTTTGTTTGAGTCCTCCAGATCGATAGCAGACCCAGATTAATGCACACGCAGTCGGATCGAAAAATATAGTTTTTTTATGTTTCTTCATTCCCTGCCATGCCTGCGACCAGCGACATCTTCCCTCGATGTATACGATCGAACACGGCGGACAAATATTCATATGTGTCTGCAGTCAGTCGGATTCAGACACACATTATTTGTTTGTTCTAATGATTGACTGTTTATAATCCCATTGCATGCTATTTACTAAATGAAATGAAAATTCAATTTCCTTCCAGATCGCGAAGCAACTGTCTTCGTGCAAATTGCTCAGTTTTGCAACCATCTGGTTGCCAATCACACCGACCCCAACTCAACAGAGTTCCAATCGAATGTGGTCACCTATCTGTCTGGTGATAATCTCCACGAGAAGCGTCATACGAATTTCAGCTTCACTGGGATCCTGGACGCCATACCCGTGCGTCACGATCAAATTGCAAATTTCTATGCTAAATTCAAAATGAACAAGAAATGAAGAACGTCATCAACGGTGGAACAAGAAAACGAAATCAATACATCAATGACGAAGAACATAAGAAAAGATTTCACCAGAAGAATATTAAGGCGAACCGTTGAAGAAAAACCCTATTGCGCGAGCGTGTTCATCTCAAAACAAAACCAACATCAACATGCAGAGGGCAAAAACGTATATACAAAAAAATCAACAAACAAACAGCATACATACATTTATGTGTACACAGTAAACAAATTTTTGTTTTATAAGAGAAGAAGAGGCGAAGAAAACCGATTTGAAGATATAGAACAAGTAACAGATAGAGAACAAGAGTGAGATCGTGTGTTAACGAGTGGTGGTGCTGTTCCCCCCCTTTCACACGGCTCACGGTTGTAAAACAAAAATTTCACATTAAAAAAAAAAAACCAAACAAAAACACATTTTTCAGCAATCTAAACCGTTACGACACATTAACCTAATGTCCTTGTTTAGGTCACAGAAAAATTAAATGGGGCAGAGAAAACATACCAACAAAATATTTCCTTAAATATATACACATCCACCACCAACAACGACAACAACAACACGAGCAGAAGAAGGAGTAGAGTAGAACGCGGAAGAGCATGATGACGAGGGGGAGACTAAGTTTAATAGGAGATCCTTCATTTTATTCAGCGTTTATCTCTTTCGCTTGAGCTATCGCTAAACCTGTTTGCTTTAAAAGAAAATTTTCGGCAAAAACAGTTTCGGAAACATAAACTTCATGGGTCGGTGTCTTTTGTGAGGAACAAAACAAAACAAACAAAAAGTTCTACAATCGGAAACATACATAATAATCTACCTATTAGCATAGCATAGTAGATGTTTTTTTTTTTTTTTAATCATTTAATTTAGTTAGTCCCCGCCTAATCCTTTCCCTGTAGTTATATTAATATACCTTTCATAATTTCCTATTTATTTTCTTGCAAAATTCTGTAAAGCGCATGCTTCGAAGGACATAACACAACAACGTGCTTCATTTTCGAATAGAATGCCGTTTGTGGAAGCAATACCAACAGTTTTTGTTGTTTAAGGCGTTAGCATACAAATTGGTTACGATTACGAGTATAATACATACATATCTACATAGATATCTATCGCTTTAACAACACTGTTGGATATTATTTTTTTGATTGACGTAAATAATTTTTATTTGTTTCTTCAAAATTGTATTCCATTCCTACCTACCTTCTCCTTCCCAACAGAAAAAAAATATAAACTTTGTGTGTTTGTGTTGAATAGTTTACTTTTACAGGGAGAAGAAAATTTGTATCATTTTTAAACAAAACCCTTTAATATTATGCCAAATAAAAATGCATTGCAAAAAAGTTGTGTATGAATTTATTTAATACTGCAGTGTGGAATGGTAAGTTGTTTCGTAAGTTCACAGGAAGCAGGGGCTAACAGGGGGCTTATTCCCAAAAGTGCGGCATAGGTATTTTTGTATTTCCCAAAGCGATTCGTTCCAATCAAAAGCGATAGCTATTTAGGTGACGGATTGTTTGCAGATAAAAAATAAACTAAATTCTTATGACGGGAAAAAGCTGTCAATCTTTTGGGAAAATTGAAAGTCAGAATGAAAAAAATCTGGAAAGCACAGTTCTCTATTGAGATTTGTGTAATTTTCCATATTTTTTGCGAGAATGTTCATCCTTATTCTACGTGGCGTGTTTTGAATCGAGTCGTTTTAGAATTTGATAATAAATCGGCATTTTCAGGTCGTTTTTTGCAACTACAACGACGACATAAAACATCGGCCCCTATTGTGAGTGTCGATAGTTGATCGTTGATCGACAATGTCGATCGATAGACAACTTTGATTGTCGATTGCGATTGACAGTCGCTTGTAGTCGATTACAAATGTCTGGTCGATGCTTTCTCTTGGAAGTGAAAAGTTTTTGTGCGTACGAAGAGCTAAAATCAATCGACAATTGTCGTGACGATCGCTGATCGACAATCACAATAAGGGCCATCTTAAAAATAATATACTGCTAGGTTCCACATTTCACTTTCACTCGAAATGAAATCGGAAATTAATTTTTGTGTTCTACATTTTACTTGTATTCGATTTCGATTTCAAAATTTTCGGAATTGAGACGAAGGGAAATTGTGAAAAAGTCGAAAAAGTCTCATAAATTGCAATGCCGCGTCTGTTCTTTATAAAGTTCGCAGATTAAGTACCTACCTCCATAACTCTCGATCTTCCGCTACGAACAAGGTTCGCCCATATAGAGGGCTTTGAACTGATTCGCCTTCAGACTTTCAGAGTCAGTCAAAAATCCCACTGGAAAGAGTGATTCCTTGCTTGATCTCAGAACGGATGTCATTTCAGATGGACTTCGCCACAGAGGCCTAACCAAGTCTTTCACTACTTCAAAACCATATTTTCATTGATGTCCATGTCGGCGACGATGAATGCCGGGCATATTTTATGTCACTATTGATATACCAACAACATCAACATGTCCCAATAGTACCTACAGCAGAACTAGAACATCAGTTAGCCCAGGAAGAGCGTGAATAAATTTTGCGAGCGAGAGACACATGATAAAGCTTGTCCTAATTTTCCTTGTTAAATGTTAACACGGCAACAATCAAAGTCAACCTCAATCCACCTGATTTTATGTCCTTGCCCCCATACTACATAGTTAAGAGGAGCAAAATAAATAATTTTCCCTCATTCCTCATGCTCGAACCTTTCAAATGTGCCATAAAACAGTCAAATCCATCCAGACGTTGCCTTGCAGTTGAAATTAATAAAATCCATCTCCTCCCCCTTCCCATCTTCTGAATAAAAAAAAATTTCAAAATTTCCGCAGCATCTATTTCAATATTGCAGCCCACCAAATGACATCCACACCAATAAGTATGCAATACTATTCTCACTGCATATCTACGACACACATAAATAAAGGCACTGGTAGGTGTCTGTGGTGTGTGGTGAATTTATCCAATTTTCAATTGCATACTCTATGGGGTTGAAGCAAATATTATTTTACTTGGTAAAAAATGTGCTTAGGCTTTACTACCTACTGCAATTTCTGGGCGACTAGTATTTTAAGAAAAATTTTGCATTGAAATTAATACGAACGGAATTTACGAACGCGGTTTGTTAAATTTGTGGAACCGATTTTAGTGATTAAAATCTCATTTCAGGGTTATTATTTTTGCTGTACAGTGTACGCGTGATAAGGAAATGACGAAAAACATGAATATAAGGCGACTTGTCGGATTTCTCCGAGTTGAATGAAAAATTGGTCTTATAAATTGTGCGAGAAGGTCTCTTAACTCTTAGTCTCAGCCGGTCATTAACATTATTGATTTATTTCGTTATTATCTCATTCTGAAGACTATCCTCCATCAAAAAGCAGTCCAAGCAGTCGAACGTCATCGATTATCGCAACTGTGGGAAGAAACACAAACTTCGCCAATGCCCGGCATACAAACATGTGTGCAAAAACTGCGGCAAAGAACACTTTGGATCATGCTGTCGTAAAACACGGCAAAATAAACCACCAAAGAAGTACTACAACGAAGCAAAAGCTGTAAGCACAGTTTTATGTAGACATGAAAGTGACACAATGATGACGATGATGACGACGGGAAGACAGCATTCATCGGTATAGTACACATCGGAGCACTTTCCACCAAGTAAAAATACGGTTCTACGTTGTGGATAGAAGAAATCTGCTTTAAGTTTGTCAAAAAGTGTAACGCACAACTGGATACAGGAGCTGAGAGTGCAACGTCCTGCCGAAGAAGATCATCGAAAAACGAAAACTACGCTGCATGAGTGTGACGTGAAATCACTTCGTTCGTTCACCAATCATCGCATAAAAAGTTCTTGGCGAAGCGCTACTCAAATGCACTGTTGCTAAACAAAAGTGTAAAATTGCATTGGTGCAAATGTATGCGAGAAGTTAGGGCTAGTCCAACGAGTTCAGACAGTTGCAATCGACAAAGACATTTACAAAGGTCTTGGTTGTCTGAAAAACTTCGAATACTACATCGACCTGATACCTAATCCAACATTTGAGATATGCCCGGCAAGAAGAATTCCGT
Organism: Cheilosia scutellata; assembly: GCA_955612985.1. Classification (NCBI taxonomy): domain Eukaryota; kingdom Metazoa; phylum Arthropoda; class Insecta; order Diptera; family Syrphidae; genus Cheilosia; species Cheilosia scutellata. The sequence goes on from OY015314.1 coordinate 18,682,398, forward strand.
ACAAAATTAGGGATGATGTTAAAGCTGCAATCGACGAAATGGTCAAACTGGAAGTTATCGAACAAATCACCGAACCAACGACAAATAAAATTCCTTGGACATATCATCAACCGAAAGGGCATAACAGACGCAATTCGTCGACGGAAGTCACCAACAAACCGAAAAGAACTCCAGCGCGTCCTCGGTAAGTTCACTTATCTAAGCAAATTTATATCAACTTATTCTCAGATGATGACTCCGCTTCGAAAGTTGCTCGAGAAGTCAATTCAATGGCAGTGGGATGTATATCACAAAAACGCTTTCGACGAGCTGAAAGAAGTCATCGCTAAGCCACCAGTTTTAAGACTCTATGACGTCAATGAAGCTGCAAGTTGATGCCAGCTCATCGGCTTTGGATGCCGTTCTTCTTCAGCGAAATCAGCCCTTAGCTTACGCATCTAAGTCACTCACCGAATGTCAACAGCGATACTCTCAGTTGGAGAAAGAAACTCTCGCAATTAAATTCGGATGCGAAATATTCCACGACTACGTATGGGGCAAACAACCAATAGTTGAATCGGATCATAAGCAGCTGGAATTAATATTCCAAAAACCACTTTACGCGTGCCCAGCTCGAATCCAACGAATTCGTTTGAGTTTACTGACGTATAATCCACAAGTCATCTACAAGAAAGGCTCAACAATGTATCTAGCCTATCCACTAAGCCGCGACTGTGACAATCCACCACCAACTCAAGATGCAGATCAGACTGAGTTGCATGTTCAAACAGTTTTAGAAGTATCAGATGCAGGGCGAAATCGGATAACCAGTTTAACAGCAGCCGACGAGACATGCCAAAATCTTTGCGAATACATACTAAACGGTTGGCCTGATAACATTAAGAAAGTGCCATTGGGCATTAAACCGTATTGGCATTTCCGAGAAGAACTCGCAGTATACGATGTCGTCATACAGAAATCGCATAAAACACTAATACCAAAAGCGATGCGTTACGATTACGACATCCTAAAGGACATTCACAAAGGGCACTCATGTTATGAAAAGTGCATACGACAAGCGAGAGACAACGTTTTTTGCCCTAAACTAAATCAAGACTTAAAGGAATTATATATCGAAAGATGTGCAGCTTGTCAAGTCAATCAACGCAGCAACATTAAACATCCAATCGAAACTAAAGACATTCCACAAACCACAATATACATTTGAAATTGTCGCCATCGATCTCTTTCATTTCAAAGGAGAAGAATACATAGTTCTCACTGACAGCTACTCAGGATTTATTAAATTCGGAAAACTACAAGAACCAACATCTAAGCAGGTAATCACGTTTTTAAAAAACATATTTGCTTACCATGGAATTCCCAAAGTGGACCGCAGTTTTCGTCAGTCGAGTTGTAATATTGGATGAATAGAGGGAGCTAGGAGTAGAAAAATGACAGGAAGCAAGGATGTGGACGGGACCTTAGGATGGGATTGGAGAAGAAAGGGAAAGAGTGCCGAGTGTGAGGAGCGTGGCATGCTTGTTCAGCACGGCTCTGCTCGCCGGAATGGTGTGGTTCTTTTCCCCACAACTCGACCTAACCTACCACAAAAACACATATCATGCCAAGACAAGGTACTTACCAGTGGCGTGGCGTGAATAATTTTAAATGGTAAGTCGAAGTCGAAAAATATCAAAATGTCAAAGGGAAGATGTGGTAGGCAAAACCTACAAAACCTTAGTTAATTGTTCAAAGCCATAAAATCGAAAACTCCAGGAAGAAACTAAATTAATGAAGATATTTTTTCATCTTGATTCAATAGTGCACAACTTTCATATTTCGATTTGTTCAATAAATCCAAAAAATAATGTTTGTGGAGTTTTGTGTAGGTCCAGCAAAATCATCTACTTAATCTTTGAAACATTTCTTCAAACGTATTTAGGTACCTACGAAGATCATAGCCAGCCAAGACTCAAAACACTTGATTTCTCACTTAGCGACTTGTTTATAAACTTTATAAACACATCAGTTTCTTTATTTTTTAAAAGATACTTACAAAATTCACCAAATAACTCGGAGAAAAGCGTGTTATTTTATTGCATAAGAAAGCGGCCTTTGAACAGAGGATACTCCCCTCAGAAAATCGTTAGGTAAAAAAGGAACTGACTATGACTACATCACAGCGACAGCGCAGCGATAGGAGATACACACACAATTCAAATTCACCAAATATGTCGGCGGTAAGCGTGTTATTTTCCAGATATACTCAATTACACCACAGCGCAGCGGTAAAAGATACACACAAAACCCACCAAATAACCCGCTTTTCATCGGGTTATTTTTTTGCATAAGAAAGCAGGCGTTGAACAGAGAGGATCAAACTCAGATAATCGCAAGTGTACAAAAGAGAAAGGAGACAAATTTGTTCTATCTACTGAGAGATTTTATAACCCGACATATTTCGGGTTATTTTAGCTTTGGGCTATGCTCAGAGAGTGTGGGCAGTTCTCTAATACTAATGATAATGATGGCGAAGGGTGTGTGTTTCCGTGTGTATAATGCTCAATTAAGTTGGTGGGGTCGGGGTATGTAGCTTGCGCAGATGAATAGATACATATTATTAAGTTTATCCCGTGGGTTTTATGTTGCTCGTTTTTAAGTAAACATTGTTGTGTAGCTGAACTGAAACTTTTAAAAGGTAACCCGGTAGGAATCGGGTTATATGGACGCCACGCCACTGGTACTTACATCTTACCTTCACCAACGGAACTTCACCACATCGAGGGGCGCTGCTGCTGGAATTTAGCGCTGGTCATTTCCCTCCCCACCTGGAAATTCGATGGCCATATTTTTGGATTTCGGACGTTGTCGGCAGATCAAACCATTTTACCGACGGAGGAACATCAACCTTTGCACCACAAACCAGTAAGAATAGACCGCCGACTTCCCGTGCACCTACCCGATTCCCCCCGGAAGAAATTACCCTGTCTGTGAATACGTGTAAATGTCAAAATTAATGGCGGCAATGATTTTCCATGCTATACCATGGGCCTAGGATTTTTCAAGTATGCGTGCGTTAATGGCGCTCCTTTGCTTTTGTACAGCACCACTACATTAAAAATCTTGGGCCCGCCGGCAGCTTGTAGGCAAAGTCCGTTATGTGGGAGGAGTCGACGGTCTATTCTTACTGGTTTGCGCTTTGCACCCCCTGAAAAATGCTGACTAACACGCCATCAAACGCTTATGTGTTTGAATAAAACAAACCATTTTCATTAAAAAGGCGTGACTAACAATTTATTAATTCTAAATTTATATGGAAATTACAATTACAATCAATTACAATTTTTTATGGAAATTTTCGCATTTTTTTAGCGACTTATTTTTTTTTTTTTATATAGAATAACATTGCTTTTGTTTTATTCAATTGCTGGAGAACGATCATCCGTGGGTGCAGGAAAATAAGTCCCCGGGAACTAAGTCCACTGAGGGACCTAAACCACTTAGGGGACTTAGTTCCCATGTAAGTTTCTTATGGGAACTTAGTACACATTCAACAGTTAAATACGTATGCAACCCCCCTGCTTGGGTTTACTGTCAGACTTGCAGCATATGTGCGAAATTGGGTATATTGAAAGGGAAATAAAACCACTCAGAGTTTTCGGAATTTATTTCCCACCTTACATGGGAACTAAGACCACTTCACGAAAGTGGTTTTATTTCCCACTAGGTAGGAACTAGGTCCCTCAGTGGACTTAGTTCCCGGGGACTTATTTCCCTGCACCACGGACCGTGACTGACATCTCATTTTAAAGGTTAGAAATTTAGGTTTGTAGTAGAGTTTCAAATAATAATCACTGTAGCTCTGTTTCCTAGCGCAATTTCAATGATTACCTTATTATAAAGATGCATGTTCAACAAATACTAGTCATAGCTTACCTGAACAACTGCTGGCGCCACTTGTGGATTTACAATTTTCATGAATTTTGCCAACCTTAAGTTAAAAAAAAAAAATAAAACACTTTCCATTTGCATTTGTGTGGTATATTTTCTTTTAGATTTTTTATTGAATTGAGTTATATATATGCGCTGTCATGTATAATTTGCGGAATTTGTGGTATTTTTTGTCAAATTTGTTACAAGTATTTAATAAAAAAAAAGTAGTACTTGTGGTTTGCAACAATATTATTTTGTTTCAAGTTTTACTCAGCAAAGTGTGTATTTTAAATAATTTATCATCTGTTTATCATCTAAAATTCCACTAGAGCGAGTTTACTAAGTCGATTTGCGTTTCTAATGCTCATTTTTCTTGACTAATAACTTAATTTCTTACATGCTAGGGGTTTCTTCTCATTTCCTTTAAATTATATTATATTTATATATTTATTTTAATTATTGTTTAGAGGATCATTTCTTTGTGAAATCCTTTGATCATACATTACATTATACATGTTACATTACAAACAAACAAAAAAAAGTTCACAAATCACATTCATAAATAAAACTTAGGAATAAAATGTAAATTTGAATTTTAACCTTCTTCCAAGGATAATAGATACAAAATATATTATAGATAAAACAAAAAAACAAAGACATGAGGATACAACGTTGAAAACAAAACAATTAACAAGAGCTTACATGGAGAATGTGTATGTGTTTTTGGCCCACTAAAGAGCATCACTGGCCGCCATAAACAAGATTCGATTTTCTTAGTTTTTTTTTATATTTTTTTTTAAACAAGGAAAAGACTAAAATTAAATAAAAATAAAAGTCAACGTGCTCTTATAATAGCCTATTCGTAAGTTCTACATATACATATAAAATACACATTTAGCCCCAAACCAAACGGTTCCTTTTCGAGATTAAAACTTATATAACACCAGAGACAGCTTTTTCGTATGGGGTTCCTAGAGTGTCCCTTCGTCGGGGTAGGGTTCCACTAGCGGTTAATGGCGCCGATTCGGGACACCCCAGACTCGTAAGCAGTTCCACTAAGGCGGTGGTCTCTTCGACGCTGTAGTGTGGTGTTGGGATTCCACTGCCATTTGTTGTCGCCGCCGAAGAGGAGTTGGTTGAGGATGTCGAAGATGTAGTGCTGGTATTGCTGGAGTTTGTTTGAGCTGCTTTGAGGGACTTGGCGGTGGCCAGAGATTGGGCAGCACGTGCGTAAGCTAAGCAGGTACGTCCCTCATGATCGGTGTGCTTGATATTAGCGTGATTCTGTGAAAGAAAAAAAGAGTTAGAAATTGTTTTTGGAATTGAACAAAATGTTAATATTTTAAACCCTAATGGCGGAAAGACGTCAGACGCATTTTTCTTTCCATTTATGAAATTTTCATAGAAATTAGTTCAAAAAATTGGTGCAGTAAAATACATACTTTCATAAACTGTGGCCGAATGGTGTCATCCGTGAAGGAACAATACGTGACTCAATTTATCTTTGTTTCGTATGTAATATCGACTTAATTCATTTTCTGCGTTCCTTACTAAACAATCACTGAACCGATTTCTTTCCAATTTCCTTATTACATGCCTAAATCTATTCCATTTTCACGTAAAACGTATAATGCAAGACTTACCCATATCAACAGCTGGGCAATGGCCAAGTTCCCAATTGCGCAGGCCAGCAACAGTGGTGTGCGAACATCCCTTGGACTCACAGTGGAGTTAGTGACCTCATTGGTTGCATTCGCAAGAATGAACACAATTGATTTCATGTCAGATCTGAAAGTTCCAAGAACGATTTAAGTTTTTGCACTCAGAGGTTTTATCAAGTCCGCCTTACCTTATTACCGCCTCGATCAGTTGCTGACCAGCAGTGGCATTCGAGTTCTGATTGCACATATGTAGGAATTCTTTAGCCTCGTATTTACTACGAATCCATGACTCTTTCTCCTCGCGACTTGAGTTTGGTCGAGGCTTTTGTCGTTGTCGTGTATTGGCTTCCCAAACTGAATTCGCCAGACTATTGCCGATAGCCAGCATAACACTGAGGTGACCGGGACTGTTAATAGAAAAACTTGTTAGGAACAAAGCTGTGATAAGATTCAAAAGAACTTACGGCCAATCGTCCAAATCCAATGACCTCACTTTGGAGATGTGAGAACCGAGATTTCGATGAATTCCAGAGCACTCTATACACATTAGAACTCCCAGATTAAGACTAGACCATTCGGGATCTGCAAGTACAAGAAAACAAGTTACAATCAAAATTCCCGCAGATAATCAAATTAAATCAAACTTACTCGGCGCATCACAGTCCACGCAGTACCCATTTCCAGGCACTCGCGTTCTTATCGATGTCATACTCGCCATCTCACTCGATGTGGCTGGCTTCATCTTACTCGACTCAATACCCTGTAGAGATTTGAAAATCTCCTGCTCAATCGCCGCAACCCACTCGTCCCGTTCTTCACTGTTCGCTGCTTCAAAGTGCCACTGTTTGTTGTCCAGTGAGACGATGTAGAACTCATAGCCATCAGAATCGTCGACTTCCTGGTTTTTAATGCCACTGCTCTTCATTCTGCGGTGGCGTTTCTTGACATTTGGTGTCTGAGCATCCAATTTATTTCCACCCACCAGCAGTTGTTGATTGCTGTCACTCGCAATGAAGGTCTGCGAATTGCTGTTGCTCATCGCAATACCCTCGTCGCCCGACGTCTGTTGAGATGAATTCGACTTGCCAGGCTCCCACAACGTATCAAAGGCGGTTAGAAGACCCTTTTCCGTTAGCTTCTTATTATCCTTCACAATCGAAAGGCATCCAATACCTTCACTTAAACCGTTTTGAACCGATTTTCCATTCGAGAGCATTGACGAGGTTAGAGCACTGTTGGTAATGATAGACTTCGAGCCTCGAGGCTTTTGGCCCGGCACCTTGACTGTCACATACTGCAGAGGAATCTCCTTGCCGTGCACGTCATCCATGTAATCATGAAGCGAAGGATGATATGTCAATCGGCCATCATCGCACAGCGTCACGTACTTCTTCTTCCATTCCTTATTCAGCGATTTGCTGGAACGCTTGTACAAATAGCCCTGCTTAAGAGGGATCGACCTTCCACTGCCCAGCTCGCCATTTTTAGACTTGTCCTCACCCTTTTTAGAGGATGGAATAAAGAGATTCGATCGTCGACGAGACTTACGGCTTGTGGTTGGTGTCGATGTGGGTGTTGGGAGATCTTTTCCACCGCCACCGCTACTGTTATCCTTACCGGAATCTTTGCCCTGAGGCACCAACGACAAAGGAGCTAGATTTTCGGCCGATGGAGCTGCAGAGTGATGCACTGTCACGGCACTGGGAGCAAACTTTGTAACGTTGTTATTTTCGTTCGTTATTGTCACAAAGTGTTGTTGCTGCTGCAACTGATGATTAGCTGGGTGTGGATTTGCTGAAACTGCAGCCCATTTCTGTTGCTGCTGTTCGTTATGCACGAAATCGGCACTCATCCGCATCGGTATGTGATGACTTGAGGTGGAGAGCACATGGTGCCGATGTGGCAACGTTGCACCAGACGACTGAACAACAGAAGGTGTAGAAGCTGAGAAGCCATTTGCAGCGACAGCAGCATTGGAATGATGAAAGCTAGCGATACCAAGGCGGGTGCCCTGTGGTGTTGTTGGTCGTGAATTGACGGGTGGAACACAGGTGGTGATTCGTTGTTGGAGGATCTTTTGACAGGCTGTGGAAGAAAAGCATAAAAATCGTTTTTCAACTGTCTAAATCGGTATCGAAGATGGGTCATTTAAAGAATTAGACAATCGGTGCCAGATTCTAGGCCAAAGTCACAATAAAAAATATTTTTTGAAAGAAGCTCACCATCCTGAAACACACGTTCCACATTAAGGCCGTATGTGGCACATGTCTCATAATACGAACACCGCTTCAGGTCATTAGCAAGCTTCCTAGCCCTCGAGTCGTCTATCACACGGGGATTTCTTTCACTGATGGCATCTGAAAAGATCACAAACATTCAAATTACTTAGGTTCCACCAAGTCAAGCAAATGAAACAAACCTTGCGTTCCAACTAAGATAATTGGAATATCTTGATTATTGCGGAAATGCGCCATTTTGGTATAATAACTGTACACAGCGTTAAAGCTAGCCTCGTTCTCCAAACTAAATACAAAGATTACAGCATCAACCCAAGCGGCAAACTGTATATGGAATAAACAAAAAAGAAAATTAGTCATATATGCAAAGTGATTTGGTCCTTAGCAGCGAATATATTTCTTTTTTTTTTTGTTCTATCGTTGATTACAAAATAAAGCCACCAACTGAGATGTTCAAACACACGATGTAGTCCTTGAAAAGTTGTTGTTTTAAGCTAAATTCTCCCCATTTTAAATGCCTTTTTAAATATCCCGAACCGGGAACAAAAGGATAATTGTTTTAGCCTCTGTACGTGGTGTGTTTACCTTGTGTGTGCACCCCTTTCACAATATGAGCTCTGTGTATAAGGATAATGAACTCGCGATTCAAGTCCTCAAGTCAATGCGCAGGCAGATTTTTCTTTTGCCTCGTCAAAACACCACTAAATCACACATATTATAGCATTATACGCGCTGAGCCCTTGAAATAGGTTTTTTGTTTTTCATCTCTTCGACGGGAACACAAAAACGTCGTTTTGCGTTACTGCGAAGTGAGAACTGAGAAGTCACTCGAAGGATTCGAAGGATTCGAAGAACACGTCTATACTTTGAGATATTATATCTTACAAAATGTATGAGAGAAAATGGTTATCGATTATTTAATTTCTCAACCAAAAACTGTGGTCGTCCTGTGCAGGACGAAAACCGACGATAAACTGAATTTTATGTTTGGCAATGCAAAGCCGGGCCGCAGTTGTCATGGATTTCAGTGTCGTCGGTTGGCTGTGTGCTGGTCTGGTCTCTGGTGCTTTGTGTGGCGGATGTTGTTGTATTGCATGCACCCTTGTCGAACAAATGACGAATGAGTGCCACAGCTACCGCCACCCACTGCTATCGCCTCATTTGCCTTGCGGCACACAGCATAGACTGCTTTCAAAATGATCAGAGGAGCACAAACACACTCTCAGCGTGTGGTATATTTACTTGAAATACAATTCTGTTGGTGTATGTTGCGGAAAGCCGCCATATTTGCATACACCGGTACGGGAAACGGGATAGACGGTTGAATGCATGGAGTCTCAAGTACACGTGGCGCGTTGTTGTACATACAAATCATAAAATCCACCACCCGCTCTACACAGCTATCTGTCATCTTTCTCTGACACAGTGCAATGTTATGTCATCCATCCACAATATGAACTGCGGCTAACTTCGGATGGATTTTTTTTTTTTGAATCATTTATGGAATGCGAATAACAGCCGTGGAGTATGGTTTTCAAATACCCTCGCCGCCCATCGTCGTCGAGAACTGACTCTGCCATGTCGGACCATCAGTCAACTGAAGCAGAGGGTGGTAATGATAGACTGATTCAAAGTGTAGGATGGAAGAGTTTACAACAATCCTTGAGATGTGCTCTGCGCGTTGTGCAATAGTTGAATAGTTGTGGAAGTGGATGATGACTTCTTGTGCTGCTCTAGCAGAGAAATTGCCGGCAAGGATTCTGTTTTTGCTTTAATATCCTGAAAGCTGAATGTTGAACCTTGAAGTGTGACAAATTGCAGGAAATAAGTATAAAAAAGCCAAGGATGACTAAGGAATTGTTCTCTATAAGTTGTTTTTAGAGATAGAAAAAAAACGAGATATTTTCCTTGACATTTCGAAATATGCAACGCTGCAAGAGACACGTATGCTTGGTGCATGCTTCTGAGTTATTATTGTAAAACTAATGGGTGGTAGGTAAGTGTGTTTCTATGTTTTAAAATCAAAGTCGGAAAGACTGAGAAAATTACTCGGAAAGACGACTTTTTTAAGCAAACAAGTGGAAGACGACTTTTGTTAAGTCCACCTAACAAAAACAATTCACAAACTGGTTGACTTTAAATGAATTTTGCAATCTTCAGTCTGCATTTTAATAATGACCACAACGTGACTAAACGAAAATAATTTAAAGCATTACACAGAAAACTTTATGCGCCACTATATTGCTGACGATTTCGGGATCGACATTTTCTCGCAGAATAAAAGTAGCACCAATTAACATGCAATGTCAACAAAACCATCCCCACTTAGACAAATTGCACAGAGGAGGCTTCTCCCGTAAATCCTGTCCATACTCTACACACTATACCTATAGTGTGCACAAGAGTCTTCGTAAATTGTATATATGCAAAAGTTCATTAGGCAACCCCACCAGCACGAAGTTTACACTTAAAACTGCCACCACATGGGCCAGGGACAGCACCGGTGGGTATTATCCCTATAGAATGAAGGCTTTAAACAAAAAACATGCAACCACTTTGTTGGGAATGTTGATGTTAGCATACAATTTCGCCTAGAGGCTGAGCTGGCGTGGCATTATGCAAAAATAAGAGAAAGGTGCAACGAATGAACACAGGAAAGTTTATAAAATGAATTTCGTACAAAACAGCCACAGGGGAGTTCTGACACCAGTACAAACCACACTCGCATACACATCATGATGCAACAATGCATAATCAGAAAAACCCCGCTACTACCCCATTTTTTGGGTTATTGTACGTTTAACTTTTTGGTTTTTATTTTTTTTTTCAACACTGCACTATAACGTATAAAATATACTGAGAGGATTAGAATGAAATCAATTGCCTCGCAGCGAAATATTTTGATTGCAAGCAACTGCAATAAATCCTTTTGTTGCATGGATTCGATTCGAGAGAATGTCAATAACTCAACAAGGATTACAATTTTCAACAATTCAAATTCAGACCATAGATACACACGCCGGGACTGCGAGTGTGTAATTTTCTGTATGACTATGATATGAAAAGGATATTTTGTCGAGTGAAAGAGAGGTGGATTTCGGATTCCCTATATAATATTGATTCTTTATTGTTGATATCGCGTGTCAGACGGAAGGCGGGTTTGGATGGTGCTGTTTTATTGTCTGTTAAGGGTTGACATGCTACGATGACACAGTGTGAATTATGTTTCATTTGCGAAACGTATGACAGTGAATTTTGAACTTGTGAATGGGTATGAGTATGACTGGTAAAATGTACAAATTGTTAAACCATTTTTGCATCTCAATAGGGACACGTCATACTCCGTATTCAAAAAATTGACATCTATCTATACATTGGCTGTATCTATTTATGCTAAATGGCGATTTATTTATTTTGTATCAATATATAACTACTTTTCAAATCCCAAAAAAACAATACACAAATCACGGTTAAAAATGATTTTATGAAATTTTGAAAATAATTTTCACATTGCAACTATCAAATTTGCATTACCAACAAAAACTAAATTACCAACCTAACCACTATCGTAACTACACAACTGTCCTCTCTAATTTGCAGCACTAAAAATGGTTTCCATTAAAATTTCACCCCTTAACCTGCCATCTAATGAATAGCCTTTTGCATTATCGAAATCCGTAAGTCTTAGCGATTAGCCACCGTAGTTGTCACGCGATTTCGCTGCTGTCATTTATTTTATTTTTTGCATTTTATCACATTAGTTGTGCTGACGACACAATTCATATATTCGCATATCGATTTTATGGTGAATTTAGCGCCATAATAGGGTATTTGTTTAGGTAGTAGAGGAGGTAGTGTGCATAAAGGGTTGTCATTACGTATACTTATCATACCGAAACTTCCCTAGTAATTTGCTCGTTTAAACCAATTTTTTTTATTGAAACAAACCAATTTGTTTGTCATTTGAATGCCTGAATGAATGAAATAAACGGTAATTAAATATTTATAGAAAAAAAACCTAACCGGGTGGCATAGAATGGAAGGAAATTATATTGCACAAGTTTGACTTGAAAATCTGGCTTAAATCATGATATTGCTTACTGCTGTTTCAGGTACTGGTTGTGGCAATTGTGGGGGAGTACAGTCGTGTTATTACATTTTATTTAAGGGGAGGTTTGGCATTTCCTTCTGTACCACGTTTTATTGGGCAATTTTTTCTCTGGCGAGTAATACACGTAGTTGGTGGAAGTTGCCGGGTTTGGTTTGTATTCTCAACCGGCGGAGTATATCGTTTGTGAATATATATCTACAGAGATAGGAGGGGAACCGTTGAAAGAGTTTTCAATGGAGAAATAAATACAATTTACCAAAAGACCAAATTGAATAAAAAAGTTAACATTCACTGTTAATAATGAATAGCTTTGCTTTAAGATTGGTCATAACATTTTAGGATTAAAATACGAAGTTTAGAGTAAGATTTGTATTTCAAATGCATTTAGAAATGCGATTAGCAAAAAACTGCTCCTCAAATCCTCACCATCAGACTTAAACAGAATAGTAACCAACAAAGACCTTTTCATTCTCTCTTAGAGTAAATCAACTCTAGTTGTTTTGAGAAATTGTTGAGACAAATTCCGTCGCCTATAACGAGTAGGTACCTCCACTTGTGACTTTCCACAAATGTAACACATTTATAGTAACACAGAGTTACAGGTCCAATGATGATCTTATCACCACTGGTTTACAAATTCAACAGGTCTTCTAGGATGTGATTTATCTTATCTGCTATACCAAAGTCATTCTACGGTATTCCGATAAGCTCTCAATTCTTCGACAGAAAGTACATTTCTACCAACCTATTCCCATAAGAGAACTAAAAAATGTATCTCTTCAAGGACCAATGGAATTTAAAAACCCTTGTCATGTCATATTATTTTAAATACTATATGTACTATAGAGTTACTTAAACGCCACAACTTAATCCCTGCACAAACTGTTTCCATAAGTATTAAAGTAAAACAAACGTATTTTCCGTTGCCTTTTACCCCTCTCCGATGCGGCAATGTGGATTTCCAGGAAATATATTTCCTTTGCGAGAACACTCCGACTTAATAAACAGAGCATATGAGTGCGAGAACAAATTTCCTGTCGAGCATACAAAAAGAAACGCGAACTGCTTTTACACAATTACGTGCTGTTTGTTTGCTTTTTAAGGATAAAACTTCCACCCGACATTGGTACACATCATAACCAAGTTTTTTGTTCGCTTTGAAGTTGTTTGCCTCGCTTTTGGTATTTTTTCCAAACCCTACCTTGAGGTGGTTTTTGTTTTAGCATGCTTCTGACATTCTGTTGTCATATTTAGAGAATATTCTTTGGATAATAAAATTAAATTAGGTTTGAATTGAATTAGTGAGTTGAAGATGAAACCACATTGCAAAGACATCATACATAATAATGTAATTTAATACACCGCCATAAAGGTTTGTAAAAGGTAGACTAATAGTTTGCTTGAAACTATATAAGTTTCGGTTTACCTTAGGGGTTGGTCTAGCTATAGGGTAGCCATGTGACAGTGTCTTATTTGGGTATAGAATGTACTCTCTTTATAAGAAGTAAGAAAATTTACAATATAAATATAAAGCTTTAAAGGTAGTTTTTAGATAAGTGGTATAGTCAAAACTTGACCTTCTATTTATGCCTTTATGTAAGTTACAGTTTTCTAGGTAGACCCAGGATGAGATGGGGATTGCCCTTGATGATTTGGAGTCGATGGCGGAGAATCGAGAGCTATGGATGGTCCACTTGAGCAACCTACACCCGCGACCCACTTAATGGATAAGCGGACCATCGTGAATGAATGATTAAACAGTTTTAGTCAACAACCAGCCACATTCCATAGCTCATTTTTCAGGCGAAAAACTAGCCGAGTGAATAAATATGCAAATAAAAAAAACTAACAATGTAGCCTTCCGACCGTCTAAATCTGACCATTTTGTCAGACTGCCATCAAAAAATCAACTCACATAATTATGTAAAACTCATTTTCAAACGACCATAAGGTAACCCTATAAATGCTTTTAACTCCCCAATACACCAAAAGCCTGTAGTAACACTAGGTCACTGTGGCGCCAAACAGGAATATCCCATTTTATTTATTTCAGGAGTAGGTGGGTGTGGGTGATGTCGTCGGATAACAAAAGAAATAGTCTAATCTTTAATTGCGTGTTTGTAGGGTGTTATTGACGGGGATACCGTACGCCTACATGTTATTCCTTTTTCTTGGTTCGTTCAAGTTGTTAGGACTTTTCGAATTCATTTTATTACAAGCTTGGTACCATTTTTCACAATTATTAATGTTCGTTCAAGGTTATATGGTAATTAGATGTCAAGGTGGGAGCAAATTTGAATAAATATATTCATGGGGGTGGTGAAATGCAATGGGTGGCCAAAGTGGTAATTTCTTGGAACCCTTTCCCGAATCGTGCTTTATTTCATTGCCTGCGAGAGAGAACTCTCCTTAACGTGCGTTCAAATTCAAATGTCAAGAAATGGCAAACGATAATTTATTAATATTATGTTAGAAACGAAACTTCGTGACTGCGTTCTGATAGTAATGTGGGTTGCGTGCTACATATTCAGTAAACAAATATAAAGAACAAACAAACTAGGTATAAGACTCATGAAAATGTACGTTGAATTGTTTTGACGGTACACATCGAGTACCAAATTCCCAAACCATCTATAAGATATTTTACCAAATGGTTCATGTCTACACTGAGTTAACCCTATACACAGTTGATGGCTTTTTTTTTTTTAGAAAAATGAAAATAAAATCGGTAAATCAAAACTCACCTGCATTTCTGGTGCACCACCTTCATCCCGTATCAATAGCAAGTAACTTTGATTATCAATGAATATTTCCTTCTTGAATCGCCCGCCTTCAGGCGATTCTTCTTGCATATAGGAACCAGTTAAATAACGATGCACCAAGGCCGATTTGCCAGAGCTCAACGACCCCACTATACCCAGCCGTAGATCCGGAACAGATCGTGAAATTGTCCATTCCTGACTATTGACAAACGAATCTGGAAAGAATAAACAAAATCATTGATTAGCCAAACCCTTTTACATATGGAATTCCAACACGCATCAGACAAACAACACAATATCATTGACAGCCATAAGCTTCCTCTTCATCCAAAATAAAATAAATTATTAAACGAACCAAAACTAATAAGTTATTCATAACTCCAGTGGTAAGTGAAAAGAATACTCAATGAAAGAAGGATGGTAGTGGTAGACAAGGGACAAGACAAAGGCCTCTTTCTAATTCACACCTTGTTGCGACATGACACTACCATCATGCTCATCCATTTTATCGCCTTTCTATTCATAGGTTAAACAGACTTTTGCAGCGAATATACTATACTTGTGACTTTTCGAACAAACCAGATCGAATCAAAAAGTTCTTCAGTGCGCCAACTCTGTCACCCTTTTCCAAGAAGTCATTAACATTTTTATGGAAATATTAAAAAGAAATACCCTGAATATCCTTGTTAGATATATGACTGACAAGACATGTCACCCATCATAGGTAACAACATCCAAATATCAAGTAGATCATAAGCAGGCTTATATAGAGATTCGGTTTTTTGACACAAACCAGTCTCTATGTCGTGATTAGCATTATCATCGCCGCTATATGGAATATTTGCAAATGGACTGGTCAAGCTCATTGTCACCTTGAGAGGGAACAAAATAAAAAGAAAAGACCAACCGAAAGATACATATTGTAACATTTTCTGATAGACGTTTGATTGACATCATAATAGTGGTAGAAGACATAAAGGACTGTTAAAGGGGCGAAAAATTGTGATTTTCTTGGCCATTGTTTCGTTTGAGACTGCTGATAAATATATGCGTTACGAGGTGGACATTTCTCAAGTATGATGTGATGACCAATGGGAGCAAATTTCAAGTTCAACAGTTATGAAAGGAAGCCATTTAAATGTAGGCATTCACCGTTTAAAGAAATAAAGTAAATAGAGTAACAAACAAAGTGTCCCAATTTTTGAGACAGATGGTAAATCTTTGTTTATTTATGTGCTCTTAGGCCTGTATGTAAATAAAGCAATAAATATCGACGACCGCGATAGTGGACATCATCATCAGCAATATGTTGCAAAAGAAAATGTTTGGGACATATAGCAATTGTTTATACTTTGGCAGAGTGAATGAATGAATCAAATGTAAAATGAACAGACATTTAAATACACAAGAAACAGAGGGTTGTATTAATAGTTTTTATTCCTCATCACAATAATGGCGAAATGTGTCCTAATGTGGCCTATCATCAAATTTATGGTAATAAAAGTAATTATAAGGGCCTGTATCTCAGGTTTAAGCTCCGAAACCCCATAAATATTATACCCCACTTTTCGCGAACGTCTGACAGACACATAATTGTCATGGGAAAGCTTCTCAATTTAGAAGTTAGAATTCGACATAAAGTTAAAGGCTGCTTCTAATTGTCGCAAACATAAAAAAGGCTTACAAATATAATGGTTATGAAAGTTTGGATGTGCTATGAACTTGTTCCGACAACTATTTATTCAAAAATTGTAGAGAAAAACATGTCCCAAAGATTAGGACAGTCGTGAACACCATTAGAATCTTACAAAAATTAATAATTTGCATGGATTTCACATCGTTCTTAACAATAACTCGTTAATTGCATTTCTCTATTACCAAAAACACCTTGTTTACTAACACATTGTCCTAAATTTATGAGAATATTCTGGGTGCATACAAAAATCCCCAAATAACTTTCCTTTTCTTTCCGACAAAGGAACTCATAATTAAAAGTAATAATCAGTACGGCACATGTCATATAGATTCCTTTCAAAAAGGACAATAACCAAGGTGAAGATGCAATCAGAGGGAAATACCAAGGCAACGAGCTACATCTTACTTGTGTATAGAGAGAGGTACCTATACAGAGATTTTCTGTTCCGATTAATCCACCCTCTGAAATACAAGAGACAAGTCATGAGAAATACCTATATAAGAAAGGACAAATATATATAGGTATTTGGAGATTAGGAAGGGAATCCAATGCAAAAAGGACCAACAAAAAGGCGCGCGCGCAGATGTTCCATTTCTTCTTTGCCTTACCATAGATCAACATTGTGAAATAAATCGGTAAACAAGAATCAGGATGTGCTTGGTATAGATTGTTTTCCGCATAAGGTGAACCAGAACGGACTACTATACGATCGGACAAAATAGATCATTAGGAGAACTTGAAAATGGACATAGAACATTCTCTGCATTTAATCGATGGACAATGCACTTACTTCAAAAGGGTTTAGCATCCCCAAGCAACAAGAAACAAGAAAACTATAAACAAGTTACGCGACAACACAACAAATTCAAATACAAAAGTATTTCTATACAGCAAGTACGACAATTGACCCTTTCCATGTCCTTACATGCCCATACATTTTACGATCAGTTAAAGAACCGTTCAAGAGGTGGTGGTCAACCCCTTTTATTTTCTTATTATAGAGTATGTCATTGCCAGTTTTTTTTTTTTTTTTTTTTTGTTTTGTTTTTCACCCAACTCACTCCCATTTTTCACAAGGTGAAAATGATCCCTGTTGCAATGACAGCGTAAAGTCCTTAATAAAACTCACTTTATTACCGTGTATTATCCTTTTTTGTCTGTCTACTACTTGAAAGAAACGAACGCACACAGACAACAATGGTCAAGATGAGATGTATTCCAGTGGGGAAAAAAACAACCAAAAAGGACATAAAGTCTGACATTTACGTTCACTTTCAAAGGACGGTATTCTTCGGAGAAAACATTTTTTTGATAGACTGTTGATAGTGGATAGGTCTTTATTTATGAGAAAATTACCAGTATCAATATCGTAAAAATTACATTTATTATGCGTAACAATTCCTTCTTTTCAGTAGGATGTGCGGCGTACCAAACGTTTATGGTTGTTGATGTCGTCTGTGGAGTTCTTAAGGGCTCGTAAAAGTTTCAATGAAGTCGTTGAGGTTATTCCTCACTTTTATATATGGAATTAATGGGTTTACTAGGTTTAACAAGAAGGATTTTCTCGAGGACGTGCAGTGGTCCTATAATTATTATGGGAACTGAAAATTTGGCGAAAAATTGCAACCATTTAATTGGAGGTGAATTCTAAAGAAGCCATTTTGAATTAAAACTATTATTGGTACAAAAGAAAAAAAACTTTGTCAATGTCAACTGCCGCCCGATAAATGTCTCGCCCTATACAGATATAATCCTTTCGACAAATTGCCGCAACAAATTTGTGAACAAGAATGCATTCATCACAATCTGGCATTTGACATATGAGCGCAAGATAAACAAATCGCACACGTTTTTCTTTTTTATCGAAGCCCATGTAAAAGGATTAAATATGACATCTTTCCCTGTGCATATACCATTCTTTCATGTGCCCACAGAATTAGATCACCTCGAGGTTTTCGAGCAACCTTTTGCTTTTGGGACACACGCACACTCATCTGACAGTTGATGAATTAGTTTTTACTTTTCTTTGGCATCCAGTGAGTTCTTTACAAGGAATATGTAAATGATCAACTATTTAGACGAAGGATTAAATGACTCATCTGCGGTGTAGTTCGTTTACTTTTCTACTTTATATCTATTTTGGGAAAACTAGCATTGCACAATGGAAGGGGGTTAGCTAGGGGTCAAGGACTGTTGTCGCTTCCCATGACTATAGACCAGGTATATCTATTATCGAAACAGGTTTCCTGCTCTTTGTTGGGTATCAAAATATTTGCCCAGTGTGTGAGATAACCCCTTGTGTGAAAGTTCAACCCAAATTGTCCGAGATTATTGTCTTATCATGAAGATAGATTGATATGTTTTCTGTCAAGGAAGTTACCTCATTAGCACTCTACTTTACCTTTATTCGACAGCTCAATGAGCTGATTAATTATAGTGAGAGGAAAATGAGAGAAAATATCCGAAAGAATCGTCCTTGATTAGCAGCAACTTCATAATACTTCTTATTATGCAAGCAGGCGTCTTACCTTTTATGGAAACTTCTCAATCTTCTTGTATAGTTACTTGAAGCGATTTTTTTTTCTTGTTTCACACGCGCCAGTGATTCATGCCATGCTATTGACATCGAGTATGGAACAGTGACTATAGTAAAGCAAGAAACGACTTTTCCCGAATAGAGTGAGTAGTCGTGGGTTGAAAATTGGTCGTTTACACGTTGCCTTATTTGGTGAGGTTAAGTTTCAGTTTCGAAAAAATCCGCAAACAAAAACAAATAGATCTTCCTTCCATATACATAGATACTGTTGCCGAGTTTATTTGTGTTTTGTCAGTCTCAGTCCTCATCAGCGAAGTGTAATCAAATACGCTTGTATGGCGCTGACCTTCTTTCAAGTGAAGTTCACTTTTATTTTAGCTACCACTACCATATGTGTGGTTGAACAAGTTAAGGCTGAGTGGTTAATAAAAATGACACTAAAGCTGTTTATGGATAGACTTGATTTTGTTTTAAAGAATTTTAAAATAAATCATCGTTCGAGTAACACTTCTCGAATAAGAACGCTCCCAGTATGTCTATGTGTCATCTTCACCACATAATTACCTTGACAGAAAAAAGTCTTAAAATAAATGCATAAAAAAAATAGCTAGACCATAAAACAGACTTCCTCTTAAATAAAAAAATAAAAAAAATACTATAAAATAATTTTCAACAAAGGTGGTTGGTTTGACAGTCGTTAAATTGGAGTGATGAACGCTGTTTAACCACGTTTTCATTGAGCACGAGCTAAAGTAGGTAACTCGGAAGAGGTTGGTCCCAATTTGAAGACACATAAAAAAAAATTGTAAAAATGTTATCTTGATCACTATGCGCCTTTCTTTGTACAGACACTTTCATTTCAGTAGCCATGTGATGAAACATTTTGTCATCAATCATCAGAGAACAAGGTGCTACTTGCAACATATGCTCGAGCTCTTTTCTTCGATAAGAATCCATCAACGCAATTAAACGGATAATAAAATCATTCTTGACCACAGACACAGTCATAAAAACAGGAAACACGTGCCTCCAAAACGAAGGTCGTCTGCTGCATGGGCGCCATCAACCAGCGCTCTACAAATCCAATTTAACCTAAAGTCACAGTCAATCAAATCCATTTATGTGCATGTAGTTCTAGGGCTTCCCCATGGTGTGCGCCACAATGTAATCATCGATCAAACTGCACTGCAATAGCGTTATCTACATCCGCTATAAGTTTATATGTATATTTTTCCATTTTTTATCAAACAATGTTCCGCGTTACTTTTTTTCGTTTGGTAATGATTTCATGTGTTTGCAATCAATTTGATATACAGCATGTGCCGTAATTATTACATTTGTCTTTCATCCAAAAAAATTTTTTTTTTATCTACGTTTGGCTATGGCGGCTTATGGAGAAATTTCAAATTGAATTACCGTAGCCGAAAGAGCGTTATACAGGGTGTCCCAGTTAAGAAGTATAATCCTTTAAGGGATGATTCTTGAAGTTCTGCCGCACAAAAAACTGTACGGCAGGGGGTGGGGTATATTTTCATCGTATTGCCCGTTGTAGGCCATCAAAGTAGGTGCCCTTTAATTTGGAGATGTTAAAACGCTATAACTTCTAAACTATTATAGCTACAAAAATAGTTTTGTTTTAGTTTTCATTTTGAAAAGACAATTTAGTAGCGCATACAAGTCCTAAGCATTTCGAGTACATCTGTGCAGCTACAAAAAGTTATGGCTCCTTAAACTCAAAATTTTGAAAATTTGTTGTAACAATTTTCTACTTAAAATGCATTTTTCTCAAAATTTTGACTTTATAAATTTTTATTTTTTTCTATGAAATGTTTACCCTTGACAAATTTCCTAAAAATTATGTTAAGCAACTTTTTTACGTACGATCACCAGAAGTTGTAGTAAAAGTCATTTTTTGTCAAAAATGGTCAAACAAAATTAAGTGAGAATAATAAACTAACGTACCTCTATGAGCCATGGTTAACAGTTAATTTATTGTCGAATAGAAAAATGGTTAACATTGATAAGATGATCTCCACAAAATGTGTTAGAAACGTGAACACGCGGAAATAGTGTTTGTATACGGGTTCTGCAATGGAAACGCTTCGTTGGTAAGATAGGAGTACCAACGCCGATACCCAAATCGTAGAACACCATGTAGGTGGGTATTCGCTGATGCGTATCAACGCCTTGTTGATGACGGGTCAGCTTCTCCAAATAAAAGGGAACGACGCGACGTTCAGACGCAGCGGGGACGGCAGAAGTTGAGGGTGGAATTTTGCGTGCTGTGGAAGTTCAACCTTTAGTCAGGTCCGCCGACTAGCTGTGCAGTTGGAACATATACCAGAATCAGGATTCACAGAAATCTACAGAGTAATAGATTACACCCTTTCCATTTCACACCGGCAAAGGATTTACTACCAGGAGATGCGCAAAGAAGGGTGGAATTTTTCCAGTGGCTATTGCGCAAAGAGGCAAAAGACGGGCACTTCCACATTCTGTGAACTGATGAAGCTCAATTCACAAATAAAGTTACAAATCTCCACAATTTGCACCATTGGTCAGACTTCAATCCCCATTTAATAAGCACAACATCCTTTCAAAGGTAAAAATTTAAGTATTGTGAATAACTTCTTCAAAATGTGTGCTTATTTCAAAGGAGAGCGTAAATGTTTGAAAACTCTTTAGTAGGCCCGCACGTTCTTCCACAAACAGTTAAGTTCCAGTACTACCTGGAATTTCTTAGAGAACGATTGCAGGAGCTCCTTGAAGATGTTCCTCTTGTTCAGAGAAAGGCGATGTTCTTTCAACAAGATGGAGCACCTTGTCACGGTAGCAGCGGGGTAACTCCATTCCTCAACCATATTTTTATCGACCGGTGGTCAATTTGGCCACAACCCTTGTCCACCCAGATCTCCTGACCTAACACCCATGGATTTCTTTCTTCTGGGATGCTATGAAAGAAAAACCATATTTTTGAAAAATATCGCGTATCTTTTTTCTCAAAATGTACAAAACTATTTTTGTAGCTGTATATTACGCTATAGCGTTTTAAGTGGTAACACCTCCAAATTAGAGGTCACCTACCTACTTTGATGCGCTATAACGGGAAATACGATGAAAATAGACCCCCCTGTCATCCATTTTTTTGTTCGGCAGAACTTCAGAAATCTTCCCTTAAAGGATTATACCTACTTCTTAACTGGGGCACCCTGTATATGATGTTGTTATATCAAATGGAAAGTAATTACAAATCAATATAACAAATTTTATTCTTTTTGGAACAAGTTGGGGGAAACTGACACGAAAATCGAAGGCAAAAAGGTGCGTAAGCGTAATAGTAGTGGAATATTGATCTAGACGCGTGTGGCGCGACCATGAAAATTAAATTTCTCCATGAGTGATTTTGTTTTGGTCGGATATTGTGTTGTTGTATATAATTTGACTCGGAAATAGAAGCGACAGGAAGAAAACAAAGGAGAGCGAAGCAAGTCATGCAATGAATCTTTGTGTTACCGAATTTGACTTGTTAACTTATAGGAGGTAGAATAGTCAAACGCGATGGATATACTCGTACAAGCACATATTTTACTTGAAAAATGACGCGAATAAATGCGTAGGGGAGAGTGGGGCACATTTGGTCTCCTTTTTGCTTTGAGGTCTCATAAAATCCTATGTGTTTAAATTATTGGACTGTAAAGCTTTCTCACTTTAAGAAATGCAAATAAACTTTGATTTGGACAAATAACTACGTAAATTTGGTAAGGACGTATAATTTATTTGTATTTAAAAACGAAATGGGTCCTTTTGTTCAAAGGTACCCCCCATGTGGTGCAGTTTTCAACTAGACTGGGGAACTTTTGAACGACAGTATTTGTAATTGCTTCTGGCATCTAATAAGGTACTACAAGGTTTGTAGTTTTTTAATAGAATAAATTAACTTTATTTTTTCAATAAAAAAAAGCAAACTGAAATTTTGAATGTAGATACTGAAATATTTTAGAAATGACTGAAGAAATCTTATAAAAACAAAAATGAGTTATTTTATTAACTGAATAGAAATTTTGAAAAATTAAAGACAAAAATCATCATCGCAGCTGTCCTCGATGTTCCCGGAGCGTTAATTGGTGGTGGTATCTTAGCTTTCAGTTCAATGCCACTTACGGACCCCACTTACAGACCTCAAATGTGCCCCGACTGTTTTGTCCAAATCTGCCCCAATAGATCAAGCAACAGAAAAATGTGCGTAAATAATTATATTTTTCATATTTGACAAAAAACGTACATACCTTTATACGGTGTCAAAAGAAATTGTGCCTTAAAAATATATTTTACACAAAAAAAGCTCACCATAAAATGTGTACACTCTTACAAATAGAAAAATAAAATACAGCTGTGTCTAAAATAGTCAAAAGTAAATAAATTTTGACCGAAAGTAACGAAATTTTGAAATTTGTATTCTCTTCTTTGCATTCTAAACAAAAAATTTGCATCCTTATATTTTTCAACGGAAAAGTACCGTTTCATTTGGTTCAAGTTTTGTGTCGAGCAGCACTACTATTTTCATGAACGCAACGTATGTAATTTAAGCATAAAAACCTCCTCATGCGGCTACTTCCAGGCGACGCGACGACTGAAAGGATATCCGAAAGTCGTTGACGACTAAAGAACACGGTACATATTACCAAGTTTAAATTTTGGTTTGTACTTTGATATATTTTGTAAATTCTGTTTTATTAGCAATTTTCAAATGTGCCCAGTCTCCCCTAGGTATCCAATTTCATCTCATAAAACTATTAAGAAAAAATTAACATAAGCAAGTCATGAACCACTTCATGTACCCAATTGTTTCCACATACACTATTTTAGCAGATATATGAACCAATTAGATAACTTTTCTTTATAGTATTTGCGACGAAAAGGTACTATTCAGACTTTTGGCTATAAAAGTGGAGTGCGTACATGAAAGTTCCTAAGGCATACACAATCAGCCCTATCGTGGAATCCGCGATGAAATGTGCTTTTAGAAGGATTATTTTTTAATTTTAATAAAGTTCAATATTTTGCATAGATTTCTTACAAATTTTTGGCTTAATAAAACAGCTTTTTGTATGTACATTTTCTTCAAAAAATCTCACGACGCGCAGCAAGCAAGAAAAGCTGTGAAATCCGCAATGATTTTGATACGGGTGAGAAATGTAATTTTGTTGGCGAAAAATTCGATTTGAACGTGTTCAACGATATAGTGAAACTCATTCACATTACCCACACCCACGCGGGGAACTGTTCACTTTGCGGATGAATAATTCCTCCGGTGTGGTACCTACATCATTGTTATGTAGGTACCATCAAGCCCCAGCAAACCAAGAAGATACAATCAATTCTTAATTGCATCCAAGATTTATGTCTCAAATTGAAAAGCCATTCAAAAAAAAGGCAACCAAAACTAATAGAATTGCAAACTAATGAACGGAAAAGGTAAAACGTCAAGACTCAACAGCAACACAACTATATACAAAACACATCCGAATGAAAATATTTATGTACAAAAATTCAACTGTAGCATGACAATTTTCCATAAATTCTATAACAAGGGATAATAAGAGATCCTTCGTTTTTCACGCAGATGCAAATAATCCAAAATTTGTATAACTTATCCTATAGGGGTCATTCGATATGTTATGTAGTCCACTATAGACAACAATCAACATAAGGCGGATGTTAGTACCGTCCAATCGAACTGTTACGCATGAACAGAATCGGACTTAAAAAAAAAAAGGAAACTCCACGGTTGATAACGATTCATAAAATGGTCTCATGTTGTCACGCTATCCCCGTGAAAGACATAGGGGTAAATTCGTGTTTGGAAAATATTATTATTAATGTGTTTATTGATATATTTAAGGATAATTAGCAAAGAGCACATAAAAAACAGGACAGGGGAACTATATGCTATACTCTGCATACTCTCAGACTCTCAGTAGACAGATGCAAATAGAATTCCATCAGGAGGAGATAGAAAGTTTTAATCACTCCCCGGGCATAAATCTACCGCAAATAGAAAACGAATATACTTCTTGTTCTCCTATGAATAGATTTACTCGAGTGTGACTGATTTTTGCGTCCTTTTTGGCCGGTTTTCTTCTCAAAATTTGTTTCTTATTATCACCGAAAACAGAAAGACAAGCAAAGCCGAATACAATAAATAAAATTCAAATTTGCCCAAAATTAAAATTAAGGACCATTTGACCACACAGAAAGAAGCATTGCTTCATTTTTGTTTGCCACTGCGAAATTCTTCTTTGTTCTCCATATCCTTTCCACTGTGAAATATCGCGCAAAATTTTTCATTCGTATTTAATGCTTTGCTTAGGCTTTTGTCTGGCGCGTTTCGTGCAAAGGGATACATAGACACTTGGTAACATAAAAAAAAAAAACAAGAAACCTAAAGCACGATGGAAGTTTTGAATACAGTCCTTTGACAGTCCCTTTGCTACAAATGGAACTGATGCTAGGCGCATCCTAAGGATTTCACAACCATTAAATGGTAATAAAAAAGGATGGCATTCTTATTAAATAATTCAGGTTACCCTTTAACTGCGTTTTTTGAATCCTTCTCTTCTTATTTTTGTTAAATTTCCATCACTTGCGTATGTATGGATATATGGATGTGTTCATGTTTGTTCTTCAAGTTCTTGTGCGTGCACTTGAAAATGATTTCTTCGTTCCCTTTGGGTACATCCTGGCTTATTAACAAATAATAAGCAATAATTCATTCGCCTAAAAAGGATATGTGTGCATACATACGAAACATATATCCCTTTTGATTTTTTCTTTAATTAGATCTCTGTTGGCTTTCTGCATTGTGCTGTACGTTTGTGTATAGTGTCATGCACTTGAGAGAAAAATCCGAGGTGGATGTTGTTGGTACGGTAGGATGATTTATATGTTGTAGAGAAGATTTTTCTAGGTGAAGTTAACCCTTCTTGTATTATTTTTTTCCTCGTTTCGTTTTTCTTCTAAGAGAGTTTTGTGTTGGCTGTTGCTCCTAATTTGCAGGAGTGTATTTAGTTTTCAAGTTGTTTGTTTCCGGTTCTAAAGGTAGGTAAGATAGTGAGCACAAAGTCAAACGGTGGAGAGAACACGCCCATTTTGGTGGGGTGGTAAAAATATACGTTTTATTGGCTAGATTGAGGTTCATTCTTAGCCGTCGTGGAGGGGTTGTGTTTTAAAGTTGAGCTAAACCTAACGAAGTAAGAAATATACATAAGAAGATGTTAATGTGAAGTATTTTTCTGAACGATTTTCCACTCTAGATATAGCACTAAGTATGGTATATGGGTGTCCTAATTTTTGGGACATGCCTTGACTGCTTAGGTGTTAAGATCCTTTAATAATGCATATATATCAGAGTTTAGAAGATGTTCAGGTAAATTAGTTTTATGACCGATTTTCCTCTCTAGGTATAGCACTAAGTGTGGTATATGGATGTCCAAATTTTTGGGACATGTTTTGACTATATTGCTGATGAGATCTAATTTTATTTAAAAAATAAATAAATAGTTGACGCAACGGCTTCTCAAAACCATTCGTTTGTGAGTATTTATTTTTGGGACGAATGGAAGGGATCTACACTTTTATGCCGAGTCCGAACGGCTGAATTGAGAAGCGTTTTCAGGACAGTTATACTCTCGGATGTTTGTCAGACATTCGCGAGAGGTGGCTCCGGTGGCGGGGATCGAACCTGGGACCCCTCGTACAGTAGTCCATCACACTACCCATTGAGCTTCTGCGCAATTTTGTTTATTTAACATTTTAAATGTGATACAATCACAACTTCTCATATTGTTGGAAACAACTTTCGATTTTTCATTTCCTAAATCAGATTATCTAAGCCAATAAGCATACTTGGAAACGTAATCCACACAAAAGCATTGCTTCATTGCCTACCATAGATTTGACAAGGTAGTGTTAATTTCTTGCCAATTTAATGCGTTCATTATTTTGGTTTCATTTCGTTTCTATAAATAGCCAAATCACGCACATACGCATTATTTAAAGGCCAATGTGAGTTGTACTACTGCGACTATAAATCACTTCACCACCTGCGAGTAGACATGTTTACTTCTACGTCCAAGGCTTGAAATGTTGTTTCATTCTTCATTACAAGAACACCAAATGGGAACATATTTTTCTTAAATCTCTTCGAATGTAAACAACCTTCTTTTGTTTGTCCTTGTGTGTGAATTAAATTACACCGTCTCGCCTTTTGAGTATCGATTCAATATTTCCCACGATTAACCTTGTCACAAAATCAACCCATCCTGAGGGTGGTTGCGGTTGGTTAAAAAATACTCGATTGGCAAACAAAAGAGCACGTTTACTAAGTGGAAAAAAAAGTTGCGCAAGACTAACGAATCGGTGGAGGGCCAACAGCCAACTCACTCTAAATCCAATTATACTTGTACCCTGAAGCTTTCTTATTATTCTATTTGTTTCTATTTATAGTGGGCTATTCTACGTCTTCGTGTTTTTCTGCAGAAAGAACTTTTCGTCTTCAATCGACTGAAATACCTTCTCAAGTGAATCTGAGGAATTCTTTAAAAGAAGAATGCACAAAATGTCTTACTTTGTCGTTGTTTTTCGCTTTGGTGCCTTTTAATTGATTTGGCAAGGGCATTTAGCGTTGAACTTTTCAACTTCGGCAAAGAAAAGACGCTGAACTTTATGAGTCTGCAGGGGGTGGTTCTTTCTAGACTAAAAATATAAAATCAGTTCACTTATAATCATTGTTCAAGTGAATCGGGTATACTGTCTCATGTCAAGTTTGGAATTTCCATTCTCAAGTGATCGATTTAATGACGTCAATTTGTATTCACTGGAAATTCAAGTCTTTTCCCCCATACTGATGCTGATATTGATTTTAATTTTCTCTTGTTTGCATTTTTAGCAAAACGTTTTCCCCATAGATGACAGAAGATGGCCAATATGAAATCGAAATATGTATTTACCATATTGCTCGATTTGACCAGCGTCAATCTAGTAAAACAATTATTATCCCAACACGAGGCGTGAAACCTAAAAACAACATCAAACAAAATAATATGCCGCCTTATCTCAAAACATGAACTTGACATAAAAACAGACACTTAAGTGCTATTAAAAAATTACCAAAAACCCTGTAACTCATTGACCTTACAATACGTCCAAATGATTTTGCATCCGTGGGTGTTTTATAACAATCGTGGGTAACTTATTAAAAACCGATAACAAATCAAATAAGAGTAAAGCCCTCACAGAATTGCTAAATCTATAAAAGGGTTCCAAAACGCAATGCACGAGGCACATTTATACGATTCCAATAAATAAATCGATTATCATATTTTCCTTTCCACATATCTTTTCCAAAAGTACACTAATTTTAGGTTTCACAAACATACTTGTAAACTTGAGATGATTATCATATTATTTAGACAGAAGCCATGTTTGGCATTTCAGAAAATCAATTCCAAACAAAATGCTAATGATGAACGGCTGTGAGATGACACATCGTGTTGTCATTTGTGACACTTCAAAACCAGTAACCTGTTGTTTTGGTATAGATACATGAATTTGCTTGGCTTGAGTCAACCTTGAACTTCAGGTGTTTCTCAACTGTGAGTGAGATGGTTTCTTCACCTTTTCAGGTTTCGTAAGGTGTGAAGAAATCGGATGGATGTCTCAATTTGTCAGTCAATTTAAAATTATGAATTCAAATCCTTTTGGACATAAAACAGATCAAAGAGTCAAATATGTGCATGCCAAATGAAGGAATTGCATTCGATTTGACATTGACATGAAGACAGTCGTTTTGTTAGTAAGCGTGAATTGCGAAATTCGTTAGCATTGTTAAAGAAATTGGATTAGTGTTAAATTGTATGCAGATTGACAATGTTGAATATGTAAGTATGTACATAATAAAGTTTGACACTCTTAGCATATTTATCTCCTTATGTGCGGTCAGACGAACTTTAGCCTGAAGCTCACTTTTGTTGACATGGACATTGTTTCGAGAGAATAAACGTTGGAATAAATGTATGCCCAGTTCTAACATTAAAAAAACACATTTTTATTTGGAAATATCGAATTCCGTGGCCAAATCAATTTTTAAAAAGTGATGGTTTTTAGACACATTCCTAGCCATGTTGAGACAATTGTAAGATTCAAAATAAAGTACCATACCTATCAGTGCTGCCACTCAAAAATTTAGTTTCAAAACAAGAGTTGGACCCCATAGCAGAGGCAAAATGTTTAATTGTATGTGTAGCTGAAGAACAACTTAGACCTGATATATACCCACGTCTAGTTTTGTCAATCTATGTCGAGATACGTTAATAATACGTTTTGAGTCAAAATTCTATGTTTTTCCAAGTTTGAGTTTGGTCAGTAAACTGTTTTCACACAAATGCCAGATATTTATCCGAGGATAATTATTTAGCGCAATTAACACATAGCATAAACCCGAAATGTAAGTTCTGTTTGTTTAGTTTTCATTACATAATCGTAGGTTAATTTTATTTTTTTTTTTACAGCTGTGCAGAGAGTATTTCTGAGTATTTCCACAGACATCCCAGAGTTAAAAATATGATGAGTTTTTGGTCATAAACTAAGACGTAATGTGGTCATGTCTCTTGGTATTCCATACATTCCATCAAGCGATTATGTAAATGGCTATAAAAAAGACTTAATTATCGAACTGACAACTGAAGAGTCGTAAAAAACAACTCTTTACAATTTATTGACATTTTTGTCAACGTGCATTTAAAAAAAAAGACACCAGGTGGAGTCAATATATTAACCATTTCAGAAATCAAAAGGCATAAAAGAAAGCTAAAAAAAGATTCCTAATGTTTTTAAAAAGTATGAATGTTGACTGAAAAGTGTAAAGCCACTACTTTCAAGAAAAAGAAAAATTATAAGTGATTTGCAAATCCACCAAAAAAATACACAAGACCAGCCGCATCAAAACACTCTTTATTATCCACAGTAAGTAGAGAAAAAGTAAGAAAATTTCATTTAAGCAGCTGATCAAATCACACGAAAATTATGACAGACGAATAAGGCAGAGAGAAAAGTGAATAGAAATAATGTTGTCACAGTCAATAAGCATCCATCCCATTGTAGCGGTGGTTATTGGAAGGATGTCATAAATTCGATTTCGTTTTCCTTCAAATGGTTTTTTTTTTTCAGGGATTTTTCTTCTTTTTTTTTCCTTTCAATCACATTATACATATACCCATTTTTGTCGTCTGTTTGTCTGAGACGTCTTGTCCATCTAAAATGTTATTTTTTAGCCATATTAAAAAAAAAAAAAAAATGTACGCGTGTCCTTGAAATTCCATAATTCAGGATAGAAATTTCACGTGCTGTTGCAAATGTATTCTTGTCCTAAATTTAGTAAATTTTTCTCTTTCAACGTCTAACTATATCGGATGAAGATAAACAATACATTGTATGTCATTGGCATTTTAATGCTTGTCATATCAAATTGGCATCTATTTATAGAAAAAGTCGTCACGGCAGTGCTGTACAGGTAGGTAAGGTATACTAGCAAAAGTTATGTATTCATGGGTGGTTATTGGCGAAGGCAAATCGTAAATTGTGTTTAACGCACTCAATGAACAGAGTGCTGGTTGGTTTAATGCGATACCTATGAAGTTTTATGCCGTTGGAAGTTTTTTGTTTGCTTTTTGCGGATTTTGTGACACGTTAATTGGTAAATGGTGCTTATTTTTTTTTACACTTGATGTAATGAGAGTTGCAGCATATTGGTCATCGATTAGTTTAAAAATACAAGAAGCTTTTGTATGGTAGAATTCATACAGTCAGTTATAGCCATCAAAAAAGTCCATCTATAGAAACACGAAACAGAACAAAACTAAAACATTTAACCCCATCATTTCTTAGGAATTTAGTGGAAAATGTTGTGGAATTGACTGGGAAGTTGAAAAGGACAAGTTGTACGCACGGAAAAATTAATAAATTCGTTTTATAGAAAATTTAGAGATCAATTGCTAAACTTTTTTTGATTAACTAACTTTATAATTCAAAAACAACATTTTAAGAGTGAGTTCAACGGTTAAGTTTAAGTGCTCCAAAAAAGCTAAACAATTTTTTTTTTCTGTTATCTGATATCTATAACTGGAAACTGGGGCCTAGGTCTAGCTTCTCACGTTTACTCTCCGTTTATTTATTTAACCCAAAAATCTGTGTTTCAATTTATTTACTCCTTCTACTAGGTACTATACCTATTGATTGCAACTAAATGACTATACTATATCTAAACTATACGATGTGCGAAAATGATCGTTGTCCGAAATTTTTGGACATTTTTAAATGCTTAAAACCAATGGTACGATATACATTAATTTGCAAGCATTTCATTTAACTCAATACAAATTATCATCTAATACTCCTTCAACACTAATGGAGTGTAAGCAACTTAATGACTTGTATCCGCACTATGATTTATTGAATATATTTGATCATAAAAAATATGACAACCACACCCACCGACACGGTTTGATAGAGGTACTCGTACATATCACTTCTGCATCACCGGTCATACCCATCATTATTTCTTAATCACGAATACTTTATGTGACAACTAACACGACCATCTGGACATAGTATTATTAGAGATGTAATAAAATGTAATAACATCTGACTTTTGGCACAAAGCCATATACTTGACAGCCATAAAAATATATATACATTATATATTCCTCATTCATTGCAGTTGAAGCAAATCGAATAGGCTTCCATTTCTCCATAATTTCACTTTTATTCGAGTTCTTTGGTAGCACAACACTAAAATGGCAAACGATTTCTATGAGTGACCACCATAAAAATGTCACATAAAGCATGGAGTGCTTTAAAGGAGAACAAACAACACTATCGCCTAGAAGAAATTCTCAAAGAAGAAACACCAAGAAGAAGCGAACACAAGCCAGTCGTCATAATTCAAGCAAAAAGAAAAAAGAAAAAAAAAAGGAAAGGCGAAAGACATACAAAACAATGTACATTATAGAAATGGATTAAAAAGGAGAAAGGAGCCAGCAGCCAGGCATACTCCCTTGAGCAACTTCTGTACAAATGAGCCCTGAGTTCGCCTGCCAAGTGTGCACAGAGCGGAAGGAAATCACTAAACAGAAGTTTGCGGTAGTGGTAAGGTAACCTCTTTGTTTTGAATGCATCTCTCGATTCCATGCTCAAGTTCAATAATTCTATGTGTGGCTGCACTATAGAGTGAAGTTCGTTCTCGGTAGGAAATCGTTAGTCAAATAGTACTTTGATCTATGGCAGTGATAGGGTTGTGTCCAAAACAACGAGAAGATTGCGAATTTAAACACTATATCCGTTAGTGTAGTTGGAGATTTGCATCTTTTTATTTCTATGCAAAACCACTTGATATGTTTCTATTCCATAGATAGATAGCCTTACCATTTTTGCATGTCGTCTCTTCATCTATAGACCCTAGGAGGAGGATAGTGTAGGAAGGATATATTAGAATTCACGATTTTTTGTGTGTTCTCCTTGCCTTTATTTGTCTTGTATGTTTATGAGTAGGTACAGAAGAAGGTATACAGGAACTAGATATGTAGTGGAATAAAAATTAGAATCGACAGTTTTTATTTATGTTAATGTTAGCGGTTTAGTTAAACATGCACCCCTAAAAAGATTCTTTGAAGTGAATCTGAATATACAAATGAATTGAGTTTAATTCGGTACAAGAAATGCCATCAAAATAGTTGGGATAACACTTTTATATACAAATAGATACTGACATTTTGAAAAAGTTATTTTCTGTTGAATGCCGCACGTCTTTCGACTGATTTAATAAATGTTCAACTTGTGTCGAGTAGACAAAAATTTAAAAATTATATGTCCATACATGCAGATCAAATAAATTCAAATTCATGCAAAGCAGCATTTATAACACCAAGTCATTAAGACAAAATGAATTTAATGTTGAACGCCACCCTGTATACATTTCATCTGGAACTATGTGTGTAATTGAAAAAAGATTACAGTCACTGTTAAATAATTCGGCTTGAAATTCTAAACACTGGTTTTCACATCAGAATAGTCCACAAAAAAATATATATCAAATTCCAAAACAACCTTCCTATATACAACCACCAATAAAACCCATTTGGGAATCACACAAACGATAAAGATCCACGCGATCAAAAAACCCTCCAATTACACAGCACGATCCAACATCCAACTACTTAAATAAAAGATACTTATCAATCCTGAGGTTATAGTCGGACACTTTTTTATCCATCATTTCTAATCCAAATCCCAATTGTAGGTCATTGTTCAACCAAGAAAAATTTTGCGATCATTCTTTGATTTACATTGAGCTCGTCATTCTTTCACCGATCATACTGTGGATTAGCATACTCAACAACAGCATAGGACTGGTGGTTTTGATTTGATTAAAAACAAACGCGGAACCACCACGACTACACCTACCATCGAATGGGACTTACATAGGAGAATGCCCATGCCCACCGCGCGAACAAAAGGGAGAACGAGCGAATGAAACACAACTTGCTTTGAATGACCATTTGCTTGGGGATCTATTCAACGATCCATGATCGCGGTTGAATGGCTTTGCGGTGTGAGCATTTCAAAAAATAATAGCATTTTCCGGTTCGGATTTATAACGTTCTCCCTCCGTTTTCGGACACGGCCTCACATGTGGTGCGGTTCTATATTATGCCTCCCTGCCAATTATTGATAGATGAGCGGATAGATAAACACATAAAAAGCCCGTTAGATTGGCCCTACCACACGTGTGTGCCCATTGACCGTTGTCGTATTTGGTTGTGTTGTGACAAAATAAAACAATTTAAATGTTGCCACTCCATTTTGGGCATCTACAATAAAGGTTGGTTGGTTCCATGAACTTGCTCGTTTGGGACAACTTTCATCGAACATTTCACTGGAAATTAATTTAATAGAAAACATCACCTCAAGCAAAATAAAAAAGAGACATATTTTGTGATGAGGAGAAAAATGTCTCCAAATAGTACAAGCCCCCACAGCGACTTGATCAATTGGAATTAAAATTCATCACGTTGTCTTTCTACAAGTTTAAAGCGAAAGAAAGAGCCAAACCTGTTCAATTACACGCGAAAAGATAACGACGACGCCAGCTAGACACAGTCTGGAGACAGAGGCTTCAAAAAAATCATCGTTTTCGCACCTTTTCTATAGTGCACTATATGCGCTCAGTTGGTTCGAACTTAATTAACTCTTAAAAGTGCCACGAATCAGGGAGACGAACCCCATCTGCTGCACCCACCACAATGCAAATACAAACACGACAACTGAGAGATTCTTATTTTCCTTTAAGCCTAGACGACAGCTGTTGGCATCTGTATTGCGGTGCTGCTGCACAACCCGATGATGACGATGATGTGTAAGCGCATTTGGATTTACAAGAAGTCTTTGTCCGAGAAGTCCTATCCTAAGACATTAATACGAAAGCAAAAGCAGAAAAACGTCTCTCATTGTATGCGACACTGGCGAAATGATAATTATGCACAAAAGTCGTGCGACAGGTTATTTTTTTAATCGCTGTGAGACAGAAGCGGTAGTAGTACTCGTAATTATTTGCGTACTTTGACAGTTTAAAATGACGACGTGATAAAATGTTGCTACTTTTAGAATTCAGCGGAATTAGTCGCGAGGATACCTACACAAAAGTAAGGGAGTAGAACTGAAGTGACCTTCGAAAAAGATTAATTGTGTGTGAAAAGTAATGTTGAGGGTCGTCAATTGAATTACATTTCATGATGAGAAGATTAGTGTCATAAATTTCGATATTTACTTTCCAAGAAACAAACAATTTTGATAAGCGAATGGTCATACCACTTATTTCAATTGTTAAGCTTCTGTTCTCATCCCATGGTGAAAGGACCTTCTCTGCACGCCATCTATACACATACACACATGTAATTATTTCGCCCACCCTACGCACAATAGTTTTAAATTAAAACATCTCAATTTGACAGTTTTGAGTCTTCGTATCTATATCTGCTGCAAAGAGCACAGAAAAGTACTCGAATGTGTCTAAATAACACGATACCTCCGCCAAATGATTAATGATTTGCACCTAGTGAGGGAGTCACTCTATTAAATAATAATTAATCATTTGCCCACACCTTTCGCTTCTCCTTCACGCTGTGTCAAAGGGCCTACTTCAGCAACTCGGTACAAAGTACCTACACGCTGCCGGATGAGTTTGTATGGTAATTGTGTTGCCCTTTCTTTTTTTGTAGATATTCCATCTAATCCGATAACACAGATACTACTTAGAATACCAATAACCCTGATCGTGTCTTTAAATGGAATGCGGAAGTGAATTGTTTTTTTTTTTTTATTATTACGATTTGAAAGCTCAGCTAAAAGCAAATTTATATTTTTGCGCTGCCACTAATTCAAATAAAAGTTCTGGTTCTTAATCTTTATTATTGAAATGATCTCATTTAAATGTGCTACCAGATGTGCGTCTTTGCCACAATTAAACTGAGTAATTTGGCAGCTTCAAATGATCTCATAAAAATTCGTTTCATTGTGAATAGTTTCGTAGCAGTTTTATTCTTTTCTTTCGAACTAGCACACGTCCTTCGGAAAAAAATGTTCTATTCATCGTATATCGTCTTTGTATAGGTATACAATCTAGAACAACTCCTGATGTATAGTGAAAGGTCTATTCTAAAATAGTCAAACCAACCCTAGGCTGTGATTTTAATATGTCTTTCGCTCAATTGAATGTGAGTGGATTCTCTATTCGAGGCATACTATACATCCTTGTGAGGGAATTGGTCATTAAATATTTACGTATGTTCTACTTTCGTTCAATGGATTCTCTATTCAAAGGCAAGCAGGTGCAGGTAAGTGACTTATCTGTGACAAATTTCGGACAAATATTTGCAAAAAGAAAATGTTTCAAAGTTGAATGGAATTTTTAATAACTTACATACAGAAAGTAGTACATATAACTGGGAAAAATTAACAAATTTAGGTCGAGATTGCGGTGTCAAAAAACGTTGGGATAAGTTTGATTTAATCATCCGAATTAGTAAACCTCTGACTCAACAAATAACACCTGTCCAGAGCTGGCGCCTTCTTATTATTATTTCCTGACTACAAATACAAAGTGAAACCACCTTACATCAACGAAAACACCACCTACAACGTAGCACAGTACCGCTGTCTCCATATCTCCTCTGTATAACTAGACAACAAATTCATGATAAAAATTTTAAATTACGTCCGCATTTGAGTGTAGGTACATCCAAATTTGTTGCTTACTACACACAGTCGAGACGCAATCGAATTTTTGTCTCATTATCAGGTTCGCAGATAAACAGATATATCTACCATCTGAGCATTTTCTCATTGGATATGCAGAACGTCACCTCACGTGACACGTTTTCCTTTTCGAAAATAACTTTACTCACTCTCAGTGTGCGCACTCAATTTTCATCAATCAATCAGAGGGGAATACGGACAGACACAAGTTCATCTCACAGTAAGATTTGTTGCTATTTTTGGGACGGAAACATAACTTGTTGCCATAAAAGGTTACCTCAAGAGGGTTATCAAAAAAGATCCCTGTTTAAACTCATACTCACCACCCTAGGCACCAACAACTTTCTACACGTTTACGCACAAATGCTATTAATTTAAAAAAAAAGAACATTTTTATATGTTTAAGACAAAATTAATAAACTCAATTATAAGAAACAAGGAAATTAGAAAGTACTATCAGCAGCATCCGCAACCGGCAGACAAGTATCTTTTTTATAACGAGATCCAGTTAAATTGGTGGTTTATTACTACAATTATGGTTTTGCTTTAGTTTGTTAGCTCATTAATTAAGTAGATTGTTTTGAAAGTGTTGCCTCAGTTCACTCGCACAAAAGACAGTCATTAGAATAAACTGAGTGCAAATAGACGTTTCCCTTATCAAGTTGCTGAAAATAGACATTGAACAAAAGTTCATCGTGGTATTTTTCAATAACAACGAACAGAGAAAAGTTTTTACTTCACAACTTGCCAGCTTGATTGTCTGGGGATGACTTAGGTATTTTTAGCATCAATTTCAACAGAGGGTTAATTGATTGAAAGTCATTTCATTTTAAATCAGAGAGGTTTCCTATGATACAAAAAATAAAAATACTAATTTGACTAATTAAATACCATAAAAACACTTGTCCAAAATTTTGGGACACCACAGCAACGTGTGTAAAAACATGTGCTTTTATTTCAGTTTAAAAAAAAACACACACACAAATTGATAAGAGGTGACGTCAATTCGCTAATTACAAAAAAAAGACAGAAAACTGATTGTATTGACAGTCCCATCTATCTATCTATCTATTAATTTCGCACACCTTTATTTGCTGATAAGGTTTATATTCTTTATCTTGTCGTTGATAACGTTATATCTAAAAAATATATATCTTTTATTTGTTGGTCTCATTTTTAATTTTGCGACCAACTCATTATCTGCCGTAAAAAAGTAGATCTGCTTCCTACTATAGACTGATTGAGATCTCTCTCACGGGAATGCCAACATTTTGCGTGCTTATTGAATGAAAATTTGAGACAGACATTTTTGGGCGTTTAACTTGTTTATCAGGAAAATCCATCATCACTAAGACTACCCAAGACGTGATTTGTGGGAATACGAGTATAAGGAAGTGCTTATTCATTTTAATTTCGTCAATTGTTTTAATGGACCTAAGAAGGGAAAGATTCCGACAAGTCATAAAATTATAGAAGACCAGTCGTAAAATTATGGAAACTGCAATCAGTGTAGAGAAGATACGGGTTGCGATGCTGTTTGTTAATTTTCCGACTTAAAATTGACAATTTTATGAGGTTTTTATTCAATGTTGATGAAGGGGTGGTTCTTA
The DNA here is from genome assembly GCA_955612985.1 of Cheilosia scutellata. Classification (NCBI taxonomy): domain Eukaryota; kingdom Metazoa; phylum Arthropoda; class Insecta; order Diptera; family Syrphidae; genus Cheilosia; species Cheilosia scutellata. The sequence goes on from OY015314.1 coordinate 18,720,293, forward strand.
CCCGCCGAATTCGGAGGGCATTTAAAAATAGTTGGCGCAACAGGACCATATAGGACTTTAGGGTCAGATTCTAACAATATTTTCCTTGTGTTTTTACCTAAAACTATATGACAATCGACTGAATTTAAGAAGACTTTTCAGGTTAGTTATATACTTGTTTGTCAGACATTTGGAAGAGGAACAAATCTTAAAGTGTAATGTTTGATATTTTCAAAATAAAACCTTTATTATAATAAGATGATCATAAATCATTGATAGATCAAAATACATTCTTTATAACTGACTTGGCTCAGTGGGTAGTGTGCTGGACTACTGCGCGACGGGTCCCAGGTTCGATCCCCAGAAAAACACAAATTACATCTTAAGGTTTTTTCCACTGCGCCACCTTTCGCGAACGTCTGACAAATATCCGAGAGTATAACTGTCCTGAAAAAGCTTTTCAATTCAGCCCAAAAATAAAACGAATGGTTGTGAGAAGCTAGGCCTAGGGTTCCTAACGGTCCTGTTACGCCAACTAATGCAAATTTGAACAAAATCGATCTTCGAGAAGTTTCAGAAGCGTTTCCAAATCAGTCCAAAAATGACCAGTCGACGAGTCATTTCTGTTGTCATTTAGTCACTTTAAGGGTGTTCTCTAGGAAGGCTATCATTATCTACCACCGAGTACAAATTGTCGGTAAGTGAACTATAAAATTTAGGCACAAAAGAGTATTGAAGACTGACACCAACTCTTCCCCCGACCATAGTGGTCTTTGTGGAAATTCGCGCTCGATATTGACCAGAAAGCATTAAACGAAATATTTTTAAATGGAAAATCGGTACTTGGCCTATCAGTAGCCCCCAATTCAGTTGCATCCTGGTGAAGGCTTACAATTCAGAAAAAAAAAAACTGTACAGTACATAGGTATGTATCTACATAGACTAACACGAGAAATAAAAAATAAAAAATAAATTTCACAAGTTAATCGGATCTACGATCACTTAATTCGAACCGCAAAATTTGTATATAGCAAACCAAATTCCGCGCTATCCACTCACCAAAAGTGACAACAAAATATCTATTTTCTTTTTTCATTGTTTGTCGCAACACGCTACCTCACCTGATTTCCTTTTCTCGCGATCGGGTACTACCAAACTTTTGGCACGTTTCACGCGCAGCGATCTTCTCCGTATCGAACGTAGAAATGCCTCTGGCATTCTTGAGAAGCGTTGTGGAGTTTCCGGGGCTTTCCGCTCGGGGAGGAAAAAATTCTTAACAGCCAACATGATGTTCCTTATTGTTTTGTTTCAAGTATCCTGTTCTTTGTTTTTATACAATTTTTGCAAGTATATAATATTTATACACACTGAGTAAAACCTTTGTTTTAACTTTTAATATGAACACGTCATTTTGATAGGAAGGGGGGTATTTTTGTATCGTTCACTTTATTTATACATACGATATTGTAATCCACCGAATTTGTCATCAACATCTGGATGACGGTGTTACGTTTAAATACACAAATTTTATTTCTTTTATATTCAACATATTTCAATGACTAAGTGAATTGCGGTTATTATCCATAATAGCACAGTTAGCACAAGATCTGATCTTAAACGTGACGTTAAGTACATTGGGGGCACGACAAAAAAAAACAAACACTTTGTAAAATCCAAAATCACTGATAAGCCAATATAGAAGAATCCATAAAATACAGTGCCTATAAATTGCGCGATAGATATAACCACTTTTATTTTTCTATCAACGAACGTACAGTCCCCGACGTTAATATGTCTACAGTCAGATACCGACTGACGTTTGGCGCTGCAAAACCGGCTGTGTATAGTGGTTGCAGACACACAAGCAAGTGGTTGGAAACGAACAACAGAGAGTTAACATAACAGTTGGATGGGATCTGTTAGTCAAAATAATTGCAAAAGATTTCGTTGGTTCTTTCGCACATTGTGTGACGTAAGAGATACTTTTTGCATCTGTTGGTTTGGTGGAATGGGATTTTGTGTTTATTTTCTGTGCCAGTTGTACACGAGTGTATCTTTTGTGTACTTGGCGCTCGTTATCAGTATTAGAGTAGATGTGTGCACAAATGGAGTGTTTACTTGAAGCTGGACGAAGAGTGCTTGTTGAGTGTGTTATCAGGAAAGCATTGACCTTTTATGGGCGGGATTGTATAGAATTGTTGAATGCTGAAGACTGAAGGTATGTGTAGGTATAGGTTGTTCATGGGGAGTTGAACTTTTTTGTGCAGATTGGCATTGGGTTGCAGAAAGTTTCAAAGATTGTCTGGTGGCGGGCGGGTGTCTCGATGGGCTAGTGGAAGCTTATGCAACTGTATTTCGACAAATTGTAGTATAGTTTGTAGGTATCTGATTAGCTTTCATAAAAAAAACCCAGATACTCGAGGAAGAAGGGAATGTGAGTATAGGTAGGGTAGGTATGTCGTACCTCCTTGCAAATAGGAAAATATAAAGCCCAAAGCAAATCAAATTGACGTCACTTACGGACATATATTTTAAAATACATACAGTTTTGAGTCACACAAATATTAATTGTTCTGAAAGGTATACGAATTTAAAATCATACGAAGAATTTAATACACGCACACCTATGGGACATAAATAACTATGTAAGTGTGGTAATTGTGGTATAGTTACTAATTATAATCATTTTTATACTGTCGACCTTAAATTTAACGAAATCATGGTGATATGTATTTTCAATAAAAATGTCCTTGTTATATGAGATTCATTAAATTTAAGGTAGAATTTATAAATAATTTGTTAATAATTGTCTGATAAATATTAAAAACTGCTAGCAAATGAAAGTACATACCTAATCATTTCATTCACTAATGAATTAAATTGCATGGAAGTGAATATAAAACGAACTTTATGCATACATGGAGCTGATTATTTAGAATAAAATAAAATATTTCCAAATAATCTCATATAAAGGGTGTCCAACGCATTTTCATTGTTGAGCAATATTTTAAAAATAATGAAGGTTTGTCAGATACGGTCCGCAATTTTCGAACAAAATCATCTTCAGTGATGAAGCTTTATTTCATCTTGATGCTTTAATCGTCAAAATTGTCGCATTTGGGGTTCAGAAAACCCACGAGTAAATGTTGAGAAACAAATGCATGCACAACGCGTAACTGTTTGGTGCGGATTTTGGGCTGGTCGCATTATCGGACCATTCTTCTTCGAAAATGAGGCTGGTCAGGCAGTAACAATTAATGGTGTTGGTTATCATGACATGACATGACATGGCGCAACAGGGCCGTTAGGGCGTTAGGCACCCTAGGCCTAGCTTCTCACAACCATTCGTCTTGTGTGAGTTTTGTTTTTTTTGGACGAATGAACTGAGAAGTTTTTCAGGACAGTTATATAGTTATAAACACCCATGCACTTGAATAGGGACCAGATTTCTTGTTTCTCTTTTTCAGTAAAACAACATAAATTTTGTATAGACATATATTTTTTTTATGTTTTGATTTCAATTTTGTATTAAAGGGAAAACAAAATTAAGCACTAAAATCTTTCCGTTATTTTTAAACAAATGATTTTTGGGTGTAAAAATCAATTTGGGTGTAATAAAAAATGCATTTTTCTCTTGTCTCACTTGAATAGGGACAGTAAATGGAAACAAGGATAAGTGACAAAACGTTGCAAAATTCAGTTTAAATTCATTTCTTTTTATCTTGTTAAGCTTAGTTAATAATAATGTGTGAGTCGCATGTGTTGGAAATAACTTCATAAATACCGTTTGGAAGTGAGTTAAACAGAGTTTGTAGATAGCTCTAGGAAATGTCGCTCCATGCGGCATTGAGGAATGCTGTTAATGATTTAACATCTGAAAATTGTTTACCGGACTCGTATACTTTCTGTGACAACCATACCCAAACAGTCTCAATTATATTGAGATCAGGGGAAGAAGGTGGATACCCCGTATAGGCACGTTTTGGGTACGGATACACTCTTTTACCACGCGTGCGGTATGAATGGGGTGTTATATTTCTGGAAAGTCCATTGCACGGGTCTAAATACATCATCGTAAGGAAAAGCCTTCTGCAGTACATATTTGCAATATTCGCTTTCATTCTTGATGGCAGAAACTGCAATAAACATTGGCCATAATAATTGATCGCACAACATACCATTACATGGTGACGAGACAGATAGTGTTTTTCTTTGCGTAGATATGTCATGAAATTAGTAATCTAATCATCAGAGCCATCTAAATTAAATCGGTTTTCGTCAGAAAAAAACTATTTTATGCCACTGGCTATTCCATGCCATGCAATTCCAAGCAAAAACCATGCGAGTATCCTTACGAGTATAGTGGTAAGAGGCGGTTTTTTGTAATTTTAATATTTTTAGATATCCTGCTCTCCGAATTACTCGTCTTACCGAGTCAACTCTAGCAATAATTCCAAATTCTTCGAGGCGGAACAGTGAGAATTTGATGCTTCTCCAACAATCCGTCTATTTTCAGTAGGTAGATGTAGTAGCTGCTTTGGTCCTCGTTTTCATGTGGTTTCCATAGTTGGGCTTATTTTTAAGAAAATTGCCAACCACTGACTTGCTTATTCTAATTTTTTTATTTTGCAATATCGCTATAGGTGAGAGAAAATTTAAATGGAATATTAGCCATTATGACTTCGTAAAAGTTAGCCTGGATGGACGCTAAAAATGATTTTTAGTACCGCGGGTTGATTGACTGATTAGTGATCAACGCCCAGTGAGCAAGAACCAAAGTGAGCATTTAGAAACGATATGGGGAAATTCGAACTCCAAAATGGTAGGTACTTCAAACTCGGTTTTTGTAGGTACTGCATTTAAGAAATGGAGAAACCCTATTTCTCTGATTTTGGAAATTTTGCTTGGAGCCCCAGTTATTCAATTTGTATAGAAAAATGTTTGTTCATTTTATCGAGCGCATTGCAACGCACATTAGGTACTTCTGTAACGGGTGCAAAGCCACGGATAAATGCCAGTATTCCAAATAGAACCCAAGATCTAGCTTCTCGGAATAGTAACATTGTACTAATGCGATGAATTATTATCGACAACAATAGTTTTCAGTTAAGAAATCTGCTGAAAGTGATTACAAATTTTTTTAAAGGAATGGTTTTAAAAATTCATAATGTAGGTACCTATGTATTTAGTTTTTCTTTTTTTTTTTTTTCGTTACCGCACGCAATTAGAAAACAAAAACAATATCACACTCTAAACCCAAAATCTTGCGCTATAAATTCTTAAAATTACCACTTTATCCTATACAGCTGTTTATGAGAGTCACTAAAACGAAAACCACCTGCGCCAGCCATGAACCCACCCAATTAGAATTCCTCTCCATTATGTCTCTATCTCTTTAAACAATGGACTGCAACTGCAAGTCCCGGAAAATATCCAGAAAACTGGTTCATTCACACCTATACCTATTGCAGCAGCAAAAGCTATGCAACAACATTTAGGTCAAATCCGAACCATTTTAGTTTACCCTGCTTTCCATACGTCGGTGCTATTGTGCAACGCGAAACTGAGTTGATTTTTTTTTGTGTTTTTTTACCGGCACTTGCAAACGAGCCAAATGATTAGCAGACAGTAGCAACAACGACATATTGCACGGAACAACTATAGACAATATTGTACCATAAAGTAGGTTACTTTGTTTACTACACACAACACATTAGAGGGAAGAGAAGACATTTTTCCCAGGATGGGATTTTTTTCTTACCCAGCTTGTTCCAAAAAAAAATCCTCTTCAAGCACACAGACAAGTTCCTACAACTCACCGGAGTAAAGGAAGAAGGAACTACAACTACGTTGCTCTACTATCGATGGGTACGTTTCCTCTGACACAATTTTTGCATATACCTAGCTTTTCCGTTGCAGAGATACTCGTACATGTGTAGTGTATTGTGCTTGTGCCTAGCCTAGAGATATGTGTATACCAACGGGAGGAACAGCCCTTCGAATGTGTAGTTAAAAATTCAATAATGGTGATGCAACAGTAGAGTTTTTTTTCTGCAGCGGAATGCATTTGGTGAATATAGCAGATGTCGCATGAGTTGGTACTGTTAAGGTACAGACATGTTGTAAGTTGTAGTAGGTTAGGTACAACAAAACACAACATCCATCAAGGATCAAGCCAAGATACACATAAACATTCTGCTCCTGTCCCTCCTGCTGTTCTGCTGTGGTGTTTCAGCCTGCAGCCTGCACTAAAACTACCCCTGTTATCTAAATTTTGATATTATATCTGCAAACTGCAAAGTGATGTTGATAGCAGACAGGATGTGAGTGTGAGGTATGAACGTGAAACGACTATCAGAATCAGTCTGCCAGACGTTGCGGTTGCAGTAATGCAGTGCATGGGCAGGCACGTTTTTATTTCTGTAGTGGGCCAATGCGTGCACTTTCACAGTGTTGCTGAGGTGTAAATAAAATGTTGGTTTATTCTTCAGTGAAAAGAGATTGAATTTAAATAAATACATAAATAAATACATAAATAGGCGGCGCAACAGGCGGTAGACACCCAAGGCCTAGCTTCTCGCAACCATTCGTTTCTATTTTTGGAACGATGGAAGGGACCTATAATTTTATGCCGAGTCCGAACGGCTGAATTGAGAAGCTTTTTCAGGTCAGTCATACTCTCGGATGTTTGTCAGACGTTCGCGAGAGGTGGCGCAGTAGAAAAAACCTTAAGATGTAATTTGTTGTTTTTCCGGGATCGAACCTGGGATCCCTCGCACAGTAGTCCAGCACATTAACCACTGCGCTACTGCGCCCATTGAATTTAAGATTTATTTAAAATGTACCTACTCATTTTTGAACATTGGCAAGATCTTCAAGTAGAACAGATAGATGTTATTAGTGACTCAGTCTGAAATATTTTCCAACTATTTTACTGATATGTATGAAAGTCACTATATAATGTATTGCCTCCAAACATGCACAAAGGAAAGAAAGTACCCTCGATAATTTCGTCACAATATCCAATTTATTTGCCACACTTATAACACCCTCATGCGAAATCACTTCATAAGTCCTTTAATCCGATAGATAAATACAGAAATTCGAAGTAAATTTCTATTTTATCGCCCCCGTGGCGACCGACGCAGCGCACCCTTGGTCGTCTATCGAAATGTGATTTTCCATTCCTATTTTAGCTTTTTTTTGGGTAACAAAACCTGTCCATCCATCAGCCAACTAATTTGATAGAAACTGTAATAAAAATAGTTCTACTCCGCAGTCACCATCATCGCCAACACGCGCGTACCCTTGTCGATTAAAAATTCCACCCCCTGCTTGGGAGTTACAATAGAGTAGTGCCAGAGATTAAAATCATTTTGTGGGGTGGGTGATTTCCACCCTCTCTCAATACGAAAAACTACCTACCATGGGGTTGAGTGACAAGTCTATGTGTCTTAGAGCCGAAGGGGGTGTGCCGAAAAAGAAAAGATTTTCTTCATATTTTTATCCACCCTGGAAATGAGTTTTTTTTCCGTTCTATTTGCTTTCAAATGAAAGTGACATAATTAAGTCGCAAGGATGTAACAACTGAATGCATCAACCACCTAAATTGCTTCCAACCTGTCACACAGTGCTGCAACCCTTGATGGGTGCGTCTGATATTAGTATCCGAATGAAATCACATTAAAAGAGGAAAAGAAAAAGCAGACAAACAACAGATAGAGGGTGACGTGCATATTAATACATTCAATTAAAAATACCAATGGTGTTGGACAAAAAGAAAAACATACTTTAACTGTATCCGAATTACGTGACGGGCAAAAAGACACGCAAGATTCCACCCTCTAGTTGGGTTGGTTGCAAATAAGGGATGGAGGTGCGATTCTTTTGTCACTGGGTGTTGCGCAGATTAAAAAGTTTATTATTTCCTTAACAATGTGAACAGTAAAGCCAAAGTCAAAAGAAGTCACTTACCCACAGAGGGATATTCTATATAATGTGCCAGACACCAGACACCCACTTTTGGTCGAGATGCAGTAATATCGTCGTAATTATGGTATGTTGTGTTTCTTTTTTTTATGTGAATGTTATGCTTTCCGACGCACGGTTGTTGGTACTTGATGAGAGCTTTATTTAATACTGTAGGTAAGAACAAGTTGCATATAAGTACCGAAATGTTCAAAAGATAGACGTTTTTTTTATAAAGAGGGAATACTGTGCCTTCAATGTGCTGAAAGGTACATAACAAATCGTGTGAGAATCAGCCATGTCGTGAAAGTCTTGAAAGATCTGTGACATCAAACATCAAGAGCAGTAATTATGGGTATAGAACCAAGATGAAAGAGACTTTAATGTATGGTAGGTATACATTCGGCCCTACGAACTAAGTCCCAACTGGAACTAACTCCCACTAGCCGAAACGAATTAGTTCATTAGTTCATATGAACTAAGTCCCAAATTTTCTGGGACTTAGTTCGTTTCGGCTAGTGGGAGCTAGTTCCAGTTGGGACTTAGTTCCTAGGGCCATACATTCGTACCAATATTCCACATTGATGCCTTAACAACGTACGTTAAAAATTGAAAAAAGGTAAATGGACGATCTTTTTATGCTTCCATGGTTCCTAAAAAGATGCCAGGTGGAGTTTGTGTGTTCAAAGGCGTCTACTAAGTAGCACACGTTGGAGAAGGCCGATCATGTAAACTGTGCATAAATCGTAGCAGGCGCATTCAGCTGTCGGTCGTAGTAAATTGCGGTACTTGCAAAACTTATTTTCTTCTTCTTTTGGGCGTTGTTCAATCACCCACTTGGGGTACCCAGTTCAGCTTTATTCGTTTTTCGAGTCACCACAGTCTGTCAATGATGTTTTTGATAAGACGTTTCGTCACTTTCTTCTCTTAATCTACCAAGCCTCGAAAACTGAATTGCAGGAATTTGTTCCAATATGGAACATATAACTTAAAACAACAATTCTAAAAATTTCCGTTTCTGTAGGCTAACAACCAAGCGAGGGGTTGCAGTGTCAATCTCAAAACAGTTTACAACCCTATTAAAGAAGCTAGAGGGATATGAAGAAAGCCTTCACGGAAATATTTGTGGCTGACTCAGAATCTAAAAGTAAACTTAAAGTAAAGAAAAAATGGCACGGTTTTAATAAGAACAATCTAACATTTGTCAAAAGACCCTGAAACTCAATGAAAAACGTATAAAGACTGACTATATAATACGACTTATTCACTGGTTGTTCTTTTAAAAGAACTTATTTTTCTGCATGGAGTTGTTTCAACAGAACACAAGGCAAAGGACGTTAACTTTTAAACCAAATGCCGCATATAAGAATAAGTCTTTTCATTCTTTAGAGCTCCCGCACCTGCACACAAAGAACAACGTTCCACCATATGCTGCAGTTATTCATCTTCTTTCCTATGAGAGACACAATACTCCTCGTTTGCCGTTCGTTGCACTTGTTTTTGGCAAAGTTTCCACAATTTTTTCATAAGAAAATATAAAGGACATTCAACTAAGAGCAAGACATGTTCCAGGTATGAGTTTAAGATTGAATTGGATGGTATGTGCCACGAGGCAGGCCATTACCTTTTTCACACGTGTTAATTTAGTACATAACTTGGTCAACTCAAATACCATGTTCCAAGAATTTGTACCATTTTGAATAATGATTTTCAAATGAGTATCTCAATTCGGAGTCCATTAATTAATTTAAAGCCAATAACCGCCCTAATTGAATTGTATTGCTTTCTATATCGATATCGCCAGAAAAATTTGTTTCGCCGGCAAACTAAGCGAATTTTTGCCTTCACTCTCGCTTGAATTAAAATCCAATTAGTGAATTGAGTGTCTGCGATGCATATCACTGTCTCTCCGTTTGAATTTGACATTGAAACACTTTTACATGCGATTGCCTAAATTGAATTAAACGACATTCTAATTGACTGACAGTCACTCACTGACCTAGCTTTTCCCGAAGTAAGCCAATGAACCATACAATTTTCCATCGAAATATATTTTTATTTTTAAAAATTTAATCAGAACACAGAGTTTAGTGATTTCGGGAAAATCACTAAATAAACCGACTCGTTCCTATAAGCCAACACCTACGCAGGTTAATGTGTGGAAAAGGAAATTTTCATAAACAAAATAAAACATAACACAAAAAGATGTTAAAACAGTTGCAAAAGATCTAACTGCGGGACATTGATTCACTAAAAATCTACATAGACTTTATCATACTACTCCCACCAATCCCTTGGGGGCATATACCTACAGGCTGACAGATTTGTGTGTATTCGCACGCCAAACATTAATATAAATAAATTACTACAAATAAGCAAGGAAAATAAAAATTATGTAGTTCACCTAAATTTAGCGAAATATTTTGCATTCGTCATCATTTTCTTTGCTGACGTTTGTAAGTAGATGTGTCATTTTGGTGTGCGATATGGGGTAAATGTAGTGACATCACAAGAAGCTTTGGAATGGGAATACTATTTTGTGGTATTTTTAGAAATAGATCATTGTAATTAATTAGAATGTTGTTGGCACTATCATTTGTCATTTTATATAGTTTGTCGGATATTTTTACAGATGTGCTAAAAGATGTCGAATATGTACAAATTTGGGGCTCAAAAGAGTGGGATATGGATTTCATAAAAATTTACCCGCTTCCATAGAGCATACATCGGACAATGCTCTGAGTCACCTTTGTCACTTCAGGCTATAATAACGAAAATTGGCTTAAACGTTAATCCGCTGTACTAATTAATCGTTTTTAGTGATTTTAACTTTTACGAAGTCACAATGGCGAAAATTTCCATATAAAATTTTCCATTGTGACTGTCGAAATATTTAAGTTGAAGATTATAAATAATATATTGGTAAGGCCGAATGAGAAACTTCAAAAGAAGTTTCCTTTCAATACATCCAATGACACCCACACTTTGACAAATTTGTATGCCAAAATGCAATTTTCCTTTCAAAATGATTCACACTTTTTTCACCTCAGTCGTATTACGTAAGCAGTGCTAATTTGCATATTGATGTTATGCTATTTGCATATTGTGGAAGACTCTCCTTCCAAAATGCGCGCACTGAAGTGAAGATTTGAGTTACTCATTAAGTGGGCTTATGATATCAGCTTTTAGTTTAGAGAGCAATGAGTAAGAGGCGTTAAGGTTGATGATCTGATGGCTTAATCATAAGCGTATAGCTTTTGTTAATTAAATTTGAATTGCAATGTGAAGATTATGAATTTAAGCGAACTGGGTCAGAAAGTAAAACGTATAGTGCGGGATATACGTCCAAATTCGCACTTGATAAATAAAGGGCTTGTGTTGGGTTAATGAACATTTTCAACAGTCACTGTCTTTTACTTAGAGCATGGAGTTATAAGTAGGCTTGCCATATTTTTTCAACCGACTAACCGGGACACGCCCCTAAAAAAAGCATCCATGCTGGCGGTGACAAAGTTTGTTTTCTCAAGATCTATACGTACTTCGTCTTCAGCAAGCGGGGAAATTTCGTTCACTCGCTCAACTGCAGCAAAACCTGGATGAAGAGCTTGAAACGATGGTATAACGTCTTCGTTGACCATGAATCTGTCCGTAGGAGTTTTAATGAGCGAATCTATGCAAGGAATCAGTATCGACTAGACACTCTTAAATAGGCTTCAGCAGAAGAGGTTTCTGGATTGGAACGCGTTGTTTGTTTCAATAAAGTTCTTGGAGCTCAACTTCAAATAAGTCCTCGGTAAGTTGGGATGCGGATTGAAAAGCTTCTCTGAAAAAATCTTCGGCATTTTCTCTGACGTTCTTAAGAGAATTCAGAACTTCTTTTGTGCGGTCGATTGCAGACACGAAATCTAAGGATTTGTTCCGTAGGGCAGAGTTAAACTGAATAGTTTTTCGCATATACATACATTATACAATGAGGCTTACTAGGAAATCACTTGTTTGGACTACTGTCAAAAGTGTTTATGCTTTCGAAGACATCGCCCACGTTTTTTAATTACATTTTTGAAAGTTATTTGCATTTGAATTGTTGCAGAAGAAATTAGCTATTTCACTAACTACACTAAGGCAATTGCGAATCTGTACACCTACCTGAATAGTCTCCTTATTTTTATTTGAATTTGTTTTTGCGCACATCTAATCTTTTCACCTTGATCAGAGCTAGAACAACGTTTCTTTAAGAAAGGATTATTCCTCTTCGAGATCACTATTAAATTTGCATGTTCGTTTAGGCATGTTGATTGTTGAATCCAATCACTAAGAAAAGAGTAGGCCAAACCGGGACGTATGGCAAGCCTAGTTATAAGTACATTTTAGCTTCAAACGTTATAGAGATGCGATTCTGACCGGAGACAAGGCGAACTGTTAATCCTATCTAGCAATAGTTGGGTAGAAGCTTTCGAAAGGAACTATTATAATAGATATGTATATAGAAAAATAAGTGATGTTCTCTGTAATGCGTGACCCAATTTTAATTCAGGAAATTTTCCATGAAAGGTGACGTCAATACCAAGGTTTTTATGTACAGGGTGTCCCAGTTAAGAAGGATAATCCTTTAAGAGAAGATTCCTGAAGTTATGCCGAACAAAAAATTGTCTGGCAGGGGGGGGTCTATTTTCACCGTATTTCCCGTTATAGCCCATCAAAGTAGGTGACCTCTAATTTGGAGGTGTTACCAAAACGATATAACTTCTAAACTATTATAGGTACAAAAATTGTTTTGGTCATTTTGAAAAGATAATTTAGTAGCGCATACAATACTTAAGCACTTTGGCTACATCTGGGCAACTACAAAAAAGTTATGGCTCCTTAAACTCAACATTTTGAAAATTAGTTGTTACATTTTTTTACTTAAAATGCCTTTTTCTCAAAATTTTGACCTTATAAATTTTCATTTTTTTATGAAATTTTTATCCTTGAGAAATTTACTAAAAATTATGTTAAGCAACTTTTTTACGTACGATCAACAGAAGTTGTAGTAAAAGCCATTTTTTGCCAGACAAAGGTCAAACGAAATTAAGTGAGAATAATAAACTAACGTACCTATGAGCAATGGTTAACAATTATTGTCGAATAAGAAAAAAAAGCTTAACATTGATAAGTTGATCTCCACAAAATGTATTCAATACGTGATTACGCGAAAATAGTGTTTGTAAACGGGTTCTGCCATGGAAACGCTTCGTTGGCAAAATAGGAGTACCAACGCCGATACCCCAATCCGAAGAACACCATGTAGCCGGGTATTCGCTGATGCGTACCAGCGCCTTGTTGATCCCGGGTAGCTCCTCCAAATAAAAGGGATCAACGTTACGTTCAGACGCAGCGGCGGCAGAAGTTGAGGGTGCGATTTTGCGTGTTGTATAGAAGTTAAGCCTTTAGTCAGGTCCGTAGACTAGCTGCGCAGTTGGAACTTCCCAGAACCAGGATTCACAGAACTCTACAGAGTAATAAATAACACCCTTTCTGGAATTTCTTATAGAACGATTGCAGGAGCTTCTTGAAGATGTTTCTCTTGTTCAGAGAAGAACGATGTTCTTTCAACAAGATGGGGCACTTTATCACAGTAGCAGCGGGGTAACTCCATACGTCAACCATACTTTTAACGAACTGTCGATTTGGCCCCAACCCTTCGCCACCCAGATATCCTGACCTTAACACCCATGGATCTTTTATTCTGGGGTGCTATTAAAGAAAAACCTAATTTTTGAGAAATATCGAGTCTCTTTTGACCATTTTTGTCTGACGAAAAACGGCTTTTACTACAACTTCTCTTGATCGTACGTAAAAAAGTTGCTTAACATAATTTTTAGGAAATTTCTCAAGGGCAAAAATTTCATAAAAAAATGAAAATTTATAAGGTAAACAGTTTGAGAAAAAGGAATTTTAAATAAAAAAATGTAACAACTAATTTTCAAAATTTTGAGTTTAAGGAGCCATAACTTTTTTGTAGCTGCCCAGATGTAGCCAAACTGTTTAAGACTTGTATGCGCTACTAAATTATCTTTTCAAAATGTCCAAAACAATTTTTGTACCTACAATAGTTTATAAGTTATAGCGTTTTAAGTGGTAACACCTCCAAATTAGAGGTCACCTACTTTGATGGGCTATAACGGGAAATACGATGAAAATAGACCCCTGCCATACAATTTTTTGTTCGGCATAACTTCAGGAATCTTCCCTTAAAGGATTATCCTTCTTAACTGGGACACCCTGTATATGCAGTCTTTATATGTGTATTGGTTCATTAGTTATGGGGGTTGGAGTTGGGTTGGAGGTGCCGTCCAACCCAAAAAAAAACCACCTAATCGATAGAGTTAAAATTTACGGACAATCTTTGGTATTCGCCTAGAGGTGTTCCTGTGAAGATTGGTAAAAATTGGACAAACGGGCGTGGCACCTCCCATACAAAAAAAAAAACATTCATAATCTTATATCTCGAAAACCACCGAATTGATTGAGCTTAAATTTACAGACAGTATTATGTATTGGCCCGGGAGTTTTCCTATATCGGAAAAATTGGACAAAGAGGCGTGGCGCCTCCAATACAAAAATAAAAAATACAAAGTTTGTAAAATTTGTAACATTGATATGCATTGTCCTTATAGACAAGAATATTATCTAGGCAATACGATTCCTGGAAAAAACCAAAAATGTTGTGTATAGGTACCACAGAGGATTACAATAAAAATTGCTTATCACTGATTTAAATGAATTTGAAATTGATTTTTTTCATTTTTCTATTTTGCACCACGAAGTGATCAGCGGTTCACTAGTTATTCAAAAATAAAATAAAAATCGCGGATTTCAGTAAAAAAAATTAGAATAATTTCCTTATAAAGCATCAAATCAGCGTTTTCATAAAAACAAAAAAGGATCAACAAAGAACCAACTAAATACTATGACAATGTAAGCTAAAAATCTAGTTACTCTAAACTAAACCATTTTCTCACAGATATGACCAACTTTTGTCTTCTCGCCCATCCAATCAGAGCAAACAAATCAACTCTTTACAAATTGTAATCAGATACAATATCCATTCGACTTAAGACAAATTACAAAATCTCTATTTGTCTTCCCGATGAAAAATGAAACTCACCATCGTGCAAGGAAAAAGACTTGGAAGAGTTAAACTGCATCCCAAGACAAATCACTGCGGAAAATCTCAAACTTCCTCACCTCTCTCTGGCACGAGACTATGCGCGCGTCTCAGACAATTGATATACCAGTACGAAATAGTCGTTTTTCGTTTTTTTTTTCTTTATTTTTAATTTTGCTCCGTGCTGTTGTAATTCAACGTAATATTTATTTTTATTGCGCATTTCGTGACGAAAAAAATTAAATAAGTAAAATAAAACGAACACAAAAAAAAAAAAAAAAGTGAAACTACTTTTTTCTGACGAAAGCTAAGATACAATGGTGTAGATAATGTTTTCCTCGAGTGAGTTTTTTTTGTGTGTTTTCTTGTTGAAAACAAATTATCCGACACCGAGATAACATGACATTGATCGCATTTAAGGAGATTACACCTTTTCCCCGCTTTATAATTACAAACTCTCAGGAATGTACATAATTAATTTGAAATTGTTACATAAAATATTCCCAGCATCGTTCTGAAAACCGGCAGTGATTTATTGTGCAATTTATTCCCTCATTTGCTTATGAGTATACCTTTCACTTGATTCGTTAGATTTAAGAAAACTACTTTGCTATCTTAAGTGGGTGAAAAGCGAAATGAGCCATTGGGTGGTGGGGGTGATGAGAGAAAATTAGCACATGATGCGAGAGGGTCAGTGAGCGGAAAATAGAATTTAAGATCGAAACCTTCAATTACCTGCCAAGTGTCGGGCTGAACTCACATAGTATAGAAAAAAACACATTATTACTTTCTCAATAAACATAGTCGTAGATACTTATTTTTGGACGAATTCAGGTGCAAGATGTTCAAGAAATCTTAGATTGCTGCCGAATTGTCGATTGAGATCGCGAATGATTTATTTTTAGCTACATTATTGGTGTTCTTTCAACGGGAAATGAATAGATCATTATATTTTTCGGTGTCAATCAGATATTTGAAAAATTTTATTGTTGCAGTCACTGAAATTAGGATATATACAGAGAAAATGAGAATTATGTCATCACACTAGGGAAAGATGTGTCACTACAAGCCATACTCGGACTTAAACGTGAAATACAGTCAGCAATAATAAAGACTAAAGAGCTCAGAGATGACAGCTAATCGAAGACTTTACTTGTTTGATTATTAATCTCACTTTGTCACACATTGAAACTTATAAAAACATATACCTACTGCTGATATCATTCCGCAAATTAGGGAGTACATTTAGTTGTAGTTGAAATGGAATATAGCATTGAGATTGATACGGGATGGCACGAGGCGTCAAGTCCACGACGTAGATGGTAAGCAAACGTCAAAATGGATTAATGATAGCGGGTAATGGATGGAACTTGCGAAGAACTAAAACACGATGAGTATGAGCTCATCAATGAATGCCAACAAAATTGTTAATGACCAAATGACGTCCATTATGTTAGTACACTGAGTCAGGCGCACCTCCGCTACTGTCTACGAAAGTGAAAATGCTCTACCCTCCGGAAAGCCAAGTTGCGCACAGGCCTTTTCATCTTACAGCCGTCAAGTTCGAAATTAATAACAACATTAAGTACAAGTCTTGCGTCAATCATCAGTGGGCAAATCGATGCATCCGCAAGTAAAAACAAAATCCGTCACGTATTGCTCGTTTACGGATGAGACGATTCGGCCCCAGATTTTCAAGCGAGACGGTTATAGATTTCGGCTCAATAGATATTGGTAAATGTCAATATCTAGGAATGATTTGCTTGCAATTTTCTTGATAGCTAGTGACAGTTTTGACAGAGAAATATAAAGCTGCCTCTAATGATCTGCCGTCTTGCTGTAGGCATATTGCAGATGTCAATATCTAGGAATGCTTTGCTTGCAGTTTTCTTGGTGGCTAGTGACAGTTTTGACAGAGAAATATAAAGCTGCGTCTAATGATATGCCGTCTTGCTGTAGGCATATTGCAGATTTGAAAACACAGTTTCCAAAGACAGTTTATTTTGAGTAGACTAACGAAAAAAAACCAGTTTAAATGTAGATATAGAATTTAAGACAAAAGTATTTGATGAACGGAAAATTCTCCGATTTCATACGAATACGAATCGGAGGATTTTTGTTTCGAGGTATTCTTCCGAACAGCTTTTCGGAACTTCTTTTCGACAAATATGCAAGGCACACTGGCATTTCAGTGCGATCAAGTGCGTTTTCCCGATATTTTTAGCACCTTCGTATGAATTTTCTTCCGATATGCTCCGACAGGAATTGGTTGCGGAATTTGTTTACTACGATTTGCAGTGAAGTATTGATAAATCGAATGTAATTTCAGTCTCCGACGGAGTATGCGTAGCAGAAAAAATTCCGTTCCGATCGGATACCTCGATAGGGCTGTATATTTTAGGAGAAATTTCTTCAGAGTCACAGGCCCGGCTTTCTTCTTCAGTCAGTTTTGAAAAAATCTCCACGTTTACTCATTACCTACTCCATTTGCATTCCATCTATAAAACGATCTGCACTTATTGAATATGTAAACAAAGAATTTCCTCCGTTCTATTATTTATTCGTGCTCTTCAAAAATGAGATGTCCTACAACATTATGAGAAGGTGTGAAATTCAAGTGAGTGAATATTTAAGCAGAATCTACCATCTGTAGCCCCAACAATCCGTATTTGCTTCCCAATTATCCACACCTAATGATTTCCTGATTTCTTTTGTTTTACTACATACAGATAGGCGAATGACAGCCAACAATGCCATCAATTCCGGTTGACGGTCATTCAAGTGTGCAACTGTGGTTGCCTATATGCGAGACTTTACATATTATGCAAACGCTTTTACCCAAATGAATGACAAGAAATCCATTATGTGTTTTGTTTTTGCGTAAAGTTTCTTTCAACAGGGAATTCATTTTAAAGTACGATGCTTCCTTAAAGCAAAAAGTCTAAAAATACGCGTCCAATTAGGATGCCTCAGAAAATCAATCAGATATGACTCTGACGCGCCATTAAAAGGGCAAAAAAGCCAAGACGCGGCTATTAAGAAAATTTGTGAATTTTATTACAAAATATACACACAACCAGACCTGTTTGTCACATCGCAAGTACATCGAACTCATACAGTACATCAAGATGTGCCAAAAGTGACTCACACAAGAGGCAAGGTCCCTCTCTGTCACTGGATTTGCCGCATAACAATCATAACCATTTTCTTAGGCTTTTACATCCGCGAAATTTATTTCCGCGATAGGTACACTTATCACTACGGTCTATCGACAAAATGAATCTATCAACATGTTATCCGCTGCATCTATCATTTATTGCTTGGCTCCATCGACGCGTTGATATAAGGATGCAGGGGGAAGAAGGAAAATACATATACATATAGATTTGCCAAGATGACAGTGAAATTGGTTAGCTAAAATATGAATTGAGGCAGTAACAAGCTAGCGGAAAAGTGAAAAAAAAACCAACCTATTAACCGGCAGTTAGTACCGAGTAGTACTTTGGTGAAAGTGGTCGCATTTGCAGATGGAGTATATTGTATGTGAATATGACGAGAAGCGAAAACAAACTCTCTTCCGATGTGGTTAAGATAATGGAATAATGCATCTGGATAAGGCTTAGCAAATTCACATGTGCGCGGTGAATGGTGGGTAATTCTTTAATTACGTAATCGATAGTAATTTATATACCTGCGGAAAACTAGCTGAAATATGTAGCTTTTTAGATACTTTTTGATTTGTATGATAATTCAATTGAATTGTTCGACGTTTCATGATCAACTTATGTTCGTTTCGCATTGTAAGATCAATTTAATTTTACGTTATTGCTATTTAAAGTTGATGGTACAATCACACGATTTTGAGAAGAAACCTTACTTCAAGTTCACTTTACAGGCCCCTAGATAAAATACTAAGGACAAGTTTCAAGACAAGCTGATAAAGTCTCGAATAGCCTATCCGGAACTTATACCTATGTCAGATAAACTGTCAGATAAAATTTAACAAAGCTTTCGAATAGTGATATCTAACATATAAAGTCTCGGATAGCCTATCAGCCGGTTCAAGTGGCTGTTAAAGCCTTTATCCGGAAGACAAACAAAATATTTATTTGAAGTGGTTTGAAAAAATAAAGTTTCAGAGCATTCTTTCGTTGACGGACGTAGACACCTGTCAGAAAGTTCCTACCATGGATTTATTTGAATTCTTAGACGACGATGAATATAACAACCATATTACAAGGCCCCGTATAGGAACAGAGTATTTCGCCCAAGGCCAAATTATTATGAGAAACCCTGGACTATGAAGATTTCTGAATTTTCACTATTTTGTTTTACTCTATCGATGCTAAATTATAGACAATATAATAGAACAGCAAAATCCACTTAAAATATGTTTTTCGTCTGGTTAAGCTTCTAGAAAATACAAAATAAACAAAGACAATAGAAAAAACAAATGACTTGTGTAAAAAAGATAAGATAAAAACAGCATTGCCACTTGGTCAAAGAATTAGTGGCTGATAAATATTTCCACCAGTTAGTTTATCAGAGACTTTGTAGATGAAACAGAAAAAAAATATCAGCAACTTTTATCTGGTGGATAGCGTTACGTGTCGGCTAACTATCCGAAACTTTTGAAACTAGACCCAATTCTTATATAAACATAAAAAATTACAAAAGGCAACTAAAACTTTTAGCCCTGCCGCCGCATGTAGTGTACCGTAGTACGTCTTTATGGCAGACCGAGCTCCATGCTATTCAAACATGTGGCCAACATACTCCTACTTGCAATAATGGTAGTAGAGGTGCCTATGTCCATTTAGGAACTCGTATTCACAGACACTCAAGTATAGCTAAACGACAAATCAGTCTTGCAAATATTCACTGCTCTTTTCTAGGTACATAACCACATTAAGGTGGGTTCTAGGACATGAGTGTTTTAAAATTAATGAAAAGGCTCACGAGCTGGTCAGAACAAATTCTGAACTACAACCTTTGTAGTAGTCTGTGCTGTCTGCAGCACTTATCGACAATAAATTCATTTTACAAAAGCTGGGAACACAAGAAGTGTATTAAATGTTGGGATAGCAGAACATCCAGGAACCGAATAGTGAAATCCGTGAAAGAGCTATATTCGTTTTTGATCCGTATATACGACTTGATACCTTGAACATGCAGCTTGTTAACTGATGCTGCGATTCGGCCCCAGGTTTATACCAAGCCAAACGAACCATACCGTCCTTCAGCAATAATGACAAGAAATCTAAATGGGAAAGAAATTGGGCACAATTATTTCAAAGCAACATCCCCTTCACCCTCTACCCTCTACTTTTAGCTGTGACAAAGTTTTTCCTGTTTTTTAAGTATTTCCTATTTTCTCTAACCAGAGGAGGTGCCCAGCCCAAATTGCTCTGAGCTCACTTTGTACGCAGCTAAGTAGCCCTTAAGATTTTGACAAAAATGTACTCTTATTCGTCATTAAACTGTGGTGCTTAGTCAATAAATTAAAAAGGATAACCGAAGCTATTTTTAGAAACCACAACAAAAACCGTGAAAAATTTGACACAAAAATAAAAATCCGTCAAATCTATGGGGTGCACTACTAGTGCAATTCTAGTTTTTCGAATTTAAAAGTTTTTACAAATCCAAGTTGAAACCCAAACTTTAGCTAACTATTAAAATATAGTATATTTTCCCTGTTGTCCAACTTTAATAGCTACTCTGCCGAAATAATTCAAGACAAAAAAAATCAATATGAAGAAAAATAAAAATGAATAAAATTGGGTCAGACACCCTCCTTAATATTCTTCGTCCTTCTGAAATATGAAGAGCCATTTGAATTCGTAATGCCACTCCGACGAAATTGAATTGCTTGTGCAATTTGCTTATTTGTTTGTCTGTCCTTTCACATATTTCACTTCAAGTCATATCAATAAAATTTGTTTAACACAAACTCTTACGCATTCTCAGATCAAACTTAAAAAAAAAAAAAATACATTTCGTCTTCTACCCCACAAAAGGGGGGAGCAAATTAATATCCCCTGCATCTTACAAAAAAAAATACGCTCCTTTCATCTTTTAACGCAAAGCCCACCAATAAAACATCATAACACAGCTTTGCAAACTTGAAGAAGTCTCATACGAAAAAAAGATCATCACAAGCATAACAATAATAATAGGCTTTCCAAAGGACGAAAAATATTTTCATATCGATCTCTGTCTAACATATCAAATGGGAAAAATAACTTTATCGAACGGAAGTAATAAATTTATGATTTCGCCTACACAAATACAGGAAATACTATCTATATGAAACGGCTTACATGGATAGTACAATAATCCCCCCTTTCACTGGGAATTGAATTAAAAATAAAAGAAAACTTTGAATTTCAATTCCCCAGAGTATGGTGAACATAATTTTCTGGCAACCTTTGACTTGAAATAATCGTATTTGCGCACATCTAAGGCCACATTCTTAATCTCATTAAGAGGCCGCCCAGAGCCCAATACAGATATAGTCAGACAATCGATAAATGCTCAGAGGATTCTGCAGTAGCTGCACCTGTAGGAAGTGAATAAATTTACTTCTCGTCTACTGGACATTCAATCAAATTATGTATATGGATGAGGATACCCATAGGCTCTGCGGGTAGATAGATGTCCTTTGAAACGCACAAACCTATACATGCCATCTATAGCTGTATCCATAATTAAAGAGTTTTTATAGGTTTTCCCCACTTTTGCTGTTGTTTTGTGTAACATCTCTGCTTAAGTGGAAATGTCGCTTCGTTTTAATATTTCATATAGACTTTCACCACTCCAATTGAGGGGTGGAACTGTTTTTGAACCTTTGGCTGTAGGCAACGCAACGCATGGATAAATTAAATGAAATTCTCGTTTTAGGCAGCTCAAAAAATGGTATCACCTCCACGAATGAATAGGGGATTTGTAGCGGCGGAAAAGTACCTACTCGTTGGTAGCATGCTGAAACAGATTGACAAATTTGTGTTCACCATTAAATCGACAGTGAAAGCGTGCTGTATGGTGGAGTCACTCTGACAAATTAAATTGCGATTTAATATTAAATGATGTTAAGCTATATGTAGGTAGTGACAAATTCAAATTCTCGTAAATTGAATGAGTGTAGATGCGAATGAACTGAATGAACAAATTTTGCGAAGAAATTGGTAAAATGTGTTTTTGAATGGCAAATGATTTTTAATATACTTTTTTGGGAGTGTCACTTGCTTTTCGCTTCAACAAACGATGAAGCTACTGCAAATTTTGTGAAATGTATTTAAACATTTAAACAACTTAATACCACGTATTAACACAGTGATTCTCTGATTGGAGAATGCACAAGCACAACATCTGTAAACAGCACTGTGAAGAAAACGATTCTCCATATAAGCGAATGATGCACACAAGATCGTGAACGTGATCGTCACTGATCATCATGATCACTTATTTGTTGAGCCGAAAAAACACAAATGGTTAAGATATTCGAAGTTCTTTGAAACAAGCTGAGATGAAACAACATCATTTGGAACTGATCGCCAACTATACTGATCTTCACTTCACACTTTGTGATTGATATTGTGATTAGTGTTCACACTAAAAGGACAGATTTTAGATATCACTCCAACCATTCCCACATCAACTCTCTGACGGTCTACCACAAGCAGCCAGATGCAACCGCCTTTCCACGCTGTCTACCATCTAAACATCTTACTTAAGACTTATTCGTATCGTAAATACTTTGGGTAGTGTAAAATTTGCGACAAACAATAAAAACAATTTCTGCGAGGAAAATTGCAATTTCACTTGTAACAAATAAATTACAAATAAGGATACACAACTAATTAGAGCGTGAAAACATATAACATAGGTCCTTTCAATTGATTCAACACTTTCGCTTGCACTCTCGCATAAATACTTTCACCTTTTGTCAACCGCATCGAATCGAAGGAAATTGCAAAATTACGTCGTGTGTCATAGTCTGAAGTAACATATTTTCTTTGAGACTATGAAAAGGCGCGAATACGTCCATACAAGGGGATCGAAATAGGAAAGGATTCGGTTTGCGCAATAATTATGTCATCTTCTATTCGATAATGGTAGGGAATTGGGAATTTATTGATCAACTTCTTTTTTCGCATGAATACACTTTTGCTAGATTTCCGATGCAATTTCGACTACCAAATGAGGACAGATGAGTCCCAGAACCAGAAGCACCATGTGGTGAGTATAGAATGAGAGTTACACTCCAATCCTTTTCATCTGCCAGACGCCCCACCACGATTCATTTGCATAATTATCATGATGCTAATGTCAGATCGACTTAATCCACTCCTCTATAAACTGGACAGAATTGTGTCCTCGAGCTTTTCATGCTGTGTCCGAGTAGAAAACTCACCAAAGTGACCAAAACAGAGAGGGTGACTGTGCACAAATCACATCCAACAGCATTATGCCCCGAAGGAGAACGATGACTTCATCTCTGGACAGCATCAGATCTCATAATTCAGAATCAGATAGGTATGTACGTGGAAGACACCCTGTGCGAAGTGCCTTTTCGGGCGGATAGACTAAAAAATTCTGTCGTTATCGTTGCACCCCATTTAATTACTGTTTTTCACTACAGAATGACGATGATGAGTGCCGTCAGTTGGGTTAGAATTTACAAGGGGGAAGCACACCATACACAGAGCCAGAGGCTTGCACATGCAATTTATAAAGAGGGGTGTGCATTTCACCGGAGAGAATAGAAAGAAATTTCACTTTTCTTAGAGAAATTTTATATTTTGTGTGTTACATTTTTTTTTTTAAGGAATTTTTCTGCAAATCATGAAGGATTTGGATATTAAAAGGTACCCTGCCCTAGTAATCTTTGTAAAACGGCTGGAAAAGGTGATGATTTTTTGCGGTTACCTAAGGTGGGGTCTTGTAGGTCTTTTGTCTGTTTAAATTAAATTTTTGAAATTGTGACATTTGAGAAAAAAAATGCGAATTTTCGTGTAGAAAAAATGCAACGATGGGAATATTTTTACTTTTTTTTTGCTTCTGATCACAATTTATGAGAAAGAGATTATGACATGAAGGTTGTTTACAGTTAAAATTACAAAGGTACATTGATGTGGAGTGGATGGAACCAAAAGATTCAATGCAATTGATGCTGTGGCTTAAATGTATGGATTGCAATTTTTAAACCGTCTCAATGAAACTTTACGTTGGTTAGTGGATCAGGAAAAACGTGCCGTTTATTTAAGAGCAGACAAGTGAGTCCACATTATATAACACAACTGAGTGTAGGAGTAAAAAAGTCGATTGTTGATAGCTCAGAAAACCTGGTTAACAAATACAGAAAAGTATTACTGAACTCGCCCAAATAAGTGATCCCCAACAAATCTTTAAAATTACCAGATAGAGTTATAGACCACCGATCCTCACAAGTCTATAACAAGCAGTAACACGTTCCCTGCTGATCGCCATACAAGTATTACTGATCTCGACCAAATAAGTGATCCTCACCCGATCTTTGATACCAACAAATAAAGTTGTAGAAAACCGATCTTCAAATGTACTTACATAACAGCAAAAAAAGTTCCCTACTAATCTTCAGACAAGTATTACTGATCTCGACCAAGTAAGTGATCCTCAACCGATCTTTGATACCAACAAATAAAGTTGTAGAAAAAAGATTTTCAAAAGTACTAACATTACAAGCAAAAAAAAGTTCCGATCGTCAGACAAGTATTACTGATCTCGACCAAGTAAGTGATCCTCAACCGATCTTTGATACCAAACAAATAAAGTTGTATAAAACCGATCTTCAAAACAAGCAAAAAAACGTTCCCTTCTGATCGTCAGACAAGTTTTACTGATCTCGTCCAAATAAGTGACTCCCAACCGATCTTTGATACCAACAAATAAAGTTAAATTCACTTAGTGATTATACATATACATATAATCATATATACAGAAGTATAGGCTAGAACGAGCGAATCGTGAAAAAAACGTCGACAAAATTTGCCTATTTTATAATTTCTACACAAGATCATCTGAATCTGGAACAATCACTTGACCACTGGTTGTCCACCTTCAACAACTCACTGATCTAGCCAATAACAAATAATTTTTCAAAATTAGGTACCTCGCGTCGCTGTGGTGAGTATCGGGCATCCTAAAATGCATCGGTTAAGTAACGAGATGTAGCTTGGGATAGAATGCTGAGTTGGAAAAGAAAGATCCACGAATGTTCAAGGCAATCGATGACTCTGGCAACTGAATAAATATCATTTATTTCAAATTCGAAGCTAAAACCCAGTTTTTTTCCATAGGATTCTAGAACTTCCAACAGCTGCTCTCGCATCTATATGGAAAATAGTGCCAAAAAATGCATTCAAATCCCAAACAAACTCAGCCAATTTATGTGCAAAGGTCCTCATTATCCCTTCATCCTTTCATAGGCATCAAGGAGTCCACTTTCTGCATGAGACAAAAATATGTGCGAAAAACTTCATGCAAATCGCATCATGGCATTGGAAAATATCCTCGCTCGACTGCACACTTTCCTATAGAATATTTGGGAATTTTTTCCAAAGATTTGCAAGGATTTTTCGATTCTTTTTCTTCCTATAGGGATTATGCTTTTGTCCTTTCAAGAAAAACACTTCCTTTTACAGTCGGAAATTTTAGTTTTTCTAGATTATTACGCTCGAGTTAATATATCGCACTCGCAGATGAGATAATGTCAGAGATGATGTAAGCAAAATTGGATTTGACGAATTTCAATTTGATGATGCTGCGCTTCAACCGCAGATGTTCAAAATCTGTACCGTATCCAGTCATAAGTCATCGACACAATAGAATTTTAAGATTCTTGTTGTGTGTGCATGCAATATGGATTATCCTTTGCAATGTTTTGTAAATTATTTCTTAATAATTATTAATGATCTTCTGTGATGAAAACCAAAGCCACAAAACACATTTGCATATCCTTAAGGGAAAGCCGTAGCGAATCTTGAAAAACATCATCCATCATAATAATGCATCCATTAAGGAAATGATACAAAAAAAAAGAAGGTAAAACCATATCCTTAAAGAAGAAAATTACGCCAAAATAATGTTAAAAAACTGCACAAGGATGGCTTAAAAAATCAATCATATTGACAGTGTGGGGAGAAATTCGATCTGAAAAGATCAGTCTTGCAGAAAAAAAAAGAGAAAACAAAAAGAGGACACACAAAGCGATTTTGCGACATATCAGTCAAATGTCTCAAATTCACACAAAAAATGCAACAGGATCTTCCCTCTTGTACTGTCTTTTTGTCGGATGGTGATGAATATTTGGCAATTCATCTAGTAGGATTAGGAGGATTCGTGTGGTTGATTTTTCTTGTCTTCAAAGTGACACAAGGAAAGACTTTTTTTTTCTAGATGACCATATTTTTTAAAAGATTTAAGGGTATTTTGAAATCGATTTTCGAATGGGAGTTAACGCGGTTGGAATTTTTTAAAAGGCGTCTTATGGTTGTCATTACTTACATACAGCTAAATGGCTTTCGCAGAGAGATGGATGGGCGTAAATTTAAAACAAATTATCGGCTTACCTGAAATGATACAAATAAAATTATGTATTAAAAATTTGAATGAAATGGATTTTAACTTTTATTTGGCAAATGTTTTGGTAATCAGAATAATATAAGGATTATAGTTCGTAATCTTTTAATTTGTTGCGGGAAATACTTGAATAGAGTTATCTTTGTTATAATCGACTTAAAACCGAATCAGGAACCAAAAGTTTATTTACATAACGGATTTTTTCTTGATATAATATATTTTCCTTATATTATATTTTAAAGGTAATTATAATGTTGTTAAAGTGCTTGACCAATTTGATGTATGTGATAATGTTTGGAAGATTTTTCCGTCGGCTTTTTTGGTCATAAGTAGATGAATGAAACTCGATTATTTCATTTGATTTCCCGACGTTTCGGCAGGGGTTGCTGCCTTCTTCAGGGGTTCTTTATTGGGAAACATTGGTTATTGACAATATAAATATGGAAAAAGAACATTAAACTTACAAAAATTAATCAACGAGCAAAACAATTAACTTTGACTATGACATTATTGAAAATGAAACAAAACTTATTAATTTAAGATGAAACACTTCAATTGAAGTTTAGTCTATTACTTATTTTTGGGACCAACAAGCGAGCTATATATAGCAGATATATTTTGGATGTCCTGTTTTCTGTTCATGTTATTTCTGTTGTTAATTATGTGTAGCGTCTCGAGCGTATACCGTTTTGAGGTATGTCTCTCCGTCTGCAGCACAGTTGCGTTGTCAAAATCCGGGTTGTGGTTCGCTTGGATGGTGTGGTTTGCGAGTGCCGTTTTTCCACCGTTTTTTGATTTGATGTCCGACCGATGGTTGGACATTCTTTGGGATAAAAACTGTTTAGTTGTACCGATGTAACAAAGGTCACAACTTTCAGTGGCGTTACCCATGCAGTTGATCTTGTATATTACGTCAGTACGTTTTTGTTGGTCAATTTTGGGTAATTATAATGGTTTTTAATAGAATTTTTCAAATTATTAATTGTATTAAATTAAATGATTTTTCCTTCTTGATGTTAAGGAAAATATTACATACATATATCAAAAAAAAAAAAATAAAAATCAGGAATGTTTTTGCCATCACTGTATATGGCACTAAATGGCTTATTATAAAAACAAATGGCTTATTTGTAATATAGCGACATGGTCAATGAATAAATTTATTTCTGTTTTTATTATTAGAAAAAACAATCCATAACAACATCGCCTCAAAGGGCATTCGCAATGTTGATCTTGTTAACTCAATTAAAATAACCCATTCTCTCTTTTATTTTTCTGCCTTGCTAAATGCCACTAATACGACATTATTGTGCGCATGCATCATTCCCGAAAATTACTCCTCGTTAGGACCAACGTTCAGTTTGTGTACTCCGCACGCTTTGTCCGACATGTCCACCTTTACCAAACACATGCCAACTAATAAAAAAAAAAAAATAAAAAACACCATTCAACCCTTTTATTTCAATTACTCAATTTCAATTAATAAAATGTATTTGAGAAACCACTCCTCCCGTGCATCAAAGTCCGCGCTAGTCTTGTTTATCCTGACGCGCATCCGCACTATTAGCTGTTTGCTTTAACGCCCTTTTTTTTGTGTGTTATACCCTGACCATGTCCTCCGCAAGCGAGTATGAAAATTACCAATTCATATTGCGTATCCTTTGGTTGTTCGTTTGATGGGACTATGCAAACTTCATTGTAACATCTGTCCTGTCCGTACATGGTGCACATGCAGCAGGAGAAGAAGAATAAAAAAAAAGCGTCCTTTTGTTTCCGTGACCGCGAAAACAAAAGCAATTATAATTTAATAATAAGTGCGGAACAAAAGTGTACCAACGCAACGTATGGAAGGTATATCCTTGGCGAAGGATCATTCTGCATTACTTACTCCAAATGCGTTACTAGCTAGCGTTTTATTTTTCCTTATTTTAATATTTCCGTTGGGGTAAGTAAAAAATACCAGGATAAACAGAAATAAATATCCGTTTGTAAAGTAGTTATGTATTTTTATGTCATGGAAAAGTACCGATAGGTGACTTTTGTATAAAAGCTTTTCAAATGAGGTTATTCACTAACAGGAAATTAAAAAGAAAAGGAAAATTCCAGGACTTGCACGTAGAATCCTTTCAAAATGGGACTCTGGGTAGTAGTATATAGGTAAGTATACCATGTTAGATGGGTAACCTGTTTTATTTGTTATCGGATAAAGTGGACCAGTGCGTATGAATGTTCTTAAATGCTTCGTGGAAAAACGTCTGTCAGAGGACTTTATCCTTCCATTGGAAAACGATTTAATGAAGGATTGACAAAATCAAAATATTTTTTATAAACATCAAGCCTCTATAATATTGATTGGCGTAGATTAGTAGTAGAACTCTGGTAGCGCTGACATGTATAAAAGGACCTCAACTATGTTGGAGTTCACAACTGGAGGCAGTTATAAACTTAATGATAAAGGCCCAGACGGAGATTGTAGTGCCACTTAAGAGGAGTACCACAAGACTCCATTTCCGGGCCTATAATTATAGACTTAATGGTAAAGGCCCAGAAGAAAACGGTAGTACCACTTCAGAAGAGTACCAAAAAGTGAAAAAAATATAGCTCCATTTCTGGGCCTATATTTTTTTCAAAAAGACAAAATATTTCTGGAGATTTTTTTAAGACTTTAAGATCGTACTTTACAATTAGTGAAGTGAAGATACAAGGGGAAATAATTTCCAAGCCAAGATACACTTTACAATAGCCTCCCTTGGTTTTGCTATGAAAAGCGTTTTCTGCAAATTACCACAAACTCGCGTGTCAGTCATTAATTGCATTTAGAATGCAACTACCACTAACAAGAAGACATCTCGACAAGGAGCACGAGGTGTGCAATGGCACGTGTGCGAAATTTATAAAAAAAAAAAATTCAATTCGACCAACGTATTACCATTTGGTGCATTTTAATTATACACATGTGTAACCACTTAACGCAGACCACATGGGGTGGTTGCACGGTGTTTGGAAATGTCATAATTTGTACTCAGATATAAAGTTACATGGCTATGCTTCAGCTGCTACTAGCGGTCACTCTCTCGTCTCGAATGACGGCAAAAGGGTTGTGATACAAAAGTCAAAAAGTCTCTTGTACATCGATGTAGGTTCGACTTTATTCCGTTTAGGGATAATTAAAAAAGTGATGTGTATCGGGCATTTGCAGTTTTTTTTTCACTAAATCATATACTGTACTGATTGCAGAGATATCGAAACAGAAATATATATTGCAATGTGACATGTGTTTTGTCAGAAATATGATTTTTATTGGCTTCACGGATTGTAAAGACTTATTTTGGAATGTGAAAGGGTAAAGACTTTGAGTATTTTTGGGAGAACATTATTAAGGTTTTTACCGGAAAATGAACAACAAAGCAATTCGGATTGTTGAAAAGGGGTGAATATAATAGAGCAGCTGTCAAATGATGCAATTTAGTTGAAGGTTTATTAAATTGATTTAACAGTTCATTCTGGTTTTTAGTATGACATTAATTGTCAAGAAAAATTTGTGCCAAAATAATCATTTCTATTCGTCGCTAGACTAAAACTATTCAACACATAGTTGCTAAAAGCTAAGCCTTAAGTCCTATCGATCTGTTGCGCTAACTATTGTTTTGAGAACCGACTTACTTACCTACTGTGCTCGGCGAACAGCTCTTACTTGCAATTGCATTATACTGTGATGCTCGATATTTTTCAACCACATTAGAAAATTGCATTAAGTAAAATGTATGCAAGTCCCAATATTTTATGTCAATAGAATAGGTCCCGAGCTTTGTGTATGTATGTATGTATGTATTAGAGACATTAGCGCAGGCCTCGGCCCTCATTGAAGCTAAGCTCTGGGCCTCCGGGTATCGTAGAATAGCGCCAATGCAAATGGACAAACTAAACCCGTAAATAAGCTGATTGAATAATTACAGAGACGTATTATTCAAGGTTCTTACATATTACCGTTTGAACTGAGTTTTGGAACTTTCTCCTGAGGGATCTTATAAAAGTAACGCTGGACCTTTGACGATGTCATTATACCTGGTCGCACCCAGGTGTAACCTAATTGTCGTGGATCTGATTCCCATTGTGTTGGCGAAATACTCTTGAAGCCAAGGCGTTCGCGAACCGATGTGACGATGTTACACATTTTCGGTTAAGTTTCTAAACTTAAAAATAAACATGTCTAACTAAATTACCTTTTCAGTAGCTTCGTACAAGATATTTGACAAAAAAGCACTCTTCTAGAATATGTAATTTTATAATAGTTACATCTTGATAATTCACCAACAGTTCGAACTTTGCACTGTTCTGCCAACTTGGCTCTTCTCTAATTCGTCCTAATTTTGTGACTATCTTCAGTATACTAAATATTAATAACTATTTATTAAATTGATTTGAAGTGATGATTTTCTTTTTGTTTAATTTTTTTCTTATTTTTTTTTTTTTTTTTTTGATTTTATAAACTAATTTATTTTGCAAAGCCTACTAGTCTCTCAATAGAATAGGTCCAGAGCTTTGTGGAAATATAAAAAGCTTTGTAACAAAATGAAAAGTGTTAAAAAATAAAACCCTGCTTCTTAAGCCTTACAAAATGCGTCTAGCAAAAATGCCTCGGAAAACGCTTAAGCTTAAAGCTCTTATAATAAAAACGCCTTAATTTTGGAATAAACCTTTGAAGTTTGAACCTATTCTATTGACGCAAAGTCTACATTATAATTTTGATTCAACATTTTGATCTGCTGTCAATGACATCGTCAATCGTTTATATTAAACCACATGCATACCGCCGTTCAAATTTTTTTTTTTTTTGACATTCGATTTCACTTTTAGCTGACAATCGAAAGTGTCATCTTTCAACTAATTGTTCTGAATATAGTCTCACATCGAATATGATGCAAGACTTTCTATCGTTCTGCTGCGTCTATGAAATGGGAAAAGAAAATCTTTGATGTTTATCTGTGAAAAGATTACCCATTGATCTCATCAAATGGATTCAATCGATTGTACACACAATTAAAGATCGATTACATAACCCAAGACCATCGAAAGTGATACTACTTATATGCTTCCAAATCGGTAGTCGATGAGGTGACATTTATGAAGATTGATCTTGAGAGCAGATAATGAAATAGGGCAGAAAATGATTAATATTGGCATACACCATTCATTATTTCACATCTGTCAAAATTTTCATTTGTGTTATATAAAGCCACGAAAAAAAAAAAAAATGATTGCAACTTTACAGCTTGACGTGACTTTGTACGATGTCTCTCTTCAAAGTATATATCACCGCCGGGATATGTAATTTGTCGCTTTAGTGACTTTAACTCCGACAAAATGTTTGGCGTTCTCCTTCACCCTCGCTGACTGACAGGTACATTTATCATTGCGTACATATTGCAATAGGAAATATACCAATGTACGCCTACCCTTATCCTTTTTCGGAATTACATACATATAGGTATACTGACGGCTTCTGTTAAGCAGCATATTTTCTTTTCTGAGGGGGTGAATTCTTAATTTAATTATCCTAGTCGACCTTTAATTTATCCCACACCCCCGTGTATTTTCTTCTAATTCCTACAAATTGTTACTTGAGAGTCGGGGCTGATTGGAATCACAACAATTATGTGAGTTTCGAGCATATCCACAATATATCCATAGCTGATAATAGAGGCACGCGTCCACTCAAGTTTTTGTTTATTCAGGGATACTATAATTAAAGGTCTGGCAGGACTCTTAGAGAAATAAAATAAAAGTGCATTATGCACAGTTTCCGAGTGTTTAGTGGGTTTAATCGTTTGTGTCCTTTTAGCACGATTTCTGTCAATTTTGTAATTTTTAAGCCCGAAGGGGTGCTATGGACATTTTGATGTTATCTGAAGAATTTTTGATAGTTACAAATTGAATGATATTTATATTTGTTGATCCTTTTATGAGATACAACTCGTAAAAACTTGGTTTGATCTATTATACCGCTTCTATGAATGCATTGAATAATTTTGACCATGTAAAAACTTGGTTTGAGGTATACCGCTTCTAGGAATGCATCGAATACATAATTGTGACCATGGTTCTTCATAGTATAGCATTTTATCCCCATAAAATGAATATGAGTCCAATTTGCAAAAAAATCATACGACAGCCAATTCAAAGATTCATTGAATTTAGTCCTGAATTTTTAAAAGACACATTTTTTGTATTGAAATCAAAGTAGGTATGTAGCGACAAATTTCTGCAACTACAATAATTAAAGAAAAAAATGCACGCGCCTGATGTCACCACAGCTACAACCGTCAAATCTCTTCACCATCCCTCACAAAATCTACCCTTGCTCATTTACAAAATCCTAAATCAACAGCCTACACGTGACGTTCACTCCCCAAGAACATGCACTAATTTTGACGAAATGCGTGCAAATGACATCAAAATGATAAAACGTGATATGACAATTGCATTCCAGGATAACAGAAAACTATTTCATGCCCAAACCAAAAAGAACACACTCACGACAATGGCCAGTGGAACTAATCCGAACAACAGAACTCGTTCCACACTTTACCAAGCTATCAATAGAAACTCGGTCAGTTTCCAACAAGTCGGGTAAAAATATAAACGACCGCTCGCGGGCCAATGTAATAAACGTCAAATAAATTTGGCATTTTATTACTTTCTAAGTTGACAGCGGTGCATTAGACGGAAGTGTTGAATAAATACAGTTGACAACAGGATGTGCAGTGTGCACACGAGGGGTTGTTTTCCAAACACTCTAATCCCTCAGCAAGCAGATATACAAGAACAAAAATAAAAACGCTTTCTTTAATGATTATTTTAATCATTAAAAACCTCTAATCCTTTTTTTGGCAAATAATCAGTTTGCAAAAACACAACTCCTTTTCCACAACACAAACAAAAAAAATAATAATGTTAATCGTCTCACAGACGGTATTCGGGTCGTCCTTTGCAAAACTGTCAAACACATGTTTCACATACCAGGTAGGAGTCCTTGTTGGTATTGAAAGAAATGCATTTT
Source organism: Cheilosia scutellata (assembly GCA_955612985.1). NCBI lineage: Eukaryota > Metazoa > Arthropoda > Insecta > Diptera > Syrphidae > Cheilosia > Cheilosia scutellata. The sequence continues at coordinate 18,754,069 of OY015314.1, forward strand.
AATCCTTTCCTTCTTACGACATTTGCACAAAATTGAATTTTTAATCAAAAGAGAGTCCTCCAGCAGGGCGGAAAATCCTTGCAATGACACACGATTTAGTATTGTGCACTCTATTATTGTCGAAATCGATTTTGAATTTGTCGTACATTTTTTTTTCTTGCAGTTTGCATTGCAGGAGGTTAGGGATTTGTTGTTTGTCTCATGAAAGAGGTAAACTTCCGCCTTAAAGGAGTGGTCGGCTTTCAATTTCTCTTAACCTTTAACAAAAATGGCAAATCTCAATCGTTTACCATTATCTGGTGGGAAACCCTGAGCTCGTAATCCTTTTTTGGTGTATTTTGCATATAAATGTGACTAATGAGAAAATCGCTTTCAAAATAATACATACTCAGTTGAGTTGAGTTGGATAAAACTGTTTTGGGTAAACGATTCATTCGGGTTTATAGCTATGGAAAATAATCGAGGTGTGAGGTTTTTAATTTGCTAAAAACTTTGATGCATATTCTACTTAGTTTCAATAGGAGTGTCTAGGTGAATGGAAGCAAAGGTTTCATATGTAATGAAGCATGAAGGCATATTTTCAGTTTTCAAAAACGGTCACATGATGATGGGAAGAGGTTTCCTCAGTCGGTTCAACAGTCAGAACCTAATTTTAATCAAAGTATGCCTCTCAAGATCAATTTTTGATCGTAGCATTTTTTTTGTAACAGTGATAGTTCTGTAGCCACCTCTGATGTGCTTGGTTTCACTCGACCACCACAACGAAACCCCTGGTTCGACGACGAGTACCAGCAAGCACATGCAGCGAAACAAGAGGCATACAAAGCGGCGGCGCTGCAATGAAGGACCAGAGCTGCTCGTGAGCTCTACGCGCAGAAAAGAAGAGACGAAGACCGGCTTCTCGGGAGAAAAAAAGAAAGAGCATGAGAAGCGTGCGATCGAGGAAATAGAAAGATGCTACAGGAGGAATGAGGTTCGGAAGTTTTACCAAAGGGTAAAAAGAACCTGCCCAAGCTACAGAGCCCAACCCGAAGCCTGCAAGAACGAACAAGGGAACATCATAGTAGAATCGCAGTCGATGCTGACATGGGATCTTTATTATGACATATAATATGGAAGAACTACTTCTGCAGACTGTTTAATGGCGATGACGAACTAAATCCCGCTGTCAGGCAGAATGAACCATTCAACCTGGACGATGAAGGCCAACAATTCCGTCCACCCGAGCTACACCAACTCATCTGTAAAATATGGTCGGAGGAAAGTATGCCCGATGAATGGAATCTTAGCATTGTTTGCCCGATCCTAAAGAAAGGAGACCCTCTGAACTGCGCCAATTACAGAGGTATTAGTCTTCTTAACATCGAATATAAGATCTTATCTGCCGTATTGTGTGAACGCCTGAACCCTTTCGTCAACAACCTGATTGGTCCCTATCAGTGTGGCTTCAGGCCAGGAAAGCAACTCAAATTTTCACATTGCGGCAGATCTTGGAGAAACCCCAATAAGTTCAAATCGATACCCACCACATTTTCATATATTTTAAGGCCGTCTACGACAGCATTTATAGAGACGAGCTATACAGAGCAATGTCTAGTTTTGGCATCCCTGCCAAACTCGTCCGTTTGTGCAGGATGACAATGGAGAATGCACGCTGCTCCATCAAGGTCGGTAAAGAACTCACCGAGACCTTCGATGTCAAAAAAGGATTTAGACAAGGCGATGTGCTGTCATGTGACTTCATTCTTGAATAGTGCAAAACTCAAACCAGAGGCACTATCTTTCAAAAGTTCGTCCATCAGAGCCTAATCATCCCAGTCCTTCTCTATGGTGCATAGGCATGGACTCTATTAAAATCGGATGAGGTCACTTTTTGTTATTTTGAGAGGAAAATTCTTCGAGTAATTTTTGGTCCCGTCTGCATAGACGGTGAATGGAGGAGGAGATCCAACGACGAACTTTACGGGCTGTACAGCGACATCGACCTAGCCAGAAGAGTGAAGGTCCAACGGGTCATGTAGAGCAAATGAAAGTGAATGCTCTGGCCCGGAAGATCTTCGAATCCACACCCGAGGGACGGTGCAGTAGAGGAAGACTGCGACTCAGGTGGCGCACGCAAGTGGAAGGGGACCTTAACCAAAGATAGTGCTGGCTATAGACGCTTGTCGGTTGACGCCCAGGTCCACCCCGGAATGTAGCGCCACCTTAAAGTAAGTAAGTAAGATAGTTCTGTAGTTATACGAACGGGAAAATATTATTTTGTTTAATTGAAACCAATTAAAATTCATTGGTATACCACAAAGTACTAGCCTGAGGCCCATTCTGTGGATAAAAAATGTGAACGACTGAGTCCCTATATAATCCCACTATAATCGGTATAGAAAGTACTGTTTAAAGCCGAACTTAAATATATACTATTCTGTGATCGGAAAGAGGTTTGACGGTATAGCCAAACTAGGGTTGCCAGATTAAAAAATACGAAAAGGGGGACATAGTGAGTTTTCTAGGGGGTACAAGTGTTCAAAAGGGGGGACAACATTTTTTTTAATTAAATGTTGGACCAGATTAAAAAAAAGAGAAATAAAAATATGTTTTTGGTTTGAAAACAAAAACTGACAGAGAGACAGTACAAAACAAAAACTTACAGGAGAACAACTTTTGCACGTGAAGTGAGATGTAGTTCGCGAGGGTCAAATGAATGTGGATCTTATAAAAAATAATAAAAGAAAGTATTTTAAAAGTTTTCAATTTAATGTTTTCATTTATTGAATTTTGACTTAATAAGGGGGACAGTGGCTTGTATTAGGGGGGACAAACAGCATTTTTGTATGAAAAAAGGGGAAAGGGCATCCCTAAGCCAGACCCACTTTTTTTGCGGTGCTTTATCATCTTAACGTTATTTATGATTAAGACCGCCATTCTTTCCGAAAACCATAGTACATAATTGCCCTTTTAAAGGCATAAACTAATTTAATTCGTTATTAGATTACAATTATAATTTTATAAACAAATTTGTATATTTTCATAAAAAAAAAGTCCAAATACAACTCATCTGCAAATTGTGTTCAATAGCAATCCATTATCACAAAACAGATTTCTTTATTATGACAGCAAATGTTAGTACAAGACTATCAAATTTCCAAAGAGAAGCTGGCACACCTCATGATTTCCATCTCATACCTAAACTGTTACTTATTTCTGGTATTTGAAGAAACCAGACTATTCACCTCCTCTCGATCTCTATCTTTCAGAGCTACTGAAACACACCCTGTAAGTGCAACAGTAAATCCAATGAAACATCATGCCCTTCGCCACACTTTTAACCTACACACATGCAGGTCCCAATCCCTAAAAAGTCCTTATCGCCACATGGAGATCACAGTAGTACCATAACCAGTGTGGAATCCAGTTAACAAAGAAACAGAAAACAAACAGATTTCATTTGGCACACTACCGAAAGGATATTTTGGCATCACCTGCCGACAAGAAAGACACACTTTGCCTGAGGACAGACAAGAATATGCACCTTGATGTAGGATAAGGACCTATGGGGGTGTATATCGTCCTACTACAGGCAAACAAATATCTGATAAGAAAGCAACCATTGTAATAGAAAATGAAAAAAAGTTGTTTAAATCAAAACTACAACTGTCACCGCTTTCAGGAGATCATGAACTGAACTGTATAGGACATACTCTTACAAAATAATCGAAACAAATTTTTCACCATCAATTCAAAAGTGGAACGAACAACAGGAAATTGCATTTTTCGCAAAAATCTGTGTGCCAATATTTAAAGTTCACACAATGCTCTACCATTTTACAGGACATTAATCAATACGTCCTCTTGCTCATATTCTGATACGAGTATCTCATATCCCATGAGGAATTCTAGAAAAAAAAAGAGGGCAGACATGTTTTTGTTCTCGCGTTCACTGACTGGACATGTCTCGATTCTGCCCAATTGTGTGCGAAAATAAATGATAGATAAACATTTAGTCCAACCTCATTGTAAATGGACTCTATCCTTAACGATTCAAAAGAAGACCGAAAATAAATTGTTTGCAATTAATCAGAAACTTTTTTTTTCTGTAGGTATCGAATATCCAGATAGTGTATATATCAAGAAACTGTAACAAAAACTTAAATATGTCAAAAAATACTCTGTATGTCAGTTAAAAATAAATTGGAATTAATTAAATGTGAAATGCGGAAGGATCTATCAGATGTAGGTTTTGTTGTCTTTTTGTCGTTGTTTGGGAGGTCCCCCTGCATCCTGATTTGCATTTTTAATAAGACAACTCTGCGCGGTGGTTACATTCTTGCAGGATGCTGCAAGAAATCGTGTTGTATGATGTTTGTCACACCAAATGTCATGTTGTCAGTCATGGTCGGGTGCGGAATGAATGAATATAAGGAAGATTTTCACATATGTATATTTTTTTTGAATGAACCGCAGAGGGATGGATCAGTATATGATCCGATTTCGGTTTGTTTTTTCTTCATCCCAACCCAAGGATAACACTCATCCGTCATGTTTTACTAGTGACGAATACACATCACCTGCACAATGCACATGGAATATTTCTTGAAGATTTTTGTAGTTTTCTTGAAGATTTAAGTCCAACGGATCTCCGGAGTTAGTTTGCAATGAAACTTTGCGAATTGTCCCCTCGTCGTGACCGGTTTTCAAGGGTCCTCTCAATTACGGGGTTTTTATTGAAAGGAAATACTTGACAACATCTTTTAGAGTTGATACTTTTCCTTGTCCATTTTCGTCTGTTTCTTTCGAGATCTTTGATACATATGGCATCCCTTGAACACTTTTACATATTTATACGTCAAAACAAGGGCACAGTTAATTTATTCACCACATATCTGCGACAAATTTTATCTTCCCATCGATCGCGAGGCACAATAATCACAACAATCGGTTGTAAACAAGAGAGAGAACAAACACAGCTAATTGCCGCCCCTTGTCCATATATCGTTTATATAAATAGAACTTACAAAAATCTTTACGGCATACAATGTTTTCTTTAAACGGAGTCATAAAGAAAAGAAGGGGTTGCACCTATATGCACTCTTCTTTGTCTTGACATCTTATGAACCTTAATCCGTTTAAATCAAATTGACAATATCACGTCTCACTGTATCCCGAGGGTTTTTAAATGCATTCCGCGAATTTCCGTGTGGAACCGCGACAATCCCTCTAGTTTTATCGTACACTAAATACCCTAATCTCAGTTAGCCCTTAAGTTGTTTTGGTTATGTTGCATATTTATGATCAGATTTGGAACAATAATGATGATGTAACGGATTTTCGAAAATCTTCTCATAGGCCACACAGGAGTAGAAAAAAAATAAAGAAATACATATCCCACTAATTAAAATCATAAAAGAGTTTTCAGGGTAGAAGTTGAGGGTATATAGATATACCCTTTCGGGTGACGGTTGAAGGTATTTTTATTTTGTTTTCGAGAAGACGGATGTCAAACCAATTTCAACTCCTCGAAATCAATCATAACTTTTTCGGATATTATTTATTGATTAGTTTTGATTGACAAGCCTTGACAAAGGTCAGAGGAAAATAATATATATGCTGTTCCTTGCAATTGTAAGTGCCTTTTGCCCTTTAGTTCTAGTAATGAGAATAAGAACGGGACGAGGTGATGTTCACTGTGATGGCACAAAATTTTGTATTTGGGACGATGCTTGGGGACATCGTATATTAATAAGTTGGTCACATGGAGCGGCATTTGTCGACCGAATATGAAGATTGGAGCCATATATTAGATTCGCGTCAGAACAGTACAAAATATAAAAAATGTTATTCTCAGTTATACGGAAAATATTTGAAAAGATACGGAACGATGAGATACGGGAGGAATTTGGTATCTGAAAGGTTTGAACAAATTCCAAATGTTCCATTGAATGTAGAGGAAGAATGGCAGTTGATTTCAACAGCCGTCATTGCCTCTACAGGACATGTTTGCGGAGTGAAGCGGCTCGGTGTGGCGGCTGGAGGTGAGAAAAGAACTGCGTGGTTAGAAACGTCCAGAGTTCAAGAAGCTGTCAGAGAGAAGAAGAAAGCTTTCAAGGTATGGATTCACTTGCGGGACTCACCTTCTGGAAACCGGTACATTGAGGCGCGAAGAACTTGCAAATTAGCTGTTAAAGCGGCCAAAGAACAATCTTGGATTGAGTTCGGGGAGAAATTAGACCGTGATCACAGATCTGCAAGCAAGGTGTTCTGGCAGACCATCCGCCGTCTTAGAGGAAGGAAGTGGAACATTCACCCTATTCCCGTTGGCGTTTGTGGTAAACGCCTTACATTTCATTTCGGTTATAAATCAGTGTTTGTAACTTTTTTGTGACAAACGATTTGAAATTAAAGAAAAAGAAGCAAAATCTTTAACAAAAGTTCGAAAAAAATCTGAATATCGTTTTTACAACGACACGACACATGAGTCGTATATGATAAACGCCAACTCGAATAAGGGTGAATATTGAAGGGGTCAAATCCAAAGAAGGTATACACTTCTTTCTAATGAGGAGGACATCTTGCGCAGATGGAGCGAGCACTTTTCTGAACTGCTGAATCCATTCCAGGGCATTGAGGTTGACAGATCCTTCGCCTTAAGCAGGGCGGAAAATAACCCCACGGTAGAGAAAGTCGCTTTTGCGATCAAATCGCTAAAAGCTGGTAAATCTGCCGGAGTGGATGAAATCCGGCCAGAAATGCTGAAGGCCTTAGGTGAAGAGGGAGTTAAATGGCTCTCTCGCATCATTAAAGTGGCCTGAGAATGCAGCGAAACTCCCAGCGATTAGCAGTTTGGGGTGATTGTCTCCCTTTTCATGAAAGGGGATAAAAGAGATTGCTCCAATTACAGGGTATATCACTTTTAAGTCTCCTCGGAAAAGTCTTTGCCAAGGTGCTGGAAACGCGATGCAGAGTTGTGATCGAGTCATTTTAGGAGATGAGCAGTGTGGTTCGGCAGAAGCACAACCGAAACCGACAAGTTATTCACTCTCAGAATGGTACTTGAGACGGCTTGGGAGTATGGTACACCTGTTTACGCATGCTTCGTAGATTTGGAGAAAGCATACAACCGAGTCCCTCGAGGTAAACTCGGGAGTGTATTACAGGAGTATGGAATTGGCGGTTCTCTCTTGAGAGCCATTCAATCTCTTTACACAAACAGTCTTTAATTCGGTGTTTGTTCCAACTCTTACCTATGGTTATGAGGTTTGGGTAATGACCGAAAGAATAAGATCGCGAGTACAAGCTGCCGAAATGAGATTCTTCCGATGTATTGCTGGTGTGACCCGCAGAGATCGCATTAGAAATACCAGAATACGTGACAAACTCAATGTCGAGCAGCTACTTCTCCGGGCGAAGCGGTCCATGCTTCGGTGGTTTGGTCATGTTAAGCTCGCATGTCCCCAACCAGGATCCCATGGCGTGCTATGGAATCCGTACCATCGGGCAGGCGTCCTCTAGGTAGACCTAGGGTGATATGGCTAGGTCAAGTTCATAACCTCTCCTCTACCCGTATGGGGATTGTCCTTGATGATTTAGAGTCGATGGCGGAGAAGCGGACCATTGAAAATGAATGAAGGAATATTTGAAAAGATGCAATTTTAAGACAAAAAAAACAACGGCAACATTGTTCTTAACAAGGTTCTTAATGTTCGAATATTGTTCATATCGTCATTTTTGCTTGCCACCATTTTGGTTGACTTCTTAAGAGAGCCAAGACTGATTTGACTTTTATCCTGAAATTTATTTCTACTTTATCATCCTCCGTCGATTACGAACAAGTACAGTCCATTGAGACTAATTTATGAAGTCTGCCGACTTCAGAAGAGGTGTTTTTCCACGACTCCCTTTGAAATATTTAACTCGTCCCTTCATCCTTCCTATGAAATTCATTGGCGCTTATGCAATGCGAAATCAGAAATCCCAAACTCTATCTCTCTGTTACATAAATCCATTTATGACGCTATAAATATAGGCAAAACAAATACTGGCCTAATACCACAACCTTGCGGAACTGCTAATAATCGGATCTTGTCAAAATACACTAGACTTTACACACTGCCTAAGCACACTATAATATCCCAAATTTCATTTCTACTGTCAGTCGATAAATCATACTTAAAGACCTTAAGCGGATTCTTTATGACATCGAACACCGCTCAATCTGCCCATCAACAGAGTACATGTGCTGGATGTCTTATTTAACTTTTGCCATAGTGCACCAAGGAATCAGAACAAAAGAGAAAAAAAAAATACTTTTAAACCGCCCAGCATGTGGCCACCGGGTGGTCTCTCGTTATCCTTTTTCGTCCTCAATAATTTTGTTCTCTTCCTTTAAAATTTGTTTGTTGTCCTATGGCACAGTTTGTATAGAAAGAAAAATAAAGTAGCACACGTCAATATTTTTTTTGACACCAGGACGATGCGCATGAATCAGATTATAAGTACAGCTATAGAGGCTTCTGGTTAACACCACAGGACATCATGATGAGGGCAGAAGGAGAAATTTGCCTAACATCGTATGATGATTTTTCTGCACAAAACGGCAGATGAAATTCTATTATCCTGAAGGATTTTTTTTAATTATCATCTAGAGTCCAGACCAACCGCGCGCTTATTGGCTTTTGATTATCCCTCGCTTCTCATAAATATTATACACATTCCCATATAGTACCTATCTATAGTCGAGATAAGAATACGAAGGATAATGAAATATGTCACATAAAATGTAAAAATAGCGATACAGTCCTCAACGTGTGTTTCTCCTCGAGTAAAAGGTGAACAGAAGAAGTGTCAAAGGACAAGAATATGAAAGAAAGTTATTACAATCCCAGTCGCGGCTCGTTGATTTTTCATATTTTCTTACGTCCATGTCCTTGGTGAGTGTCTTTCTAGATCTACGGGTGACCATCATAATCAGCATTGTCGTCTAACGCGAATTTTATTCAATTTGAATATTTATTTGATTCCCTCTGAGAGGGAAAAAAGGACTTGAACAAAATTACGATACAACCATGAGGATAATGGAATTTTATTACATTTTCCTGTGGCAGACCGCGACAATGGATAGAGAGGTCTTCCATCTTCTGCATTTTTCACAATTCGATTACGTGTGTATTTCATGACCACAGAAGATGCAACTGTGAACAAAAAAATCCATTAATAAAATGCTGCCAATTAAATCAAATAAATGTCCTTGTCGAAAATGCCTAACGACACATTTTATGGCAAAATGTTAACCCATTAGTAGTGATTAATGAATTCTGCATTTTTTCCATTAGTTTGTGGATTTTCAAATGTCCTGTGCAGTTATTGAATTGTCCTGTCAGCATTTGTCGCTGAACAGATAACTAAGTAGGTAGGCACTCACTATAACATGTACTCCATTTGCAGCTTCATACGGGCCGAAACGGAAAACTGACACGTAAATGGACAATGCGCCAAAAGTAAAGGGATGCGGGATGCCAGTCCATTCGCAAATGTAGGTATACTTGAAAATTAACAGATTGATCTGTTAATGGTGAATTGTCATCAAGTGGGATTGTACACTTTTCGGGATAGGGCAAAGAGTGGCTGCCTGAAGGGCTCTTAATGGCATCTTATGGGACTCCTGGTAGGAGGGCATACACAACTGGTTGAGTTGTGGATCTAAAGCGAATGCATGCGAAAATCACTTTAAATTTCTGGGGAAAGTGCAAAAGGCGTTTTAGAATTTCAGCTGTCATGTAGTTGAATCGATGGACGATTTTGCTGCGGTATCAACGCCTGCCTTTAGAAACATGTAAACCATAAATTTCGTTTAAAAAACGCAGCACTTTCAGTATAAAAGTTCTATAACAAGACCACACGTCTTGTTATTTTTACCTATACGAAAACTCACTCCCTTTTCAAATTCAAAAGAATACAAATTAGTTACATCTTTGCAACAACTTGCGAACAATTGGTTCGGCAGCAAGTTGTTACTGTCTCCTGTCAACCATAGCAACAGGATCAAGTTTTCTGTCGCGAATCAGACGTACCCTTTCCCAAACAAAGTAAATCGCGGCCAAATTTGATTCGGTCTCAATAGCATGTTTCTAACAATTGCCAAAAAAAAAACATATCCTTCGAAGTAAAATTAAACGAAATTCAAATCAAGTTCATGATACAATGAACCTATATCCCTTTGCCCGGGGGACTTTTGGTCCTTCATCTTATCTCAGCGGTCTCATCTAATAACGACCATTAACAACTAATTTCCACAAAAACCGTGAGTTAACGATTTGTTTGTTTGGGCTGCGGGTTTTGTTCGTCCTTAGAGACGAAATATGTAAATTTATCCTTTCAAATTTACCAGAACTTTATTTATTCTCTGTTTTATTCGAATTGCTTAATTTGGTGGAAAATTTACCGGCTCATCGGTTCAAACTAGTTTTGCATATCTACACACAACGAGTGTGTCCTTCATATATGGATATGGAGGCATCGGAATATGAAAAGTTAATCTAGTTCTTAGGAGGAAGGAAAACTGTTTGCCCATCTTAAGATGAATCAAAAGAAAAGATAATCTAAATCTATGTATGTTGTGACACATTTACCATTCACATATCACATCCTTCGCACGGATAGCTCACCTTAGGCGAAAGAATACTTAAAATATAAATGAAGCGTCTGGCCTACATTAATTAACCCCTTTAATGGATCGACTTTATCCTACGACGTTGTATCATTTTCTTCACCAGCCATCCTGTGAATAGCATACTTTCATCCTTGCTGCGCAATTTTCCACGTGACTACATTCGCTGATCTAGGACGTAGAATCTTTCTTCCAGATGATGCTGCTGCGCTGTATCAGATTCCTTTTTGGGATCCTTCCATTTTACATTTGATTTAACAAGGATAATTCATTTACTGGCTAAAAGGATTTAATTCAAAGTGAACTCTCTTCGTTTTTTCGTTTCACTTGGTTTCTATTGCAGTTTGCAGTCAAATTAAAAAGTGATCAGTTTTTTTTCTATCAAGGAGTTGTGTCTACGCGTATCCTATTTATCGATATGGAATGAAATGAGCAGTCTTTTGTAGCACCACACGCATTGCATCCTGTCATAATTACAATTTTGATTTATTTCGATCGATGAAGAAATTCTATAAGAAATCTACCGATGTCCTTTTCTTCGTGTGGAGAATTGGAAAATGCGAAATTTTTTGCAATTATGAGTTGTAATAATGTGATTATGTGTGTTAAAATTTAGGGCTGAGAATAAATTATACGAATAGAATAGGTCGGGTTATGGTTTTGTCTCGACAACATCTGAAAGACTGCTACAGAAGGATATGTCGTTCGAAGGCAATTTCACGGAAATTAGTGAGAGTTATTGCATTTGTTCTGGTGGAGAAAGGTCATAAGTCTGCATAGAAGATTTGGGTATATTCATGACGAATCAGCAGTTGACCAATTTTAGCACATTTATCTCTTAATATAAAAACGGAATTTTCTTATATTTAAGACAAGGCAATCCCTACGACTATTTTCTAAAAATATTCAGCTCCTCCGACTGATTCACTCACCTGCAAGATATAAATAAAAAATTCAGTTAGAAATATATTTACAACCGGAAAAAATAAATTATACAAATAATGTGTCAGTTAGCAAATTTGAAGTGACAGCTAAACACAACATTTGCAATTATTATTAGTTGTCATAACTTAGAGTCACTCTCCGGTCTTATCTATATACAGAGAGCAAGCAAACAATGCTTGATAAGGTTCTAATAAACTTTATCGCGCAAAAGAAACGTATAAAATACCAGTACCTTCAAATTCACTAGTACATTAGAATCATATTCGATTGCCATAATGAAGCAACTTATTCTCATAATCAGCCTTTTAGTGGCTTCTGTTTCAACGGGGACCAGATTCGATGATGATCTTCGGGAATTTGTCGAGTACATTAAGCAACAGATGCCATGCGGATTTCCTGATTTTGGGATCCCACCACTAGCGCCGTATACCGCGGACTTCAAGTCCTTTGACTTTAGGAATCGCGGAGTGGAGTAAGTTTTAAGTGAATAAATTGTTATCCATTATTAACATCTTTGTGTATCCACAGCTTAAAGGGGAGCCTCAGCGATCTCTCTGTGGCCGGTTTGAACGACTTTGATATTACGGAGCTGACTTATTCAACCGCCTTGTTTCGATTTAAATTCGATTTAAAATTTAATCAAATAAAAATATTTAGCAAATACATCGCCAATGGTGGATACCAGATTGTCGGATTACCTCTACCACTTAATGGAAATGGGGATCTAAATTTGATCTTCGAAAATATTCGATTTAACGGCAGTTTTAGGGTACGTCCGACAAAATCGAACGGTCTGCAGATGTTTGCACTCAACTGCAACTTGGAATTGAATGAAGTACAATCGAAAACAACTGGAATAAACAATAATCCCATTTTTACGAAAATCTTCAATGATATCGTCGAAGAATTCTTCATCGTCCTTTCGCAAGATTATCAGAATGAAATTAACAACGGAATTAGCAACTTTATTGTTCCAAATGCAAATCAATTGCTGAATGGAGTATCGATAGTGGAATTGATGGCGTTGGTCTTTGGGTTGGCACCGAGCAGCGGAAATCTACCAGTCTGTGAACTTTAAACGAGTTGCGCTTGCGGTCATCTGTGAGTAATGACATTCAACTTGTTGGGAAATATTTCAAAAGCAAATAATATGTATATGGGACTAATCAAAATAAAGTAATTACCTGTGCTACTGATCGTTTTTTATTGATAAAAGGCAATAATAACGTTATTTTGGCATAGCTCAGATTAAAAACTGATAAACGAAAATAAACTGATAATCCATTTGGGTATATTTCTTTAAATTCCACAGACACCAAAGAATATGCAACGAATGTGTGATTATAATTAGCTAGGACAAACACCATTTTGATCAGTTTCAGGGGTACTAGTTCCGGTAAGCCTGAGCTTGAACCACACTATAATTTTATGGGGACTTATTTGTCATGGATGAGTATTACCATAGACACATAATTACGAGATGGTGCATTTCATACCCCAACCTGGAACAGCGTATACCTCACAATTTTACTCCTAGTAGATGGCGTCCCAATGCAGTTGGTCAACTTATAAACATTTTTTGTGTTTGCATATTTCCATATTTGTATCCATGCTGTTTGCAAGATACCAAAGATACACAAAAATGTTGCAGATAATGGAGGAAGAAAAACAACAAATGAAATCGATGATGGAGATCGAGATCGGGCCTTACCAATAATCAATTTTAGTCTTCAACTTAAATATTTTGACGGTCACAATGGAAAATTTTGTATGGAAATTTTCGCCATTGTGACTTCGTAAAAGTTAGCCTGGACACTAAAAATGATTATTAGTACCGCGGATCGAGTACATTTGGCATGATATAGCATATAGCTAGTTGTATAGTGTGTGTGGTAGTGCTAGTTTTAGCATGACGAGACTGATGAAGTGATGATGGTGGGGTATCTTATATAGGCAACAATATGGAAGGAATGTGTCTATAGAAATGTGAAATGTAATTAGGTAACAAGTATGTGTGTATGTAAGGATATTATGAAGGATATTATGATAAATTATTTAAAGTATTAAGTATGTAAGCCTATTTGATTCGAAATAGGCAATGTATGTATCTTTCTTTGGTTTTTTTTTACCTAACATTTCTTCAAAATGATTCGCACAAATAAAAGTGCTATAAGTACCTACCTACTAATTTCTGTTGTTATTCCCAAAAAATTGTTCAAATTGTGCATAAGTACATACCTACATATATGCGGTTTGTAGGCTGACAGTTCCAGTTCATTTGTTTATTTTAATTTTAATTCTAACCTTTTTATATTTATGATTGTTTTAAGAGCAACTAGGCAGTTGGCGCAGCTATTGCAGCAATCAACCAACCCATGCGGGTTCTAGTGTTTGTCCTAAATGACTCAGTCATCAATGCACAGCCCTAAACGGATAGTCTTAAGCTAAGTACACACGATTGTAAGGAAGGATTCTACTCCTAATAGCAAGCTGAGGAGCCGGAACTTTATCGCAATTTTTTGCGAATGGACTCAACACAATCCGTTGGAATTCTAGCTTTGGTGACTCCACACATCAAGACACCAATATGCGCGCGATCATCGAGGAAATCGAGACGGTTTCATTGGCAACTTGACCCAACTTTTTTTTTCCTTTATTACCTCTACCTCTTACCACAGGGCTTCTTTGGGTAGTTTGTACTCTGCGCATTCAACAACCCCATTCACTCTGTACTTTCTTCCTGTACAATTTTTTATCTATCGTCAGCAACCTGGGCCCAGATCGCGTAAAATGAAAACGATCGAAAGACGTCGTTTCGATACTAGCATCAGTCTCTGTCTATTGTCACAGATATGATAGAGACAGCTTTAGTGAAAACGATGTCGTTCGATCGTTTTTATTTTACGTGATCTGACCCCTGACAATTTCATTGTCAGATGGATGTCTTACATTTGGCTGACAATCACATTTCTGACAATATTGTTATACAGAATTGTCAGTTCAGACGGTTGTAAGACATTTGGGATACATTTTTCAATTGTAAGATCTGACAATCGTCTGTACTTAGCTTTAGCCTCATTTTCTGACCGCTGATCAACGATCACACGATCACTGGTGGTGTACCTATGTATATTCCCATACAAAATAGAAATTCGGATTTTTTTTTTCGATTTTTCGGCTTTTCATTTGGGTTTTCCCAAATTTTCTCTTTTACCAAACCCTCAATCAATATAGGTACAACAAAAAACAAAAAAAAAAAAATAATCATCCAAATCGGTCTAGCCTCTCTAGACTTTCTCAAGACTAAGGCACAACAATTAATTTGTATATACCTACCTAGAGATAGATGTAGATATAATAGTTAGCAGCTCGTTCTACCGACATAAAATGCTTCTACATTATAATACATACTTCATAAAGTAGACACATATAATATTTGCGAATCAATTACAAAAAATCACTTAAATCGATTCATATTTGACAAAAATATACCTAGGCAAAATAGTGAGAGTCTAATTACATACATGCACAATCTAAAAATCTTCTCCAATGACAGAAAACAAGCCAAAGTCAGTTTTTATTCAATTTGTCTCTCCCAATCCCAACTGATCACCCTTGCATCGTCCCCCCTCTTCTAACGCACAAATCCTACACCATCATACACCGTGTTTCTTTCTCATAATATTGCATCTCCTTTCCTTTACCCCCTCTTCTACAAGAAAAACCAAACCAGTTGCAGTTCCCTACCCTGTTACATCACATCAGAAATAATTTTATACTGACAGATGGGGATGGCGATAATGAAAGAGAAGATGCTTTCTTTATAAACATTTGCCCAATGCTATTATCAAAAGTCTCATTAGGATACATGGTGACGTAAAAACGAAGGAACATTTTGTTTGTTTTGTTTTGCGAAAAAGGAAAATAAGGAAGAATCAGGTATGAACTCCACTGAGAAGCCAACGAAGTCCACGGTTCACGTTGATCGAAAATGTTTCTCAACAGTACACCACAAATAAAGTGCTTTGCAGCATGTATCCGAGTTTGAGGTATATTTTCACGGTGGCTCCATCTAGATATTGGGGTGTTTGGGAATAACCATTTCCTTTATATGAAATGCACCATCTAGTAATAATGTGTCTATGGTATTACTTTTATGCTCGCCTTTCGATCAAATCATCGATCAAATTTATTTTCTTCTTTGCTTTATAGAAGTTATTTTGAAATTTTATGTTTCGGTGACTAAGGGCCAGTTTCAAAGGTTCCGGATAAAGTTTCGGATAGTTTGCCGACACATACCGCTATCCACCAGATAAAAGGTGCTGATTGTTTTTTCTGTTTCATCGTCAAAGTATCTGCTAAACTAACTTGCGGAAAAATGTATCAACCACTAAGTTTGTTTAGTATCTATGTCATTTGTTTTGTGTTTTGTAATACTTTTTGTTGTTTTAGGAAAGCCATAACAAAAAAGACCTTTGATAAATTAACGAAAGAAAAAATTGAAGCAGCGAAATCAAAAAAAAAAAAAAAAAAACTAAATAATCTAACAGAGGAGCTGGAGCAGGTATCCGGATACTTCGTTTGCGGCTGAGCTATTTTTTTTAACTGGGCCCCCAACCAGCGTGACTATCGGCACGGGTCGTATGACACCTTCGTCCAGCCCTTGGGAAAGGGGTATAGGATAAGAGTAGAGAGAAGCGTGATTTGTGGATAGGAGTAGGAGAAGAGGGGGGAAGTAGATACACTCTCCAGGCTTATAGAACACTCTAATTAAGAGTTTTTGGGCAGTTCTTAGTTCATCAGAATAGTCTGTCTGTCATGGGTAACCCTACTGGTGACTAATGTTGCCGGCAGAATAGAGTGGTGAATCATTATAACATAAACCTCCACACCAACAACGGTTAGGTGGCCGCCACTTCGTGGGAGGAAGGCGGCTGTCTAGAAATTTAGCTGACAGATAAGTTCCGGATAAAGATCCGAGACTTTATCAGCTAGTCTTGTGACTGGCCCTAAATTTTTTTTATTAAAAGTAACATATAGAGATATATATTTTATTCTTTAGATGAAAATGTAGTTTTTAAATAGACCGCCTTACCCCCAGTTTCACACTGGAAGGTTAAACTAAAGTTCAACTGAACCTGAACGTGAGCTTAAATTTGAAGATCAACTCGTCCGGTCTCACAATATAATCTGAACTTCAATTCAATTGAACTCAGTTTATCGAAATTTTATGAATAGAATTTGGCAGTATTGTACAGTACTTAGCTTTTATAAGACTTTTCCAAAATCGTTCCTTGTATTTTCAAAGAACACACAAAACAACGTCAAATATTTGTGTTTTTGACAATTGCCTGATCTGATTTAAACGGCAGAATACTGTAGTTTAACTTAAACTACAGAATGAATTCTGTTCAAGGTTTAAACGAAACGGTGAAACCGAATTAATTGTTGAACGAAAGTTTAAACTAAAAGTGTAGTTTAAACTTCCACTGTGAAACTGGGGGTAAGTAAGTAAGGTTCAGCTGACACTTTAAAAGACAACTTATTAAATTGTATTCTTAATTTATTAAAAGCAGCTAGAAATAAAAAAACTAATAAAAGTATTATCCTCGGTCTGGGCGATGATTTGATACCCTCTACTGCATACAAATCATGCAAAATGTTGGGCATGTGAATTAGTACGTACACAACACATGGGTCTAATGTTGGTTTTGTGTGGGAGGTACCAGAACTAAGAACTTGAAAGAGCCCAGCCCATTTAGCCCATTTTACCAATACCAACCTGACGACGCGGCGCTAAAAAGAAGTCCTCTCACAAAATTTCATTCGCCTAGATCGCTTCGTTTGGACGATATCGTGTTTTCAGCAGACATACAGACGGACATGAAATCGATTCAGAATTTGATCCTGATTCAGAATATGTACTTTATGCGGTCTCCGGTGACTAGGGAATAGGGACAAGATTTTTTAATCATTTCATGTTGCGTATCTCTTTCTCATTCCTAAATTTCGGTATTTACTTTATGCTTTTATTAAGTACATAGTAATAGGCAACTTTTAGGAGCGAAACTAAATTTGCAACGTCCTAGGTATTTGACCACAAAAGGAACCGAGACGCCCTTTCCTCCACTTCAAAGGTCTCCATCCTAACAAATTCTTCTGCCCCACCAACCGACGGGCAAAAAGAGACCGCTCGTAAGGGATAACCAACCTCGGAAGAGTCGCCCCCTAGCTAACGGCTCATCGAGCGTTACAGGGGGTAGGCCCACAGCGGCAACTGGAGCGGTACCAAAAAGGCGCAGGTCCCTAGATGAGGTATCCAACGCTTCTAAGAAGGCTAGGAGCTCCAACCGGAGCCCCAGATCCTTTTCAGACGTGGTCAAGGATCACCTCATAGTCGCAGTAGTGGACCTCTCAGACGAGGAAGGTAGAATCTCATACGACAAACGGGGGATCATGGAGAATCTCATGATGAACCGTCTCTGTGAGTACCTCCTCACCAATCAGCAACCGCTTACCTTCAAAGATGCAGGATGGCACCAGGGGTCAGTAAAACTGATTGCCTGCGATGACCAACAGTCGGCCGACTTCATCAAGGCAGCCATCGGTGCTCACACTAATGAGCTTTCAAAATCCGGGTCTCCCAGTCAAAGACTGGAAGATCGTGGAAAACCCCAATGGTCCTAACGAGGAACCCTAGAAAACTGGCCGGCTGAATCTCTACTTATGCTGAAAGCTAGGAACTTCCTGATAAAATACGGCCTAAAAGAAGTAGAGATGAAGCTATTCAAGAAAGATGACCTACGTACTGCTGAAGCCAAGCCGGCCAGCTCCAACGCGTCATCCTCGGCAGACACCGACTCGCCACAGGAGGATCTTGACGCTACCATTGTGGACAAATCTGTATCAGTTAGCAATGCCGCTAAAACTGATAAAGATTAATCTCCAAACTAGCATCCGCTAACCTGCTGCTCCGCCTCATCGAGGACGGACTGGACATCGCCCATATCCAGGAACCGTGGCTGGTTAAAGACAACGTCACTGGACTTAGGGCTCCCCGCTTTAGCCCTTACTACGCGGAAGGTAAAGGTAAAATCAGAGCTTGTATTCTTGCTAAAACATCGTTAAAATTAACTTTCATCCCCCAGCATAGCACAGGCGACCTAGCAGCAGCGCAGCTAACTCCATCGAACGGCGATCCGGTTTGGCTGGCGTCCAGTTATCTCCCGTATGAGGAAGATGATCCGCCATCATTGAACTACAACAGGCTGTCCGAGAAGCGGAGGAAAAAAAGGCCGGCATTGTGATAGGGTGTGACACTAATGCACACCACGATCTATGGGGCAGTACAGGCACTAACCCTAGAGGTGAGTCTTTATTTGAATACTTAGTAGGAACTAACCTAGTAGTGTGTAACAGAGGAAACAATCCTACTTTTATTATCAAAAACAGGCAGGAAGTAATTGATGTTACTCTCGCCTCCCAATATCTTTACCCAGCTATATCAGACTGGATAGTATCGGATAGTCCTTCATTCTCAGACCACCGGTATATATCCTTCACTTTAAACTGTATAGTTACACCCCCAGAAATCAGTTTATCGCAACCGGCGAAAAACAGATTGGGGTAAACACAACCCTATTCTATCTGCGAATCTAGCTCACTGCGACACCCGACACCCGGCGATCAGACAGATCTTGACTCTCTTAACAATGTTCTCACTTCCATCCTGAATACGGCATTTAGTGGATCCTGTCCCCTCACCAAAGCGAGGGAGGGCAAAAAACCACCGTGGTGGAACAAGCAACTAATTAAACTTCGCTGCGAGAGCAGAAAAGCATTCAACAAAGCCAAAACCTCGAAGCTAGACACGGACTGGGAGAGCTACAAAGGTAGTCTGAGGCTCTTTAAAAAAGAAGTTCGAAAGGCAAAACGTAGCTCCTGGCGCAACTTCTGTGAGAACGTTAACAGCGTAAACGAAGGCTCCAGATTGCGGCCTCTCCAACCAGGAGAAGCTAAGGTGGGCCGTCAACAGGTTTGAACCGTACAAGTCACCCGAACCTGATGACATTTTCCCTGCGCAACTACAGAACGCCTTTGACATTGTCAAAGACATTCTCAGGCCCATTCTCGTAGGTTGTATAACACTGGGTTGCATTCCATCATCCTGGACTGCGGTCAAGGTAGTTTTCATTCCAAATGCAGGGAAGACCTCTCATGCACACCACAAGGACTTCAGACCAATTAGTCTGTCTTCCTTTCTTCTTAAAACTCTCGAGAGGTTCATCGACCTCCACATCAAGGACACTGTTGACCGATCACTGTTTTCAAGCTCTCAACATGCCTACCAAAAGGGCAAGTCAACCGAAACTACTCTTCATTCGATTGTGGGAACGATCGAGAGGTCCCTCTCACTCAAGAAAAACACAATGGCTGTCTTTCTTGATATAGAGGGGGCCTTCAACAATATCGAAACTAGATCGATTATTCAAGCCTTAGACAAGCTCAATATCGGCGAACCAATCTGCCGCGTAATCACCCACATTCTTACAAAGAGAATGGTGAGGGCTACCTTTGGCAGCAGCGCTGTCGAAAAACTCGTGCACCGAGGCACCCCGCAAGGTGGAGTGCTATCTCCACTGTTATGGAACATAGTTCTTAACGAACTTCTGATCTCCATATGGAGAACACCGGATGCAAAGTTGTGGCCTACGCGGACGACGTCGCCTTACTGGCTTCGGGGAAGTATCCTCAAACACTTTCCGACATCCTGCAACTCGCTTTACGCAAACTACTCTCCTGGACCGACCGACCGTCTTAGCGTCAACCCGACGAAAACGTAGTTAGTCTTATTTACAAGGAAGATTAAGCTACTGTCACTCCCCCAATACTCAAAGGAGTTTCACTCGAGTTCATTAGCAGCGCTAAATATATGGAGCTGAGATCCTCTCCTATGGAGAGAAAATATTGCGGAACGCGCTAGGAAATCCCTAGTGGCTCTATACTCCTGCAAAAGGGCCGTCGGCTCCAGATAGGGCCTTCAACCCAATATCATGCATTGGCTTTATACTGCGGTCATATGACCGATAATTCTATATGGCATCGTTGTGTGGTGGCCGGCCTTGAACAAAAGTTCCAATCTAAAGGTCTTAGAGAAGACTCAGCGCTTGACATGTATGTGCATCACGGGCGCACTGAGGACATCTCCAACGCTCTGCAAACCATGCTTAACTTATTTCCCACTAGACATCGTCAGTAAAGAATATGCCACGAACATGGCTTTTAGACTAAGAGAAGGGAAACACTGGAGAGGGCATCCAGCATCCTCCTACAGACGACCCCCCTGCCCACTACAACCGATTATCTGCCTACGAATATCAGCTTCGAAAAAGGCTTCACCGATTATAAATACCGGACAGGAACCAATTCACAAAACGTCGTACACAATTCGTCAAGCGTGGCTGTCGATTAATACGGTATCACAAAGGGATATCGTCATATACATTGATAGCCAGGCTGCAATCAAATTCCTAATATCCAGCGAAATAGGATCTAAGGCGGTGGAAGATTGCCGCGAATCTCTCAACGAGATAGCTGGACAGTACAACCTCACCCTCTGCTGGGTTCCTGGTCACTGTGACAGCCCAGGGAACTGTGCAGCGGACGAACTACCAAGGCGAGGCTCCTCTGGCGTGGACAGTATAAGTCTGCACAACGTGTATGTACCACTTTCCCACGCTAAGAGCAGTGTTCAGATGGAAACATTTAGGATACTGCGATACTGCCAAGCTCACCTGGCCAGCTCTGGACGCAAAGCAATCCAAGGAGCTTCTTCGACTTAAAAGATCCAGCATCTCGAAAGTCATTAATGTGATATCCGGACACTGTATATTAGGCAGACACGCGCAAAGGCTCTGTCTGCCTTACAATGACTTCTGCAGAAGCTGTAGAGACAATGAGGAGGACGAATCCGTCGCACCTTTCTTTGCAGTTGCCCTGCCCTGGCCAATCTAAGAAAGGCCCACTTAAGAAACTATTTTCTCAATGATCTCAGTGATCTAGGCAACGCCAGCGCCGCTAACATTCTTAGTTTTATAACCGGCAGCAAATGGTTTACATGAGTAGCCAGTAAAGAAAGAGTTCCCCAAATCCCAGTGGTATGCACAATGGGCCGAATAACGGCCTAAGTGTTTCTCTCATCTAGAGCCACTTTAAACTAAACTAATCAAATGGGGTGAGGAAAAATTGTAAATGCAGAAGAGAAAGGCAAAATACTTGGTTAGAAGGAGAGTAGTCTAATCTATAGCGATATTGCCAAAAAAATTGGAATAAGCAAGTCAGTGGTTGGTGCAATTAATTCTCTAGTAGGATAGCACCCCCATACCGCTCGCGTGGTAAAAGAGTGTATCCGTACCCAAAACGTGTCTATACTCTATACTGAGTTGCCTACCTAATTCCGCTGATCTCAATATAATTGAGACAACACCTGTTTAACTCACTTCCAAACGGTATTTATGAAGTTATTTCCAACAAATGCGGCTACACCCATTATTAACTAAGCTTAACAAGATAAAAAGAAATGAATTTGAACTGAATTTTGAAACGTTTAGTTATTAATCCTTGTTTCCAGTCACTGTCCCTATTCAAGTGTGGCAAGAGAAAAATTCATTTTTTTAGACTATCTACATTCAAAAATCATTTGTTGAAAAATAACGGAAATATTTTGGTGCTTAATTTTGTTTTCCCTTTAATACAAAATTGATATCAAAATAATAAAAAAATCTATACAAATATTATGTTGTTTTATTGAAAAACCACAAAAGAGAACAGAGAAATCTTGTCCCTATTCAAGTGCATGGGAGTGTACCTTCCTGTGGAGGGTACCTATAAAAATGTCCGGCCAACAAATCTAATAAGAAGTGTTTAAGGTTGTTAGGGGAGTTGAAAGGTTCCAGAAGTAGCATCACCCTCGCACCTTATTGCTGGGCGATATTGCTATAGGAACAATAACACGGCCATGGAGCAGACATCAATTTTAAAATTGAAAAAAAAAATAACGAAAATTTACAATCCTTGCCATTTACTTTTTGAATATTATTTCGTGTAAATGTTTACCACGACTACTCTTCAAGTGGTCCATTCGGAATGTCCAATTTTGGCATACTTTTTGAAACATATCGACGGTATCTCACCAATAGCACGGGTTTTGTTGTCTTCCAAGGCGGCAATAGTTGCTGGCTTATCGGTATAGACGAGAGACTTCACATATCCCTACATAAAACAGTCCAGCGGCGGCGTCAAAACGCATGATCTAGGCGGCCAATTCACAGGTCCAAAACGTGAGATGAATTCTTCGAAAAAAAGCGAATCTTTTTCGAGCATTTTTAATGCCCATTCACGAAATGTTCGAAGTTGTGGCAGGTCGCCTGGCTTCAGTTCTTGCACCAGCTGTATTTTGTATGGTCTTAAACCAAGATTAATGCACTGGTTGATACGGCAGCAATATTCTCCTTTGTAAGCACTCTACTCACTCTACTCAAAGGAGTCGGTGGTTCAATGCCCAATAAAGTGAAATTTTGTCTTGAATAGCCTGCTCAGTAGGACTATTACGATGACAATAAAATGGACGAAGTGCTCTAAACACATATTTTACTGAGCACGACTTTTGGTAGGTAATAAAATTTGTTCGGATGTAAGTCTATCCATGGTGAAATGGCAATTCTAACTGAGCATTTTTTACTCTGACAGGTGTCACGAATCACTCGTGAACTGACAAAAAAATTAGGCTAAAAAACAAAAAAGCAGAAAAACAAACACTATTTGCAAATGACTGTTCTTAGTGGCTCTGGAACTGTATAAAGATGAGACGATGCGACCGTGTCGTTCGGTTATATAAAGTTACAAGAAAAATTTGCAGTTCTGAAGACCCCGGCAAATGTAACAATGTTCACAAATATTTTTGCAACTTGGCTGGTTCGAAAGTAAGCTCAAACCAATATCTAACTATAGAACACTTTGAAGAGGAGAAGTGCTGGTAAAATATTTCCTTGTAATTGATCATATCATGTCAAACTATATTATTAATTGTCAGTTTAGTATCTCTTTCGGTGTACAAAGTTCGTAGATTAATTTTCTACCCTGACAAAATTGAAACCAAATTCAAAGGAAATCACCGAGCTCAGCAAAAAACTAGGCCCCTTTCACTTCAAAGACTTTTCACGTACTCTTCGCCGCAAATTGGCTAAATATTTATTTAAATTAAACACACCTTCATAATCTACTTTTTAGATAGTTTCTAGTCACTTCTATATCATATATTAAGATTTACGATAAATCCCATAACGACCACTGCTCTTCAGAGTGACAGATTGCTTCTAACTGATTATTTTCATTGTGAATTAAAATTGACAGGCTACACTTATGTGAATTGCTAATTAATTTTTGATAAAAATCGAATATGATTTAGCTGTTCTAATCAAGTGGACACACCTGCAATTAGACAAACACCTGAACAGCAGGTGGCAGGTGTCTGTTTTAGATCTATAACAAAAAAATCATTTTTATTACTTTATTTACTTTGATTTTGATTAAAGAAGCTATCGGAAGACCATTACACTTTTTGGATTAACCTTGGTTACTCAGAGATTATCTCCTGGGCGTCATAAATTAATTCAGACAATCGAAATTCTTTGTTTATAGCCGAATAGATAATATGTGATTGTAGTAGTACCTATATTTCATCTGTGGTCTACTTCACGGGGGGATATGGTAAATCGGAGGATATTGAATAGGTTTTTCAAAGAGTTTGCCACTGAACTCATGGTTTTATGTGAGAAATAGAACCACCTCCTTTTACCATGCACTTTCAAATGAATTAACTGGGGGTAAGACCTCAGTTCTTATCTTAGGGATTTTCTGTTTTGAATAAATTTTAAATCGGAAAACAAAACAAAGCACGTTATACGCTTAAAAGCGATAGACATCACAACGAGATTTGAATCGGTTTAATTTTAAAGTAGAAGTAGGTACCTAACCTAGCAAGCGATTGTTTCAGACTCATGTTTTAGACTCTATCAATTTTTGTTTACGCAATAAAGATGTAAATCACTTGTTTGCTTTATTAAAATCTTAGATTATTTAGTTAATTAGAACCGCGATTAGTTATTGATATTTAAAAATAGTTATGGCAAAAACGAATCTAAGATTAACTACGGCTATTAAGATAGCTGAAACAGCCAATGGGTAGACGTATTTCTGTTTCAAAATTGAACCGATTCGAATTTCGTTTTCATCTAAATAATTTAAAAACATATACAATTCTGTATTTGTATGCGATAACAATATTGATATAAATGCTGAAGTCAGCGGCCTTTCACTGGTGCGTTTACGACAATAGAAACACAAGCAACCAAAAAATGGGTTAAAGAGGACAGAATCTCCTTAGTTGTTCGGGATAGTGCTCTATTGCCTTCTTAGCCCAAAGAAACAACGGTTGGCAAGAGTTATTCTTCGTTTAATTTCTTCTGGAATATTGTTGTCAGAATTTATAGCAGAGCCGAGGTAGACAAAGTCCCTCACTACCTCAAAGTTATAGCTGTCGATCGTGTCGTTTTGTCCGATTCTACGATGTTGGGTGTCCCTTCTTGTTGACACTTGGTTTTGCCACTAGATCCATTTTCAGTCATCGGCGTATGCAAGTAATTGGACGGACTTTTGAAAGATCGTGCCTTGTGGCCTGTGAGTTTCGGACAATTCTTTCAAGTATGATGTTGAAAAAGTCACAGACAGCGCGGTAACTTGTCTAAATCCTATTTTGACATCAAAGGTTTCGGTAAGGTCATCACCGACCATGATGCAGCAGCAAGCTTTCTCCATCGTCATCCTGCACAATCGAACGAGTTTTGCAGGGATGCCAAAGCTAGACATGGCTCTGCATTATAGCTCGTCTCTGTAGATGCTGTCGTACGCGGCTTTGAAATCGATGAAAATATGGTGGGTATCGATTTTGACTTCTTGGGTAATTTCCAGGATATGCCTAACTGTGAAAATTTGATCGACTGTGGACTTTCCTGGCCTAAAACCGCACTTATAGGGGCCAATCAGGTTATTAACGAAAGGTTTAAGGCGTTCACACGCAGATAGGATCTTGTATGCGATGTTAAGGAGACTGATACCTCTGTAGTTGGCGCAGTTGAAGGGATCTCCTTTCTCCGGGCAAACGATGTGAGATTCCATTCATCAGGCATGCATTCATCTGACCAAATTTTGGATATGAGTTGGTGCATGCAAGCTGCTCTAAAAATCTCGGCGGTAGACCCACAGCTTTGTTGTTCTTTAGCTTGGATATTGCTATCCATACTTCGCTTTGGTCAGGTGGACGGAAGTTTTGTCTAACATCGTCTATATTGAATGGTACGTTCTGTCTAACAGCGGGATTCTGGTTTCGTCGCCATTATAGAGTCTGCAGAAGTAATTTTTCCACATTCTCAGCACCGACTGTGATTCTACTATAAGGTTTCCCTCATTATCTGTACGGGATTTTCTGCCCTGGCACGTTCTTTTTACCTTTAGGTAAAATTTCCGTACCTTGTTCCTGTAGTAGTATCTCTAAATTTCTTCGATCAGACGTTTCTCGTGCTCTTTCTTTTTCTTTCTAAGGATCCGATGTTCCTCCTGTCTCTTTTGCTCGTAGAGCTCGCGAGTACCTCTAGTCCTCTTTCACAACGCCGCTTTATACGCTTCTTGTTTTGCTGCGTTTGCTAGTCGACATTGTTCATCAAACCAGGGGTTTCGTGGTGGTGGTCGGGTGAAACCCAGCACATCAGTCGCGGCCTTGAAGATGGCTTTCTGGCAGTGTTGCCACTGGTCTTCTGCACTATTGCTGGGATAGGACTGATCGAGGGGCATCGAGATACGTGATCGCCGAAGATTCTGACCGTCTCATCGATTGCAGTTTTTCGACGTCATACTTTTCACAGTATTTCTTTGTTGGGGTGTGTTGGATATCCACATTCTTACCTTGACTGCGCAACAAGACAGTGATCCGAATGATTCTACCGTTAAAGTCGCTTAGTACGATTTTAACGTCCTGCTTCGGTCATTTCTCGTACGTCTTTTCGAGGAGCTCGTAGAAACTTTCTTATATAGATATATATTTTAGTTCTATTATTATTTAAATTAATGAATGAATAGGTACCATAAGTATAGGCGAGTTGAAATGTTAATAGAAGAGCAGCTAACTTCAATCTTAACCGAGAAATTCTGTTGGACAAATTTAAAAAAAATCCCAATCAATATCTATGTCCGCAATTTAATTTTCCTCTTTCTTATTTTCAAACTACAATTCTCAACTACAATTCCAGGTTGGCTTTGATGATAATCGGATAAACCTCCACAATCCTCTTAAATGCTAGTTTCTTAACATAAATCCAATAGGAATCTCTCAACCTTTCAGCTCAATTTCACTCAAAAACTTCTTGGCTGTATAGTACACACAATTCTCTATAAGCTCTCGGTAAGATACGAACAACCACTTTACTAATTAAACCTCAATAAACTTTTCACCCCTTGTTTAAATAAATTTGATTCTGAATACATCTAACCTCCGACATAAATCCTTCACTCTCAGCCACCCACTCGAATGGTAGTGACTACACAACAATTGAGAAATAGAGAAGAAAATCCACATCGAAGGCCATTTAAAAGTCCATTTCCCTCAGGTCCTTTTTACTACAAATGTGTATATACTATACATATGTATACTTTCGTTTTATGTCAGAAGGTTGGAGATCAATTAAAACCATGAAAATGCCGATCATAGTGGGGACTGAAGGAACATCATGGTCTAGGTCTACCTACCCTATGCTATATACCACTTACTGCTGGGTATGAGTCCATTTCAATTTGATGTGGTGAATCCTGATTCTAGTCGTATTTGTCATTCAAAAGTGTGAGCTTAAGCAAATAAATATTTGAAATCATTTTTAATTGATGCATGGCTAAGTGAAGTGGTTTTCAGGGAAACTGGGGAAGCTACGTGTCACCTGTGTCTGTTGAATAGGGTATCCAGAGCGCACGTCATTGGAATGGTTCAATCCACATCATCAAGGGACGTGAATTTAATGAATTTTTAAAGAGTATGAGAAATTCATTAGGGAGCCAAATGGACAGGATGAATACGAGTTTGTTGAAATTATTTACATACCATCAGCAGACGGTTAATTGAAATATCTAGGTATATACATTAGTGACCCATACTGGTTGAGAAAAAAAACAGGACAAGTGTTAAATAAACTCAAGAAACGCATCATTACCCCAGAGTACCTGGACAATGTATACAAAATACTTGCTTCTGCCCAGGGGTTCGCTCTCGCAGCCGTCAGGATTTTGTGCTCAGGAATTACAATGTACATCAACGTTCCAAGTTTTACAACTTTGCACATTTTATTTTTGCATGGGAGGTGTCACTCCCCTTTGTCCAATTTTGACCAAACTTTAAAGAAATCCTTGCGGGCCAAACCCACGATTGAACGCAATCGGTGCAGACATTTTATAGTTTTTCAAGCGTACACAAACGAACTTAACATTTTATATATAGGGATTTTCTAACCACATTGGGCTTTAATGGCACCTAATTTAAATTTAAGGCATTCACAATAGCTACATTTTCATATAAATTTTACTATTGTGAGCTACCGTAAATTAAAAGCTACGAAGATTACATTTTATTACTTTACAATGGCAATATTTTTTATATTTAATTAAAATTATCTACAGCGATCTAACAAAAAAATTAAACGTCAATGTTAAAAAGGTTTATGAGTACTGGCCATCTTTAACCAAATTTGTTGATTATACCAACGCCTATTAATCTAGCAATAATTTTAGCACGCTTTCTTAAGTGGTATCGTGATAACGCATTTCTGGGTTTAAACTTTAGTAGAGATTAGCACAGGCTAAATAATAATCGAATCAGATTAGATTAGGAGATTCTACTCGTATAACTTGAAATATACCCTCATTTGTTGAGCATTGCTCCTTTGCGTATGTCCAAATTAAAATGCTTTCCAAGCAAATTACAAATAAAAGAAAACAAATTATCGTATACGAAAGAAGAATATTTGAAGTCATTTTATTAGTTTTGTTTTCGAATCAAATCTTTATTTGGTTGGTGGAACGCACTTTGTTGGTTCAGCACCACTACTGCCACCATCACCTCCTCCACCAATAATTTCAGCGATAGTCTTGCCATCCACAGCATTGTTTACGGTCGGCACGACAAATGACTCAATTGTGTCTGTAATCGTTTGCTGGTTGTCATTGACAGACAACAAAATCATTTCTTCGATAATTTCATTCAATTTGTGGTTAAAGATTCCATCGCCTAAAAGTCCACCAATTTGGGAGTCAACATCACCAATGGTGACAACAACTTTGAACTCCTTGAGCTTAAGACCGCCTCCGGTCAGTCCCAATGAGTATTTGACTGTGCCCTTAATTTTAATGTCAACAATGGATAGGTACATGTCACCCTTTCCGACCACGTCAATCGTGAAGCCCCAGGATTTCAAAATAGCTTCCAAATCGTACAAACTCTCCAAACTGACGCCTGACCAGACTAATTCGAAGGTGACCTTGCTCAAAATCACGTTCACTTTCATTTCAGTAACTTCGAACTCGTTAAGACCGGTAACAGTAGCTTGGTTGATTTCACCGTCAACGCTGTAAAAAATAATATCATACGTTAAGCCCTGAGAATACAAGTGTCGGGCAATCTTTGATTTTACTTGGCAGAGTAGGTATGGATTCCGACTTCCTTGTGACCAATTTTCAGTGGAGCTAGTGGTGGAATTCCTAATGATTCGAAACCGCATGGCATTTGATCGCGGATATCCTCAATTACGTCAACAATTGAGCTTGCAATGCTGCGGGACGAACCTGGAGAAATATTTGTATTGAATTTTAAGTAATGGAAATGTTGGAATTTCTATTTAAGACTTACCAGAACGGACGTTGATCATTCTAGCGGAGGTTACGGCGACAATCGCCAAAAGTACGATTAACAACTTCATGTTTTTTTTTTGGATTTGCTTGGTACGCAGATACTAGCAATACTAACGAGGTAGTAAGGTCTATAAGCGGCTTTTATAGAAATTACTTATATACTGATTGGGGCGCGTTATCACTGCTTACTGATATATCAGTTGGATTAGGAACTGATTGGGTCACAAATCGTTTTCGTTGTTGTGACTTTATTTTGCACATTGCAAGCTATTTTAGGAAGCCTTCTGGTAAAGTGTTTGCACATATAGGTTTAAATAAAAGTTGGGTTATATTTATCTTATTTTAAGAAGGATATCTCATTTAAATTTATGGAATTACCATACTGATTTCGTATGGTACCAATGACGTTTTTTGTCCTAAAAATATATGATTATTATTGACAACGATTTGCACTGAGAGTTTAACGTGATTTTGGAACTTTTATTCTGATTGTCAATCTAAACAAATGCTCTTGAATATTTATTTTTCAATAGAACTTTCCCTATGCGTTGTTTCAATAAAAAAAAAACTCTTAAAGGACACCCGTAACAGCGTTGCACGGGATTAATCCAGCTTAAACCAATGTGCCTCATGAAGATTTACATACAAACAATCTGTAACCACAATTTATAATAAAAATGAAGATAGACACTAAAAATGATTGTGAGTACCGAATACGTGTCAAAGCGTGATAATAACAATTATTTCTAGTATCCGGTACAATTTTCCCAACTCACAATTTTCCGAATTTTCTTGTAAAATAAACTATTGTGACCTACAATAAATTCCTCGTCTAATTAAGTCCTGAAGTTGGTATTTTTTTAAACTATTACGAACCATTAATGAGTGAAAATAAAGCCGCACAAACTTTCAGGGGTTCCTTAGCATTCTCCGTCAAAACCAAACTTTTATTTGTCACCATTCATCTATTCCCAATTGATATCGCTAGCTATGTCAATGGTCAGTTGTAAAACTGATCTTCATTTGATTTGGCTGGACATTTTTAAAATCATTATTCATAAAAGTACATTCATGTGGATCGTGGTATATGCGTGAGTCGCCTGATATTTTTTGCGGCCACTACCTTAGTTACATTAAGCAACTTTGATCAAGAAAATATAAACAACAATTTGTGCTTTGAATTAAAATTACGACTGTTATATCGAATGTAAATAATATCCAGATATTTACGATCATAATTTTTAGTTTTCGGTTGATAATTTTGTTCGTACATTTCTTTTGAACCCATCAATAAATTGATCAGGATCACTAACGATTGATCACAATTGCATTAGATCTTTTTCTCTATTTATTTGACCTTTTCAATGCAGCGCTTTCGGTTGATCAGTTGATCATATTGCGTGGTGATCAAAATTGGATTAGATCTTCTTCTCTGTTTATTTAGTATTTTCAGTGGCAAGCTTTCGGTTGATCAGTTGATCATATTGCGTGATTGCAATAGATCTTCTTCTCTGTTTATTTACAATTTTCAATGCCAAGCTTTCGGTTGATCATTTGATCATATTGCGTATTGATCACGATTTCATTAGATCTTCTTCTCTGTTTATTTAGAATTTTCAATGCTAAGCTTTCGGTTGATCAGTTGATCATAAATTGCGTATTGATCACAATTGCATTCTTGATCTTCTTCTCTGTTTATATGCAATTTTTAATGCAAAGCTTTCGGTTGATCAGTTGATCATATTGTGTGTTGATCACAATTGCATTAGATCTTCTTCTCTGTTTATTAAAAATTCGTTCAATCAGTATTTCTGACGTCTGAAAATATGCACTGATTCCAATTGCGCAATAAATTAATTATATATCCTTCTGAAATATCATAAAAAAACACTTATGGACGGCGTTAATTACCCCCAATAAATTCGTAAATATTGATATAAATAAAGATACTTGGCCATGGTATACTTTAAAAACAAACAAATTTATGGCAAAATTAATTTCCTTATCTATGCTATCACAAATTGAATACACGTATCTTTTCTCAATCAATTTTGATGGTATCGCTCGCAAATTTCCAGTATGGAGCAAAATATTAAGCTACTTCTATTACACATAATTGTAACACAAGATTTTAATAACTTTGCATCTGAGTCCAGTAGATATCACAGCTAATATCCTTTAAAAAAAATTGCCTCATTTAGATACAAAAGAAGACTATATACGCATCTTATCATTGGACTAACCATTCGAGGGGGTTATGATAAGATTTAAATATCATAGCCAATCGAGGGGTTATGATAAGATTTAAATATTTGGAACCAAAATAAATTCCATATCAAAGATTGTTGATAAATATGTATTAGGTATATTGGCTCAAAAAAAAAAAAACCAAGACAAAGGCGGGACAGTATTTGCTATAAAACGGTTCGCAACTTGAAATCCGACATAGTTCAGTCTAGTCTAGACATGAAGCAGTCTATTGTTATTTTTTTGGCTGTGGTAGCAGTGGCAAGTGCCGCTCGCTACCCAGAAGAACTGGGTCAGAAGCTCTTTGCTCATTTGTTCAATTTGGCCGAAAAGTCAAAAGGAGTTTATGAGCCCAATGACGTCGAGGCGTTTGACGTTGATCTTTCTAACACGGAAGGTAATTCGCTTACAAAACAATAGAAGATTTATCACTCCACATCATCTCTTTACTTGTAGATCCGGAGAACCTCGGATTGATCCTCAACAACGAAGGCAAGAAGGCGATAAAGGGCATTCTCGCTCAAATGCCATGCGGTTGGCCAGATCTTGGTATTCCACCACTTGCCCCATATCGCCAAGAAGAGTTGGACATTCATATCAAGAAAGCCTTCATCGAGTAAGTCTTTTCACTTGATATGTGAACCTTCGGATTTCTATAATCTTTGCATGTTTATTTTAAGGACTTTCACTAAACTCATTCGTTTCCGCGTCGACGGTTTGGATAAGATGAAGATCAAAAAACTCAGTATCAGTTACGTCTGGGGAAAAAAAGTGAAATACAACTTCAACTTCCCAAAGATTTCCATCAGTGGAAAGTATGTCACCGACACTCTTCTGAACCTCATGAAGGAGTACGGCATTAGTGTCGAGTATGACGGCAAGGGAGACTTTGAAATTATTTTGGAAAATCTGAATCTTGTTGGCCAATTCAAATACAAGATGCCATTCTTATTTGGAAGCATCAAGATCTACAATTTCGAGTGTACCGTGACTCTGGGCAATTGTGTGTCACACATCAATGGATTGATGGGCAATGGTCGAGCTAACAATGTTATCAACGACGAGATTGAAGACACTATATTGTGGGCTATCAATGGTAATCAAGAAGCAATTAGCGCAAAGATTGAAGAGATTTTAGTGCCATTTATCAATGACAAATTGAAGGGAAACAAGTTTTGGGATCTACTCGGTAGATCAGCTGATTCAGGTGTTGAAACTTTTGCTGAAAAATGTGTGCCACCACCAGATCCATGGGCATAAGATATTGCAAATTGTTGCTCTGACTGTATGCGAAATAAATGTTTGAATTTGAATAGTTCTATATGAATTGCTGTTGTAATTAGTCTCTCTATATTTTATAAAGTGCCAAACAGACGTAGAACCACTGGTCGCAAATCAAATACATCAACTGATCTGCGAACAATTGATAAATTTTTTAACAATCATAAAAAATCAATCGAACATCCATTCATTCTTTGTTATATTTATCAACGTTGGGTATTTTAGTTCGAGCGATCAGGAGATGCTCGATATGATTTATTTTGCGGATTCTAACATCAGACCTTCAGGTAGGTAATCTTTTAGGGCGTTTTTACAAGCATAGATTATCGAACGCTAACCATTCTGATAAATAGATCAGCAATTTCAGCTTAACTAGAAAACTTTTGACTTCCCCATGCCTTATCGGACTTGTTTACAAATATCGCTTAATCAGTCCCACTTCACTCATTCTTAATGTTTAGGTACCTACTTGAGAAACGATTTTTGTAAGCATTGTAATAAACTATATCTGAAAAGTTGCTAATCCAACTTAGAAGTGGGATTACCAAACCGCTTCTGTATTTCTGATAAATGTTGTACAGATAACCGGCCTCGCTACATTTTGCTATAAAAAGGAATCGCACTGTAAATACCAGTAAATAGTTATTGCTAGAAGATGAAAAAGCTAATTCTACTTTTGCTTTATGTGACCATTACGGGCAATGCGATCGCCCAAGGAGACCTGAAAAAGGTAGATCGTTTTCAAGGCTTGATTTCACTTGAGGATAGCACTGATTACAGCTCTGAAGACACCTCTGATGAGAGCTCTACGGAGGACGCCCTAACACTCCGTGGGCTAATTATATCCTCTATAGCCAAGAAGACCGTCAAAGAGCTACTGGAACAACTGCCTTGTGGTTGGCCTGATAAAGGAATTCCGCCATTGGCACCGTATCGAAATGAGGAGATGAATCTGGCTGTTAGCAAGTCTTTCGTGAAGTGAGTATAACTTATTTTTACTCGTTCGAGAGAGTTTTAGATATGATTTCGAATTTTCAGAACAATCACTCAAATGATTCGACTTCGAGTGGATGGTTTGGACAATGTGAAAATAAAGAAGCTTAGTGTCAGTTACATGAACAAAAAGGTCAAGTTCCACTTTGTCTTGAGAAAGATCCAAGCAACATCGGCATTCAATACTGATACGTTTATGGATTTGATGAAGAAGTTGGGACTGACGGTCCGATACGAAGGCAAGGGACATCTTGACTTTAGTCTAATCAACTTGGCCATTAAGGGCTCTTTTAAGTACAAGCTACCCTTGATATTCGGAAGTGCGAAAATTTACAAGTGGCAAGCTGTTGTCACCTTGGGAGACTGTAAGTCTAATACCACCGGTCTAGCACCCTCTGCAAACATCAATCATTACATCAACGATAAAATTGAGAATCTGGTTTTGACAGCGATTAACGACAATCAAAATGCCATTAGTGATCGGATTGAGGAAGCCGTAGTTCCCACTGTCAACAACGTGCTAAAGGGTAACAATCTTTGGGACTTGATTGCGATGATACCATCAGGACCGACGGAAAAGTGTATCCCACCACCAGATCCATGGGCTTGACTAAATTAAGGCGTGATTTGAAATAAATTAAAACAGATTATAACCGGTGTGTTTGCATTTTTATCATGCGATAATGTGTATCTATTGGTTATCTTATGCCACATGTAAGTTAAAATCTTAAATTATTGGTCGTCAAAATTGATAAGACAGCTGTGACGTTAATTCGCGTTAATTATAAACAAATGCTCACTTTTCAAAGTGCCTCTCTGTATAAAGGTGTCACCCCAATGGATGTAGGCTATAGTAAGAGAAGCTTTTGATAGTTTTGGATGCCTTCGCAGTGGTATCTCTCGCAGATGTTGATAGCAAGATGGTCCCGCTGATGGTAAGTTAAGGTTCGAACACATTGGTTAACTGAATTGGTAAGTGATTTTGTATATATAGTGGATCAACACATTCTTCTGTCATGATGGGAACCTCGTCGGCAGCTGAGAAAGATTCAAAAGTAGATTGAATGTGGTTGGTCAGATCTGGGCATGCCTCCACTAGCTCCATCCATACACTCAAAAGAAACTCGAAGTCGATCTAAAAAAAAATAAGTATATATTATTATTTTGTGAAATAAGACAATTAACGAAATCTTTCACTTCCGCATCGAAGGTCTGAATGAGTTCGATATTATCAATATCAAGTTCAAACTGAACATCATTACGAACAAGGTCAAGTTTCACTTCAACTTCAGGAAGATCAGAGTTTTGGGAAAGTACGCCACCCATACCATTATGTACCTTTTGAAGCACCACGGTCTTGAGGTTCGTTTGATTCATTCATTCATTTTCAATCCGGTTATCTATTAAGTGGGTCGTGGGTGTAGGTTGCATAGCTCTCGATCCTCCACCATCGACTCCAAATCATCAAGGGCAATCCTTATACGGGTAGAGAAGAGATTATGGACTTGATCTAACCATATCATACTGGGTCTACCTAGAGGACGTCTGCCCGATGGTATACGGGTTCCATAGCACGTCGTGGGATCTTGGTTGGAGTCATGCGTTTAATATAACCAAACCACCGAAGCATGGACCACTCTGTTC
Organism: Cheilosia scutellata; assembly: GCA_955612985.1. Lineage (NCBI taxonomy): Eukaryota > Metazoa > Arthropoda > Insecta > Diptera > Syrphidae > Cheilosia > Cheilosia scutellata. The sequence goes on from OY015314.1 coordinate 18,789,839, forward strand.
GGAGAAGTAGCTGCTCGACATTGAGTTCCTCACGTATTCTGGTATTTCTAATGCAATCTCTACGCGTCACACCAGCAATACAACAGAGGAATCCCATTTCGGCAGCTTGTATCCGCGATCTTATTCTTTCGGTCATTACCCAAAACTCATGACCATATTGGTAAGAGTTGGAACAAACACCGAATTAAAGACTGACAACTTAACTTTGATACCAAGCTTTGACTCCAAATAACAGAATGACCAAGTTGTCTCAAAATTGATGCAGCCTGACCAATCCTACAGGAAAACTCAGCATTGCTCCTTCCATCACTCTTGAATAAGACCCCGATGTACTTAAACTCCTCCTCTAATGCATTGTTGAAGGGCAATCATTTTTGGACTATTTATGATTTCACCTTCAATTCCACCCTATCAGAGACTCCATCAAGCGAGTGCGTACCAAAAGCGGACCCATGGACTTAGGTTAGATTGTATAGGGTGTGAGTTCATCACAGTGGAAGTGGACAAGTCACCATATTGGACCCATCGCCATCCCTGGGGAACCTTCACGGTAAAAACCTAAACCAATTTGCCCAAACAATTAATTTCCCTACCGAATTTAAAAATTGTTTCAATTTTGATTGTGAGGCCAACCTCCTCCCACGGGTTTTTTTTTTAAATAAATTGAGTTTGAAGTGCAAAAGGTTTTTTGTTGTAACAAATTCCAGTCCAGGAACAGTATAATTTACCTAAGCTCTCAAGTATACGTCAGAATATAATGTTCCTCGGTGGAGGATTCAAACAAATCAATTCGAAAGACAGTAAGAGACTATAAAGCGAACTGAGGCACACCGAAAATTCAAAATCAGCACGAATTAAATTTCGGTCGAAAATCAGCAAAAATCATTATACCACTTTCAACAATGTATACCAGTTATGATGGCTGAAGTCCCAACTAAGCTAATTCAACAACCACACAAATAATCATTCACAATTGGCTGGGAAAAAGGGAAATTTTCGTTCTCAATAATGCCCCAACAATGCGGATTTTAAAAAGTTATATGAAATGTTTGTGTATTGGCTAGAAATGAGTAGTGTAGGAGAGGAACCATTATCGTTGTGCTTTCCGTTTCCACTATAAAGTTCGTGTAGGTATTTTATCGAATGCAACTTTCTGCAGATTCGACGAACAAATTCAATTACTTTTGCGAGTTTTATAAATGAATGAAATACAGGTATATAAATAAATACAGGCCGTCCCAGTTAAAAGGTGTACTCCTTTAATTGGGTATTGGAGATTTCAGAAGTTTCCGCGAACAAAAAATCGTATTGCAGAGGACTGCAAGTTCTAACCCATCGAAGTGGTGGGCCATCTAATGGTTTCTTTTTAAATCATAGGTTGTGACACTGACAGCTGTTTCCCGCTCGAAATGTTGTCAGAAAGTCAGTATCGTACATCCGCGGAACGAAATGAGTCGCTTTACGCTTGAACAACGTTGGGAAATATTGGTCCCCGTCGTCGTACGGGGCGCACAGACGCGAATGTGGCTCTTGTAGCATTGTGGAGTGGTGGCATCCAGCCCATCGAGTCATAAGTCCCGAAAAAAAAAGTCGGGACTTATGTCCCACCAAACATATTTTCGTAGATCTATGGTGCCGTGACATTAGGCTCAGCGACATAAGACCAAATCTGTAAATCTGGATATATGTCGTGTTGTGAAGGTGACATAAAGCCAAATTCTTTAATTTGGCTGTATGACGCTTTGGTAAATTAACATTAGGCTATTTAGACTTTGTCATTTTCCACTGCATATCCGATTTCGAAGAGAAATAAACTTGGGCATACAAATAATCCAGAGGCGTAGATAGCAAAGAAACGATTACGAAAGGGAGGATCAATTTCAAAATCCTAAAGGCGTAGCCAAAAAAAATTTTTGAGCAAGGGAGGATCGATTTGGGGTGTGAAAATTACAAATTCGCGCGAATAATTTTCACACCCCAAATCGATCCTGTCTTGCTCAAAAATTTTTTTTGGCTACGCCTTCAGGTTCTTCACTTTACCCCTCTTATTTCGTTGTTTGCCAGGACTTGCCCAATAATAGTCTGCTTGCCTTGCAGATAGATTGCATTTTTGAAACTCTTGGAGTGCCATTTAAAGTAAGTTAATTGCAGATGCTTTAAGAAAATGAAAGGAAAATAATAGCTGTCCTTGCTAGTGTACATAAAGTGTAGAAGATATCTAACATCGAAGTGTAGCTGTACCTACATAAATTATTTAATAAAAGCAATAATATTATACAGGGTGTCCCAGTTAAGAAGTATAATCCTTTAAGGGGTGATTCCTGGAGCTCTGCCGAACAAAAAATTGTATGGCAGGGGGGGGTCTATTTTCATCCTATTTCCCGTTATAGCCCATCAAAGTAGGTGACCTCTAATTTGGAGGTGTTACGACTAAAATCGCTATAACTTCTAAACTATTATAGCTACAAAAATAGTTTTGTACATTTTAAAAAGACAATTTAGTAGCGCATACAAGTCTTAAGCACTTCGACTACATCTGGGCAGCTACAAAAAAGTTCTGGCTCCTTAAACTCAAAATTTTGAAAATTTTTGTTACAATTTTTTACTTAAAATGCCTTTTTCTCAAAATTTCGACTTTATAAATTTTAATTTTTTTTATGAAATTTTTATCCTTGAGAAATTTCCTAAAAATTATGTTAAGCAACTTTTTTACGTACGATTAACAGAAGTTGTAGTAAAAGCCACTTTTTGTCAGACAAAAATGGTAAAAAAGACTCGATATTTCTCTTTTTCTTTGATAGCAAGTACCCCAGAAGAAAAAATCCATCGTTTTTAGGTCACATCTAGTTAATATGTACAATAATGGAAAACAAAGAAAAAGTGTTGCATCGAGCGTCTCACTGTGCAACTCAGACAACTATAGACAAAATGGTCTAACCATGTACAAAATTCTTAGCTTGATTTCGTAGGGATTTGAAATCATCGAGGATGCATTTATGACCAGACCAGTTACATCAATGTTTGCTGAATCTGGTATCACACCTATAGCATAGAGTCATAGACCCAACCAGTCTTGACGAGCTCTTCCCCTTCGCGAATGGACAAAGTTTGAGATAAATCTCGGTTAGTTGGTTAGTTTTTGGGATAATGCTGCACAAAAAATGGAATATTAGATAACAATAATTTAAAGAACTTTAAATAGTTAAAAAATAACCTAACCCAAAAAACAAAATTGTTTAGACGAAACCAACATCACAAGTTTTTCATTTTACTTTCAAACGATTTAAACACACATATGGACCCAGGGTTACTTTATTTTTCATAAACTATACTTCAATGTTAGACCGACAAGGCGTTTACATGAATTAAAATAGTTTTTTATTTATAAAATAAATAAATTAGATACCTGTACAAAAATACACGTACCGCTTACAGATGTCAGATTCCTGTTTATCTGAATGGTTTCTTTTCTTCGCCACCAGATATCGCAGGCCAGCTTGTACAATCGTAAAATTCAGCGACAAAATCAAAAATTTCACCATTTGTTTGACTAATTACCTAAAAATTGTCCCATAACTTCTAAAAAAAAAATTTTTTTTTTAAATTATGTTAAACAACGTTTTCACCGGCTCCGTAAAATTACCTAGGTCCCAATGAAAAATGGTAAAAAAAAAAAATGAAAAAAGACCCCAAAAAATTATATAGTATGCAACAACAACGTTTTGTAGTAGGATTGGGGTGATTTTTCATATTTTGGAGCCTTATTTCATTAATAATTTGGTGCAACATTTAATTTTTTAATTATGACCCAATTTAAAATCGATTCTAAATATTAAGGCCTTTTTAAGAAATATCACTCAAAAAAAATTAAAAATTTTCCCAGAAGAATGAAAACAACGAATTATTACAAATATTCAAGGAAAAGTAAAAAACCGTTTGTAACTGTTTGTAAAGCTTTAATTTTAGCTTTAGAAAATTTGAAAAAATATTCGCGCGAATATTAAATTATTAAAAGTTATTCCAAAAACTGAGCTGGCAACTAAGATGGCTGCGTCTAAGATGGCTGCATGGGACAGCGAATGGACACCATGAAGAGACTTCGATTCCAACCCGGAGGCCCAACGCAGTAGAGGTAGACCATGGTCCGCACAAGTGGAAGGGGACCTCAACCAACTTGGAGTGCGCAACTGGAGGTTTGCCAAAGATCGAGCTAACTGGAGAGGCGTGTATGTTGAGGCCCAGGTCCGAATTTTTAACTTTTATTTTCTCAAATTTTCTAAAGCTTAAATTAAGAGTTATTTCAAAAGCTTTTCTAAAGCTTAAGTTAAAAGCTATTTCCAAATCTGAACTGGTTTTAAGCTCTAAAAAAATTTAAGAAAATACATGTTAAGAATTCGCGCGCACTTTCGTCACTAAACTGATCGATGTGTACTCACAAATTCAATTGTCAGTAAGTTATTTACTCCTTGTAACATGTAACGTCCTGCCCTTGTAACCACAGTATATTTTTGTTTTGATATAAGAAAATGAAAAATTTCCATTAAATAAAAAATCATCCATATAAAATGCAAAAAGGGCCCAAAACAATGAAAATATACCTTCAAATTTCATATTCATTTTTGTTGTTGTTTGCCAATCATTATTTTGGGCCAATTTTTCATTTGTTTGGGGCAATTTTTCATAAATGGAATGGGGCCATTTTTCATTATGAAATATTACCCCAATTTGTGGAGCCTTTTTTTATTTTTTTGCCTTTTTTTCGTTGGGGCCAATTTTATGGAAGTTGTAGTGAAAGCATTCTTTTGTCAGAGACTCACTTAACATGATGAAATGCATTTTCGAAATAAATTGTAATGATACGGAAGCGTTCTTCTGGTGTAAGTCTATTCTAATCAAACAATAAAGGTTAAACAACTGCCAAAAATGACTGCAAGGTTTGAAAATGATCCCTATTGGAATTCCTATGGATCTAAAACAAGAAAAAAAAATGTTTATGTTCTGCGGTGTTTTGGAGATACCACGATAATGCTCAGCAAATAGTTCATAAATACTGCGAGAGAGGGTATTTGTTCGGATGTAATTTAGGCTCTAGACAAAAATTCTAAAAACGATGGTTCTAACCAAATATGAACGAAATTTGCAGCCTCATAGACGGGCCCCAGAGGAGGTCTCAGTTCATTTGCTTTATTTTACAGATAACTAAAAATTACCAACAGAAATTTCTTGGGTAAGGTTTTTGACCGCGAACCTATAATAGCTTCTAGATATGTGTTACTTCTGCACTTAAAATGTTGCAAGTTGTAGCATTCTTAAAATATGTCTCCAGCAAGCTATAGTTCTAAATTTTGATCGCCGTGTATCCAAATGAGCTTTGGATAAAAGTGATGTCCTTGCGGTTGTCAAGTGTATTGATGGGTAGTGTGTCGGAACTCACATATCGCATTTTGGGGAATAATTTCGTTAAAATATTTTTTGTTGCAGTTATTTCCTTATCGATAGACTTCCCCCCATTTAATTGCAATTCCAACTAAAAGATACGTCTATTTCAGAAATTTCCTAAAGTAAATTCGAGCATAATTCGTCCTGATCAAAGGAACCAACTATTCCAGAAAATAAAATTCTTTAGCCTCCTTTTATATTCTCGGGTGCAGAATAACAAAATAAGACACATAAATTCGTCAACTCCCCTTGAAGTTGTCTCCACAGAAAACGGATGCAAAAAGACACAGAAGGGCCCACAAATACAAATAATACACCAGCCAACGACGACGTCGAAACAAGTCAAGAAGTGGATTTAAAGTGAATGAAAAAAGCAAGAAGAAAGATTAGGCGGGGGCCAGCCACTCCATGGCGAATGGGGTATATCAAATGATGCTGTTGCCGGTAACGAGGACCTCCTCCTTCACGTCTTCAACAGCAGTTACAGTTTTTTCTTTGAATTATGACTAGTAGTATATATGGGCCCACAGAGAGAAGAAAAAACTCAGGTGAATTGCAATTGCAGACGACAAGCAAAAAAGATTCTTTTGACAATGACAGCCACGACAAGGATACAACTTTGCTTCGTTCTTTATGTGGTAAAGTTTAATTTTATCAAATTTTTCCCAAATGTGCGAGTAAATTTATCCGCAAGATACCGTACGTATAGTAAGAGATGAAAATAATTAATAATCCTTGAAACCTTTACAATGTCAAATCTAATTGACACCACCTGGACGCTGGAGTAAGAGTCCTTTCTATGTCTGCCATATTTTGTAAAAAAAAAATATGGGGGAATTTTGCTAATTTGCTCCGTGTAAACAAACCCTCCGTGAAAACACCCCACATTTCTTGTCGCGAAATTAATCTTGCTGGGGTGGAATGAAAAAAGGATTCAAAGAAGGCATTTATTTTGTTTTCACTCGGATTGAAAGGAATTAAAAGAAAAAAAAAATAATAATACTCTGTAACCGGGACAGAGAAGAATTGATTCCTGTTTGCCGTGCTCTTTCTTCTTGTCATCCTTTCTTTACACAACCGCAACGTTGAAATGATTTTGCCAAGCAATATCGCAGAACCTTAAGTACACACTTATCGAGAGGAAGTGACTTTTATTGTGATAAATTGATTAGTGGTATGAGAAGAAGCAAAATAGCTTTTCATAGAGGCTTATCCAAGGTTTATGCACAGCAGATCGTCGGCTTCCGCGACAGAGCAATCTGTGGCGGACACAGTAAAATGCAAAAAGTCGAATAAGAGTCGGATTTGCCCAGGAAATAAGTCAACAATTTGTCTGGTTTCAGGGTCGGGATTAACCCAACGACGCGACGGGTAGATTTTCTTCTCTCAAAAATTAATTTTGAGCACCTTCTCAAAGGGAAACCTTTTTTTCGATACTTCATACACGTAAGAACGTCAAAGAAGGCGATGAAGATGAAGATGTCTGGGACACATTCAAAGGCGAAATTATCTTCATCAATTCACCTCCGTTTAGATATGGTGGGGATATAAACAACCTTTGATCGCTTTAATTGTATGCATAATATGTTTGATGAAAAGTTGTTCTTCTTTAGAGTATATGATGTAATAAGGACAAAAATCTTTAGCCCCTGTTGATGTCTATTTGATGGGCTTTTATAAAATTACCGCTCATAGTTAAAAAGTAATGGAAGGGAACATCAAACTCAAATCATCTGGAGAGGAAATTAATGTGTTTTATTTCAAATTGAATTATATTTTCGATTAAATGATGAAGTGGTTCAAGTAGATTGAGAATGCCTTCAAAATTAGCAATCACCATCAGCTTTTGCCTGAAAAGTTTAAGCATTTACATTAAAATTACATTTTTGCGCCTAAGAATATGCTCAAATTTGCTAAATTTTCCGCCTACGAATAGGCTTATTTGTTGTCAAAAAGTAAAAAGGAGGTCTGCCTAGTGGCTATTTGTCTACACTGCTGGCAACACGGGAGAATTGTACTGGATTTTTGTTGGGCTTCATTAGCCGTGTTTTATTATGCCCATGATCTGAACCGGATCAGATAAAAAAGCTTACAAATTTTATGGGAGAAACGGAGTGGTTTGATTGGTTATTGGGTTGTCAATATTTTGTAAGCCACTTTATTTGTATACACGAATAAAATTATTCGCCTAGAAGTATACCTACTATCATACTATCTATTTGGATCATGAAAAATGATCCAGATAGAAAGTTGGATCACGTGTTGTTGTTGCGAATTAGTGCTAATTTGTGATCTGGTTCAGATCACGGGCATAATAAAATACGGCTATTGCAGTTCGCTTTCTTGGGTACATATTTCTAGAGAAGCCGCCCAATTAACAACAATTTAAATACAGAAGTAGTACCTGCAAGCATCTCGGAGCACTTTTGAATATATGCGCACGAGTTTATGTCAAAAAATAAAAAAAAATAAATAAATAAATAGGTGGCGCAACAGGCGGTAGACACCCTAGGCCTAGCTTCTCGCAACCATTCGTTTGTGTGAGTTTCTATTTTTGGGACGAATGGAAGGGACCTACAATTTTATGCCGAGTCCGAACGGCTGAATTGAGAAGCTTTTTCATGACAGTTATACTCTCGGATGTTTGTCAGACTTTCGCGAGAGGTGGCGCAGTAGAAAACCAGTAAGCGACAATTATCTTCGACTATGCCGAAGCTCAAATACCCGGTACTATATTATTGTAAAATAAAAAAAATATTTTAGTATTAAAAAATTATATATTTGTATGGGAGGTATGGGTACTTTTTATTCGACCAAGCTCATTTTTTGTCAAAATTTTTTAAATATTATTAAAACAATATGTGCAAAGTTTAAACTTGCTATCTTTACTGTAGCTATTTAAATTTAATTTTTAACATAAAAAGCTAGATATATAAATCTGATATTTTTGTATGGGAGGTAGTAGTAGTTTTCATCCGATCTTGCTCATCTTCGAACTTAGCCTCAGTTTGGTGGATAAAAGCTTACATACCAAATTTCAAGTCGATAGCTCTTAAATTACGGCCGTAATCGTGCGGACAGACGGACAGACAGACGGACAGACAGACGGACATCGCTAGATCGACTAAGAAAGTGATGCTGATCAATAATATATATAGTTTGTCATACCTACAACGCCTCCTTATGGGCGTTACAAATGGAATGACAAAGTGAATATACCCTCACCACAGTGTGGTACCGGGTATAAAAACCTTAAGATGTAATTTGGGTTTTTCCGGGGATCGAACCTTGGATAGTGGGATCCCCCGCACAGTAGTCCAGCACACTAACCACTGCGCTACTGCGCACGAGTTTATGTCACTTAAGGAATATTCCTAGAAATTACACTCGCGAACCAGATCATAAGATACAGGTAGGTACAGCGTCACTCATGATAGAAAAGATGGCCAGATTCGATTACGTCAGCCGCCCTCGCTCAATCAGTAAATACCTACATGGGACATTAAAAGGTGTCATTGCAACATCAGACGGAATTTTTTTAACGCATAAAAAATACACTATACACTATAAAAATACACTTCATGAGGATACAAATGCTATAGCCCTCAACGCACTTTTACCTTTCAAACAGCAACCATCCGACTCTGATAACAAGCCGTCAGCTCAAAGGAATTCCACTTCCATCAACAAATCTCGAAATCATCAGAAAAATGTTCAAAAGATTCATTCCAAAAGGATCCCTCAACAAAAATATCTTCGCCTTTACATAATGTCCTCAAAATCGTGATTGGGACAGCAAAAAAAAAAAAAAAATTCCCTTAATCCACACGACTACATGAGACAGATACCGACCAGGCATACGACAGATACCCCCAAAAATATATGTATTTATTCCGGACATTAGCACCACAGGGACACAGACGGAGGGTGCAATTTAATCAGGTTTTTTGTCCTATTTGTGTGTGGCACACTCCTTATGAAAAATGCATTGACGGAGAGGATTATTATTTTCTTTCTCCAACGGTAGTCTGTTTCCGTTTCGGTTGACGCTGCTTTATAATATTATCCATGCTCCTGAAATTGAGACGACGGATGACCATGGGCAACTTTCTTACAACAAAAAAAAAAGTTTTCCTTGTTTTATTCATGAGTAGGTACCACGCGGAAGGAATTTCCTCCTTCACTGCAGACGAAATAGTTGTTTTTAAGAAATTTTTTTTCCTTCTTGGTGTGTTCTGCTGTATGCGACTCTGGACAGTATCTGGAATTCGCGTTATTGGCGCAGAATGCTTTCCGCAAAAAAAAAAATACAAAAGACAAAGGAGCCAGAGTCACAAATCTTTCGCGTGGAGAGACGACGAGAATGGTTGGCAAAGTAAAGTGCTGTAATATGTTTATTAATAGCGTCGAGGAATGGTTTGTGTCATTTTGCTGAACTCATAGGATTCGGATTTGGATTTTGTTTTTGTGTGGGTTTTTCTGATTCTTAAATGCTGTTTTATTGAGGGCACGATACGATCAAAAAATAAAGGCGATGGAAAACGAATTAGAGAGATTTGCTAAGGGGCCAGGATGCGTAAGTTAAACGAGGAAGTTAATCGAAAATGGGAATATAATAAAATCATATACAACATAGAAAGTAATACAAAAAAAAAGGGATAACGATAACTGCGCATTCATTCCTATACGAATCAATAAATTCAAAACAACATATCCGCCACCGATTCTACTGAGTCAATCAATTTATTCACTAGGAGAGCAGAGTTGAAATTGGAGACATCAAAAAAATACCAGAACGAATTGGTGGGAGGTGCCACGCTCCTTTGTCCAATTTTGACTAAACTTCACTAAAACCAATTCGGGCTAATATCAAAAATTGACTGCAATTTTGAGCTCAATCGGTATGGTGGTTTTCGAGATATACTATTTTGAAGGTTTTTTTTTTTTATTGGAGAGATGCCACGCCCCTTTTTAAATTTTTGATCAAAATTCACAAAAACCCTCTCGATTGTTGGAAAATTCGAGCTCAATCTGTGCAGAGTTTTCGAGTTTTTGACGCGTACACAAACCAACTTAACACTTTTATATTTAGAGATTAATAAAAAATATATAGGCCAAAAGTAACTTCCCTGGGGAACTCCAATTTACTTTGTAGAAAGGGTTTAAACAATTTGGAATTGTAACATACGTATATGCAAGTGCAATACCGACTTATGGTTTCCCGAATTATTAAAAAAAGAAATACTCACAAGCAAGTCCTTAAATATCTTTGTATAAAAACCACTTCCTGACTTACCTGAAAATAAAAAAAAACGAGCATTAATCAAAACGTATACCATAACTGTCTAAATATCAATTTCAAAGCTCATTAAATGCCAACAATAAAATCGTCCAATTCAATTTAATTAACCATTCTCTACTGGCTTGTCGCTCAATTAAAGTTTGCACCAAATGAAAACCAAAAATACGTCGTGTTCTGGGGCGAGTTTAATCCTTTTAATTTTCTCTTCGCCTCTATACCAACCCCTTACCTTAGTGCCAATTCGAAGGAACGTAAAACTTTCGGTTCAATTAATAAATTGTATCTTTATTGGCATTTACAGAAAATCTCAGAGAGAAAGTATATCCAGGAAAATGGCCAATAAAAACCCAAAATGTATGTGGGTTGGGTATATGGGGTGTTTCTTGTTCAAAACAAAACTAAAAACTTTCAAAGGACAACCGAAAGATTAATTCGTACAAATTCTTCGAAGAGAATGACAGCTGCTACGAGTACAGCAAATCGATATACGATTCCGCTGAGTGCTCTTCATCCCCCTATACAACAACTATTTATAGCACAAAAAAAAACATACTGACCAAAACATGACATTAGCCACTCTATACTGTGATTATCCTTTTTATATTTACCCGTGATTACCTGTAATTCCATTTTCCATTAAATTAGGGCAATGTTTGCTGTCTCCTTTTGGCGGGTAAGGGGTTTGGTTTATATGTACAACAAAAATCAATACAACCAACAATTCCACTTATGAGAGAGCAACACTGTAAGGCTCACCTCACCTTCCCCTTTATTAGCTATTCAGAATGTAGGTGGTTGTAGAATTTTAATAAAATTTCTAGTACTCCTCGAGGGAAAGTCAGGCCGCTTCAATGAATAAAAATTGCATTACAATGCCTGAGTAGACATGAAACGTGGCGACGAAGTCATCGTTTCAATACATATAGAAAGGGGTAAGTGTTGTAGGAGGAAAAAATAAAGGCGTCAAGTTTTAATATGGACATAACCAGGTCAAAGGAATTGATTTTTCATTAAACATGTAAACCGAGGAAAGAGAAAACTCGTGAACGGATGGGAAGGAGTAATAGAATGAGTTTGGATATGACGCGACGTTGATGTAGGTTGATGGTAGAGGGGGAGGTTTATTTGTAAGTAGAACAGTTTTAACAGATGCAAGCGACAATGTTTTTGATATTAATTTTGCTTTGGGGAAATTTCTGCTGACTGGATATATAAAAAAATAGAGTAAAGATTTTTGTTCTATTTTTAGAGCATGACACAATTTTGCAGCAAACAAAAATGGTTGACTGAGAGGTTGATTTGAAAAGGGTTTGCATTGTGAGTTGTGATTGGGGGAGGAGGGGTAATTGAATATTTTCAACGTAAGTCGCAGAGAGTAGTCAGTTATTGCTTTGTTTACATACGAAATGTTGGAAGCTTCTTGATTGTCGAGTGGAAATCAATTTATTTGTCTGAGAATACATTCATTGTATTTAAAATTGTCCTGGTTGGGTATCGAAATTAAATTAAAGAGGGTTAGGGTGCATAGCCTTCAAAAAAATTCAAATGAACAAAATCACTACACATCGAACACTACACAACACTACACATCGAACACTCTCTATTGGCACCCGATCTACCAAAAAAACTCGACTTTAATATGATTGCATATTGTATGTATGAGGACTATGAACCAAAATGCCAAATGTCCTTATTTCGAAATGGTAAAGGTAAGAGTAACGAACGTGAAATTTCAAAACATATTTAAAAACTAGCTGTACCTGCCCAGCTTTGCCCGTGCACAGAAATTGTTTGCTTAGATCTTAGATAATAATGTTCTTTCGTAAGATTGTCTGTAAATTTGAGCTCAATCAGTTCGTCGGTTTTTAAGATGGGGCGGTGCCATGCCCCTTTGTCCAATTTTGATCAAAAAATCTACAATTTTATTATATGTATAGATTGTCCAAAAGAACGGTCAAGTATTTTTTTAATCTCACTATAGATTTCTAAAAAATTAATGGTCACTCGATCAATGATTTTCAAGGTTAGCAAAAGCCGGTCTTTCTATTGGCAGGCGATCTACAAAAACACTGAACTTTATAAACATTCTGGTTGCCAGATGTTGCTAACCTTATTAAAGGCTTCTAAAAAAATGTTTTAATCCGGCTTTTAAAAGGAAACTCGTGGAGAGATTCTATGAAACATTTGAATTTCACAGGCAGGGACCTAATCGCAGTCGTTTACTTGATATAGAGAGATTCCTTCACAGTCTGTTAGTTACCTCTTTTACATTTATATATCGTGCAGGAAACCTACCTAAGAAAGTACCTAATGAGCAATTAGTATCTGTATATCTGAAAACGCCCTATTGGAGAAAACAGTTCAGAAATTATGTGATCAATTTGTTAGTGAAGTGAAGTTTCAACACGGATCATAGTGTAGCAGAGTGAGTACCTACCTATCTACGGAACAAACCATATTTCTTAGCTGCCAAATACACAGAAATGATGAGCACCATCTTTAGACTATTGGAGAATTCTTACCGCTTAATTATATCCCACACCGCCCAGATATGCAACCGGAAAGATGTATACTACTTTCTAGCAGTATATGTATGCCCTATTCATACAGAATTTCGTTTGAATATCTTTGGAGTAAGTACGGATGAAGCGATAAGCTTATTCAATGGCGACAGTGGTTGGGAGGCATAACAAAGTTTTAAACTGATACGACGAACGGTTCGTGTGTTATGAAAAGAACCCCCTTAAAAGTGGTCAACACCAATCACTAGGGCCCCAATAAAAAAATCCAAAATCGGAGAAATCGATGTTTTTTATTTCTTATATAGAGTACACAAACCGAGTTTGAAGTCAATCGGATGAGAAATACAAATTTTCTTATATAAACTTTGACCCCCCCTTTTACCCCTTTAAGGGTTGAATTTCTAAGTACATCATAAAGGGATCTGTGCAAAGTTTCAGCTTTCTAGAGCAAAGGGTATGGGCTGGGCGTTGATGAGACAATGAGTCGTAATTTCCATTTTTATATATAAGATTAACACATTTCCTTTTAAAGTTGGCTTAAACCAGCCTTTAAATTTGTATACAGTAGATAATACACGTCACGAGTTCTAATATGTTAAATAGGAATTTATTTGCTGAATTGGCGCCAGGTACAGTTGAATGCAAGTATAGATACAACAAAAAGAAACAAAAAAATAAAAGCAAAACATCCTGAAACTTCAGAACTTGTGAAGCCGTCTTTTGTGTTATTTTTCTACAATATTTCCCATCCGGTGAAATAAAATGTAACTAGTACGGATGAACATAATTTCATTCAACCAAATAAGATTTAACAAAAGTAAAAAAAACAAATATAAATCAACCATTACTGCTAACAAAATAAACCGAAATACATATTATATACAGGGATGCTATAAGGATGCACAAGGAATAGTACCGTACCACAAAGTAGTTGTTTATGTTTGTTTTAAATTTTCCCCACTATAATATTGCAAGCTTTACATCTTGTCAGCGAAAAGGATGAAAGCTGCAGGATGCTAGTTCTTTCAAATTTCATTACAGATGGAAGGATAATAAAATTCTGCTAGTTACCCTTTCAGGATAACCGCACAACGTTCTTCCTCTGATACTCTCCCACTCTTTGTCGCTCTCCTTAAATGTGTATTTAATGTTAATGATTATGTTGATGTTGGTTAGCTGGAGGAGCAGCACAATGGGGGACGACTTGTGATTCAAAAGGGCACAACACAACAATACAATCAAACAACCAACTCTACTATGTCTGGCTTTTTACCCTATTTCTGACATTGTTCCTGAGTAATTTCACTATATAATTTCGTATAGACCGACCGTCAATGGGGAAGGAAGGAGTACATGATTGAAGAAGATTATTCAACCCCTTTAATTAGTGGTGTACGTTCTTCATACTCTTACTTTGCCACTCACAAATCGGAGTAGTGTACGAATAAATCTAGTCAGGGTTAAGTGGAAAACAGCCCTAAGGATGAAGGTCGCAACAATACGAGTAAGCGCGAGGGAGTTGAACTGCGACCGCAATAAGTGTGTGCGCGGGGATTAGCTGTTTTGTTATTTATGCAAAGAAATCATTAAGAATCATATAATGAGGTTTATTTTGACGCTGTTCGGCTTTTTGTTGGCGATCCTTATAACAGAACGGAAATGAGGAAAACTATACAGACTTTTTGTTGAGCACCGATTGCGTGGGATGTAGATGAAAATGCAACTTTCCTGGTGGAAAGAATCTCTGTAATCAATTCTTTGGAATCACAAATTTTAAATGCAATGAATTGATTAAGGACCTACCTCTATAGAACTTTTTAATGGAATTAGTTTTTGTAAATGGATTTTGGAGTTTTATTTCCATTCTTCTACTTGAATGGACGTAAATTAAGTTTTGGTTTTCTTTTCAATGTGAAGAGTTTTTGCTGCTTTGATGCAAATAAAAGTTGTTCTCATTTTTTTTGAAGAGTTAATTGAGGGGTTTTTGCTTCAGTAATTTGAAATTTAATTAGCAAGCCAAGTCGCTACCAACTGAAAAAAAGTTTTAATTGTCAGATCGAGATGGACTTGTGGAGGTAAATAGCACTAATTGTTTGTTAGTAGTAAAAATAAAGCACACAAACGAATGGTATAGTGAGGAGCTAGCTATAAGTGTTTAACTTTATTAAAATTTCGACGAATTGAATTGATTCTGATCTTCAAAGTTCTGTACAATCACTACCGGTCAGCATATTTCTACTGAATCGTAATCACTTACTGATCGGCTAAGTAACTCTGAATGCCTGATTTTCATTAATGATCATCGGATGAAGTTAAAGTGGAAAAGATTTAAGACAGCTTTTAGGACAACTAAAAAAAACCTAAGAACCACCAAAATCTTCCCAATATTTGAAACTTTGACAAACAGTCTAGCAATCACTTAGATAGCTATCGATCGATTTGGCCGAAAGCGCCTTCGATTTCAATCCGGAAAGACAACGTATGCGAGCATTGTTGAGAAAGTCTTCGCTTTGAAAGTAGAAGGGGACCTCATTCTACTTAGAGCGTGCAATTGAAGGTAGTTGGCCAAGGACCGCGCGAAATGGGTAAGACTCAGGTTCATCCCGAACTTAAGCGTCGCAACTACCACTAAACTAGGCGACAACCGACTACAGTTGCAGGCAAACACTCTCACTTCCTAATACTGGCTACTACACCATGCCCAAAGCACAGTAATTAATGGTAAATATTCGGATGAAATAAGAGCGGATATGCATAAATAAAATGCACTCGAGATGCCTGCAAATAATGTTTATTTATTTATTTTATTTATTTATTTATTTATTTATTTACTTATTTATTTCATCTACAATTTTGATTACAAATAACAGATGTTGGAAAATAAAAGTAAAAGTAAAGAATACAATTAAAAATAAAATTTGTTAGAAAATAAATATGTACAATAATTTGTTTTTGAAACTGTCTCTCGACAAAGATAAATCTATATCTGTACAAACGCTGTTGAAAGCTACAAAGGCTCTTGTTATCGGCTCATTAAGGCCATAATTTGTTCGATGATTTTTTTCTAAGAGGAGATGCCGTGTTCTCAAAGAGCTCGTCGGTGCATATATTGGCATTAGTGAGAGCAGAACAGGACATCTTGTATGAAAGCATAGCAAGTCTCTGACAAACATTATATCATGAATTTGACGGCGCGATTTCAAAGATTTAATGCCCAGAAATAAACACCTTGCCTTATAATTTGGAGAGGCTTCCCAGTGCAATTTATAAAAGATGAATTTAGTGAATCGCCTTTGAATTTTTTCAAGGCGATCAGAATAGGTTGAGAATGCAGAATTCCAAATCACATCAGCATATTCAAGGAGGGATCGAACTAAGGCAGTGAATAGCGAAAGTAAAGTAAATGGGTCTCTGAAGTCCCTTCCATTACGTTTTATAAAGCCAACAATAGAATTAGCCTTCGCAACAGTATATTCAATATGATATTTAAACGAGAAAGACGTATCGAGTGTGACTCCTAAATCTTTAATTTTATTTACCCTGTTTAAGTTAATTGAATTAATTGTATAATTATATTCGAAAGTAGATGCACATCTATTAAAAGAGATTGCATTGCATTTCTTTATATTTAATTTTAAGCGATTGACGTTGCACCAATCAATTATTCTATCCAGGTCAGATTGAATCAAAGCACAGCTCTCTATACTTTTAATAGATGAAAATAGTTTTAAATCATCCGCATATAGTAGGCATTGGCTATATTTGACCTTTGACACGATATCGTTTATAAAAATAATAAAAAGCAGTGGACCTAAATGGCTCCCTTGCGGAACACCAGATGTACAGTTAATACGTTTCGAAAGCGATGTTCCGATTTTTACTCGTTGAACGCGACTAATTAGGAAGGATGAAATCCAGCGAAGCATTACAGAGTGAATTCCAAAGGCTTCAAGTTTCTCAAGGAGAATAAAATGATTGACCGAGTCGAAGGCTTTGCTAAAGTCTGTATATATTGCAGACTCAAGACAAACTCAAGGTTGTTTTTAACTATGCTCTCAAAAAGCTTAGGAATTGCTGAGAGCTTACAAATACCTCGATAGTTCTCAACATTATTTTTAGAACCAGACTTATGAATAGGAATAGGAACGAGAAACGATGCTTTCCACTCAGTGAGAAACTTTCCCTCGAGAAGCGAACGGTTAAAAATAATTAACAGCGGCAGGCAAAGGCCTGTGGCACAATTCTTTAAGATAATGGCTGGTATGCTATCAGCTCCACAACTAGAGTTTGGCTGCAGGGACTTTAGTGCTAACAAAACCTCTTCATAATTTAGTTGCAGAGAACCAATATTAACATGGTTGTCAATATTTGTACTTGAGTTGATAGGGCAGTTGTCGTTAGTATACACAGAACGAAAGAAATTAGTAAAAAGTTCTAGTGTAGACTCCACATTAGACGATTCTACGTCCATGTAATGCATTGTGGTTGGTATCCCAACTGATTTACGTTTCAAATTTACAAAATGCCAAAATGATTTGCTATCCTGCTTAATTTTACTTTCCATAGACATAATATGATTTTTGTTTCGTTCTGTCGATTCAAAAAATAATAATAAATATGCTTTCCCACACATTTAAAAAACTTCAAAATTGCTTGAAACACACATTGAGATCCACTTAAATCAAGTGTTTTCAGGAGTTTCTTTCCTATTTTCACAAACATTAGCAGTACCTGAACGCTTCACAGTTCCTAACAAATTGTAAACTTACCTACTCTCACTTGCCTACCCAAGTTCGACAGTGATAATGTCTCATCACACCATAGGTGCAAACAGCCATTACTCGCTCCCTTCACTGAATACTTTGGGAATTTGCTCGTTAAGCAGTTAATTACTAAGACATTCATTAAAAAAAAAGTACAACTTTGTGTTGCTTTTCGCTCCTAAAAATGCAATTAACAATGGAATTCCTTACCCGACCTGTCGTTCTTCCTCTTTTGAACCCTTTTTTTTTTTTCTTCCTCTATCGAACTCATTTAACTAACCAAAATAGAACGAAAGGAGGACAAATAAAAACAAAAACAACTCGTATCACACGTTAACACTTAACTCCTTGGGGAGCATTATCGCCCAAAAGAGTTGATCTTAAATGCGCATAGTTTATGAAAACCACAAAACGACATCAGTCTCCAAAATTCGTTTTGTAAACTTGAATCTTTTACCATTTTTCCCCTGCTGCTGAAGAAGAGAAAAAACCCTTCCAGATGTATACGATACCCAAAACCAACCAAACAAAAGCGGCCCACACAAGGATGCTGTACGTATCCGCACTTTTATTTTTGTGCTACCATTTTAGTGAATAAACTACAAAGTTTGATATTTAAGTAGAAAGAAGTTTTCGAAATACGAAGACAGAGAGAACAAGGGTAGTTTGTCTCGGCTGCAATGTGAAAAACAGCAAGCGTTATTGTATACACAGCGTTTTCGATGATGGAGCTACCTATAGGAGTCCCCTTTTTCAATCAGCTACTTTGCTAGGTATGGTATAGTTAAGCTTGAGTCTTGTGTTGACTTAAGGTGGAGTAGAGTGTAGAGAAGTTTTTGCTTTTATTGGACATTTTTCTCGTATAATGGAGTTGCGCGTGGAATTGGTTTAGGAAGTGATGTAAACGGGTAAAGATGATAAAATGAAATTCTTGTGGCAGGAACAAAATTACGCTGAAATGGTTGATGGTCTATGTTTGCCTTCATGGTCTATGTTTGCCTTCACACATATGTAGGTATATCTATGTATGTTTTGGTGGTGATGCGTGCGGTGGCAAATGTTAGAGGATGGAAAGTTTTTAATGAAAAATGTTTGACGTAGACGAACATTTTGAGAATGTGACATGTGATACGACATACGAAAGACTATCGGCTGGTTGCACTCATTATGAATAGTTGAGGAAATGCCAAAAGAAACCATGGTTTGAACCAAATGAAGATTGACTCTGGATTGACATAATCAGACTGTGATAGGTGTGAACATAAACACGATTGTTTATGAATAGTCTATTCTGTGGCTAACTAAGGCAGACAAAATAGTTAAAGGCGGACAAACTTAAAGGCGAATGCAAAATCGTTGGAATTTGTTCCATATTATTTTAGGCAACATCCACTGTAAGAAAGAAAACCATCTCCATCTAAAGGCTGTAGCAACTAAAAAGACTAGCAAGCACTTGACCTATACGCTATACCTATAAAAGACTTGCTTTTATTGCATTAAAAAAAATATGGAAATCCGCAGTACAGTAGGACTTCTGAAGACAGATATAATATGAATCCTCTCTTTGAAGTTACTAAACTAAACATTTTATAACTGAGTGGGGGAAGCGAGGAGTAATCGCCGAAATAGCTGCCGAGTGGCGATATGGCAGGGAATGGTTTTGCTGAGGTTTTAACACAATTTTGCTGGATCCCAATCTCAGTAGTAAAATCCACAATTGGATTGGGAAAACAAAGATATCCAGGGGCCAGATCACGTAAAATTTAAAACGCTCGAACGACATCGTTTCGACAACAGCATACTCTGTATTTTGCCACATATATGATTTAGAGATAGCTTTCTTGAAAACGCTACCGGTCAATCGTCGTTATTTTACGTGATCTGGCCCCAGGCCTTCAACAATATGCATGTTGCCCCTCTGAAACGGGTTTTTTTTTAATATGGACTGATTATTGATTATAACAAAAAATATACAAAAGGAATTACGTTTTGGTCCTTTTTGCATAAGATTATTTCATGGCACCTAAAACTTAGTAGTTTAGTACATCCTTAAAATTTAAGAGGGATTATATCAGGAAGCTGTGGGGTTACTGAAATTGTAAAGCTATTTTGTATGAATACTTTATAACTATATATTTGCAGACACAGACATTCGGTCAGTTTTCAGATATGATCCCAAAATTTGAAGATCTCCCGTTCGGTTAAAAATAAAATAAATAAATAGTTTGCGCAACAGGTCCTAGCTCCTAGTTTCTCACAACAATTCGTTTGTGTGAGTTTTTATTTTTGGGACGAACGGGCCATTATTATCGATTAAATCTATAAAATTGGAGGTTGTACGAAAAATATTCGTCTCCTTATTACTTTCTTACTTTCAGAAGTCTACCTTAAAAATTAACTAGCTTTGGGTCTATCACTCGTTGTATATTCAGAAGCTATCTGTCAAACTGAACCGAACCAATTGACAAAGATGTGGTATCGTTTTGGTTTAATACAAGCGACATTAAACCGAATATGAATGGCGACATCAAAACATAAAAGTTTGAAAAAAGGCTCCACATCTAATAAAATGGAACAATAAAAAGTGTTACCCTGATGGACCAAAATGCACAACTCATTTGAATAGAACCATAACAAAGTCCACATAAAAATCTATTCAATTCCGCAAAGAAATTCCCAGACACTCACAATAATGGATTACACACTCATATGAAGTCATACAACATTTTCAATATATAATTCACAAAAATCCAATCGATCAATCCTTTATTTCCAATTTGTCTACGACAAAAGACCTGTCCGCAAGTCCTATAGTGTGCAAATTTCCGCAACAAATATAGAATATAGGTATGTACCAACCTTGAATACTTTCCATATATCCACTCGAGTAAATCCCATTGAAAGACGACGATGAGTGGCCCTCTGAATCTGAAATATTTCAGAAAAAGCACCCACCAGGAGTGTTCAGTGTGCTATGTCCATCAATTAAATGTGTACAAAAAGAAGAAAAATTCAACACACCAGTTACTGTAATTGTGGACAAAGGACGAGAGCATGAATGCACACAGCCACACAAAAAAAAAAGGATATTCCTATTTCAAATAATGGATTCCAATCTTTTGTTTGAAGTGGTTTTTAGGTGTTCCCAGAAGGACGACAACAAAAAAAAAACCGTAGGTGTTGTCTACACGTTCATTCATTTGGAAATTTCTTTTTAAGTTTGATCTATAATTATGGGAAAGAGCGAACAACGAAAAATAAAAACAAGTTTCACTATAATAACACCGCAGACTATAATTAAATGCCAACACTAGCAAATAAATTCTAGAATCCTCTCAAAATTCTAAAAATATTCCGAGTTGGTCGCATGTTCTCTTTGTATCTCACAGTGTGACTAGAGGAGATCTGGATAAAATACCCGCCATGCAAATATTTACACTTCACTTACAGTTACAGCGAAAGTATAAGGGAAGGTAGTTTTGTTTATTTTTTGAGAATGAAGGTGCTTGTGTTATTTTCGTCTTGTTTTTGTTTAAGGCACGCATTTTCATTCGGAGATAATAAACATGTGTACTTTACTAGTTTCGAGTGTATTTGTAGGCCTTTCGAGTATTTTTGTTTTCGAGTTGTTCATTTTATTCTCTAAAAAAAAAATTAAATAGGAATGAGAATGAGTTTTAGTGTAAATGATTGCGTCAGGTTCTTTCGAAATCGTTTAATTTCTGCACACTGTTTACCAAAATGTGGACACCGCCTATGCTTGGTATTTGACATTTTTAGGAATCAACGTTTTAGGTAAAACTAAAGCACATATTTTGTGTTTGAAATCGATTGTCGTGCAGCTCGATAAGTATCAACTTTTAAAAAATATATCCTTTGGAAATTTTCCAAATTGTCCATCTTTTCAAAAATTTCAGCTATAGCTACAGTTTCGGTCCGCTTAATCTACATGTTTGGTTCATAACGTATAATGCCCGCGTCAGTTTAAGAGAGGTGTCCGTTCAACGAGGGAACGATTCCATACAAATAAGAAATAAGTACTAAAATTGTTGGTCCTTTGATGTCCGCACAAGCTAGCTATCACTCACTGTAGAAATATGGATACCCTTTTCTTTAAAGGGTTCTACTTAATTAAAAATGAATACAGTTTCGTAGACTTCCTTTAAGAATCCAACTTAAAATTGCTTGAAATACTTGTAATAAATCCAGAAATGCCAGGTATAATCAACTTTTTCTTATTAAACTATGCAATTAGACTATCAATTTCGAAATCTTACAGGACAACATCAGTCATAAAGAAAAACAGCCCTTTTGGTCAGCCCTGCCTTGCTGTCACTCAACTATCTTCCACAAAGCTTATCAGTTCCGACAAATGATTGCTGTCAATCCTTAATAGAAGCGCTACTCAATTAAAGTCCAATTTAGGACTCCCTCGTACTAATCGTACATAGAAATCTCATTAACACCAAAATGCATTAGCCATCAAGAAACCCTCTCAAAAGACAATATCGACACCCTCATCAAGCTTCGCAGTGATATGTCCGACAGAAGCAACAAAAAAAAAAAAAAAACAAATTAATTCAGTTGAACACATACATTACTCGCTCTTTGGATTTATCCTTTAGAAAGAAGCTTTTCCTTTTCCTTTAGCTTCAACTTCCTTCCGTTGTAGACGAAACGAAGAAATGAAAAATAATCGATAAAACTTGGAATTTGTAACATGGTTAGGGTGACCATAAATACAGGAATTCAAAGAACAAAGGCGACAATACGAGAAAATAAAAACAAGGACAACAACTTCCTACCGAGATTTTAATCTGAAATTGAACTCAAAAGGCGGAAGGAATACGATTGACAAAAAAAAAATACAACAACTCTGTACTGTAATCTTTGAGGCATTTTTGATGGGGAGCTTTTTAAACAGTGGATACAGCTTTGAAGGGTGGTTTGTTTTAAAATCCGTTTCATATGTGTTTCATCTTTGTCACGTCAGATTAGTTATGTTGCTTTTCAAAATGAAATGTAGACAAACAAAAAAACGTAAGGGCGGCAAGCATTTTCATTCCATGGCGCATATCATTAGTCCGGGGTTGTTGTTCTACTTTGTCAGGGGGAGACTAGAATACAAATGTTCAACAGAGACATCTAGATCGTGTTTTTGTCCCCCTCTTTATGGATTTTGCATAACTAATAACTTCGTCACCCATCATTTCAGCCAACTGAACATCAACACCCACCAACGAAAGCATCCATTCCCCATCTGCTGGTCCGTATTTTATTATTAATTTTGAAAATATTTTCGCATTGTCATGAGTTTTATTTTTTTTATTTTTACAGACTTGTCTAGTGCGACTTTGGTGAAGTTATGAGAATACCACTCTTGTTCTTTGGAAGAACTTTATAAATGAAATCATGAGTTTTAAATTAGTTGTGGTGTCGTTTGCACGAGTGAGCGCCCAACAAGCAAGCTGCTGGTGTTACCCTTAATAATCTCACAAAATAAAAAAAAAAATAAAAGTTTATGCGGGATAGTGATCTCAATTTCCCAGTTTGCTTTGGCTACCGCCTCTAACAAGCATCCCATAATCGCAAATTTATGACTATGCAATAAATAAGAGATGCAGATGAGTGTGTTTATATAATGGATGCAGGAAGTTGTTTCAAAGGGTGAACATTACACTTCATAAGCGCGGCTAAATGAAATTGTTAAATTTTGTCTAAAATTACACAAGTATGACAAAACACATACCTACGTATATACGATATGTTTGAGGTGTGTAATAATCGTACTCGAATTTAATGGAAACGATATCCAAAAGAAGTGCAGAGTGTTCATTTTAATTTTTTTTTAATGCGGGCTATAGAAAGGGGGAACATCTACACTGAAAAAGGGGTTGATATATTATTTAGATGCAAAAACAATGAAAGTAAAAAGGGCAGTGATACGTGTTGGTAATTAACTTTATTCTAGTAACTAAGGTGTTGTTCATAGATCATATAACTCTCTATAGCAACTCACAAACTCTTACTGTGCGGGAATGGAAAGTGTTCATGGAACCATCCTTCTCGGATCACAGAATTATAGAATTCCTCATTGACGAGAAAATTTCCCCATTGGGTAAATACAGAAACCCTAGGGTGACTAACTGTGATATACATTTCGCGTCAACTGAATAAGCACAAAACTTTTCTAAGGTACATTGTGCATTTTTTCCAAACATTGTTCGTAAATGTATCATTTGATGGTGATTACTGTTTGTCTATGATGTTGAGAAAATAAATCAGAATGAATAATTCCAAAAGTGCCGCTATTTTTTCCCTGGCACTCTTGCAAAGCGTTCGATATGAAAAAATGCTGATTTTTGCGTCAACTGAATAGACACAAGGTCATCAGGCCCTCAGGGCTTCATTGTTTATGAACGTTTTGAGGAAATTGACACATTAGATCAACAGGTGAAGTGTTTTAAGCGAAATTTAATCGTTGAACTGAAATTCAAATAAAAATGGGTAGATCAAAATCTCTTAATAGTGTTGAAAGAGCAAAAATTGATCTATTAAGAGATCAAGGACTAACCGGGCATGTTATAGCGAACAAAATTAAACGAAGTTTTAGTGTGATCAATTCTTACTTAAGAAATAAAGATTCGTATGGAAAAAACCTGAAAGGAGGTAAAAAAAACGACAACAACAGCAGTTGTTCTAAGAGCAATTTTGAGATGTGCTTCCAATTCTTGTGACTCTGCCGCAAAAATAAAAGTGAAAGCCGGTGTAAGTGCAATGGTTTCAACAGAATAAAAACTTAAAAGAAACCATTACTTGACGAGCAACGGAAATGTATGCGATTAGAATTCTGTAGACTCCATATGAACTTATCGAAAATGTTTGGGGATGGTCAGTACGTAACGTTTATGAGTCTGGCCGTCAGATTGAGGTCAAAGAATCCCATTAAATTAGCATGGAGGGAAATTTTGCTGGACTACTCTAAGATTCCATGCTGGATCGAATTTATGAAGTCATAACCGCTAAAGGCGGCAGTACCCACTACTAAAACTGCCAAATAAAAAACTGTTTTAAGAAAAAAATGTTTCACTTCATTCCATTAACTTTATTTCCAATTTCAATATTTGTGTCTATTCAGTTGACGCAAAAAAAAAATCTGCATTTTTTCATATGAAACGCTTTGAAAGAGTGCCGGAGAAAAAATAAAAGTACTTTTGGAATTGTTCTTTCTGTTTCCTTTTCTCAACATCACAAGCAAACAGTAATCATCATCAAATGATACATTTACGAACAAAATTTCTAATTAACAATGTACCTTAGAAAATGTTTGTGCTTATTCAGTTGACGCGAAGTGTATATTGCTAACAGAAGTAGGGAAGAGTAGTAGGGAATTAAATATACAAAGAATAGGGACACCAGCTAAACACAGTTCTAAGTAAAGCTGTCCTTTACGGACAATAAAGAATAGGAAATCTGCACCATGGTTGGTGGACAAAGGATCTACTTGAAATCAGAAGGCGAACTAGAGCCCTTTTCATTTTGGCTAAGGCCATGAATTCCCACACAGACTGGGTCATATACAAAGTCGACCAAAGGAAATTCAAAAAGTAATTAATGCTAAACGCATAGCCTGGCATATGTTCTGCAGTGACATCGAATGTACCACGGAATCAGCTAGACTTCTAAAAATCTTGTGCAAAGAGTCCGCAGTTCCCGGATATCTTAAAGACAATAATGGAACATGGACACAATCCTGCGAAGAGACTCTTAGTGTGCTACTACAGACTCATTTTCCAGGTTGTACCACGAATCAGACAAACCAGTCTAGATTTGATACCACAATAGCGACAGTTCCAGAAGAACTAGTAACTGAAGAAAAACTAAACTGGGCAATTGATACGTTCTCCCCGTTCAAATCCCCTGGAGGCGGCGGGATCTTTCCAATCATGCTCCAGAAAGCTAAGACCATCATTACACCGGTCCTAACAAGACTTTTTATTCGCAGTCTGGAATGCGGCTACATTCCCAAAGCATGGCGAGACGTAAAGGACGTCTTCATCCCCAAGGCAGGGAAAGCCAGCCACTCCACCGCCAAAGATTTTAGGCCAATAAGCCTGACATCATTCGTCTTAAAAACCTTTGAAAAACTAATGAACGTCTTTATACGCAGTCAACTAGATGACAATGCGATCTCCTCCGCTCAAAGGCAAAGGTTAGTACTATAGAGAAATCATTAAAAGACAAAGAATATACACTAGCCGCGTTCCTGGACATTGGAGGCGCCTTCAATAATGTTAAAACGTGTGCAGTGAAGAGAGCACTACAGAATTCAAATGTGAATCAATCCCTCACTAATGTGATTGTAAATTTACTTAGCGAAAGGAACATCCATGCGAAACTAGGTGACACAGAACTGAGAGTAACTGCTTCGAGAGGCACTCCACAAGGAGGGGTCATCTCCCCCTTACTCTCGGTTCTTGTCATTAATGAAATACTAGTGAGATTCAATAATATGGGGGTCACGGTAACTGCATAATATGCAGACGATGTAGCCTTCCTTGCAAAAGGAAAGTTTCTACCAACCATAAGCGACTTGCTAGGAAGCTCACTAAGAATACTCAGTACGTGGACAAAAGAATGTGGCCTTGGGGTTAATACCCAGAAAACTGAGCTTGTTCTGTTCACAAACAAAAGAATTATACCACAATTCGAGCCACCAAATCTTGAGGGAATACCTCTAAAGGTGACAGATAGGGCGAAATATCTAGGAATTGTCATCGATAGGAAACTTAATTGGAAACCGAACGTCAATGAAAGAGTGAAGAAAGCAGCTACTTGGAACCCAGGTAATTTTGGCACACGCACAGATCCTAGGAAAATATGTTGGGAACTCTGTCACTTCAGACTACATGTCTCCCTATTTAAACTTTGATAGACCATTCTCTTGCTCGTTTCCGAGTAGGGATGAATGAACCACAAATGAACCCACTAAGAGGAAATCGATATCCATCTACACAGATGGATCAAAGGTGGACTGTGGAACCGGTGCCGGTATATTCTCAGAGGAACTAAATATACAATGCTCAATCAGGCTCCCTGATAGCAGCAGTGTCTTCCAAGCTGAAGGTCTGGCAATCGCGGAAGCGGCCCGACAGGTGTCAGTGTTGGCAATACCGCGTAACGATATTACCATTTTCATTGACAGCCAGGCAGCTATAAAAGCAGTTTGACAGGACATCGCTGTCTAAGCTGGTAGGGACTCTAACGGGGCATAACTTCCTAAGAAATCATACAATGAAACTAAATCTCAAAGATGACGATATATGTAGACGTTGAGGCTGCGGAGACGAAGAGGTCCATTAGGACACACCTCACTTCCTCTGTCACTGCCCGAGTCTCTGTCACTTGCGGAACAGAACACTTGGAAGTTACTACTTCCATGACTTTCAAGAACTTTCTGATATCTCATTAAACGCCTTCAGATAATCTCCAGAGTGATGATAAAACACAGATAGTACAAACTTCAATTTGAATGGAATCGAAAACAGTAGAGAGCGATATGATA
Organism: Cheilosia scutellata; assembly: GCA_955612985.1. Classification (NCBI taxonomy): domain Eukaryota; kingdom Metazoa; phylum Arthropoda; class Insecta; order Diptera; family Syrphidae; genus Cheilosia; species Cheilosia scutellata. Next base: position 18,817,430 of record OY015314.1, read on the forward strand.
AACAATGTTTTTCGATTTGTTTTCCGGCGCTAAAACAAACAACGAACACGGTTTGCCAACACGCTAACAGGCACCGTACAGCTGACCGTGCGAAAAACAAGGAAATTCGAGATTAATCCCACAGACTTCCAACGATTGGCCTTGCGAATCCGCTTGAAATGGAGTGGAAAATCAGTTGGAATAATCGGAATTCGTTGGATAAAGACTTCCACTCCTTTGAATTTGCCCTTGATGACCGCCACTTGAATCACATTGTTCATCAGTTGCTTGACGGACAACCGCGTACCGTTGCACAATTTCGGATTCCGCAGCATGATTATGATCGATCCTACCTTCAGCTGTAAATTATGCAGTGGAGTTCCGTCGGATAATTGGTCGCTTCACCCTCGTCGGTTACACTGTCAACGGATTTGTACGAATGCAGTTCTCGAGCGATTTGACTTTGAAAAACGAAATTCAAGCTATTATTCGCTGCTTGTATTGCTCGTTCACTAATCCAATCGAGATTTTTATAATTTTGTGCAATGACGGGGAACACAAAAATTTGACGGGAACGACATCAATCCAGTTGAAACATCAACGGAAATTTGGCCATTGCCAAGCGCCAGCTTTGTCTCGAGAATTCAGCAGCCGATGAGTCGTTCTGCAATGCGACTCTCATGTTCGTGGTCAATTTCAATTTCTTGACATGACGCCACAAAGACGTCGATTTCAGGCATGCATTAAGTTCATCGGGAGGACAGGAACCGTTTGAAGAAAATGTGTCCTGGGGCGTTATGACACACATATTTGTGTTTAACATGATCAAACCACCGAAGCATGGACCGCTCCGTCCTCCTTATTTCATAATGAAATAAGACCATAATTTTCATTAGGTTATGTCATGTACCCTATAACACCATCTATCGGGTTGACGCATTGATCGCAGCACTGCGCCATCTATTATTTATCTCGTTAGCTTCTCCACCAAAAATGCACGCAAAACGTCTTATATAAAAAATTTCACAATTATCCGAAAGAAAGACTAGATTTGACCTAAAAACGATGGATTTTTTCTTCTGGGGTAATTGCTATCAAAGAAAAAGAGAAATTTCGTGTCTTTTTTACCATTTTTGTCTGACAAAAAGTGGCTTTTACTATAACTTCTGTTGATCGTACGTAAAAAAGTTGCTTAACATAATTTTTAGGAAATTTCTCAAGGATAAAAATTTCATAAAAAAAATAAAAATTTATTAAGTAAATATTTTGAGAAAGAGACATTTTAAGTAAAAAATTGTAACAAAAAATTTTTAAAATTTTGAGTTTAAGGAGCCAGAACTTTTTTGCAGCTGCCCAGATGTAGCCGAAGTGCTTAAGACTTGTATGCGCTACTAAATTGTCTTTTCAAAATGTACAAAACTATTTTTGTAGCTATAATAGTTTAGAAGTTATAGCGTTTTTAGTCGTAACACCTCCAAATTAGAGGTCACCTACTTTGATGGGCTATAACGGGAAATACGATGAAAATAGACCCCCCCCCCCATGCCATACAATTTTTTGTTCGGCATAGCTCCAGGAATCACCCCTTAAAGGATTATACTTCTTAACTGGGACACCCTGTATAGAAGATTTATTTGCCATAAAAATATGTATGCTTAAATTTGCAGGTTATGAGTGAAATTTGACAATAATGTAAGGATTTGAAAGGCGAGCGAATCTTCATTAAAACAACAATAACTATTAACATCATTCATCATCATTTTCAACGCCTCACCCATTATCAGAGTTGCGGGATCAGGAGCAATATTTTAATAGATTGGAACTGCTAAAAAGCTGAAACAAGGACAGTATCAACTTATCCTAGATAGGTGTCCTGTAGTGTGTCAGCAAAAATAAAGTTACTCATATATTCTTTACATTCATCAATTTTAAAATGTAACAGCGCTACTGCGTGGTATGAGACACATCTGTCAAACACTTAGCTTCTTAAGGCCGCGTTTCCATTTGCAAGAAAACTTTTGCAAGAAATGTCGGACAGTTTGTCCGACAGTAACTTGCAAGTGGAAACAGCGATGCAATTTCAATCGCGACAGTTCTTGCATAACTTTTTGCGAGTATTTGCGAGTTCAATTAATTGCAGGGGTGGGATTCTGTAAAAAACGAAACGAAAACCGCTTTCGTTTTCACTAAACCTGGGGTGGGAGACTGTCGAAATGAAAACGTTCGGTCGTTTTCGTCTTACATAATCTGGCCTTTGTCTCTATCATATCTGTGGCAATAGACAGAGACAATTTACATAATCTGGCCCCAGGTTTAAACGGGTTTGCAATGACAGTTCTTGCTGCTTATCGAAATAGTTTCGATAATATTGCATTCGCGGCTGGTTGAGGTTGACGTCTTCGATGTGATGCATAAATAAATTTTTATGTGGTTTTACATTGGGACAAAAAATCAATCTTTCTTTTTATCTAGATCACTTTTCATGTTTCATTGGGCAAAAAAATCAATCTTGTTTTTGATCTAAATCAAATTTTTCGAGATTTACACATATGTACTCTCACTAATACCAATATATTTGAATTTGAATTTGTTTTCAAAACTAAATTACTAAAACCCTCTTGAAAAGCAATTATCAGAACAAAAACGTAAATAATGGACATGGTTTTAATTTTGGGGCAATTGCTATCATCTTCGTCATATTATTCTTGCCTCGTCATCTGTGGATTTCGATTTTCCTCGATATGATTATCCATATGGAGTTCGTATGTTTCCACCGACAAACGAAAACAATTTGCACATCCGATGTACTGCCAAATAACGCGCTAATACATTTACAAAAGCAGGCCAATCTGCTTTCATATTCCATTTGCCAATGGAAATGACATCTTCTCGCCATGATTTCACAATTTTAAGTAAATTATCAAATTTCTTGCGACATTAATGGCTCTCCTATGTAAACGCCTCTACAATAAATTGCGACAATACGTTGCGCGAGCTTCTTGCAAGATATTTATTGCAGAAGAAATTGCAAGAATGCATATGACAATGTAATTGTAAACGCTACTGCAAGAAACTTCTGCAAGACTTCCGCGACTTTACTTGCAAATGGAAACGCGGCCTTACAGTGATCGGAAGAAGTTTGGTTTGTGAGAATTGGTCAAAATGGAAAAAAGCACTACTTTTTGCGCGGTAAAAACATTAAAGAGACTAAAAACAAACTAATAAAATATTATATGTAGAGATTATAGAGACTCTGCTCCCTCGCATGGTATGTTACAAGTGGTTCACTGAAGTTCGTTGCGTTCGAGGTGTTCCAGTTTCCATAATATAGTTCACTAACTGAATGAAGGAACTAACTCAATAGAGAAATATTTATTAAATTAAGCGCTCTTTCAAATGAATAAAGCGTGAATGAAATGAGGATTAGGACCGTTCCCCCATATGATGCAACAAATGTAAATAAAATGGATCGATTAAAGTTACATCAATCTACAAATGACTAAGAGCGATGATTGAAAAGGCCTAAACTCCCGGAAATTTGAAGAAATATCCCAAAAATGTTACAACTTTACTATAGAATAAAATTTAGTTTTAGACCCTGATGGTTTACCCTTACAACATACCACAGTTAAAAACAAATACAATAAAATCAACCATAGGCTTAGGTAAAATAATAAAGTGCATGACTGGATCGTCGGAACTTCCTCAATCAGTTTGAAATAGTAAGGCTCACGAATAGTGGACTTTAAAACGCAGTATTAGAAATTTATTTACTCAATTAATATCGAGCGAGGTAAATGAACTAAGTCATTGAAAATACAGTGTTAAAAAAATATTTTATTTTTTTCCGAGTTAAACTTACAATTATGTCATCAAATCATATGAATGTATTCATGTTAAATATACCTCCACCTAACTACTACAGTTCTTTCATGTATGGCATATTTTTCAAAGAAATATTGGCATTACATCCCAATTACAACCTAAGGTCGAGTCGTTTTTGTTCACCTAGTAGTTTTTTGGTACCCATAGTGGCATAGTATATACCGCCAATACAAAAACAAAAATAAATCTTAACACGATAACCTTGAGAGCCCGGTTGTGTTGTGCCGGGAAAATTAAGACGAGGCGCGATCCAAACACTGTCAGCGTTACTCGTACGTATACAACAAAGTTATGTAAACATGACCATATTTAAATAGATTTTGTTTTTATTTCAACAAGTGTGCCTCTCGTGCGAGCCGCTTTCCATGATCTACATTTCATCGAAGCACAATCATATCCATATTTTGATATTCCACTTTTTTTTTGCAACAAATTACCCAGCAATTCTAAATGAGCTAACATCTAACACTAACTTCTGACATTTGTTCTAGATGTAGTGTCGCACGAGAATGGGTAATTTTCATATAATGATGATGTTCAGTGATATTTCACCTGGTGTGCCAGCGACAACACACTCTAGCAGCTAGCGGGGAAACTGGTACACGTTGTGAGAATAATGACAGCCATGAGTCACACTTCAGTGATGGAGTAGTACATAATATAGTATAGTTCCAGTTTTATTTTGTACTCGCTACGTCTATTTTTATTACTTGGAGCTTAATGTGTACTGAACTGAAAGTCATGGACCTTTTGAGTTGTGATGTGAGCCAAGCCGTCCAATAATGATGACGATGTGTGTCTCTGTTGGATGCTATATAGTGGGTGGTGTGAAATAAAAAGAAGATAAAATAAGACAGGCAGTAACCGCTTTTGGAATGCAATTAGAATAACGAGTAAGTCGCAAATAAAGCTAATGGTTCGTTAAGCCCACTTAATTTGTAAATTAGGTTTTTGAGCTTTTCGACTCAAATTTGTTACTCGAGAAGTCGAGACATGACAAAGTTGAATGAAAAAGCAATGACTAATGTAAATTTTATCACACCAAAAACATAAATATAAAAAAATAGCCAAGTTCTGTAATAAAGGGTGTTCCAGTTTAGCGGTATAATCCTTTAAGGGAAGGTTCCTGAAGTTCAGCCGAACAAAAAATTGTATGACAGGTGGGGGGGGGGGGTCTATTCTCACCATATTTCCCGTTATAGCCCTTCAAAGTAGGTGACCTCTAACTTGGAGGTGTTACCACTTAAAATAGGGTAATTGCGGGAGAGATGCCGCGTGGGGAGAGATGCCGCACCAATTCAAAATCATATTAATAGTAAATCGCAGGAGTCCGTTTGTTCTTTATTTTGTTCATTACGTATTGAAACATAAAAGCGAGAAAAAAAAATTTGTTATTCTAAAAGGTGGGGGGAGATATTGCAATTTGTTTTGTTTTACGCTCTCTTTTTTAGTGTGGAAGTTTTTCAATACTATGCTAAAAATCGATGCGAAAACTAGTCAAAGTCTGCTTTGTTGCCACTGAGTATTTTATGTGATTGAATGGTATTGTTGAAAGTGTTTCACGTGATTTTTTTTTTTACTTTTTTTTTCGTAAGTGTTTTGGTAGGCTGCGGCATCTTTCCCTTAACCCAGGGAGAGATGCCGCACTTTTGTTAAGGTAAGATGCCGCATTTTGAACTGATTATTAATTAGGACTTTTATACTACAAAATGCCACGAAAATATACAAGTAAGACCTCCAGAGGAAGTTGGACCAGTGAAGCTTTAGAAGAAGCACGAGAAAGTGTTGAAGGCGGTATGTCCTTGAGAAAAGCAGAGAAAATGTATGGTGTTTTAGCTGGAACCCTTAAAAACGCCTAAAGAAAGGACATTTACAAAAAAAAAATCTCTTGGACCGATGGGGAATAATTACCTAGACTATTTACGACATTTTGCTATTTTTTTTTATAACTGTTCATGAGGGGTAGTGGGAATAGAAGGCGAAAGAAAACTATCGGAGCACATTAAAAAGCTAGCATTCGTAGGTTTTGCTTGGATACCATCCTTATCCTTCGAAGTTGGGCTTTTGAATTGGCAGAAAAAATGGATCCCAAACATAAATTTAATATGACGTTTTTAGAACGTAATAAATATGTATACATATAAAGGTCTGACAAGCCGAAGGACTTTCCCTCTCACGTGCGCAGGGTTTGAATCGGGTATAAGTGAATGCATTTTTTGACATCCTTGAAAAAGACTTGAGTGAAAACAACCTAAAGAACAACCCGAGTATCTAATATATTAATATATTCAAGGAACGCAAAAATCATGCTGCACAATCAAAATTATGCTCAAAACGCAATGTATTGCAACTGCGGCATCTCTCCCTCACTGGCTGGGAGAGACGCCGCACTCAGTACAATTTGTTTTTGGTAAATTTTTATTTAAACAATAAGATTTTTTTTAGTTTAGTTAATTTTTATGGTATAATATGAATAGATTGTTATGTTTTATAAAAAAAATAAAGTCACTATTGTTTTTAACAAAACGTAAAACTGAGTTTTATAAAAGCGCGGCATCTCTCCCGCAATTACCCTACTATAACTTCTAAACTATTATAGGTAGGTACAAACAAAATTTTGTACATTTTGAAAGGACAATTTAGTAGCGCATACAAGTCCTAAGCACTTTGGGTACATCTGTGCAGCTACCAAAAAGTTATGGCTCCTTAAACTAAATATTTTGAAGATTTGTTGTTTCATTTTTGTACTTAAATTGCTTTTTTCTCAAAATGTGCCTTTACCAGATAACTTGGCTGGGGCACTATCATGCCCTTTGTTAATATATAAATTGGCTTTAAGACCAATAAGCGCTTGAATAAGCTTTTTACTCTTAAGCCTATAAGACTGAAATGCAGAATAGTGTTTTTCACTTTTTTTTTCAAATCGCATGGTTGCCACTCGACTGGAAAGTTAGGGAACGAAAATTTGGTCCGGGAATGTCAGGGAAAGGCTAGGATATTTGAAAGCAGTCAGGGAAAATTTGCTTCATTTATTTTTAATTTTACCAAAATTGTGTTAAAAAAAATACCAGTGAAAAAAAGTAATTTAAAATTTTGGTAAATTGTGTAGGTAAGTGTTTTTCGGAAAATTATAATTTCGATGGCATTACAATTCAACTTGACGAATCTTCTTTGTTGTTGAAATGTGAAGTTCTTGACCAATTTTGTGTTGGTATCCGAACAATCCCGCTAGTATCGAAACGAAAGGCCGAAAGTGAGAAATTAGATTTTGTGCCCACGTATAGCTGCGCTTCATACGCACGTTTTCGTCATTTCCATCTTGGTGTACGCTTGCTTGCAGCTTCCATTTAAAGGATTATACCGCTTAACTGAAACACCCTGGACCCTGTATATATTCTAATATCCTTTTTCTTTTTTGATAAATGTTTGGTCAGGAAAAACTTGAAAATTGGTCAGGAAATATCAGGGAAATTTATTTTGAAAAATAGTCGCAACCTTTTATGGAAAATACTCAAGATGGGGTTTTGTGAAATTCTTTCGTAGAAAAAGGGAGTCAGGTCAGGTGCAGCCGATTGTTATTGCAGAAATTTTGTTTTAATGATTCCGATGATGCCTAGTGTTGTGTGAGTACCTAAATACCTTGTCTAACCTAACATAGGACATGTTTCTGCTTTTGGGTTTATTTAGCAATTTTCATTTTCCGCAATGCGCGATAATGTTACAAAAAAGGTAATGTGTGTGTGTGTCAATTATAATGGCCGCTCAAATTGAGTTGAGATTTTGTGGCTAGCTCTGGAATTACAATATATTTATGTAAATCACACCTAAAGAGGTGTGAACGTAAAAAGGTAAGGCTGCTCGCTTCGATTTGAGGTTAAATCGATATGAGTTAATACAAATCAATACTAGGCACAGTATAGTCAGGACCATAGGTCCAGTTTCTCACAACTACTCGCGCCTGTGTCTTCTTTATGCCAGGTATGTATAAAAGACCTAATAATAAATATCGCATCCAAATGGCAGAATTCAAATTTTTTTTCAAAGGACAGTAGCAAAAATTAGCCGCAATTTTCTGATACCCTTAGCTTATTTTTCTGCGATCGACATAGGCCCTGATGATGCCTAGTGCTGTATGAGACCTTTCTCTCAAACCCCTATTTAACCTGACCTAACTTAGCTTATTCTTCGGCAGATCGATTTCCCCATTAGATAAGATGTAGATACTGACCCTTAAAATGATATAAAATTCATATAAGTTACGCGTTCTCAGAATTGCACATTATACAAGTCACCATTAAAGCGAAGCAATAACCTCAAGTCTAAACAAAATATTCGCCTCAAATTCCAAGACATTTTTCTCCGTGTAAAAAATTGACGATGACTTCGCTTATTTTCCGCGTGATAGATATAGCTAAACTAAAGAGTCAACAGAATTGGCGCGCAAACATACATTTTATTTACATTTTGTTCTACTTTCTCGTCTCATTCGTTGCAATTCGTGCAACAGCCTTGTGAACGTATATAGTTCTTTGAACATATTTGCAAGATACAAAGTTTATGTTTATTTTGTTACGGTTTCTATGGAATTGATTTCCTGTATCTTCGATGTTGCGTGATTATGTGAAAAAAATGCAAAGCAGAAGGAACAATTCCTGAGAAATAAATTTCACTAAATAAAGTATCTTATTTCATGATAACAGCACCATTCCGTGAGAGACTTAGATAATTCAATAAGAAAATTGCGTGCATATAACACGCATATATGTAGTTGGCAACACACAATGTTGCAGAGACATATAAACAACATTATGTTTCTGATGATGACAGCTATCTATATATAAAGTGGCAAATATTTATGTTGAATGAGTCTAAAACATTTTTCAATAAAAGCATTGCATATAAAAGTAAACATAGTACCTCTACATTTGGTGAAGTGAGGTCAGAACAGAATTTTTTGTATTGTGGCTCAAAAAAGTTCAAATTGGCAAGATTTTCTTGGTGCAAAAGGGGCTCGCAACCTCGCAAAACGACATCGGCGTAGAAATCAGGCGAAGAATCACTCTTACTGTTTCTTCGGGCTAAGAAGGCATCTACGAAGTAAAGCCCTCTCTCGCAGAACCGATGAAATATTGTACAAGACCTTAATCATCCCGTTCCTGTTGTATGGTGTAGAAGCATCGACTTTATCGAAAGGTAATGATAACATCTTGCCACGTTTTGAGAGAAAGATTCTTCGAGTGATTTTCGGTCCAGTTTGCCTCGACGGAGTGTGGAGGAGAAGATTCAACGACGAACTTTACGTGCTATAAAGCGACGTTGACCTAGCCAAAAAGCTAAAAATACATTGAACACCAGCCCGACAAATCTTTGATTCCACCCCTGAGGGACAACGAAGCAGAGGAAGACCCCACCTCAGGTGGCGCCATCTAAAGTAAGTAAGTAAAGTAAAAGGGGCTCGGCCTACTCATTCCAAATATGTTGACGAAAAAATAAAACGCCATTCAGACCGATATCTGCGAAATCAGCGAGTTAATTTAAAATGACCGCCGAAAAACACAACAAATAAAACCAGGATTAAACCAAAATATCAAGGCTCACATTCTATAACTACCTCAGGTGCCGAACAACCTACCGAACTGAATAACGACTTCGTAGTTCATAGGCTATCTACTGAGAAGGTACTAATCCACTTGGTTACTGGCAACAATAACCAAATCATCTAATGAAGTCATCAGTGCAGTATACTGAACATTCTGTATAATAGGGTCTACAAATGCCTACAAGCAATTAAAAAAACACACACATGATTAATTCAACATAAGACACCATCATCATCCTGGCATTCTCTTCTTGAACGAATAACTATTGAATCATGCAATCATACCCTAGGATACCGAATATCTTACGAAATCCATCAATTCCAATTACAAGCTCATCCCGCATACCAAAATACGAATACATAGTAGGTCCACCCCCCTCCTCTCAACTGTATAATATGATCGTTGTAATAATTTCTGGCTGACTTCCGTCTTGATAATTGGATTAAGCACGAATAAGACAACACGACAGATTCTTTTTAGGATTTCTACAGGCCAGGGTAAGATGACCACCAGAAAACGTTGACAAGATGAAAAAACATCTTGGGAATTATGATATACGGATTCTGTCCCCATAGGAAGCACAGAACATACGCGCGATATGAACAAGACTGTGCCCCATTTGGCTTTGAAACTCTTTCTTCATCTTGTCTCATTTTTCACTGCAATGTCGGGGTAAATTGTCACATTCCCATCCACACACAGTGATTATAAATGTGGGTCTTCTCCTTTTGTGAGCTGCTAAGGGTCTTCCATTTGAACGAGTAACACACATTAAATCACTTCTCGGACAGAGTGTCCTCTATTGTGGAGCGGCTTCACTATTATCCTTTTTTATTTATTTTTTTTTTTTTTTAATGACGTAAAACCTCTTCACTCCATAAAGTCGGTGTACCATCTGGAGATGGGAATTTCTCATAAAACAGCAAATGAATGAAATGGCGTTGCTGGTAATAAATTCGTTCATACCACACACACACTCACCCCACCATCAGTGGCCAGTAGCAGCACCCAAATAAAATATAAAAAAATTCGACTTAATGAGAAAAAAAAAATATATCAAAAACAAGACGAACAATTTTATGGCGTAGTCATTTTTCATATACAATTATACATACATATCGTGTATACAAAAAATGTCGGAATTGGAATATTGCTTCCGTCATTGCGGTATAGTGGACTATGAGTTGGCAGGAAAGCAATCAGTGGATAGGTTGGTTAAAGGGGATTTGTTGGCGGTTTGTTTGGCGGCTGAAGTATTTCCACATGTGACTGTTACGTAACATCAGGTGGAGCATGTTTCAAGTTGCTGCCTTCATAATCAACTCAATTGTAGAACACAATGACTTTTGACTTCTGGACAGCGGACACAAAAAAGAACTCATTCGAACTTAATTGAGTGCTGATGGATGTTTCACTGTAGATGTACGCCCACTTAAATCGGTCAATTACGCTGATGTCAACAACACTAATAATCAACTACAGCTGCTGATGCTGTCGAATGTAAAGGAGGAACGCGCCAAATGCGATGGTTAAAGTATTTGTAATTAACTCATTGTGTAGAGCAGCGCTTGAGATTTGTGTGGCTCGAATCAAGGTCGTTAGGAGGGTCTATTAGTAATGTAATCAGAGTATTATTGTTTTTTTTTTTTAATTTGATTAAATGTAGTTAGATACATGTATTTTGTAGGGACTCTAATCAATGTTTAAGGAGCAAGTTGAGAACAAATCGAATGAATAGATTCTTTATTTCTTTATCTTAACAAAAGGTGTTTGAATAATTGTAAAGTCAAGTGGGAGCGTCATATTTTTAATGACCAAATGCATGAAATCAATGAAAGAAACCAATCGGATGAACTGATTCTCTATATCTCTGGTCAGTGGTAAAATGAAGTTCAATAAAATCCGAGAACTATGCCTGCCTGAATAATTGTGAGCGTCTGAATCTGTACATATTTTGAATGAATAAACGAATGAAATCAGTGCCCTAGAAACAAATAGCGACATTGAAAATGGACTTCTTAATGAGAGGTTTCAGGTTGCCCTCAGAAAGTTTTAAAAATAGCTCAGCCATACCTCTGTAGGCCATTTATGTTTTGCTAAAAATAATACTCACACATAATTGCTGCGAGGAAATATGCCGTATAGGATGTCGGCCTGCGGCGCCAAATATTAACTACTTATTTAAAAATCTTGTTTTAATTTTGTTTGAATCACATCGAACTTTACCTACATCTGAAAATTTTAAATAACAATATCACTCAGAAAAATTGCAATAAATGGTTGTTAAAATTAACAAATTCTTGCGTAAAAAAGTTGCTAAAAACTGCGTTAAGATGACTAATTTCATTCTGTTAAAACTAACGGTAGTCATTACCAGTAGATACACTCAGAGAAAAATCGCAAGCTAAAATCTAGTATGATAAGGATTGTCCTTAGATTTTTTTATTCTTACGTGCTTAATGTTAATAATTCTTGATGTAATAACATTCTAAAAACAAATTTTAATTCTTCATTTAGGAACAAAAAACTTGATTTGAGATTGCATATTCTGGTTATTAGTGTATTTAAATCTAAATGTAATATTATGTTTTTGAAATAAGCTGAAACAATCTTAAAATATGACATTAAAACAAAAATAAGCTCGCCAAAATCCTGAGTTAGTTTTTTGTTCTTGAAAAAAGCCAAAACAATCTTAAAAGATTACATTGAAACACAAATAAAGGACAAAACAATCTCACTTCTAGCTTGTTCATTGATTGGAACAAGCGCAACAATACTTAAAGTGCATGCATTTTGATTTCTATTCGTTTCTAAAATTCATACTCACTTACTGAGTGGATTCTCATAAGACGACATTAAAAATGTAATATTATTACCTATCTACTGATGTGAACGAATGATGTGATCTTACAATAGATGGTAGGCATCTGGATCTAAGGTTCAAATCTAGAATACCCAAAATAAATTTGTTTCAGGCTCAAACTCAATGAAAGCTCGGCAAGGCAAGGCTCCATGAAATTAGGCCTCAATGAAAAAAGGTAAAAAAAAATGGAAAAAGGCCAAAATATGAAAAAAGGCCCCAACAAATTATATAGTAAGCAACAACAACGTTTTGTAGTAGGATTGGGGTGATTTTTCATTTTTTGGGGCCTTCTGTCATTAGAGTAAGTTAGGGTAATATGGAATACGTGGGTAATATGGAATACCCCCGTTTCTCTGTATTTACTACACCGACATCTTTTTATTTACACTCAGAACTTAGATTTTGTACGAAATCGTGGTAATCTTGAACTCGATTTCAAATATCTGTCAAACTGACAAAAAGAAAATTAAAATTAAAAAACTGCTGCAACCAAAACTTTTCATGCTGTGATGTTTGTAAATAAAAAAAAATATTTTTAATAAGAAATTGGATATAAAACCTTGTGCTCTCCAAATCAGTTAAATTGGACGTCCATATATTGCTTTTTGTTCAAAAGAATTATAAGTGGTATGTGACTTTTTACTATTTTTCAAAAATATGCGAAAATGAGGTAATATGGAATAGCTAATTTTGGTAATATGGAATAGTATTCCATATTGCCGTCACTTTTTTTCTTTGTTATGACAAATACTAAAGCATTCAATCCAGCATGTGTTCGCACAAAAAGCGGTTCAAAACGCAATAGCTTTGTAAATATTGTGAAAATACATTCATATAATTAAAAATAAATAATTAAAATAAATTAGAAAAAGGAACAATTATCGAATGTGGCTAATATGGGATATTCCATATTCAACTAAATCTCGGTAATATGGAATATTCCATATAACCCGCACATTTTGTGGAATTAAGATATCTGCATTTTTTACATAAAAATCCATAGCTCAAAATTGGTAAGTGTTAATGTTCTGCAAAGTTTGGCTTAGGTACCTGGATAGACATAGGTCATTTTAAAACGCTTATGAGAACTTTGGTCCAAAAAATGTGGGTGTAATTTCACAATAAAAAAGCAGTATTCCATATTACCCTAACTTACTCTAATAATTTCGGGCAAAATTTAATTTTTTTTTTTTGTGTAATTATGCCTCAATTTAAAATCGATTTTAAATATTAAGGCCTTTTTAAGAAATATCACCCCAAAAAAAATCAAAATTGCCCCAAGAGAATGAAAAATGAATGAAAACCACGAATTATAACAAATATTCAAGAAAAAGTAAAAAACTGTTTGTAAAGCTTAAATGTTAGCTTCAGAAAATTTTAGAAAGTTGAAAATTCACGCGAATATTAAATTATTAAAAGTTACTTTAAAAACCGAGGTGGCATCAGTCGTCTAAGATGGCTGGGACATGTAGAGCGTATGGACACCAACGCTCCGCCATACGCCATATGAGGGACAATGCAGTTCCACTCGCGGGCACAAGTGGAACTGTGGAAGGGACCTCAACCAACTTGGAGTGCGCAACTGGAGGCTGGTTAGCCAAAAATCAGGTTAACTAGACACTCAGTGGCGTGGCGTCCATATAACCCGATTCCTATCGTGTTACCTTTTAAAAGTTTCAGTTTCAGCTACACAACAATGTTTACTTAAAAACGAGCAACATAAAACCCACGGGATAAACTTAATAATATGTATCTATTCATCTGCGCAAGCTACATACCCCGACCCCACCAACTTAATTGTGCATTATACACACGGAAACACACACCCTTCGCCATCATTATCATTAGTATTAGAGAACTGCCCACACTCTCTGAGCATAGCCCAAAGCTAAAATAACCCGAAATATGTCGGGTTATAAAATCTCTCAGTGTATCGAACAAATTTGTCTCCTTTCTCTTTTGTACACTTGCGATTATCTGAGTTTGATCCTCTCAGTTCAACGCCCGCTTTCTTATGCAAAAAAATAACCCGATAAAAAGCGGGTTATTTGGTGGGTTTTGTGTGTATCTTTTACCGCTGCGCTGTGGTGTAATTGAGTATATCTGGAAAATAACACGCTTACCGCCGACATATTTGGTGAATTTGAATTGTGTGTGTATCTCCTATCGCTGCGCTGTCGCTGTGATAGTGTGATGTAGTCATAGACATAGTCAGTTCCTTTTTTACCTAACGATTTTCTGAGGGGAGTATCCTCTGTTCAAAGGCCGCTTTCTTATGCAATATGCACGCTTTTCTCCGAGTTATTTGGTGAATTTTGTAAGTATCTTTTAAAAAATAAACAAACTGATGTGTTTATAAAGTTTATAAACAAGTCGCTAAGTGAGAAATCAAGTGTTTTGAGTCTTGGCTGGCTATGATCTTCGTAGGTACCTAAATACGTTTGAAGAAATGTTTCAAAGATTAAGTAGATGATTTTGCTGGACCTCCACAAAACTCCACAAAAATTATTTTTTGGATTTATTGAACAAATCGAAATATGAAAGTTGTGCACTATTGAATCAAGATGAAAAAATATCTTCATTAATTTAGTTTCTTCCTGGAGTTTTCGATTGTATGGCTTTAAAAAATAACTGAAGGTTTTGTATACATAGATAGGTACTACCTACATCTTCCCTTCGACATTTTGATATTTTTCGACTTCGACTTACCATTTAAAATTATTCACGCCACGCCACTGCTAAACAGGCGTGTTGGTTGAGGCCTAGGTCCACCCCGGACTGTAGCACCATCTAAGGAAGGAAAACCTGAGTTTAAGCTTTAGAAAAGTGATACCCTTGACTGACACTAACCAGACAAGCTGATTAGCCATTTTCAGGCAGGCGCCCACGAGAAGGACAGAAGTATGAGGATTGTGCCCAAGCCCAATATTATTTGTTAGGCAATCAAATTCTTCTTTTAATGTTTGCTATGCTGTGGGTCTAGGTCAATATTATGGATGAAGCAACTATGATGGATACATAGAAAATTCCCTAAAGCAGACAGCGATGATGCCAACATGTTTGGTGGATATAGGAATTCATAGGTGACCTCTATGTAGGTTCGACATTTATGTAAGTATATAGCAAATCCTCCAAAAGGTTTTTTTGGAACCGCAACATGCTCGTTCATTCGTTGCACCTACAATTCCATCTATTATAATAAGCATTCATTCATTTCTGTACCGACCACTACCTTTCATATTTTTTAAACGATCACAGAATAAAAAATAAATAAAAAAAAAATTTGTCAGAAGTGGGATTCGAACCCACGCCCTCAGAGAGGACCAGAACGCTCCGCAACCCATTGCGAATGGGTAAGATGTTACTCTTGAGTCTGGCGCCTTAGACCGCTCGGCCATCCTGACAGTTGGCAAATCACTCTCGTATGTCGTATCGCAGAACGTTGCGGGCGCATAACACTTGGGGGCACGTGGGGTAGTTTACGCATTTAAACATAAGAGCAAAAGACTTCTAAAAATAATTATACGCGCGGCGTTCGGTTGTTATTTGCACAAACATTAGTCATTTTCTAATGTGTTGGGAAATGTTTTTATTTTTGTTTATTTCTGTGATTACACGATTGTTTGGTGGGCGTGCATATACTCGTAGAGTCGATATAAATGATGAGCGTTTTGCCCAGACCTTGAATCGTAAATGGAACATTTTAATACGTTGGATGTAAATTTCTGCTGATGAATTAAAAACAGCTTGTGTGTGTTTTGATTGCTAAATGCAAACGAGTTGAATTAAATAAATGAACGCAAATTGACATTTGCATTTGGTGATGTATGCACTGTTGTGAGGAAGTCCATTTGATTGGGAATGTATGGGAGATTTTGTTTTGCTTTTGAAATATTGTTGGGCTGTTTTATAGACTGGTTGTGGGCCATAATTATTTATGGAAATTGTAGGTAGGTAGGTATTGAATTTGGGAGTTTTAAGTCAGAGCTAATGGCAGTAAAGACGTTACCTAGCGAACGTTAGATACAGCATTAACGATTTTAATACCTTCTTATTTCTAGAATTTCAAGAATATAATTGCTATTTCAAACCTATTCGTTGACGAAAGTATGGTAAACTCGGAAAATCTTATTCCAAGGACAAAAATCTTATTTTCAGCTAATTTTTAATTAGCCTAAAAATCTTACTTCAATCCTGTTTCGCGATTATTTTAAGAATGTTCGTTCTTATTTTAAGAATACAAAGCTACATTTTTTCATAAATGGAATGGGACCATTTTTCATTATGAAATATTGCCCAAATTTTTGGGACCTTTCTTCATTGGGGCCTAATTTGATGGAGCCAAGGCAAGGCTCACAAAGAAATTGCCAAATAAAACCAACGCTTTGCTCTAGAAAGCTGCAATTTTGCACAGAGGTTTCATCTATGTATACAAGCAAAAAGGAAGGATACTTCGAAATTCAACCCTTAAAGGGCTAAAATGGGGAGTCAAAGTTTGTATGGGAACATTTTTATTTTTCATCCGATTGACTACAAACTCGGTGTGTGGAGTCTATATAAGAAATAGGTACTTTTCTTTGGGCCCGAGTTATTGGCAATGATCCCAATGAGGCCTTTTTCATAACTCAAGAACCGTTCGCCGTATCAGTTTGAAACTTTGTAATTGATAAAGAAGTAAAATATAAGTATACTAGTCATAAATCTAAATCAATACAAAATAAAATGGAAACCATTTTTAGGCAATATGTACCTACTTCGCTACGAATTTTCAGATCACTGATAACTGCTCTTCGGTTACTATCATAGAAAGGTTTCTTTCGCGATATTGGATTAAAGTAAGATTTGTAAGCTTACGAAAAATTTTAAAAGAAGATTTTTTGGTCTTGGGTTAAGAATTTTCGTGCTTAATTTGAGTTGACAATATGGTCCAAAACGTAGCCTTTGTATTCTTAAAATAATCGCGAAACAGGATTGAAGTAATATTTTTAAGCTAATTAAAAATTAGCTCAAAATAAGATTTTAAGGTGTGGATTCACTTGGGAGACTCACCTTCTCGAAACCGGTACATCGAGGCGCGAAGAACTTGCAAATTGGCTGTTAAAGCAGCCAAAGAACAATCTTGGAAGTTTGGAGTTTGGCGAGAAATTAGACCGTGATCACAGATCTGCAAGGTGTTCTGGCAGACCATCCGCCGTCTTAGAGGAAGGAAGTGGAACATTATTGAAGGAGTCAAATCCAAAGATGGTACACTTCTTTCTAATGAGGAGGACATCTTGCACAGATGGAGCGAGAACTTTTCTGAAATCCACTTACGCAACAGTATCGATAAAAAACTATACTGTCAGCGGCCCAGCATGCATACTGCAAAGGTAAATCAGTGGAGACGGCATTACACACCTTAGTACGTAATATCGAATACTCCCTGTTCCATAAGAAGTATACGATGGTTGCCTTCCTTGACATAGAAGGTGCTTTTAACAAGGTCAATACATCAGCGATAGCAGATGCGCTTTCAGCTCTGAATGTCGACAGCTCAATTGGCGAACTGATTAATCTACTATACTCAATGGTCGGATTATCAACTCAAAGCTGGGTGTGGTGTCCGCAAGAAGATCTGTTAGTAGAGGCACTCCGCAAGGTGGTGTTATATAGCCCTTCTTTGGATATTGATGGTCAATGAACTACTTATAATCCTGGAAGGTGAAGGATGCACGGTGACCGCTTATGCAGATGATGTTGCTATAGCCGTCTCAGGAAAGCACTTAAATACTCTAAAAGAACTCCTACAAAATGCTTTCAATAAGCTAGCCAGTTGGGCGAGTCGTTGTGGTTTAGGTGTAAACCCCTACAAAACTGGGGATCATGACGTAATCTCGAATGACAAAAATCTCGAAAAGTTTTTTTTTTAATCGCGACAGCAAAAATCTCGAATGTACAAAAATCTCGAAAGACTATATCTCGAAAAAATCTCGAAAATAAAAAGTAAAATCGAGATTTTTTTTTGCACCCATCCCATAGGCAAACAGTAAACCCAAGCAGGGGGGTTGCATACGCATCGAGATTTTTTTTTTCGAGATTTTTTTTTCCAGATTTTTACATTCGAGATTTTTGCTTTCGAGATTTTTTTTTTCGACATATCGGGGCAGACCCCTATCACCTCCAGAGCAACCTGGGAGGAGGACACTTTCCCGGAAGATGAATTCACTTCTACACTGACGGCTCAAAAACCAAAGACGGAGTTGGTGGGGGTGTTTTCTCCGAAAGTCTGTATCTTAAGCTCTCCTTCTGCCTACTAAATTACTGTAGCGTGTTCCAGGCGGAAATTATGGCGATCAAAGAAGTCTTATCTTGGCTCAAGAAAAACGTCATATCCGTTAAGGATATCTGCATATTTTCGGACAGCCAAGCAGCCATCAAATCCTTGGATTCGATCTCTATAACTTCTCTAGTAGCCCTCGACTACCGATCGTCTCCAGGGAATTGTAAGGCAGATGAACTAGCTAGAATAGGAACAACTCAACCCATTCTGCCGGATAAAGGCACCCTAGGGATACCAATCGCTACTTGCAAACAAAAATTGAAGCTGAATGCTATCGAGAGTACAAATCTTAGGCGGACAAGTCTAACCACTTGTCTAACGATAAAACAAATTTGGCCTAAGCTGGATTTGAAACGCTCTAAGAAATTGATCTCTCTCAACTGATTGCATATCGCCACTACAATAGGTGTCATAACTGGATACTGCCTGCCGCAAGGCTAGGCCTTTTCGAAAACGATTTTTGCAGAAGCTGCTTGGATGAGGAAGAGGAGGAAACTATCCTTCACCTTCTTTGTTCCTGCCCAGCTCTCTCCCGCAGAAGGAAACTTCACTTAGGAGCCTTCCATTATAACGACTTGGACGATCTGACAAGCACAGACATCAGAAGCCTCTTACGCTTTATAAAAAGCTCAAAATGGTTCAACTAGTAGGGAGATCTTAGATCCTTCTTCGTGGCATCACAATGGACCTATACTGGCCTAAGTGTGTTGGCGTTTTTTTAGTTGACAGCCACTTTCAACCAACCAACCAACAAATAATATTTTTGGAAAGCATTTCATCAGATGTCAGGATGGCCGAGCGGTCTAAGGCGCCAGACTCAAGAGCAATCTTACCTACTCAAAGTGGTGTTAACTGAGCGTTCTGGTCCTCTCTGAGGGCGTGGGTTCAAATCCCACTTCTGACAAACATTTTTTTTTTGTCTATTTTTTTAAAAGCAACAACTACACAAATACCCATACCACCTGTGTTCGCATAAAATGTACATACATATGCGTTTGTTTACACTCTTGTCAGACTGCTTTATCGTGATTGATAATGAAAAAAACAAACAGTGACGCGTATTGTAGGTATAGGTATATGAAGGCGTTTTAAATAGAAAAAACCATCGACCTTGGTATTGAAATTGTTATCGCGGAAGACAGCTGAATTGGTTTATTGTGTTTTGGTTTGAATTACACAGGAGTGCTTGCTAAATGAGCGGTCGTGGTCGCTAATTGATATGGCACTTAAGTACCAAATTAGGGGTATAATAGACACTTAAATTTATGATTTACTTTGCGCATTAAAATAATTGTTAATATAGATTAGAGATTTGTTTTATTATGTTTTATAATATAAACGGGCTTAGATATAGGGGTTTGATAATCATTGTCAAGTCGATTTTGATTGATAATTTGGGATCAGGGCAAACGGTGGATCGCGATCGACCTGTCGACCGCCAGTCCGTTTTCAAGCGACCGAGCAAGAATTTTAATTAAATGTTTTTAAATAAAATAAAAGCGAGTTTTGTTCTCCTTCATTAATTTGTATATACCTAAAGCAATTCTTTCCTCAACGTTAATTTTTTTCTTGTAGAATTTATATGTCTGAAACAAAAAATGTACTCCACGCATTCATTGTTATATGTACTTGTTTTGTGAGGTGGCAAATACAAATTGTATTTGTTTGTTGTTCACAAATTCTAATTATAATATTAAAACATTCTGGCGCAGATAGTTGCCTGCGGTTTTGGATTTTTTCTCAGATGTCACTCTGATTTTTAAAGAAAGCTACTATTCCACAATGTCAAAAATTGTATAAATTTTTGGAATGCTCAGATTTTGTTTACACATTAGGACAGAATCTGACAAGATAGACAAGGTTTTTTAAATGTTTAATAGTAGTCTAAAGCGGCCCCTAGACGCTCAATATTATTGTGAAATATATTGCACAGTATTATTGGCTGGGCGTCCCAGACGGTGAAATATTTTTCCCAATAATTTAGTTGACTGCTGATATTTGTGTTGACAAAATGTTTTTTACATACATTTTCACTCGCGGAGATGTTTCCTTATCGACACTTGAAACATAAATGAACAAATATGGTGCAATATTACCCACAGACGATACAATTTTTCTAAATTGAGCAATGAATATCAAAATCATTTTGATTTTCTACAATATATTGCACAACCCTGCAATATTATCTACAGACGAACAATAATATTGTGCATCAAATATTGCACAATAATATTGAGCTTCTGGGGGCCGCTTAACAGCAAAAGAAGAATTATTGACATTTATGCTGCTATTAAAAAATATATTCCTTAAAAAAAAAAACAATCCAATTTATAAACTTAAATGAATCACAATAGATTGTGAATGACGGGCAAAAATAATGGGTTCTTTGGACAAGGTATGAAAAAGGAGGAGGCTTCTGATGGGATCTTTAGGCTATCCCCTTTTTCAAAATCCCTCATTGGACATCTCTTTTTTTTCTTCTCTTTTTCCAAAATCTCTTTGGACGAAATCCCCTATGCCAAAATCTCCCACAAACAGACTAAACTTTGCATATACCCAACCTTGCAGTGACCACTAGCAGGGTGGTTGCAGGGGGACAGCATGCCCCCCCCCCCATACGTATCTCACTTTTTAACATTATTTTTAGATGTCGCGGCGACAGAATTAATACCACGAAATCTAAAAATAGGGGATTTTCTCTTAGGGTCTTTTGGAGTAAGAGATTTCAGCACAGGGGATTTTGGAAAAGGAGATTTCATAACCAACCCGTTTCTTATCGCTGCAATCACCAGGAAGCTCTGTGATGTGATTTTTCATTTTCCGCATGTTATTGATATCTATATACAATACAAACATATATATAAAAATGGTGGCAAAAATGTATAGTAATTCATCAATTGAGAACTGCTGGACCGATTTGGCTAAAATTTTTTCAGTTGTTCGTAATTGCCAGGAGAAGGTTTTTGGGAAAACCCTCCGGAAATGTTGGAAAAACCGAAAATTGATTTTTTGTATGGATTTTTGTGTGCAATTGTTCTGGAATAGCTTTTCAAATAAAAAAATAGAAAATTCTTATTGGAAAACTCGGAAAAATCAGGAAAAACGCGAAAAATTTATTTATTTGCAAGCTTGGAAAATGTGGGATAATTGTGAAATTCATTGTGATAAAAGACGTATTGTGTGCCCTTTTCGTATTGTCATTTTCTATTGAGCAAATGTGCTATTTTTCTTGCTGCAATTGATCCGAAATCCTTGTAAAAACAGCAAAGATTTTCTAACGCATCCAAAAATGGAATACATCACGAACTTGATAATGAAGAGTGGAAGTTGTCACATATAACTAAACACATCAATGATTTAAATCTACAATTGCAAACCAGACGCTAGAACGGACTGAATAGCGTGACACACTTTTTTGAGTTCCCCTATCATCGTATAATATGAAATTATTAAAATCTTGAGCTCGAGTTCTAAATTGTGTACGAAAACAATATATATCTTTCTCTTAGTACGTATAGGAGAAAGTTAAATTAAGGCCGTATCAGAAAATTCTACTCCTTTAAAGCGAGGTTCACTGCTAGTTCGGATTCCGAGGTACGCTTCTGGAAGTTTATGAGCGAAGAAGAGTATGCTAAAAGAAATACTATTCATTTAACGTCATTCCTCTGTTCAACCTATGGAAATCGCAGTTTTCAAAAATGAGCTACAAAAACAAAACATAGAATGCATATCTGAACATAGACTGCATAGCATATCTGTAGAGAACTCGGATGCCTGTTTGTCATTTACAAACTTAGTGGACGATTAGCAGTGTCAGGTTTCAACGTCTAAGAAGTGCTGAATTTCTTAAATTTGTTCAGTAAAATTTGTGCTTTTTGTTAATTTTTTCAATTCTGGAAAAAATACTACTACAATTTTATTTCTAAAACAAAAAATAAAAAAAAAATTAATAAGGTATAGGTATCGTTACCAATATTGCCAAGTGGACCGCGAAGTTTTGTAAAAGGTAAGTAGTAGTCCTTCACCTGAAAAAGTTTGCCCACCCAAATGGCAGTACTAACATGCATTCGAGATCAATGGTATATAATAAGCCAATGCAACTAAAAGAGCTTGTGATTCCAAAAAGCGCTTGTTCTTCTGTCAATAGTAAAAATTGAAGAGCTCGAAAAAGTGATAATTACTGTATTGTCAGACGAAGCGCATAGAAAATTGCTGGGAGGTGGCTCAGTCATGAAAAAGACATTTAATGTAGTAAAATCCAAAAGTACAATCCTATGATGATCAGCAACTTGCGAACACCATGCAGTTGCATACAAAGCTATTGCCTAAAAGACCTAAAGCATCTCCTAGGTCTCCTGATGGTTCTAATTTACGTATAGAAAATTTCCCAACAATATATACCTTTTCCCGTATTAAAACGAACCTGACTCCAAACAAAACGATATGTCTGACCTGGAAATGCCGCCATCCACAAATCATCTTCTTACGAAATTAACCATTTAAATAAAAGTCATTAACCGCGAGCCGACATTATGCGAATGATTTATCGGCTTAGCCACAGAAAAATCTCATCCAACAACAAAATGGAAATTTATGTATCCAACAGATACGTATACGGTATAGCGTATTTAATGTCGGTTGCCTTTGCAGCATCAGAGAGAATCTCTACACGAAACATATATTGTGCTTCTCATTTTCCACCATCGCATGACTGCTGCTGCTATCTGTACCGCCGCCAGTGGCAATAATTACCAAATTGATAGGCGCCAGATACGAGTACGAACATTTTAATGCTGTCACATGCAAAAATGTTTCATTCGTGACAAAAGTGACAGATGACATGAGACTGCGGTTCATTTTAACCAGACCAGACATCACCAGCCAACACTGAATCAGAGGGGGAGTAGTTCTTTTAACCCAATGTGCGTGATCCATCTCACCATGGTCGGTACTAGAGTGAGAAATGGAAAATAATTACCGCGAGAGCTAAAGAATTACATAAGACACGCAAATGGCAATAGGCATCATGATGATGATGGATGCTGAAAATCTTGAAACAAAAAGTTACATACCTACGTATAATGACTTTGGCGCTGTTCTTCATTTGTTTTGATCCCGCATAAATACTCAGCTCATATCTATTCATTACATTAGGAAGGAAATTCCATTTGTACTCGAAAATACGATTAATGACAGTTGGAATGGAAGTAGCGCAAGGCCAAAAATCCCTAACCATCTGCCAGAGCAATACTCGTATTGGTTTGGTTCCGCTCTGATGAGCTCGCGTGGTCTTGCTGAGTGTACTTGTGTCTAGTATGTGTATCTGCGTTTGCCTAATCGATTCACTCACAATCGAGGAAATCTACTTAAAAGCGATATGACAGTCTTTGGCGTACCACAGGAAATTAGATGGAGAGACCTGGAAGATGGATGTGCTTTTGTTTTCCCCCCTTTTGTTATCTGATTTATCCACTTAGAAAAATAAGAACGAACAAAAAAAAAACACAATCTGTCATTCATAAGCTAACGGGCAGTTTCAGCTACGTAGTGTTGTTTGTTGATTAATTATTTGAGTACCCGTTGAGCATGGAATCATAAATATGTATGTACCGAGTCAACTATACTATAGTGTTCCCCGTCCAAGCGTGAATTGTAGATTTTTATGTTGTCGGGTTCGAGCTGATTATCAGCGGTAGATTTGTGCCACATGTACGCCCACGGTAGAGATTCAGGTTTCGATGTAAAAGAAGACGATAAAAACAGATTTGTAAATTTAATTTATGAAATTAGATTATTCTAGCAAAATATAAGAGTAGTAGCTACGTATGCAAATGTGAGATTGATTTTCGGTCAGATTATTTGCATTTTTAGCAACACAAGTGGGTCAATATAGATCGTGTAAGATACTGGTTCATTCTAAAATTTTATGGCAGCTTTTATGAGAAAATTGTTGAATATGTACCTACTTTAACTTCTGCTAATTGGCGAAATATAAGAAGAAAGGTATGACCAGCGTAGTGGGCATATGCTCGCAAACTAGGGAATATTTCATTCAATCAATTATGTTTAACTTTTCTGTCAGGGTCGCAATACCTACCCACACGGGTAGAGGAGATGTGTCAGACGTGATTAATTTCTCCTCATAGTGTTGCGAATATTTTTGCAATTGGATTTTAGCTGTCTTTGGGGAGTTCGCACTTGTAGCAAGCATACTGAAAACATTTTCAAAACACAAACACCTCAAATTTGTGACGAGAAAATAAAACCGTTTGATAATGCAGTAATTAACGTTATTGAGTTCCGTATTTTATTGAATATTGGTTTTTTTTCTTTATATGTACTCCTTTTTTACCGAATGTCTGATTCTGAAAGTAGCTATTCCACTGCAATCTCTGTAAAATTAAAAAACGGACAAGAAGCGCAAAGCAGCAGAATGAGTGCGACCATTGGAGTTTTTCAGTTTTTTAGTTCGAGCATTGATGAGTTTGATATATTTATGGAGCGATTTGAGAATCGTATGTCGCTATATAAAATCACCGATGAAAAAAAAGTATATCTGATGAGATTGGGCCATAATAATGTCATGCACTCGAACACGTACATATCTATATATATAAAAATTAAGCCTTAAAATGTTTGTCGTCGATTCACGCCTTAACGCATTTACCTATGCTAACCAAACTTTCACACATCTTTGGTATTGGTCCATATATGATTCCTGTGAAGTTTGGTCAAAATTGGATAAAGGGGCGTGGCACCGCCCATTCAAAAAATATATTCAAAATAGTATAGGTATATCGAAAACCACGAAATTGATTGTGCTCAAACTTACAGATTGTCTTAGTTATTGGCCCTGAAGTGGTCCTGTGAAGTTTTGTCAAAATTGGACAAAGGGGCATGCCACCGCCCATACAAAAAAATATTCAAAATCGTATATCACAAAAATCATCAAATCGATTGAGCTCAAACTTACAGATAATCTTATTATTGTCCCTGGGGTGCTCCTGTGAAGAGTGATCAAAATTGGACAAAGGGGCGCGGCACTTCACATACAAAAAAAAAAACAGTCAAAATCGTATACTAAAAACATCTTGGGCCGATTTTCATTACTCATTAGGCACTCGACATTAGGCAGAAATAAAATTCCAACAAATCGATTTATTCTCATTTCTCGCATTTATTATCTAAGACCTAAACAATACAATTCCTGTGCACGGGCAAAGCCGGCGGGTACAGCTTCTTCGACAGTGTTGGAACTGAGTTTTTAAAATTTGTAACATTGATATGAATAATACATTGTCCTGAAAGTCAAGAATATTATCTAGACAATACAATTTCTGGAAAAACAAAAAATGTTGTGTACCACAGAGCATTACAATAAAAACTGTTTATCTATTTAACCATTTTGCACTACGAAGTGTGCACGGGCTTCGCTAGTAATTTTATAAGAAACTCTTTGTTTTGATTATTACAGCCAAAGTAGGTACCTACGTAATCAAATTTATTCTTAAATATGTAGGTAAGACATTCTCATTTCAAAATGATTACAAATGTACAAATTTGGAAAACGTGAAATAAATTTTTGCTATAAACTTTCTAATGCATCTAAAAATTCTTTAGTTCTGGCGAACGTGTTAAATGCGCACCCTCATGTTCCTTAAAATCTGTAAATATGGAGGAAACACTAGGTTGCTGACTTAGTTCCAACGAACACTTGCACTTCCAAGTCACTTAATATAGCATGCAAAATAATAAAACGCATTTTCACTAGCTAAATCAGCAGTTTTATAGTCAGATTCAGTATTGAAAGCCTTTATTTCAACGTCGTCGGAAAGCTCTAAATTTGCAGTTGGCTCGCAATTATTTCCTCCATGTAGCTACTTTGCTGAAAAAGATATTTTAAATTCACAAATGAATTGAAATGTAGTCAGCAACTTATTGTTTCCTCCTTGGTTGCGTAAAACAGCCTTTAAGTCAATTGAAATACAAATAAGACCATTTATATTCTGCTGCCATCCCTTTAGTTATATTGGCAGACTTATCGAAAAAAGCAATACTTAAAAAAATAATTTCATAAGAAATTGATTTGCTCTTCATTTTCAAAAAATGATCTTCTGAATTTTGAGGTCTTTAAATTTAGACCGTAGGCCAAACACTTCAAAGTATGTTTTACCATTTCCCGTTTAAATGTATATTTAATCCAAAAACACTTGCTCTGTAATTTGTTAGCACCGAAAACTATCACGTGTCACCCTGTATTGTGTTTATTTCATTTCTTTCGCACAACTGATAAGCATTCGAGTTTACGCGCCTTTAAAAATCCATTATGAAAAAAACTACCCTATCGTCACTGCAGAACCAGTGTTACCAGTTATTATAAGAACCAGCAATTGTGGAATCAAATCATTTTTATTGCTACTAGGCCCAATATCCAATTGCATTAGTTTTAGCGCAGTCAGAACAAAGAAGAGACACTTAGGCTCAGCTTAGATTGAACCTCATTTTAGATTGAAATATTAATGGTAGGAGTTCAGAACTGGGTGTAATTCCTGAAAAAAAGTATCATAAAAATGAAGCATAAAACCATTTTCCAAAAAAACAAAGCAGGTCACGCTGCACAAAGTGAAAAGGTAGACACATCGAGATCGAGTTTACGCGCCTTTAAAAATGCTTTATGAAAAAACCCACAATCGTTCGTCGTACGCAGCAATGTAGTGGTGCATGTGTTATGTTTGTGTACCCTTTTATTCTCAAGCAGTCGTTGCATTAAGGTAAAAACTATTCTTTCGACCTGAGGTAGTGTGAAATGCATATGTAGAGAGTGTCCCTATAGGTACTCATTAATGGATATACTCTGCTTGGGTGGCAAGGAGCTGTATAAAATTATTCGCAATGTGTCAAGGGCAGATTTCATATAGAGGTGGTTACCTATAATGTTTTAAACAAGAAGCTGCAAGATAATTTTAATCCACAAAATAACATTACGGCGGAACGGTACAAATTCGGCAGCCGAAATCAGCATGCGGGAGAAACAATAAACAATCAAGCATGTGGACAATATCGCATAAAGGCAAATATGACCGTCCGAGGTGGTCATTCAAGGAAAAGAGACTCCAGTAGAAAAAGTCATTTGAGTAATGTTAAATGATGATACTGTAAACAATTTGGACATATCAAAAAGGATTGCTTCAAATTAAAAAAATCCAAAGTTAATTCGGTTGATGAAGGCGAGAGGGAACAAGAAGATTATAGCTCAAACGATGGAACATGGTTGGGCAGACTTAATTACGTGAACGAGACAACACCAAGGGCGCTTAAAGTTAAGGTATTGGTAAATGATAAGTTTGTAGTTATGTAGATTATTTTAGTTTATTTAAGCATGTTAAACTTAACAAAGTTTATAAATCTTTAGAAGTTGTAACTGGTGGGCACGTGGTGGTACTTGGAGTTATTGAGGTTATGGTTCAATCAACATTTCATGAAAAGCCCATGAAAAATGCAAAATTTAGAAAATCCTATTATCGGATATGAGGGTGACGGTATCTTGGATGAAACAGCAAAACCAATTGTATTTAATTTTAGAAAAAGTTAAACATAGCGAGTGTGCAAGCCCAGTAGTATGTGTGATGAAGAAAAACAGCGATGTTAGGCTTTGATTGGACTGCAAAGTATCTATTAACAAGTATGTAGATGAAGACAAAACATTACCTTTTACCTCTTCCAGAGGATATATTTGCGGATTTATGAGGTTATACACACTTTTAGATCTAACAGGAGCTTTCCAACAATTGCAACTTCAAGAAAAGTGTAAGAGGTATTTCACAATAAATACTTCCAAAGGCCTTTTAAGTATTAACAAGGACAGTTTTCAGAAATATATAAAATGGTATCCCGCTCTTATTGTAAGACAAATTGCCACTAATATGTACTTAATCAACTTCAGGGATAATTTGAGAAAAGCTCACATTAATCAATTGAAAAGAAAAGTGAAGCAAGTTTCATTTGCTCTATTTTAAAGGAAAAGAACATCAATCTGCCAAAAATTTAGAAAAAACAAACAGCTGTATCAGCATCACAATTAAAAAAAGTTGCTAGGGACATTTAGTCAGCTCTCACATTGAGGCAAAAATCAATAAGCAACTGGCAATAGGAAACACGCAAAATTATCGCTCACAATTATTTTACATTGAATTAAATTAGAGGTCTCACATCAAAGTTACTAAATATCGTTCGAACGAAAAATGTTGCTGATTGCTTATTGGCAGTTGCTATAGCAACTATAGTTGCTTATTGCTTGTTGCCTCAATCTGAGAGCCGCCTTATCCTACAAGATCATCCGAAAGAATTAAAGATATTTTAAAAAGAAAAAATGTAATGTCATCAAAACGATATCTGTAGTTACTGATTTCCTATTCTATATTGTACCTAAGTACCTAAGCTAATAAAGTTTAGTCTCTCGCTCACAATTGGACTAATCAGTAGTTTTACTTACGCGCAAACACATCAGAAACAACGAGCAAAAAGGACAAATTCAGACAAATACTATGAGAACTAGGTCAGTGATGTTCAGTTGCCTCACAAATTCAACATACCACAGTACTTGGTAAGTTGTTTAATATGTATAATCGTTTTAAATCATTTTTACCACAATACACGTTCTCTCATTTTCGCTCTTCAAGGCAAACATTTTTCGAATACCAAAAACCATTTTATTGGTTTTGTAAGATAACTAAGAAAAGAAAGACGTTAGGAAGATAGTTTCATGCGATTCAGTCGTGCACCTTATTATTTTTAGTTTGCCAAGCGGAACGTTACATTTTTTTGAGTATTTTTCGGCTCCATTTGCGTTGACTAGCGAAAAGATTAACAGCAAACTTTACTAATTATAGCTGTACTACCTACAGCGACATCGATCTTGATAGAAAAGTGCTCAGCAATCGTCAAAGTAATATTGTAAAAAAAAAAAAAAAAAAAACGAAACCCCAAGGGCATAAAATCCACACATGCTTCTTGATCGCATAGTTTTAGAACGGGTTTTTTCTTATTAAAAGTGGATTAGGTAGATATCTATTTATCAAAGCACTCTCTTCAAACTCTTCTATTAGAGACACTTGTTACCATTGCAATTGTGATATCTTTGGTTCAAAACTATCCTCTAAAGACAATCATATCCATAGTCAATTGGCAAATTTTAATTAATTTCTCATTCAAAAAAAAAAAACTCGTTCAAAATCAATAAGCCCTCTCTTTGCAGAACCGGCATTCTCCCAAAG
Source organism: Cheilosia scutellata (assembly GCA_955612985.1). Taxonomy (NCBI): domain Eukaryota; kingdom Metazoa; phylum Arthropoda; class Insecta; order Diptera; family Syrphidae; genus Cheilosia; species Cheilosia scutellata. Next base: position 18,847,349 of record OY015314.1, read on the forward strand.
CCAATCATCGATTAATATCTTTGCATATATGACTTTCAATAATCATCAATTTCAGCCCATTGAGAGTCTCATTATCATCCGACAACAATACTAAAAAGTCATTGATCTTCTCTACAGAGAACTGTTGTATATAGTATGCAGTGCAAAAGAAAAGATAGAATTTCATCCGCTAAGCTAAAGACGACGAGAACCGTAAATATTGCTAATCGGATTTTTATTTCTCTTTCATAATATTTTTCTACACCAAAAGATGAATACCAACTAACAACTATTTGCCGTCTACTCTGAGTGAACCCCGATAGGAGGAGATACCTTTGATGAGATTGTAACTGCAGATACATTTGTTATATAGGCACAACTGGAGTACTGCAAGCGAAAGCTTTAATTGGATTAGTGCAATAGAAAGATAGGCATACAGCTATACAGCTGGTGTTATATGTGTGTTTATATTTGAGCACAGTTGGTATTCGTTGAGGAAAATACCATGCTAACTATATACGACGACGATGAAGGAGAATGTGAGTGAGAGATTCTCTCTATAGGGGCAATTTATAGTAATTGCAAAACTTAAGCCGGTCTTTTAAGGGGATTTCGCAAATCGAATACGATGCGATAGAGCTGAAAATATTGGCACTATTTAGGGGAGGCAACAGTAAAAGCAGCCGCAGCTTTACGATGGGGCTCGGGGTGTGACGATTAAGTGACAATAAAGATTATTTAAATCGGATTCGAATAAGGAAAATAGTTTTATAGTTATATTTAGTACGTTACCGCTTTATATATGTTGGCATAACTAGAACATATCGTGTAGATTTTTACCTGAAAAGAAAAAAGAAAATGGTTACACTTAGTAAAAATTAAATACATTTTGAGTGAGTGCTAATTATTATTAAAGAAGTTCCAAAACTTTACACAAGGAATAGTAATGAAACTTCTTAAAGTTGTGTTTAAGTATAAGTCTCCTTTTTTCATCCTCTCTTCCTCTTCGAGTTTGGGCATATATCAACTGGATTCCCTACACATTCCCTGCACAGAACTTTATTTCCTCCACCGAGAATTTCTGTCAATTTTTCTTCTCCTATTCACAAGCGCGCAGAAATGCAATTTTTTTCCTGAATAATTCACATACCTACTTCCACTCTCTCTCGGTTCAGGTGTAGAATATAAAAGAAAGCAATCACAAAAAAAGGATGTTAAAAAGGCACTTTAGACGAACTATCCGCCCCTTAGCCATCATCCCACAACTAATTGGAATTTTTTCATTTTCACCATGAGACTTAAATACAAAAAAAAATTAGGAACATGCAGTTATATACATATATACTTTTTTTAAACAAAACTTGTACAAATGTGCCACATTTATGAGGGTGGCGAAAAATAAAATATGGATCACTTCGGGGTTCACAAGTCAGATGTTGGAGTGGGTGGCGCTAGATACAGCCGTTGCAATAATAAAAGATGGAGCAAGAATAGTATTCCTGCTTCCTTATAAATTGGGTCTCACTTTACTATACCCACGAAGGGGTAATTTGGCTGATTTCTTTTTTTGCCATGGACTCGGTTGTGTCCTCGTTTTATGCGGCGGCAACAGCAGTTGATCCGGTTGCACTACACAGAGTTGGGCCGAATGAGGATAGGATGTCATTACGTCAGAGATAATTATGGCTTGTCTGCAAAATGTTGTGGATTATTGAGCATGTTATTATTATTAGGTTTTCGGTTTTTTTTCCTCATTTTATTTATTTGAAACACGTTTTCTGCTGTTGCTGCGCTTGTTACGTGAACAAATAGCAATGCGCAACTTGAAATGTGATGCAGTGACTGTGAGTTTGCAGAATGTGTCATTATTGGGGGGTTTTGATAGCAGGTAAGTTTGTCAAGCTCAAACTTAGGCAAAAATGCACTTGATGAAACGAGATATACATATGTACACTCCCATGCACTTGAATAGGGACAAGATTTCCTGTTTCTCTTTTGCGGTTTTTCAATGAATCAACATAAAATTTGTAAAGACATATATTTTTTTATGTTTTGATTTCAATTTTGTATTAAAGGGAAAACAAAATTAAGCACTAAAATCTTTCCGTTATTTTTAAATAAATGATTTTTGAATGTATATAGTCTAAAAAAGGTATTTTTCTCTTGCCGCACTTTCTCCGAACTGGGAACAGAAAAAACCAACATTTGCCAACGGTTGACTTGTATACAGATGGATCCAAAACAGATGAAGGAGTTGGAGCCGGAGTATACGGTCCGTGCACTAAAACATCTACAATCTTGTGACCCTCTGGGTATTACAAATCAGAAAGAAAAATGTCATTAGACGCGACTGGAGCAGCTAGGGCTGTAACTTTAGCGGATGCTGGCTACAGCCAACGTCGGATTGCGGTGACACTTGGTGTGTCTCGAACCGCTATAAGGGATGTCATCAATCGATTTCGTAAGACTAGTTCTTACAATAGGAGGCCAGGTCAAGGTAGACACCGGTGCACTTCCGCTCGAAACGACAGCTTTTTGTCAGTAATAACAGCTACTAAAGCTCGCACTCTTCTTTTGGAAGTTAGAAATGTTGCAGTTAGTGATCGAACAGTAAGCAGAAGACTGGCAGAGAGAAATCCAAGACCATTTTGCACAGCTCGGGCCCCCAGAACTACTCCCATAACACCGTTGAGTCAGACTTCAGTTTGCTCGAGAATATGCTGAATGGACGATGGATCAGTGGAAGAACGTACTTATCCTTAAGAGGTCGAGATGGTCGTCAGCGTGTATACAGACACCGATGCTCTTTTGAGTTTTCTTTTGGGTCTTGAAATAGGTCTAACAATAACAAACCATATTTAGTTTTGACATTAATTTTATTTGAGCATTACAAAATTAAAAAAAAAAAAAAAACAGTAAGACAATTATCTTCGAATATGCCGAAGCTCAAATATACTATATTATTGTAAAAAATATTTTAGTATTAAAAATTTATATATTTGTATGGGAGGTATGGGTAGTTTTTATTCGACCAAGCTCAGTTTGTGTCAAAAAATTTTAAATATTATTAAAACAATATGTGCAAAGTTTAAACCAGCTATTTTTACTGTAGCTATTTAAATTTAATTTTTAACATCAAAAAGCTATATAAATCCGATATTTTTGTATGGGAGGTAGTAGTAGTTTTCATCCGATCTTGCTCATCTTCGACCTTAGCCTCAGTTTGGTGGATAAAAGCTTACGTACCAAGTTGATAGCTCTTAAATTACGGCCGTAATCGCGCGGACAGACGGACATCGCTAGATCGACTAAGAAAGTGATGCTGATCAATAATATATATAGTTTGTCATACCTACAACGCCTCCTTATGTGCGTTACAAATGGAATGTCAAAGTGAATATACATACCCTCACCACAGTGTGGTACCCAGTATAAAAAATTGTTTCCATTTTTAAAGACAAATGGAAACCGCAGTGGTGTTCACTTACTTTTGATGCTCACTGTACATAGTAAAGTAACGTTTTTTTGGTTAAATTAGTGAAGTGACAAATCGTTAGTTTGTGCTACCCACAATGTTTCCTACAAGCACCAATGGCTTCATTAGGGCATTCCTTGACTCATTCCGTTTTGTTTATTCTATTCATAAATTTCAACCTTTTGTCCTTAGTTTCATTACAATGAAGGAAATTATTGTTCCAAGGAAATATTTCTAGAACTTATCTGCCTCGACAACTGGCACCTATGGATGTCTTTAATCTACAAGGTTCAATGTATTTAGACTATAGCTCTTCTCAAATACTTCCTCAACCATTGAATGGTGTCCAAAAAGTGTCAAAAGATATTGATGGCCAATACAAACATAATCCTCAAACGAATTTAAACCCACCTACACTACATGTTGACAACGTAGACATGACAATGATTATTCTTTCAGGCGAGTAAAAAGGTTTCTATTGGGCGTACAATTCTTCAGCGTCTTAGTCTTAAATGTCAGAGTCACTATTATCAAGAATGACAAGGGATGAAGAAAAGTACAATTGACTATATTGTTGGGACAATGAAAATCATTAGTAGTGCACTTGGTTCGTGTAATATTAGAATTTCAATTCAAGTGGTAAACGTTGTCCTCGAAAAAGGAAGGTTGTCGTCGTGAAAGTGGCATGAATGCAGGAAGACAAGTAGTCTTGGGAATTAGTCTGTGTGCTGAGGGTGTATATGGTGAATAGTGGATGGAAAGATGAATGAGCATATTTTGGCTTTCAATAGAAGGATTATTTTGTAAAGTGTGTCGTAAATGAATATGTAGCTGTCACGTTGAAAGGTGACATATTTTACATTATATTTATGGTTAAAGTTTAATAGTCCCCCAAATTTTTAGCTTTTAACAGCACTCTCTTCCAACAAAGAATTGTGATAATAAATTCCCCTGTTCGGGGACGAACATGATAGCATCCTGTCACCCATTAACCCTTTATCTCTGAACAAACATTATCCGCTATTCACTTAACTGCCTACTTATCTTCCAGTCCCATCTCTAAGCCACATCCTCGTCCGCTCATATGTTATTCAAAAACTTGCGTGCACTTAATCGTTATTAGCTCCGACACAATTGTCTCGGATTTGCAACCATTTATCTGTCCTTTGGCAACCTCGTCCCCATTCTGGGCTGTATAATTAGAACTCCAAGCGATGCCATGACAAATGTCATACTCATACCCCTTTTGAATCCATTATTACTGACGCACAAAACCAAAGGGAAGTTCGAAGTAGGAACAAGAGGGCGGAAATATAGTCACAGTCTTTGTGAAGGAGGATGATTTTTTTTATTTGCTTCGGCGATGTTTACACAGGAAGAATGAGCGGATAAGCGCCTGGCAAACAATTGAAGGTCGCGCAGGATATTATCATCCCAATTTTTATTTTTTTCTCTGTCAGGCTAGAGGAGGAGAAAGTATAAATAGAATCATAGGGGGTAAACTTTGCTGTTTATTCTTGTGTGCTGTAATTTTTTGGCGAGCGATAGCAAGACCAGACAGGGTTTAAAGAGTGAATCCTTCAGGCGTGTAAAGTTGATATGCGCATAGCGATTGTTCTAGTTGAGTGTGTGTATGTGGATTTGTTTCAATGTGTCAATTGTGAAAGGATTCTTTTTTTCACTCCTTTCTTTGTCTATGAATATGCAATTCATAGAGGTCAGGAGGTAGAGGCAATGCGATGGCAAATAAACCGTCCACTAACATGAATTCCCGCACGGTGTTCATGGAAAGTTTAGATGAAAAGGGGTTTAACAGATCCGTCTATCCGCAAAAAAATATTTTTTTTTTATATTTACCAACTATACGTGCAAGCATATCGTTTATGCGGGAAAGCTGCAGGAGAGTGCATCACGCGTATGCAGTACTGCAGTAGCCCGGAGCAGTTGGTAAATAAAACCCCAAAAAATAAAAACCACCGCATACATTTTTACGAGACATTGAACATGCAGTGCCTAGTAGTTAGGCGCGGCGCACTCAGCGAATAGGGAGAGCAAAGTTACGAACGAGTATTCATGGGTTTTCCACTTAGTCCTGCAATTAAAGTAATTGGAAGTTGAGGCGAGTTTTGTTTTTGTTTGATTAGCATACACTTTTATATGGGATTAGTGGTAGGTAATTAAATTGCGAATTTATTAAATTCTATTAATTTAATCAACATTCCGTTGTTTTCAGTTTTTAAAGATGCATATATATATATATTGATTGGGCTCGTGATTGAAATATTTGTAATTGTTAACATCCTTGAAGTACTTTAAAATGTTTATCAATCAAAGAGATTTTTTTCCCTAAAAAGAGGAAATATAAAATCCTTATCATCATGAGTACTTACCTCATACGTAAGAAGTGAAAATAAGGATAATTTACCTTAGATGCTGGGTAAATTATCCTTATCGGTATTGATTTTACGTTGGTTTGTTGCATGTATCTTAACGATACCTTCCAGATATGATTTACACCTGTATAAAAAGCAACGTCCGTCTGTTCGTTTCGTCCATCTATAACTCAAGAACCATTCGTCCGATTTTCATGATTATTTTTTCTGATTTATATATACAAGCGAAATAACTTTTTTTTGTGTGAGTAATCGGCTTTTTTTTATTATTATTTGGCAGGTTACTATTTAGATTTATTAAAATTAATGCTTGGGATACCTAAAAGAGGATTTGGATAGCAGCCTTGCAGTCCTTCATTTCCGTCCAAAGGGAATTTAGACGGGAGTTTGGCTGCACTCCCCCGAGTAGATGGAGCATTATGAGGCTGGTAAACATGTTTGCCGAATCTGGAAGCATCGCACGAAGACCGTACCATCGAGATCCCTATGTTCTGATTCAAGACACATTCGCGGCTGTAGCATAGTCAATTCAGGCAAATCCAAGCGTTTCGACTCGAAACTTATCGGCGCAAATTGGAATTAGCAGACGGTCATTACAACGGATAATTCATGATGACTTAAACTTGTTTCCGTACAAAGTCCAAATTACAAGCACGTTCAACACTCTGGATTTGCCTATTCGCCTGGAATTTTGCCACAAAAATGAATGCGAATTAATATCCATCAGAAACTCCACTTTCCGCTGGCCCCCATGGTCACCTGACCTGACTGCAGCAGACTTTTTTATGGGGTTATGTCAAGCAAGAGGAAACCAAGGAATTTGACTGAATTGAAGCAGTCCATTAAAACAATAATTGAGGCGATCCCGACTTCAACCCATGAGGCCGCAATGAATAATGAAGAATAATGTGCATGGAGGTCATAAATACGGTCTATTAGCTTCATAAACAATTAGTTACCTATATAAAATTAAATTGAATTTTCTATTCAATAAAAAAACAAACAATGAAATACATTGATTAAAGAAAACGTTATTTGAATTTCTTATTGTAGCACAATTGATGCGCCACCCTGTATGTGGCCCAATTATGCCGTAGGGTGGGTGAGGAGTAAAGGAGTGGCGAAGAGTAAGGGGGGTCTCACGAACAGTCAGCGTTTGAACTTGAAACTTTGTATGTTGAGAGATAAGTCAAAATTATTACATGCCTCATTCATCGTTTTCCAATATTCGTCCTATAATGGTTGAAAAAAAGTGGTTGCAAACTTTTCTATTTTGACCTTACTACGATCCAATTTTGTGATAATTGGGTTATTTTAAACCAATAAATTTTCAAAAATGTTGCCAAAAGACGGGAATTTAAAATTCCACAAATGTGGAATTAATATTGTAACATTTATGCGCAAACATTTCGCAATTTGTTGCAGTTTAATATTTAGTTTTC